>CM021101.1:650679883-650952855 GCA_007115665.2 Sequoiadendron giganteum | reverse complement strand
GTTTAAGGGTTGAGGGATTATGGTTTAAGAGGGTTGGGGGATTAGGGTTTAAGAGGGTATAGGGGTTGAGGGATTAGGGTTTAAGGGTTGAGGGTTTAGGGTTGAGGGATAAAGAGGGTATAGGGGTCGAGGGATTATTATTTAACGGTTGAGGGATTAGGGTTTAAGGGTTAAGGGATTAAGAGGGTATATGGGTTAAGGGTTGAGGGACTAGGGTTTGAGGGTTGAGGGATTATGAGGGTACACGGGTTGAGGTATTAGAGTTTAAGGGTTGAGGGATTAGGGTTTAAGAGGGTTGAGGGATTAGTGTTTAAGAGGGTATAGGGGTTGATGGATTAGGGTTTAAGGGTTGAGGGTTTAGGGTTGAGGGATTAAGATGGTATAGGGGTCGAGGGATTAGGGTTTAAGGTTGAGGGTTTAGGGTTGAGGGATTAAGAGGGTATAGGGTTCGAGGGATTAGGGTTTAAGGGTTTAGGGATTAAAAGGTTATAGTGGTTGAGGGTTGAGGGAGTAGGGTTTAAGGCTTGAGGGATTAAGAGGGTATAGGAGTTGAGGGATTAGGGTTTAAGGGTTGAGGGATTAGGGTTTAAGGGTTGAGAGATTAAGAGCATTGAGGGATTTAGAGGGTATAGGGGTCAATGGTTGAGGGATTAAGAGGCTATAGGGGTTGAGGGATTAGGGTTTAAGGGTTGAGGGATTAGCATTTAAGGGTTAAGGGATTAAGAGGGTATAGGGGTTAAGGGTTGAGGGATTAGGGTTTGACGGTTGAGGGATTAAGAGGGTACAGGGGTTGAGGGATTATGATTTAAGGGTTGAGGGTTTAGGGTTTAGGTCTCTATCTCCCACTCCCCACTTCCCTCATTCTCCCACTCTCTCCCACTCTCCCCTTGTCTCCCTCCCACTCTCTCCTTCTCTCTTTCTGCCACTCTCTCCTTCTCCCTCCCTCTCTATCTTCCACTCTCCCCCTATCTCCCTCCCACTCTCTCAAAAACTCCTATACTCTAAAAATTACATTAAGAAAAGTAAATTTAACATAACGCTCTCATGTTATAATGTGAGCACATTTTGTAGTCCACTAAAATGGTAAAAAAATCTATATACCCGTGATTTGAAGGCCCACAGTTTACATATTCCCTTGGTTATGCGCTTGCTCTGATAGAAAATATATTTTTGATGATATTGTGAAGTGTGCAAGCATCTTTTTCACATTCCATCACCTTTGCATGAAATAGCAGAGTTTCCATGTTGAAAGACATATAATATCAGTTGAGGGATTAGGGTTTAAGCGTTGAGGAATTAAGAGGGTATAGAGGTTGAGGGATTAGTGTTTAAGGTTTGAGGGTTGAGGGATTAATAGGGTATAGGGGTTGAGGGATTACGGTTTAAGGGTTGAGGGTTGAGGGTTGAGGGATTATGAGGGTATAGGGGTTGACGGATTAGGGTTTAAGGATTGAGGGTTGAGGGTTGATGGATTAAGAGGGTATAGGGATTGAGGGATTAGGGTTTAAGGGTTGAGGATTGATGATTGAGGGTTGAGGGATTAAGAGGGATAAGGGGTTGAGGGATTAGGGATTAAGAGGGTATAGGAGTTGAGGGATTAGGGTTTAAGGGTTGAGGGATTAGGGTTTAAAGTTTTAGGGATTAGGGTTTAAGGGTTGAGGGATTAAGAGGGTATAGGGGTTGAGGGATTAGGGTTTAATGGTTGAGGGATTAGGTTTTAAGGGTTAAGGGATTCAGAGGGTATAGGGGTTAAGGGTTGAGGGATTAGGGTTTGGGGGTTGAGGGATTATGAGGGTACAGGGGTTGAGGGATTAGGTTTTAAGGGTTGAGGGCTTAGGGTTTAAGAGGATTGAGGGATTAGGGTTTAAGAGGGTATAGTGGTTGAGGGATTAGGGTTTGAGGGTTGAGGGATTATGAGAGTATACGGGTTGAGGGATTAAGAGGGTATAGGGGTTGAGGGATTAGGGTTTAAGGGTTGAGGGTTGAGGGTTGAGGGATTAAGAGGGTATAGTGGTTTAGGGTTGAGGGATTAGGGTTTGAGGTTTGAGGGATTAAGAGGGTACAGAGGTTGAGGGATTAGGGTTTAATGGTTGAGGGATTAGGGTTTAAGAGGGTTGAGAGATTAGGGTTTAAGAGTGTATAGGGGTTGATGGATTAGGGTTTAAGGGTTGAGGGTTTAGGGTTGATGGATTAAGAGGGTATAGGGGTCGAGGGATTAGGGTTTAAGGGTTGAGGGATTAGGGTTTAAGGGTTAAGGAATTAAGAGGGTATAGGGGTTAAGGGTTGAGGGATCAGGGTTTTAGGGTTGAGGGATTATGAGGGTACAAGGGTTGATGGATTAGGGTTTAAGGGTTGAAGGATTAGGGTTTAATAAGGTTGAGGGATTAGGGTTTAAGAGGGTAAAGGGTTTGAGGGATTAGGGTTTAGGTTTGACGGATTAAGAGTGTATAGGGGTCGAGGGATTAGGGTTTAAGGGTTGAGGGTTTATAGTTGAGGGATTAAGAGGGTATAGGGGTTGAGAGATTAGGGTTTAAGGGTTGAGGGATTAAGAGGGTATAGGGGTCAAGGGTTGAGGGATTATGGTTGAAGGGTTGAGGATTGAGGGTTAAGGGATTAAGAGGGATTAGGGGTCGAAGGATTATGGTTTAAGGGTTGAGGGATTAGGGTTTAAGGGTTGAGGGATTAAGAGGGTATAGGAGTTGAGGGATTAGGGTTTAAGGGTTGAGGGATTAAGAGGGTATAAGGGTTGAGGGATTAGGGTTTAAGGGTTGAGGGGTTAAGAGGGTATAGGGATTGAGGGATTATGGTTTAAGGGTTGAAGGATTAAGAGGGTGTAGGGGTCAAGGCTTGAGGGATTAGGGTTTTAGGGTTGAGGGATTAAGAGGGTATAGGGATTGAGGAATTAGGGTTTAAGGGTTGAGGATTGAGGGTTGACGGATTAAGAGGGATTAGGGGTCAAGGGATTAGGCTTTAACGGTTAAGGGATTAGGGTTTAAGGTTTGATGGATTAAGAGCGTATAGGAGTTGAGGGATTAGGGTTTAAGGGTTGAGGGTTTAGGGTTGAGGGATTAAGAGGGTATAGGGGTTGATGGATTAGGGTTTAAAGGTTGATGGTTTAGGGTTGAGGGATTAAGAGGGTATAGGGGTCGAGGGATTAGGGTTTAAATGTTGAGGGATTATGAGGATATAGGGGTCAAAGGTTGAGGGATTAGGATTTAAGGGTTGATGGATTAAGAGGGTATAAGGGTTGAGGGATTAGGGTTTAAGGGTTGAGGGTTGAGGGTTGACAAATTAAGAGGGTATAGGTGTTGAGTGATTAGGGTTTAAGGGTTGAGGGTTTAGGGTTGAGGGATATAGAGGGTATAGGGGTCGAGGGATCAGGGTTTAAGGGTTGAGGGATTAAGAGGGTATAGGGGTCGACGGATTAGGGTTTAAGGGTTGAGGGATTAAGAGGGTATAGGGGTGAATGTTTGAGGGCTTAGGGTTTAAGGGTTGAGGGATTAAGAGGGTATAGGAGTTGAGGGATTAGGGTTTAAGGGTTGAGGGATTAGAGTTTAAGGGTTGAGGGATTAAGAGGGTTGAGGAATTAAGAGGGTATAGGGATTGAGGGAATAAGGTTTAAGGGTTGAGGTATTAAGGTGGTATAGGGGTTAAGGGATTAGGGTTTAAGGGTTGAGGGTTGAGGGTTGAGGGACTAAGAAGGTATAGGGGTCAAGGGTTGAGGGAATAGGGTTTGAAGGTTGAGGGATTAAGAGGTTACAAGGTTTAAGGGATTAGGGTTTAAGGTTTGAGGGATTAGGGTTTAAGAGGGTTGAGGGATTAAGGTTTAAGAGGGTATAGGGGTTGAGGGATTAGGGTTGAAGGTTTGAGGGTTTAGTGTTGAGGGATTAAGAGGGTATAGGGGTCGAGGGATTATGGTTTAAGGGTTGAGGGATTAGGGTTTAAGGGTTAAGGGATTAAGAGGGTATAGGGGTTAAGGGTTGAGGGATTAGGGTTTGAGGGTTGAGGGATAATGAGGTTACAGGGGTTGAGGGATTAGGGTTTGAGGGTTGAGGGATAATGAGGTTATAGGGGTTGAGGGATTAGGGTTTAAGAGGGCATAGGGGTTGAGGGATTAGGGTTTAAGGGTTGAGGGTTTAGGGTTGAGGGATTAAGAGGGTATAGGGGTCGAGGGATTAAGGTTTAAGGGTCGAGGGATTAAGTGGGTATAGGGGTCAAGGGTTGAGGGATTAGGGTTTAAGGGTTGAGGGATTAAGAGGGTATAGGAGTTGAGGGATTAGGGTTTAAGGGTTGAGGGATTAGGGTTTAAGGGTTTAGGGATTAAGAGGGTATAGGGATTGAGGGATTAGGGTTTAAGTGTTGATGGATTAAGAGGGTACAGGGGTCAAGGGTTGAGGGATTACGGTTTAAAGGTTGAGGGATTAAGAGGGTATAGTGGTTGAGGAATTAGGGTTGAGGGTTGAGGGTTGAGGGATTAAGAGGGTATAGGGGGTTAAGGGTCGAGGGATTAGGGTTTGAGGGTTGAGGGATTAGGGTTTAAGGGTTTGAGCAATTAGGGTTTATATGAGGGTTCAAGAGGTTTAAGAGGGTATAGGGGTTGAAGTTAGGGTTTAGGGTTGAGGGTTTAGGTTGAGGGGATTAGGGTTTTAGGGTTGAGGAGGGTTTAAGAAGTTAGGGTTATAGGGTTAAGGAGTTGAGATTAGGGTTTGAGGGTTTAAGGGATTATGAGGTACAAAGGTTTGAGGGATTAGGGTTTAAGGGTTGAGGATTAGGGTTTAAGAGGGTTGAGGGTTTAGGGTTTAATAGGGTATAGGGATTGAGGGATTAGGGTTTTAGGGTTGAGGGTTTAGGGTTGAGCGATTAAGAGGGTATAGGGTTGAGGGATTAGGGTTTAAGGGTTGAGAGATTAAGAGGTTATAGGGGTTAAGGGTTGAGGGATTAGGGTTTGAGGGTTGACGGATTAAGAGGGTACAGGGGTTGAGGGATTAGGGTTTAAGGGTTGAGTGATTAGGGTTTAAGAGGGTTGATAGATTAGGGTTTAAAAGGGTATAGGGGTTGAGGGATTAGGGTTTAAGAGGGTTGATAGATTAGGGTTTAAAAGGGTATAGGGGTTGAGGGATTAGGGTTTAAGGGTTGAGGGTTTAGGGTTGAGGGATTAAGAGGGTAAAGGGGTTGAGGGATTAGGGTTTAATGGTTTAGGGATTAGGGTTTAAGGGTTAAGGGATTAAGAGGGTATAGGGGTTAAGGGTTGAGGGATTAGGGTTTGAGGGTTGAGGGATAATGTGGGTATAGTTGTTGAGGGATTAGGGTTTAAGGGTTGAGGGTTTAGGGTTGAGGGATTAAGAGGGTATAGGGGTCGAGGGATTAGGGTTTAAGGGTTGAGGGTTTAGGGTTGAGGGATTAAGAGGGTATAGGGGTCGATGTATTAGGGTCTAAGGGTTGAGGGATTAATAGGGTATAGGGGTCAAGGGATGAGGGATTAGGGTTTAAGGGTTGAGGGATTAAGAGGGTATAGGGGTCAAGGGTTGAGTGATTAGGGTTTAAGGGTTGAGGGATTAAGAGGGTATAGCGGTTGAGGGATTAGGGTTTAAGGGTTGAGGGATTAGGGTTTAAGGGTTAAGGGATTAAGAGGGTATAGGGGTTAAGGGTTGAGGGATTAGGGTTTGAGGGTTGAGGGATAAAGAGGGTATAAGGGTTGAGGGATTAGGGTTTAAGGGTTGAGGGTTTAGGGTTTAGGTCTCTATCTCCCACCTCCCACTTCCCCCCTTCTCCCACTCTCTCCCACTCTCCCCCTCTCTCCCTCCCACTCTATCTCCCACTCTCTCCCTCTCTCTTTCTGCCACTCTCTCCTTCTCCCTCCCACTCTATCTTCCACTCTCCCCCTATCTCCCTCCCACTCTCTCAGAAACTCCTATATTCTAAAAATTACAATAAGAAAAGTAAATTTCACATAACGCTCTCACGTTATAATGTGAGCACATTTTTTAGTCCACTAAATTAGTAAAAAAATCTATATACCTTTGCACAAATTGATGTAGTACAAAGGAAGAAATCAACACCTTTCTTGACACACTTATTCAACTATATTTCCCTTCACAAAACATTTGATTCGTATACTCAAATTAGCATTAAGAGTTCCCAATTCCTTAAGGACCTCAAAATCACCTTGCAAATCTTTAAAATAACTAATTACAATCAACTAGGTTCCTCAAAACATCAACCAATGATTATGTCATTCACAAGTTGTTTAATTAGGTCTCAAAACAGGATAATTTCTAGGTTTTAGGACCTTACCCGCTCAACTAGGCTTCCAATACAAAAACCCCCATTTTTCAAAGCACAGAGGGAGGTTTTATATAAAATCCTATACCCGGGCCTTCCCAGACCATTCCAAAGCATCAAACATCTTCAAAATACTTTGAACAAGGTCAAAATTTCATTACATAGACCACTTCTTCAACAATTGATGGGGAGTCTTATCTTTCAAGAGAAATCTTGCTCTTTCCAAGACCTATTCTCTGGTCTTTTTAGGGTATTCCTCTCTACCCTACTCAGGGATTCCTCCTAAACCCCTCTCACCTCATAAGACTCTCCACCAATTTCAAATTCTTCACCATTTCTCTCAATTCACCACTAAGCTTTTGTGGGCTCCACACTGACCCAAAGTGTCCTAACCACTCCAGTGGCTAGGAAAGGGTATTCTCACTATCCCCTTGTTTATTTGACTCCTCATTGGTACATATCATAGGATTCTTTCACCTTGTACCCATCGCTTTCTTGAAAAACCCAATTTTAGGCCTTGTAGCCTTTTGCCCAATTAAGCCTCCTAGAACCCATTTTCTTGGCTTTTCTCAAAAACGGTCTTAACAACCCCCAAATATTTTTATAGATTATTTCTAGTTGTACCATAGTATTCAATATTTACTAGGTGTTTAGTCCATTTGGTTTTCGTTCATAGGACTATCCTCATACCCCCTATTTTCTAGGGTTTCGAGTGTTTTGGCTCCTTTTTCCAACTTTGAGGGCTTCAATGACCTCCTCAACTCTCCTCCTTGCACACACAATTCTGGAATACATGTTCCCACACTCTCTTGCTCTTGATTGGCACAAACCACTCCATTTAGAAACTTTCTTTACTACTGTCCTCTGCAAGCCACTAGCCAGAATGCACTTGCACTCGCCTAGTTCTTGATGAATTCACCATCTCCCTTGCAAACCAAGACACCACACACCATATGTACACTGTAAAAAAATTCCCCTACTTGATTCCAAGTGGCCATGGTAGCCTTTCCATGGGAATTCAAGTGGGTATCATTATTTCCAAAAACTAGCCTAAACCGGCTATGAGACCAAAAACTCTAAAAACTTGCAAAACATAAAGTAATTGAACTAAATGACTAATATAAAACTTCACACATTAATTAAGTGAAACAATTGAAAGACTCAAAGCATTATACATGTCCTTTCAATCCATTCTTGATTGGATGAACGCACAAAAAAAGAAATTCAAAGAAATTTACACTCTTCCAACTCACAAATTCCCCTTCCAAAACTCCAAATCGGACAATAGATTTCCCAAATGCTCAATTAGGGTTTTTTTGACCTTATATACCTTTCTCCCATGTACTAGGACCCTTCGGTCGGGCTTAGAGAATCATTAATGCCCTTTTCCCACTTTTAGGACAAATTGCCAAGTCTACATGGACTAATTTGCCTAATTTCATCATTCAGGCTTCTCCAAACTTCAAGGCTCTAGACTACCCTACGTTTTACTTAACTCACACATCAAAAATACTATTGGGACTTTACATCATAGTCCTTATTCCCTTGGTGGCTTGCTAGAACCACCTGCAAGCCAAAATTGCCAAGATCTTCCAAAAGACCTTTAAGGTGCTCCTGCACCAACAATTTTTCAAAATCACTCCTTGGTTCCTCAAAATCTCATGGAAAAGTTCTTGTTTGAGCTAAGAACCACAGATCCTATTGTCATTAGTTTCATTCCAAGTCATGTTCAACAATAAAAGACCCTACTTTTGTACACGATGATTGTAAGTATTATTTAAATGAAGCCTTCAATGACATATATTTTTCAATTATCTTGAATGGATACATTTTTTAGGAACTAATATTCATCTCATTACCATGGCATAGATAAAATTATCTGCCATGCCAAAGAAAAAGACAAAGAGGAAACTAACAGATGAAGAGAACAAAACCTTGAAAGAAAAAGAGAGAGTTCGGGTGGCGGCATATCGTGAAAAGAAGAAATTGTAAACGATTGATGAAAACAACATGATTGTAGAGGAACCTCAACCATCAAAAAGAGAACAGGAATTGGTAGCACAAAAGGCACGAATGTGAAAGCATCATCATAAGATAGATTCAAATACCGTAGTTGGGGACACACCCTCTAGGAAAAGTGAATATGAAGGGACACTATTAAGCACAAGCGAATATGGAGGGACACCATCTAGCACAAGTGAATATGGATGGACACCATCTACTGCAAGTGAATATGGAGGGACACCATCTACCGCAAGTGAATATTGTTGGACACCATCCAACACATCTCAAGTTGAGAGTACATCATCACTCAAAATTGATGAAGAAGGTATGCCATCATTCCCATGTGAACCTCAAGGTATGTCTTCTTCTCCACCATTGATTGAAGGAATGCAATCTAGACCACCTCAATTAAATATTGATGAAATTCCTAATGTTGAGATGTATGTACCTAGGAGAACACCACCAAGAATTTTGCGTAGAAAGCCAAAGTATTTGACTAATATTGATGATGATATTTTGCAGTACATGGAAGGTAAGATTTCAACACACACTTGTAGAAGATATGTTGATAAGATTTAGGAATGATTCTTTGAAAGGCTAAATAAGACTGCAAGATGTCAACTATTTGTTGAAATGATGCGGGGTGTAAAGTATAGGAACATCATGAAGACTCTTGGGTTCAGAACATCGAATGCATCGAGTGAATACACTATTGTGAAGAATCTAATGGATGCTTATGAGAGTGTGGGTAAGACCTCACACTTAAAGGATAGTAATGTCACCCGACGTGTCATTACATTGACTCTGGTAAGTTTTCAAACAAAGAGAGCTCGCCTAATTAAAAAAACTAGTGAAAAAATGAGAATTAGTAGAAAGACTTTATCAAGAGCCATTCAAAGGCGGCAAAGAATTAAGGGCAATGATACAAATGAATTATGGGCATTCTTGGGGAGACTATCATGAAAAGATAAAGAAGTTGTCGAAGCCTTGAGAACACTAATTGAAGAGTATTGGAAGAATAACACAAGGCCATCTCTGAATCAAAGGGATGTGGTAAGAAGGAGAATCGGTAGTCGGAATCGTGAGCCACATCCAAAGCATTTTTTGGATATGACTCAAACCCAATTTTTTTGGAAATTTGAAAATGATTATCCTCAAATTAGTATTTCTCAAAGATTTTTTGAACTGCTTAAACCTTTTTATGTCAAGATAAAACACATGCACTACTTGTTGTTGTAGACTACATATTGAATTTTCTAACCATTACGATGTTTATCGTTCTATATGTTTAGATTTGCATACTAATGATGTTTTGCAGGATTGTAGCATAAAAGCCCCACCAAAATCTTCAAGAGAGTTCTTATCAAAAAAATGATGTGAAATAGAGGATGGCCAGATATTCTATAGGACAACATGCTTGGATGGTTCATGTGAGCATTGCGGTGGCTTCTAGTGTATGCGAGTATGTCAACATATGAAAAGAACATATCAGGTGGGCCAAAAACTAGTAGAGCTCGGGAAGTATAAAACAGTGGCATATGCTACGAAAGATGGGTCTCAAGCAAAAAGGTGTGATTTAGTTATTGAGAAGATTCCAGTGTACAAATTTATGACCACATTTTGTGACAGTATACTGTTTGAGTATGCAATGCATACCCATAGAGCCCGATGTTTGGACACAGAGTTCAAGCTATGCAAGGACACCTTTCCAGTTGGAAGCATAGTATCCATGGTTGACTTTGCAAAGAACTACACTCTACAGCCACAACATGAGGTGCAGTCACAGCATTACAACTCCACACAAGTTTCGATATTTGTGCACATTGCATTCATTCATGCATCTAATAGTATAGATGAGCAAAGCAAGGTATTGAGGGAGTACCACTTTTACATTAGTGATGATCGCACACATTCTCCATATTTCGTGTAAGGCTGCTTCCAGATGTTCTACAGTGGTTTGGCTTAGAGGGGCATAGAATACGATCAACATATAATATGGTCTGATAACTGTGCAACACAGTTCAAGAACTCACGCATGTTCTACTGGTTGTGCAGGATGCATGTCATTACAGGTGTTCCACATATGTGGAACTTTTTTGAGGCTAGACATGGAAAGGGGGAGCATGATGGTACAGGAGCATGCGTGAAAAGAGCATTAGCACGTGAAGAGTTAAAGTATAAAGACAGTGCAAAGTTGACAGATGCAAAATCAATCGTCGAGTGGTGTAATGCTTTGATGGGTCCAGGTAATGAAGGTACATCTTCAATTCGTAGATTTTTTTGGTTGATGGATGATACTAACATTGCACCATATGAAGATTGTTGTACACTAATAGGATTGAGTGAGGTACACTCTTTCCTTAGCTCGAATACAGGTTCATGGAGTATCGATACACGAAAGATGGCATGCTTTTGTTATTCATGTACAATGCAAGACTAAAATGATTGTAAGTCAGGGGAGTGGGTTGACAAATGGTTCACAAGTTATCTTAGCCCACTTCACACGTATCGCCCTCCGACGGCATTGGAACTGACATAGATAGAATCATCGGTCGACTTTGACCACATATCAGATCTAGTTCAACAAGGTGATATATCTACTTTCTTAGTTGTTGAAATTTCATATCGTTAGATCTTACTTTGTACTATATTCATAATGTTGACAAATTTCAAGATATTTTTTGCACATATCAATGTAGGGCATGTTTATGTAGTTATTGTAGATGAAGAAAATGAAGAGGGAACAAACTATTACTTGTGTCATTGTGTTGGGACAAAAAATAAATTGGAGGCCCCAGTTATAGATGGAGAAAACATCAAATACCCTACAGGGTCAGTTGTGGTTATTGGAACATGGCTTAGAAAGTACCCACATTCAAGTGTTAAACATTGGCTATTTCAGGAGTTTGGCATGCATCGTAAGATTCTTCATTACTCGAACCTTGTCATGGCATCCAATGTTCATATGACCAAATATGGGGGTAGACCTTTGAACAAGACGTTATGGAAGGTCCGTGAGTCTGACCATGAGGTAATACTTGACACAATAAAAAGTAGAGCAGACCCGGATGGTTCGTTGGATTAATTTGTAAGTATATGCACATTGGTTCTTATTAATTTATACCTGTATGCACATTAATTTGTTTGATGCCAATGCTACCATCTTCTTTTACAGTGATTGGTGTCCCCTTGAAAAAAATGTAGATATATGAGCCATCCAAGAGAATGTCAACCAAAAAAGCAATGCAACATCCTTATTTTGATGCCTGCATGCAACATTTGTAAGTGCCTTCCATCTATTTTTATTTCATTTCCATTTTGGATGCTCTTTAATTTTCTCTTTTACTTTGCGTATTTGTAAGTAAACTACTAAGGGTTGATTGATCTTTCGTTGCAGAAAATGTTGATTTAAGAGCCATCAAAGAAAATCTCAGCCAAAAAAGCAATGCAACATACTTATTTTGATGATTTTGAAAAATCTCAATTTTGATTTCAAGCCATTGTATGAAAGCATGTGAAGCTTAGCGAGGGAATCTCAAGTTACTCATTTGAAGTTAACCTCATGATGAGCACCTATGATGTAGACATTTAAAGAGAATCTTGAATGTATGAGTGACATTATAAAAGATCTGAGAGAATGAAGTGCCAGAGGCATTGTAAAAAGGTTTAATTACATAATGAGATATACTCAAATATTATAAGGTTGAAGTTCATGTTTGGTGTAGTAGCACCTTGTTCTGTAAATGCCTTGAGTAGGAAAATTTGCAAACTTTGAATTTTGAAATGTAAACAATGTGAAAAAGGTCATATAAAGGTCATGTAAACAATTTGTACACATTTTTCTGTAGCTCGTGTGACAAAGTGGATTTTTCCAACATGTCCAAATAGGTATGTTTACACTAGGCATGGTCTCTTTTCGCACTGAAACATGTAGAATCGTTCCAAGCTATGTTCCACTAGATCGATCCCTTAAGGGTCCAAAGTGCAAAATGGCTGCAAACTTCAGCATGCTAGTACTCAGATACCATGACACTTAGAAACTTCTCGTCTGATCCTATAGAAAGATGTTGGGCCCCTCTAGAAAAACCTCTCTTGATTTTGGCTATCTTGGAATGGTTTTCTCATGGTGGCAGATTTTCACTTGATGGAAAAGGTGTAAAATTCAAGCTATGTAAAGTTGCAAAGTGGTGCAACTTTTGCTCTGCAACTCGTGTGACCAAGAGGACTATTCCAATACTTCCAAATAGGTATTTTTACACTAGGAACGGTCCTCTTTGACACTAAAACATGTGGAATGGCTCCGAGCTATGTTCCATCGGATCGATCCCTTAAGGGTCCAAAGTGCAAAATGGCTGCAAACTTTAGCATGCTATTACTCGGATACTGTGACACTTAGAAACTTCTCGTCTGATCCTACAGAAAGGAATTGGGCCCCTCTAGAAAAACCTCTCTTTTTTGGCTATCTTGGAGTGGTTTTCTCATGGCAGTAGATTTTCACTTCATGGAAAAGGTGTCAAATTCAAGCAGTGCAAAGTTGCAAAGTGGTGCAACTTTCGCTTTGCAACTCGTGTGACAAAGCAAACTATTCCACCACGTCCAAATAGGTATGTTTACACTAGGAATATTCCTCTTTCGCATCAAAACACATGGAATCACTTTGAGCTATGTTCCACCAGATCGATCCCTTAAGGGTCCAAAGTGCAAAATGGCTACAAACTTCAGCATGCTAGTACTCAGATACCGTGACACTTAGAGACTTCTCGTCTGATCCTACAGAAAGGCATTAGACCCCTCTAGAAAAAAATCTCTCAATTTAGGCTATCTTGGAGTGGTTTTCTAATGGTGGTGGATTTTCACTTGATGCAAAAAGTGTCAAATTCAACCAGTGCAAAGTTGCAAAGTGGTGCAACTTTCACACTGCAACTCCTATGACCAAGTGGAATTTACCAACACGTCCAAATAGATATTTTTATGCTAGGCATGGTCCTCTTTCACATCGAAACATGTGGAATCACTCTGAGCTATGTTCCATCGGATCGATCCCTTAAGGGTCCAAAGTGCAAAATGGCTGCAAAATTCAGCATGCTATTACTCAGATGTCGTGATGCTTAGAAACTTCTCATCTAATCCTATAGGATTGCGTTGAGCTGTCTACAAAAACCTCTCTTGGTTTTGACTATCTCAGAGTGGTTTTCCAGTGGTGGCATATTTTCACTTGATGGAGAAAGCATCCAATGCAAGCAATGCATAGTTGCAGAGTGGTGCAACTTGTGTGACCAAGCGGACTGTTCCAACATGTCCAAATAAGTATTTTTACGCTAGGCATGGTCCTCTTTTTCACTGAAAAATTTGGAATCTTAATGTGGAGCCCAAGGAAGCTTAGTGGTGGATTTGGAGTGATGGAGAAGAATTTGAAATTGGTGGAGAGTCTTATGTGGTGAGAGGGGTTTAGGAGTGATCCCTGAGCAGGGTAGAGAGGAATACCCTAGGAAGACCAAATAATAGGTCTTGGGAAGAGCAAGAGTGCTCTTGAGGGATAGAACTCCCCATCACTTTAGCTCATTAGTTGATAAGTAGGAGGTATTTTCTACAATGTGTCAAATTGTGATATTGCTATCATGATTCCATTGAGCAGTCATTTGTAGTATTAGATATAGCTCTAGAGCTTCTAGAGTATTGCACATGATTGCAGATAGTTTCAAAGATCTAGATAACATCAATAGTTCACATTACTCAAGAAGGATGAACATCTTAAAGAGATTTGCGGAAATCAGGACAAGTAACCTTCTTGTGGACTTAGGGTTGCAATATTTGATCTACAACATGTTCCACCATTTCTTCAGTAGGATCAAGAACACACATAATGAAGGTGTGTTTGTAGCCATGAAAGATTATGGTTCGAACTATCCAGGAGAGTGATGTTTTATCTCGACCAACCATATCTATACCATGGTTTGTTTGGAAACACATGGATGGGTTCTCTCTTCATCGGCATATACATTATTCCTCGATGTGTTCACACCAGTGTTAGAAGACTAGGACTCACCTCAGACTTGACAATCCATATTTTGACTTGGACTCGGGCTCGGAGCCCAGACTCAACAAATACAAAAACCTAAGAAATTCAAATATTTGTAAGGATTTAAAACTTGTTTCATGCACCCTTTAATAAATAAACCTTAAAGACACAATAGCATCATCAAATAGAAATTACTATGATCCCATACACAAACATACATCAATCATAAGTATAAGCACAAATTTTAGCTGAAGGAAATAACACATTTAGATATATAAATATTGTGATATTGCTATCAGGATTCAATCGTGTAGTTTTACAAGTCAAACTCATTGACCCATGATTCATCAGTAGTGGTTCACAAGAACCCATCTCTCATGATAATGAATGGTTCATAAGGAGGAAGATCAATCTTCATACATTTCTTCTATCACAAATGAGATAAGTGCTTGGTTTCATGAAGGTCATGAGACACAACCATTAATGGGGAGTGGATACATGAAGAAATAATGGAGAATGATAGTGGCTTTAGACCTACTATAAAGGAAAAAAAAATTTGTTTCAATGATGCAAGAGTTTTTTGGTTTCACTACCAAAATGAGCCTACGAAGAATGTATGTGAAACTCCTTTTGACCTTGAGGGTGTGCTTACTCCATCTCAAGGATCATGCATTGAGGATGACATAGATCAATGCTAGGGTTAATCAATTAATAATTATACACGTGAATAAGTCAAAAATGTACATGTCAATAAGGGAACTACAAGTACTCATAAAAATGTAAGCCTCAAAAAGTATACATACAAATACATAATATACACAAATTAAAAAAAAGTATATGCACGAATACAAGGTATATGCATGAAAACATGTATGCCACAAAGTATACACTTGAATGCATGTAAATCACAAAGTATACACATAAGTTGTAAAGTATACACTTGAATATACACAACTCATATCTATTGAACCATCAATTTAGAATGCAAATATGGACAGGCATCGAAAAAAGATATTTGTATTAACCAAATAGCCATGTAGGCATACATAAATATATGTCGATATAAGTATGAAATATATGTACAAAATAGCCATGTAGGCTTACGAGAATGCCATCTAGGCATACAATGTCAAATATTTCCAATAAAAAATATGTACAAAACTACCATGTAGGCATACAATAAAGGATTCTGGAATCAAAAGTCATTGCTCTCCATGCCCAGGAAATAAAATATTTCCCTTTCCTTTTCACTCAGATGGCGATAGGTATGTCACTCATTTTTACTGTGCTCATGGAGTGCTCCTGCTACTCCTCCTAGGGTTTAGTTCATGGTGAAGTTTTAACTGTTACAATAAGAAGTAAAGACATGAATATATAGAAATTACATTATAAAAAATGATATATTTGACAAAATAATCACTTACAGCCATCTCACGATCTCTTTCCACGAGGGAAATATCCTCATGCCCATGCTCAAGCATGCTCAAGCCCTGTATAAACCATGCAAATAGACAAAAACTTCATGAATCAATAATGGTTTGATTTCTCACTAACTAACATCTATAACAACAAATGTAAATTAAAATTTACTAATTTGCCTCTATATATTATTTACATCTATACCTCTTCTGTTAGAGCCATCGAGGATTGTATAGCAGATGTCACACCAATATCCATTGCCCTTGTCACATTCGGAGGTGTATCATCTTGCAACAACTGAAAATAAAACAACAAATTATTCAACATAATCAACGATGTGCATGTATAAATTACACAAATCTATTAAGCACTTGATTCATTAGTTAAACTCTTTATTTTATTACCTACGTGAAGGTTTGAGTAAATCCACCACCACTGGGAAGTGTTCCATCAAAACCTCCAATATTAGTCTGTTCAACATCCAAAATTGCATATTAAATTAACATTCGTAAAAAAATGTCATTAATATGCAATAAACTTATAACTGTTTAATGTTTACTAGTTACATACCCTAGCGATAGGTGTACTACAAAAATAGGTTGGTGGGGGGGGTGGTGTATCCAGTCTCAACACTATGACCCTACAATTTTATTAAAATCATAAAACATTTTTAGTTAATCTTGCATTTCAAAATCGAAATTTAATAAATTAAATTAATTGAACACATGTACTAACTTTTACCTGACTATCAATGCCATATGCCTCATGAAAAATTTCAAATGCCCTCTCCATCTCCATAACTTCAGATGGATCCTGCTTACCAGTCTCCTGAGGGTCAGTGGGGTCATGTGAACAAGTAGCCCCGCAAGATTGACACACATGTGCTCGAAGACCACCACTAGAAGACTCCCTTGGATGATGCTGTAGAATAGGGCTAGTATGATGGATGACACTCTAGGTCAAAGTGTTGATTGCATGCAATGTCTCTACGTCGGCACTTTCCTTCATGACAGAAGGCATAACAATGTGCTCATGAGGTGGCCTAGCGAGAGCTCATCTACCTTTTCGTGTAGGATCCGGTTGTGCACTAGGTCTATCCTGAGCTGACCCCCCACCTCTCCCCTAGAAATCCATCATATCAAAATAATTTGGGATTTTGTTCAATATGAACTCACTGTATAGTTTCCTAAGGAAATATTGCGAGACCTCGCAATTGTTGCACGGTGGGTAATCGAAGACCATGTACCACCTATCATAAAACCGCTCTTCATTTGTTGGTCGTGGCACCAATGGATAGGAAAACTCTTCGCATTGAGGGTTCCATCCAATTTCAAATGATTATATTTTCATGAAGTAGATTTTTTTTGGGAAGCACTAATGTTGTCCTTCCATAGTTTAGAAATCATATTTACAAGCTTATCATTTTTCTCATTTTCTTCTCTTAGTTGTGCCTTCAATAATGACTAAATTGATTTTACATGACCACCAATGTTAATTAATGATGTTTTCCCTTTATTACTAGTTGTAGGAAATAAATATTAGATGCAACCTTTATCAATGTTTTTTAAACTGTCTTTAATGACACATTTTCTACTAGAGTGCACATGCACACTTGTAAATTTAAATTTTAGAATTGCTTTAGATTATGTTTTTTGTGCAATCTAGTAATGTGAATGTTTTGATTATTAAAAACTATGATAGATGTTGAACATTTTTTTTGTTAATGGTATAGAAATATTATTGATGAGTAGATGAATTATTAGAACTGTTTTGTATTTCTATTCCTTATATCTAGATATATTATTTAAACTAAGGTCTCATTGCTCCTTTAGGTACACATGCATACATACATAACATGGATAATGCAAATGTTCCACCTCCAAAATCTTTGTTTGCACATACCACTAATGAGATTAATAAATTGTAAGACTCATTAGCGCAAAGTGCAAACCCAGGGATATATTCTAAACCATGCATGTCAATATTGCATAGTCTTGAAAAACTAAGAGATGAACTTGAGAGGACTAGTGCATTTTCTCCAGATAGAGTAGATTCTATTCTTTCCCACATGCGGGAAGAAGTACATGGTGAGGTTCCCCTTAAACAAATGCAAAATAGTGTGACCAAAGAAATGATAAAAACCAATTATTTTCCAGTTTATCAAAATGCATGTAAGGTTAGGGGATACCAGGTCAATAGATGTGTCGATCGTGCTATGGTCTCATTGATCTACCCACGATTTCTCATAGCACATGGTCAATACCCAAACAATGACCAGATTCCATTATATTTTGTTCTACAATTGTATGCCGAGGTCCATTTGGGCCTCAAAGGCAACTACCTGGACATTCCACCATATGTTGGTCAGGAGCGTGGTAGGATTACTAATAGACCCACTTATTTTCAAGTAGATAGACCAACCCCAGTGTTTAGGGTATTGGTTGGTGAGAGGTCTCCTGCTCTCACCCCATCTCTAGCCCCCATAGCAGATGAGGTTGTCGTTACTTCCCAAAAGGAAGCAATTGATACTATAGGTGACATTGCAGTTGCCACCACTAGGATATTTGTTGATCATGTAGGTCAGTATTTGATGTCTAGACATCCCCGAACCATGCCATATTCAGCATAGTGGACCACCATGGATCCTTTCACAACAATAGGCATCCCTACTCCCACAGAGCTTATGGCACTTACAGGAGATATGGCACACATGACTCTGCATTATTTGGCTGAGGAACTCTTGGAGGCATATGCCTTCATTGCATCAGACTATGGGATTAGTATAGAGCATGTTAGAGATCATTTGGCACATGGAGGTCGTTCACATCTAGGATCCCATCACTCTCAACCCAGCACTAGTGCACGTCAAGATCCACCATCTGATCATTTGATAGCTGCACAAACTATGGTTTTTACTAAGATGTTGGTTGGTGCCGATTCATTATCGTCGATGCCATCTCACCTACATAGTCCTCTCCACTCATCATTGTTGGAACGACATGAGATAGATGCAGATATTGATTTGTCGCTTGATCATATAGTTGATATGGTCGAGGTGGCCATTTCAGAGGACTTGGGTCATCCGATATCAGATGATGTGCATGTATGTGTTCATGTGCATGTTTCAATTCCTTTATAATTATTTTTAAATTTTAGTTTTAATAACTAGATATTCATGTATTAATATGTATGAATTTATATATTTGCAGGTGGACATACCTAATATCACTCCTAGCCTTGTTCCAGATCGTGCACATTGACGTGACTCTGTGGATGAATCTAATGCTAGTGGACATGTGAGTTTTAAATTTTTATATATACATGTGTATATGTACATGAATACATGTATGCATAGATCTATATACATATTTAATATAAATTATATGTATTTAACACATTTTGTACACCATTTTATTTGTAGGGCTCAACACATCCATTAGAGCAGGACTATTCTCATTCAGATGGTCGTTTGACTAGGAGTTGACATTCGTATTAGGCCATGCATTAGATTTATGATCGTTAGTACATGTATTTTCTTATATGATGATCTTTCTATTATTTGACATTTCATTATCTCTAACTTACGTTTTCTATATATGATGATTTTTAGTATTTGACATTTCCTTATATGGTGATCTTATATATGATGATCTTTAGTATTCCACATTTGATGATCTTTAACTTCCATTTTCTTTTATGATATACATAAATTTGTCACTTTGCTTATAACATGTTACATGTTTATGCATTGATCAATATTGAAATGTTTATATGATATATGTATACATTTGCTTATATTCAATATACATACATTTGCTTATTTGATGATCTCTTACAACTTACATTTCCTTATATGATATATACATTTGATCTCTCTAGAGTAGAATTTTAGGAAATGAATGCCACTTTATAATTAATTTCATTCACATGTTGATCACAATAAATATTTTGCACATGCATGCCTTGGATATATATGATCTTGAATGTTTTCTTTCTATGTATATTTTTTCATAAGATGGACCTCTATAAGCGCTTGCAACTATTTATAGATCTAACTAGGAAAACCTTAGTGATAGAATATTCCCTCTCAAAAATTGGTTGCATTCATAGGATATAAGAAATTGCTATAAAAGAGAAACAATAGTATATGGGGATTAAATATATACTCAACATGTAGGCATATAATATTTTAAAAATATAATCATTTAATCATACAAAAATAGAACCATATACTCATATAAGCTTTAAATTATAACTTTGGCATTAAAGAAAAAATCTAAAATCCTAACTAACTCAAGAAAACCTTTTATTGAGCATTGTATGATTGTGCTCAAGATAACAATGATATGCATGTTCTCATTATACTAGCATAATATTACCATTCAGTGAGTGGACTAATTCAAGATTAATGAGTTAATTAATCTTGATTTATTAGTTAACTAAATGAGATGGAACTAGAAATTTTAATTCTTTATTTAAAGGGATAATGTGTGCATTTGAGGTGGAGTTTGATAAAAATAATTAATTATTTGATGGATAAGAGATGGACAATATGAATTTAATATATTTATAAAATGCAGGAAATTAATTAACTTTAAATAAATAATAGGAATTAATTCACTAAATCATAATAAAGTATTAATGGATGATAATGAATAATAATGGATCTTAATTATGGTACATATGATAAAATAATAATAGTGGTTCGACAAAATTATTTTAGTGTCCTACAAGATGATGTTCAAAATAACATTGTTTCAAAACAAAGAACTTAAGAAGAACAAATTATAAGAGATGAAAAAAATAATGATATGCCTCAATTACGTGGAGGAATAAGAAAATATTAGGTAGTTGATGATGATTGGACTCAAGAGATTATTTGTGTAAAAAATACACAAGTTAGCTCTCAAAAGAAGAATTATGAGGAAAATTTCATATGAAATATAGAAGATGATGGAAGAAAAGAAGAGGAGGAATGTACAAAAGGATTTAAGAAAAGTAAAATTAGGTAAAAAATGTGATTGATTGTTTTTTAATACTTAGTTAATATGTTGACATGTTAAGATCAACTTTATCTTAATATATTAGTAGATTTTATGCACAAAATTATGTAGGATTGAGGTTAAAATGTATTTAATAAGACATTTGATTTTCTTAGTGGGTCTAAGATGGGAAAACCAATAGAAACAAAGAGAAGTTCCCATCACATCTCAAGGTATTTGACCTAGGTGGATACTATGAGAGAATGAATTTGAGATCAATCTTCCCTAATTTATTGTATATAATTCTTTCACGCACACTATGTGTTTTGACTTAACATGAAGCATGTCCATACTAGACACTTTTGGTATTTTTTGTTTGGTACAACATTCTACAAGACACAAATTTTAATATGTTAGGTTTCTTTTTCTACAACAAAAAAGAAGATTGAGACAACATTCACTTTATATATATAGAAGACATGGACTAATGAATCAATGATTTTTCTTGGATGTATAGGAGAAGAAACATCTTGAGATGTAGTCATGTAACATATCCTTGTGTGCCAATTGTCTTTTTTGTTGAGATGCTAGATTTGGGGGATCATTGAAACTAACACTAAATTTTCTTCTACTCCCACCATTACTCTTCCAATGAATTTTTTTATGACAAGGCTTGCACATTATGTACATAACAAGTACTTGAATTCCGTGGAACAAATATATAATTGGAAATATCTACTCAATTTAAGGTTCTCAATATATTTCAACCCCTAATTTGTGTCCAACCAAATTTAAAAAACTTGTCATCAACATATATTATAAGTAACTAAAGCAATCCAGAGTTCAAACAAGTTACTATAATTTCTCATCTTGAACATGTATGTACATGTACAAGTGAACTTGAAAATCATGGATATAATCTAACTCAAACATTCTGGTTCAACCCACTCTTGAATAACATGTAAAACTTTTTGATGGTCATCACTATCTAGTCTCCATTTTTCTTGTCCACGTGCATGTGGAACTGCATGAAGATGTAGGGCGGTAGCAATTATAAGGTGACTATATTGATATACCTTGTTATCAACTTGATAGTCCACAAAATGAATCCCATGTTGAACAAGTTTGACTTGTTTTAGATATATCCCTTGCACAACAACAGAACCTGCATGATAAACATGAACCTGAGGTAATACATGTGCATGTGTACAACATTTGTGTGCTCAAGGTTTTTACAACATATATTTAATTTTTTTAAGGTAATGTACACATGTACACAATGTACATATATAATTTGAAATTCAAAATCACCTATGGGAAATAAAATTCCATCATTTGCTTCAGGTCGTGTTACCTTATTCCTCTCTTTTGTTCAACATAGTAAATAATAGCTAACACCTTCTATGTTTCCAAGCTCTGCTATAACTACAAAAACATCTCTTGTACACCAAATTTACACAATAAAATTCTAAAAAAAATAGAATTGTCTCTACACAAGTAAAGATCATTAAATTTATATAATGTTTAAATTATTGAAAACTTACACATGTACCTTTTCTAACCAATCCTGAAATATGGTCATAATCAATTGAAATCAAAGGAATGTCTTGAAATATTCCATCCTCATTTTCATCGTATGTGTCTGAAACAAAGAGTGGCGCCATATCCCATTTACTAACATATTCAAGTTCTTCATTGTTGCATGCATGGGAGTTTCCCGCAATGCACTCAGTGTAGAAACAACAGTAATCTCTTGTGTGTAATGTCCATCTAGGGTGACTATCTGAACTCATAACACAATGCAAAGATCTTATTTTTTCTACCCTCATGCATCCATGCATTGATCTTCTATCCACACCTAGATAAATGTAATTGCAAAAAAATTATATGAACTTGAACATGTGTGCATATATATATGTGTGTAAATTTTAAATTTAAATAAATTTATTTTTTTAAAATGTAATTTATACATACCTGATATCTCCCAGAACACTCTATGTGGAATGTTTTAGTTTGTTCTTGAAGATTTGCTGACCTTATTTGATGTAAATTGTTTCTTGCACCATTCAACAACATCATGTGCATCATCTATATGATCTTCTTAATAACTCATTTGATGCTTTCTTAAAGCACGTTTGATGCAAGCTCCTGCGCCATCATATTCACCCTTTCCATGCCCACTCTCAAAGAAACTCCAAACATGTGGTATGTTGTAAATTTTATGATATCTAGAAAGAACATAAAATGGCCGTGATGATTTGAATTGTGCCGCACATCCATCTGACCATACAAAATATTTTTAAAATTTTACACAACTGCTAATCAAATTCTCAAAAAAACATTCAGTAAAACAATGTTGTACAAAAAGTGTGTCATGCTCTTTATCATCACTAATATAAAAGTGATATTATTTCTTGATGGCTCGTTGTTCATCTATACTCTGAACACCATCTAATTCAAATTGTGCATGTCGATAACACACATGAACCATAATATTGACCTGTTTTGAAAAGTAATATTCTGATTGAATCTCTTTTTGATGTACAAAAGAGTAATTTTCTACAAAGTCAACTACTGATAGAACTGTTCCAATTGGGAAAGTATCTCTTAATGTTTGAAATTGATGTGCTTGCCACTTAGCATAAAAGGAATGTTGTATGTATGGTTGTATCAATTTTTTAAAATCTTCCATAAATTTCCCAATAGGTATCTCCTCTTCTACATAGTTTAACCTTGTGGATTCTTTCCCAAAATTTGTTTGAAACTTTACATACTTGTAAATTTTGCAATTTATTGTCTTTGTTAGGTCAACATTTTCATTTGTTGAAGGAAAGTTAGCCAAATTTCCACATGTTTCACAAAGTCCTTTTATGCATTTTATTTGAAGTCCATTTTCATGATCACATAATAGATCCTTTATGAACAAACTTACCTGTTTAGGAGGTGCCTTTTGAAAACCACATAATAGATCCTTTATGAAAAAACTTACCTATTTAGGAGGTGCCTTTTGAAAACCATATATTTCATCTCTCATCTTTCGAAACACCTGATATTAGAGATCAAATTCAATGTGATAACGAAAAAAACAAGTTTCAAAAAACTTGTTTATCTTCACATAGTATGGCTTTAACCTTTCAAAAATTGTTTGCCCAATCTTTATATGAGGATACATATTACAAAAGTTCATATACATCTCAAGCTATGTTATGTCTAGCCAATGTTTAATATGTTCTTCATTAATACCAGGTCCAATCCTACGCCTCATAACATCTCTAGTATTTGATGATGGATAGGTCTGATCACTCCAAAAACTTGAGATCAAGTTCCTAACAGCATCTTCAATCCTGTCAGAACAAGGATCTCTACACATAATTGTGCAATTGCCTTCAGAACAATCATCTAAAGCCTTTCTTTTTTTCTCATATTTTATTAGTGTGGTTCTACTATAACCAAATTCAGTGGAAAGTGCTGACATTTTTCTTTTTTTGGATATTTCTTTATTTAAAACAGATGTCAAAATCACCTTTCTTGCAATGGTTCTATCCACTGATCAAGATCCTTTCCCAATGGAATCTAAACCTTTTTTTACATTTTCAAAAATATCTTTTTGCAGTCTCATGTTTTTCCTCTTATTCGATGTAGAATGTATACCCAACAATTGTAATGACTCTTTCAGCTCATCACAAAGAAGTAAACATGATAACAATTGGGTTTTTTCAAGTGTTTCAAGATGATTGAAATGATCATGGATTATTCTATTTACAGATTTAGTCATTGACCTCTTACTTGTATTTTTAGGTTGGTTGGCATAAAATTTTAGTTTCTCCATATCCATTTCAAGTAAATGATCTAAATTTCTAGAAGAAATTTGTTTCCCCACTATTTCAACTACTTTTATATGCTCATCCATTGGTCTACTTTTCTTTGTATTTATTTTCATCAACAAGTTCATTTCTGACATCAACCAGCTATTTTTCAAGAGCTTCTTCATTATTTGTAGATACTTCCAATTCATCATTCAATTGACTACATACCTTAGATTTTTCTTCCAAGGACTGAGCCATACTTTCTTCATTCTTCTTTTTGTCTTCAATTTCCTTTTTCATCTTCATCATGATGGATTCCATTTCAAGCTTGATAGCTATATTCTCTTGAGTAAGCTTTTCACATTCCTCTGTCTTATCTTTCATAGTTTTATTGGACTGGTCATCTTCATCATTATGTTGATTTTGATCACAGAGCTCCTTTCTCTTTTCTCTTGATTTGTTGATTTTGCGTTTCAGGGACTTGATAAATCTCTCTACATCCTTGAGATTTTCTTGTAGTTTCTAGACTTTAGCTTTTGATTGATCAAGGTCATCTAGGGCCACCATAAGCTTCTATTCAAGATTTCTTGAATCCATTGACATATTTTCCTAGATCTCCCCAAGCCATTAAAATTCTTCTTCTTTAGAGGAACAAGCTCTAATACCAATTGTTGGAAACAAGCCAGACTAAGAGCGGGGGGGTGAATCTGTGTTATGCAAAAATTAACTTTAATAATCTTTAGCTTTAAAGAATTAGTAATATACATTCAAAATGCATGAATAAGAAAGAAAGAACAACACCATAACACCAATATTTTTACATGGAAACCCTATTAGGGTAAAAACCATGGTGAATGGCCAATCCACAAGTATGATTCTGAGTATACTCAAAAGTGAATATTACAAGGGAATGCACTTGCATTTAGGCACACTATCTAGAGATCATTGTTGAAAAGAAAAGAGCTCATATTAAAAACCATCTATCAATTTGAATTGAAGGATTAACATCTACAATTATTGATTATAGTTCCAATTAAAGTACATCAATTGATTTGTTCTTTTACAAACTAAATATAGAATTCTTCTATGCTTATGCAGACAATACAAATCATCTATGCACAAGTGAAACTACACAATATTGCACCTCGCTCTATTATAACTCCTTGATCATACAATGACACACCTTATACATCCTAAAAATTGGTAGGAAGGATCAAGTATATATATCCACAACATAGATTTATTTTGCACACTATCGACTTCAACAAAATACAAGATAATTATAACTGTCGACTCATATTTTAGGAAATATACAATGTGTACCAAAAAGTTTGGCCACAACTTAGCTAAGGCCCAAATAATGACATATATAAAAAAGGTTATATTTAATTACTTAGTTCCCATACATCCATGACTATGTATATTCAAGTAGTCGACCTTAATACAAGAAAACCCCATAACACTATAACCAAATCTTCTATCTTTCACATACTCTAGTATGAGCTGCTACGCTTTAGTAAAGACAAAGATGATATGCCAAAGAATATTCCTTGAGATGCACAAAGAAAAACAATAACCTATGATTGTCTTTTAGATTGATGAACACTGTGCTACCAAATACTATGTTCTTGCTTGACAATCTTCAATCTTCCTGCTAGTATGGACAAATGGTGGTGTGCAGATTTGAACATCCATTATGGTTGACATCAATGACAACACCAAGTGATCCTCATAGTATCTCTTGCCAAAAATAGTTATACATGATCTAACTTGTCAATTTTAAGTAGGTAAGGTCAATATAGATGTGTGTAACAAGTGTGAACACACAATAATTTAAATTTAAACATGTACAAAATTTCTAAATAAATGAAACCATAATAATTTGCACGATGTAAATAGATGTTTAACAAGTGTTTGAAAACCATAATAATGCACGATAAAAAATCTATGAGCAAACCATAAAACATAAACATGTACACATGGGTGCATGTGATGTAAATCATAAAAATTGCACATAGATATACCATAAAACATAAACATGTATATATAATGTGATGTATGTATAAATCATAAAAAGTGTATGGACAACATAATAATCTGATCTCAAAGAGAGGGATATCTACTGTGAATAGAATCATCAGATCTCTTGCCTGATCTCTCCCTCAATCTCTCCCTTGATCCTTGGACTGATCCCTCTCCCGATCCAAGATGTGTGGATCCATGTCCTGATCAAAGCTCTCTAGATGTGTGTCTTGATCCTCATCCCAAACCCTGCATGTGTTCAAGTACACACATGAAATTATCTAAACTTTTATGTACATACAAACTTTCAATGTGTTCAAACTTATATATAGAGTAATTATATTTTAAATTATAAATTTATTAAATTGTGTAACTCAACTATGTGCTACATGGGATCACCATCATGTGTGGATTCATTTCCCAATCCAAGCTCTCTGGATCTATGCCCTAAGCCCTACGTGTGTTCAAGTATGTGTAGACATGAACTTTTAAAATTTAATTTAATTTAAGTGTGTGTGTGTACAGTATGTATATATGTAAAAAATTCTATAAATGTACCTCAATTTTGTGTTGCATGAGATCACCATCATGTGCCAAATTTCAAAAAAATGACAAATCACCATACTGCTTAAATTTTTTCAAGTGTAACACATTTCAATCATGAGTTAAACATGTTAAACATGTATTGTATACATTTTTTTAGAACATAATTAAATGTATATATGTAAATTATTCAAGTACTTGTTGTGCCTGATCGGTGGCTCTACCAATGTCACTAAGATCATGAGAATGCAAGGACATCACAAGGGGATTTGTAGCATGTATAATATTAGTTCCAAAAAGAAGCTGAGTATATGCACTATGGACAACATCAGGTGTCATAGTAACATGAGCAACGTGACCTGTAACTCTGTAATAGATTGTTCTAGAATATCCCCTAGAGTTTCCACCTCATGGCTTCAATGTGTACAAGAATATCATTGTCTAATAAATTCCTATACATGTTCAAGAGAGATCCCATGGTCCTCGTTGATGATTCGATATGCTGCTAGTAAATCTAAAACTGAGTCTCTACACAAATTGCACAAAGTCATGTGGTTCATATGCTCGATATTTGAATGAGTAGGTAGATCGACATGAATAAATGGATCATAAGATGCTGATGTAGCCTCTATGGGAGGAAGGTTGATCTATGTGCATAATAAGTATCTACCAACTCGATTATATGACATCTGATCAATCTATGTTGTAATAGAGGCAATGTTATCAATAATCTGGGATCAAGTGGAGCATGCTGCTGACTCCCCTGTTGTTGCCAATTCCACACGTTTTGGTAAAACTAAAAGGTTTGGGCCAAATAATTCCCTCTTTTCCACAGGCGATGGAAAACCTGGACATCTAAACTATGGTTTGTCAGAAAAATGACCTTTACCTTGGCCACCATAGTTAGGATGAGATGTTGGTGTAATTAATTATGGTGTACCTTGTCCTAGGTCATAATTATACTTTACTTAAGTTTACTTAGGGACCACACAGGAGTTGTTGGAGATTTTCCAATTTTGGTGGACTTATCATGTTATCACTTTATCACTTCCACCTTTTGTGGACATATCATGTGATTACCTCTCCACCTTTTGTGGTGATTATCACATTATCACTTTTCCACTTTAGGTGGAGTGATAGCTTTTCACAGTTGTCTCATGTCATAAGATTACGACACTTGTCATAATATTATGCCCTCCTATGTTCACCTTGGCTATATAACCAAGGGGCCTCTACTAAATTTTTACATTGATATAGACATTGATTCTATTTGCATTATTGACAAAATATAGTCTATTCTTGTCATATTGTTTCTATCTCTCTTATGCTTGTGCTTCCATTAGGCCTCTAGATCTTGGGTGGCTACCTTAATAGCCAACTCTTACATGGTATCAGAGTTATTAGAGTTCCTTTGGATTGCCATTTTGGGGAGATCTTGAGTGCAATCTTGCATTTTCTTCATAGAAATACTAGATTCTGGGGGGGTTCCATTTTTGGCCTTGTATTGAAGGTGCATTTTGGGAGCTTTTTACATCAAATCTAACTTCACCATTATGTTTGGAGTGTCTGAGAAAGTCAGATTTTCCTTTTGTTTTGTCGTAGTTGGACATTGGAGGCCAAATCTACAAGGGTTTGAAGATCAGATGTGGTTGCCAAATCCAATAGGTAGCCATATCTTCAGAGCATTTTCAACCAAAAAGAACATCACCATCACGTCTAGAAGGGCCAAAAACCCTAAGATTGACTGTCACTTCGTCAAAATCAAAAAAAAATTCTGGAAGCCATCTGGAAAAAATTTCCCCTCCTTGGTTGTATGGATCGACATTGCAGAAATATGGTACGATTTAAAAAATATATATATATTTCAATTTTTTTTTGAAATTTTTTTTTATAAAAAAAATAAAAATTCATTTCAAAAATTTGTATTGAAATTATTTGAAAAAAAAAAATCAAACCAAATTCAAACAGTAAGTTATGGCATGAGCGGTTTGGACATCTCAATTACCGCTTCAACAACTTAGCTCCAAGGATATGGTTACAGGACTCCCTCAAATCAGCTTTTGCAAAGGTGTTTGTTCAGGTTGTTCCTTGGGTAAGCATCCAAAAGATAATTTTGATAAAGGGAAGTCTTAGAGAGCTTTGGAAGTTCTTCAATTGATTTGCAATGATGTAGCAGGTCCATTTCAGTTGCCATCATTCAACAAGGCCCACTATGTCCTCACCTTCATTGATGACTACTCCCACTTCACATGGGTGTATTTTCTTGTTCACAAGAGTGAAGTATTTGAAATATTTCTAGCCTTCAACGCTCATGTTGAGAAGCAATCGGGGAAGCAAGTCAAGATTCTTCGCACAAACAATAGACTTGAGGAATTTTATACTCTTGAGGGGATCGATCTTTAGCATTCGGTTGCATACACTCCATAGTAGAATGGTGTTTCTGAAAGGAAGAATAGAACACTTAAGGAGATGGCTAGCTGCATGATTTATGCTCGTTCTCTTGGTCCTCAATTTTGGGCATAAGCTATCAATTGTGCCACTCACATCTAGAATCAGGTTCCCCATAAGGCTTTAAAGGGTATGACTCCTTTTGAGGCTTGGTGTGGTAGAAAACCAGTTGTGAGACACTTCAGAGTTTATGGTTGTCCAACTTGGGCACACATACATCTAGAGAAGCGAAAGGCATTGAAACCTCAGTGTAGGACTTGCATCTTTGTTGGATATATTGAAGGGGTTAAGGCATACAAAATTTTGGATCTAGAGACACATAAGTTATTCATTGAGAGGACTGCTCACTTGGAGGAAAGCTCTCCTAGCTTGGCCTCTAATCGTCCTCTTCCTTCCTCCATAGTGGAAAGTGACGATAGTGAATTAGATGATGATTCTCCCTTAGCTCCGACTTGCAGGATCACACATCTGTAGGGTCCACTTGCAATTGAGGAGCCGATTCCTTCATCTCCTACTAGACCTCATTGGGCTTGATAGACTCTTGAGTTAGTAGGTTATCTTGTTGTGGATCCTTTAGATACTCGAAGGAATCAGTCAGAACATCAGAATTTTCCACATGCTTTTATTGCTACTACTTTCAATCCACAGTCCTTCAAGGAAGCATCTAGATTTCTAGAATGGGATTCAACAATAGAGGAAGAGTATAGTTCCTTGATGAGGAACAACACATGGGATTTAGTTCCACTCCCCAAGGGGAGAAAGATGGTTCGATGCAAGTGGATCTATCAGACTAAGTATGCAGTGGATGGAAGTGTGGATAAATAGAAGGCTTGACTTGTGTAAAAATGTTTCTCACAAGTTCCAGGTGTTGATTACACAAAGACCTTTGCACCCATTGCTAAGATGAACTCCATTCGTTTGACACTTGCTATTGGTGCAACTCATGGTTGGGTTGTACATCAGATGGATGTGAAGAGTGCATTTTTTCACGAGGATCTTCATGGGGAGATTTACATGGAGCAACCACAGGGATTTATACAAGATTCTTCTTTGGTTTGTAGATTGAGGAAGTCTCTCTATGGCCTCAAATAGGCCCCTAGGGCTTGGTATGCCAAGATGGATTCCTTTCTTCTCTCCGAAGAATTCGCTAGGTGTCATTCAGATCTGAATGTATAGATTTTATGACAAGGTGACTCTCATTTTCTACTTGTGCTCTATGTTGATGACTTGATCATTACAAGGAGTACCTCATCCATCATTGGCAGTGTCAAATATACTTTGCAGGACAAATTTGCTATGACTAATTTGGGCCTTTTGCACTATTTTCTTTGGATTGAGATCACATATTTAGCTTTTGGGATATCTCTCTCTCAGCCCAAGTATGCTCTTGATCTTCTAGCTCAGTTTCACATGGTTGATTGTAAGCTTGCTCCGACTTCGTTTCTTTCAGGAGTCAAGCTTGAGGCTAAGTGTTCTACTCCACTTGTTGATGCCACTTTGTATCTTCAACTTGTTGGAAGTCTCATCTACTTGACTCAACATGACCTTATATCTCCTTTGAAGTTGGCATCATTTCATGCTTTATGTAGGACCCACATGAGCTTCATTGGAAAGAAACCAAATGCATCTTGCATTACATGTAGGGTACACATCATCATGGGATTCACTATGAAATAGGTATAGTAATTAACTTGGTGGGATATATGAATTATGATTGGGATGGCAATGTTGATGATCGTAATTCCACTTCTGGCTATAGCTTTCATCTTGGTTCTAGCCCCATTTGTTGGCAGAGTAAGAAGCAACATGCTATTGCTCTTTCTTCGACTGAGGTTGAGTATTGAGGGGTTGTTAATATAGCTACTGAGGATATTTGGCTTCAAAATATTCTCATTGAGTTTTGCTTCACTATTCCATGTCCTTCAATCATTTATTATGACAACTAGAGTGCCATCCAGATCTCAAAGAATTTGGTTCACCATTAGAGGACCAAAAACATCGATATTTATATACACTACATGAGGGAGTTGATATAGGAGCAGGTTATTGATTTACAATATTGTCCTACAACACAATAGGTTGCAGATATTTTCACCAAACCCTTCACTGAGAGTCCATATCATCATTTGAGAGCTCTCTTGGGGGTGTGAGATGTTTCATCTTAGGAGGTCACTTGACTTCTTCATTATCTTTTATGGGGGGGACTTTTTCCTCTTCTAGGGGTTTTGTCCTTCTCATACATTTGAGATCATTTTCTCTTGTTTTTCATCTCTCTTTTGGGGGGGAGTTTTTTCCCATGTGGTTTTCTCATTTTCTCCACTTTATGAGAGATTGCATTGCATTTGTACATGGGTACCTAACATGGCCTAGTTGCTAAGACCCATCTGGTATTATTGTTTTTGTGTACATTCTCCCTAAGTTGCACTTAAAGGGGGTTGTTGGTGTAATTAATTATGTTGTACCTTGTCCTAGGTCATAATTACACCTTAGTTAATTTTACTTAGGGACCACATAGGAGTTGTTGGAGTTTTTCCACTTTTGGGTTGACTAATCATGTTATCACTTTATCATTTCCACCTTTTGTGGTAGATCCACCTTTTTTGGTGATTATCACATTATCACTTTTCCACTTTAGGTGGAGTGATAGCTTTTCATAGTTGTCTCATGTCATAATATTATGAAACTTTTCATAATAGTATGCCCTCCTATGTTCTCACCTTGGATATATAACCAAGGGGTCTCTACTACATTTGTAGATTGATACAAACATTGATTCTATTTGCATTATTGACAGAATATAGTCTATTCTTGTCATATTGTTTCTATCTCTCTTATGCTTGTGCTTCCATTAGGCCTCTAGATCTTGGGTGGCTACCTTTATATTATTCAATTCTTATAGATGTGTAGTCCACATCTATCTGTAAATGAAATTTTGCATATAACTGTTTTACAAAATATGCTGGCAGCTCATCATTGTGAGGCCATCTATGATATGGTGCCAACCATCTAGGGTATATGAATGGCACAAAAAGAGTATCTACACACCTCGTAACCACATATCCTCTAATTCTATTTTGTCCTCTATAGTGAGGGAACATGGTTAACACATTTTTGGCTGAAATTAGTTTGGCAACTTCTCTATAATTCATTTTGCTAGTAACACTCCTAGCAAGAGGCAAATAGAATTTCTTAATGTTGATTTGATCATAAGGGTTGAATGATTGAATTGTATCAATCAATTGATGAATCTCATCTCTAATAGTGAATAATCTATCTTGATTATCCAAATTGTGGGAGTTGTGAATTGTTTTCTCTAAACATTTTAGATCATTGTTTAATCTATCAATACTATCTTGATATAAATTTGATTTATTTTGAGCCTCTTTATTAGAATGAGAGGAATGGTAAGATCCCTTATTGACCATGATATATATAGATGTAAATGCAAATCTAAATATTTGCATATCATTAAAAATATATATACATGAACAACACATACATTAAAATTGAATTTAAATCAAATTTCAAAACTAAAAAAAAATGTATAGATCTAGATATCCAAGTAATCAAAACATCAAACGTATGTTTGGAACAAAAATGGAAATGATAATAGATTTACCTAAGAAAAATGAAATTTTATTAAAGTTACAAAATTGGCTTTGAACCCTTTATAATTGAAACTATTTAAAAATTCTATGTGATGCCATTAAATATAGATTGGGAAAGAAAATTATCTACCATCAATTCATTAGATAAAAAAACTTAAAATTAACCTTTAATTATATTCAAGAATCTCACAATAGAAATCAAGAAAATCTTCAATGCATAATTACTTAGAAATCAAGTTTCAATTCCTTGTATAATTTAGTCTTTTCAAAGCTTTCCTATATATAAATTATCATTTTATCTCTAAATATATTCTCACATTTTAGGGCCAAGCTCATAGGACCCAATATAAATTTAACATTTGAAAAACTCATGGTTTATAGAAAATATCATATTCTTATCATGTTTTTATTCATGATCAATTCTTTGTTCAAGCTAGGTAAATCATAGTTCAATTCACAACTCAAAGCTCATAGTGCAAGAATACAATTTAATAAGCTCATTTGTAATTTAAACTGATGTAGGAGCATCCAGTGGTGTAAAAGAAATCCTACATCACCAAAAAATATATTTGCTTTCATTTAGGTTTTCTTTGTAGATGTTTTTGCATTTCTAGATACCCTTTTCATCGAAGAAGAATTCCCAACTTTCAGAACTGTTTTTCTACTTTTTTTGCTCAACTGCTATTTTTAGCAGGTATGAATTTGAAGGTGTGAGGAGACAAAAATTTAAGGGAAGCTGCAAGATAGAATAATAAACACTTTGGTGAAAGAATCAGGCGAAGATAATTCCCGGTTCAAAATTTATTCAACTTTCAATTTCTGCTTTTTTCCCTACAAAATCTTCGGAGCTAATTTTGAGGGACTTAAAGGCTCCGGATGGCCTCGAAAATTGGCGAAAAATGAAAGTGGTTAACCTTTACACCCCAGTTTCAAGCGTTTCATTTTTGCAAGACCTTTCTGAAAAGGTATTGTCATTGAAGATCCAATGGTTAGATCTTAAGTTAGAGCTTCCAGAAGTCTGTGCATCATTAGAATGTTGTTTTTGGCTCCAAACAGAGAATTGGGCTATTTATGGGGTAGTTTCTGATTTTTGTGAGCAGTTTTTGGGGAAAGAAGATCGCATGTTGCGAAAAGGGGAATTTTTGTAGTTTCTTTTTGTAGTTTGCAAGTATTGCAGAACTCGAGGATTTGAGATCCTCTGCATGTAAGAATTTCATTGCTTTGAATAATAATATTCTTTGGTTTTCTATGTGATTTTTTTGTGTCTCGAGTCACACCCTCATCATAAACTTATTAAAATTCTCTTCCAAAAAATGGGACTAGAGTAAAAATTCCCTTAAAAAAATCTATCATATATATATCTATATATATAATAATACATGTGTACATACATATATATGTGTATGTGTGTACATATACATTTATATATGTGTATATACATGCATATATGTGTATGTACACATGTGTACATACATACATATGTATGTATATATACATACACATACACAACATGCACATGACATATGTGTATATGTGTATAGCTGTATATACTTGAATTTATGTATGCATAAATATATATATGTACATGTACATGCACACATACATATATTTCTACATACACACTCAAGTATGTACATACATACACATGTATGAATATCCTTGCATGTACACACTAACTCATTTGACCCCAATTTCTGATGGAACCTTTCGATGAAAGCTATATAATCAGATGTATTATCAGGCACTTGTGCAATTTTTATTTTTTTTTAAATTTTATCCCCAACGTTCGTTAGAATTTCGACGAACCTTTGTTTCGTCTATATTTCGACGAAGATCTTTTGCTGAAATTGCGACGGACCTGCAAATTTTAATTGTGGTGGGCATAAATTGAAATGAGCTCGACTATTTATTGCGACAGTGTTTTGCTTGACAGTTTTCTTGGGGAAAATCAAAAGAAACTCAAGAAGATATCGCCAGTTTGAGGGTAGTCATTGTCTTTTTCCATACTTCATTTGTGAAGTCAGATTTGTACTTCTAGGTTTGAAAATCATATTTTAAAGCAACATCTCATCAGATTTCATTTTTAGTCTTGTGCATTTTTTTAATTTCATTTCCAGATTTTAGACCTGGCTTCACTTCTTTATAAGGGAATTGTTTATAACTAATGGAAAATTCTTGATGGATTTGGAAAAAGATTATATTTGCAAGGTTTCAATTTTAACCCTAATGATCAGTTTGCAATAGATTTGGGAGCCATAGCTAGATAATATCAAAGGTGTTGGTTTTTTTTCACTGTAACCAAGTTAATCTTCTGGACACATAGCATATAAAATCTCAGATAATGCTGCCTTACAATACCATCAATCTATATTCTAACCCAATACTACTTATCAAATCCTTATATGAACATAGTCACCTATAACCTCACTCAAGCATTTTAATTAATTCCTTGAATTAAAGCCAAAATGAGAATTGCACACACCATAACAGTGAGATGAACAGAATAACCCTTGATAATTTTATTCAAAATAATAATATATTCATACAATGGAGATACATGACCTTGAAATGAGTAATTTTCATTCATATGCTAGTACTATCTTGAAAATTAAGTACCTTCAAAACTAAAACCTACAATAGAATGACAACAAACCTAAGAATAGTATTTTCACTATAATATTAGGCTCTTTACAAATTTGCTCTGCAACTTCAGTTAGACTCGACCTAACGATATCTAACTTGCTAACCCGTATTTCTGGTCCTGAAATCCTTCTTATAGGGAAAATGAAGGAGCAACAAGCATCGAACTAGAAATATACTTGTCACTAGTCACTTGGACCGCCTTATGACATTTCAAAAATTGGTTACAACAATTGAGTCTCTAGAGAATCTTCTTGTTCATCCCGTCCATTGGAGAATAACTAGTGCATTTGCTAAACTTTGAAATCTTGCACCAAAACTACCACCAAGATAGCCAAAATTTGTTATAACCATAACAGCTGATTTGTTAACTTCTGGTTGTAGACTTTGTCTTATTCTTGTTCAGTTAAGTAATTTTCTACCCATCCTTGATATTCCTCATCTGTTGGCCAATTAAAATTTACCACCTCATTTACCTTGGCACTGTAAGGTGTATACTTTATTGCTACTTGATTCGCTTCCCTTTCAAACTATTCAAAAAATGTGCTAGTGTTAATGATTTTATCCATACTACTCATCAGCATATCATAATCTGAGTCATCACAAATCAATTTGATTTGTGCATTGATGATTTCATCTACCCTGTCATGCCATTGTTGCAGTGATCTAAAATTTCCTTGGGCATCTAAAATATCTGGTAAAGATGTGTCACTCATGTCATCAAAACTCTTTACCAACTCTTTAATGCTCCAACTGAAATCATTAGGTAAGGCTTGGAAACCTTGTAATGACTTCACAAATTCTTGAGTAGGCCTTAATTATTGAGGCCTATTAGTTGCATTTTGAGAATTTCATTTCTAGATTTTGTTGTGCAAGTTCAATATCCTGACTTTAGGAGTCTAACAATTGGAAATCATAGTAAAATCAGAATTTAATAATTTATGGAATTAGCATTTGAAAGTGTTTTTTGGGGTCATTAACTTCAGACTATCTTGTCTTTTGCAGGGGTGGTTGCATGCCAAATTTTTTTGGTGTAAAATATCATAATTATTATATTTTGTTACCTATGTATGATTAAAAATTATTGGAGTGTGAGTTTGATATTTTTGAAGATCTAAATATTCAAACTTGGTAAAGAAAAATCATGTCAGATAATATTAGTCCAAAACAAAATGAAGAGACAGTTGCTAGATTGTGGGCTATATTGAAAATAAAGGGTGATGGGAAATATTATTGTCCTTGCAATAATTGCATGGGCTTAAAGATGAGAATACTTTTAATCACAACAACTGAGAAACATTGTAAGCAACATAGTCATGTTGAAGGGGGGCATGATTATCATCCATTGGTAAGTTGTTCATTATATGTGTTTATATTGATTGAATTTGTAAATGTTTATATTGTTTTAACATTTGATATATATATATATAAAATCACTTGATCATGATCATGGTTTATTTGTGTCTGTCATTATTATAAAGGTGGGGCGACCTAGGCCACATGATATGAATTATCACGGCCTGGAGAATGTGGTTTTGCAAGTGGAGGAACATGGAGCTATGAATATCGAAGATGAATTTAATGATCCTATGGAAGAAGATGATCATGCACCAAAAAACACAATTGAAGATGATGGTACAAATACATTGATCCATGACAAATGTAGTGGCACATCTGATCATGTTGATCAAGATGACTTTGATGATGTTCATGATTTACCTTTACTTGAGAAGGCATATGAGCCCCTTTATGAAGGCTCCCAAACAACTCTTCTCTCTGCTGTATTGTTGCTAGTGAAATTCAAGGTTATAAATGGTTTATCCAACATAGCAATCTCACGGATGTTAAGGTATGTCATTTATGTCATCTTTTTTCATCTATTTTAATTGTTGTTAGTTCATCGCCAGTAAATAAAGGATGAAGTATGTACCATTAATATTCTTTATATTAAGAAATTATTTTTTGTTGTAGATTGATTGGTGAATTTTTGTTACCACCATCAAATATTTTACCTCGCTCATACCGAGATTTATCTAGCATTATGAAAGATATTGGAATGGAGTATCAAGCAATAGATGCATGTCCCAATGATCATATTATATATCATAAACAACATGAATTTTCAACAAAATGCTCAAAATGTCATATCAGTAGATATCGAACAGATCAACTAACAAAAGAGGTGCCTCACAAGGTTCTTTGTTATATTCCCATTATTCCACGTATAAAACAAATATTTAGGTGTGAAAGCTTAGTGCAATTTATGGATTACCATGCATGTAATAGAAGTGGAGATGGGATTCTTCGAATTCCTGTGGATGGTTCTGCATTTAGGGACATGGAGGAAAAATGGCCACACTTTAAAGAAGAACCTCATAATCTCAGGCTTTCATTGGCACCATATAGTGCCAATCCATTTGGAGAGCTGAGATCTATTTACTCGGTGTGGCCTGTTTTTGTTATCAACAATAACATTCCTCCATGGATGTCAATAAAGAGGGAGCACATAATGTTGACAATGATTGTTCCAGGTATTTTCTTACATCAATTTTCTTTAACTTAGTAGCATCTCATTTGTCTTATTTGTTGCATAATGACTTATATGTTTTTTCATTTAATAGTCATGTACATGAATTTATATATATTGCACTAAAATGGTTATAATAATTATGTTCATTCAACTAAGTAAATACCAAGTTAAAGATATGAATGTATATATTGAGCCTCTTATCAATGAGTTACTAAAGTTATGGAATGGCCTCACTATGTATGACATATCTAGACCAATAGGACAAAGACAATTTCAATTCCATGCAATGCTTGTATGGACAATTCATGATGCCCCAGGGCTAACACATTTTTCTAGTAATGTTATAACGTTCGATTGAATGACTTTAACGATATTTAATTTTATGAAGTAGATATCATGCATGTTTTTTAAGTAATCTATTCATTATATATAATTATAAAAATTGACATATTTAATCCAACTATATATGATTTGTAGGTCTTGAAACAAAGGGAAAATTTGCATGTCCAAATTTGTGGTCCAAAGATGAAATCTCGTCGTTTAACAAGTTTAGGAAAGAAGGTGTTTCATAAGTATAGGAATTTTCTCCACAAAAATCATAAAGTATCGAACTACTGAAAAACATCTTTTATATGGGAAAGAAGAGACTACATCAAAACCACGAAGAATGACACCTCGCCTATGGAAGTTGGAATATAATAGAATTAATTGTCAAGGTTATACATCAGATCAAATTGTTTATCCATCATTTATGATATGTTTTGAATTTATATTTTTATATTGTGTTGTGTTTACTCATGCTGTAATTGACAATGATTGTCGTTGTTAATTTGTTTAACTTATATGCTTCATGAAGGTCGTCAAGGCATTAATGGTCAGCTTCCACAGGGACTGAAAAGTTATCCTAGACAATTTAGTAGGTTTCCCTACTATGAGCAGATAAAAATTATGCATTTGTTTGATACAATGCATATCAGAAAGAATCTGACATAAACATTATGGAAAATATTGGATGGAAGGAATGACAAAGAAAAAAATATCAAAATTTGTATTGACATTCAGAAAGCTAGTCATGCAATGAAAAATTTCATTCAATTAAATAGTGATGGAGACCAAATGAATATAAGTTCCCTTCCTTGGTTATTAATGGAGTAGCAAATCAATGCTATAAAACAAGTCATACAAAAAATTTGATTTCCACAAGATTTGCTGTGAGCATAAACAATATCATAACAAAGAAAGGTGAATTTGGGTCAGGGATGAAAATGCATGATTGACATACCTTCATTAAGGTAATTATTCTGGTATATTATATATATATGTATACTGCATGTACTTTTCAGTGTATTATGTTTACTACTTTTGGAAAAATATTAATGAAAATATCATTTTATAATTGTTGCAGTGCGTTCTGTAATGCCCCACCAAGTAACCCTAAAGGAAGTTGTAATTAACAACTTAAGTGAACCAATTTTTTTTTTAAAGTGCAATAACATACATATTCACTTACTAATTAACAACAACCTCTAAGGCTACAAGGTTAGGATTACTTAAACCCACACATATATATTACATATAACCATAGCATTATAACCTTTATGAAATAAACATCATACCTCATGAGAATACCACATAACATAATAAGATGAACATCCAAGATGCAATCTCATAACATTAACTTAATCCAATAGTTACATCCCTCATTCCCAGAATGAGACAATAGTACAAAAGTATAACAATTACATAATCTCACCTCATAAACATAAGAGGGATAAAATAATTTATACAAATAGAAATATTACAATGAAAGAAAATACAATAGAATCACGAGCTATCCATCTGGATGTCTCGCCTCCATGAGTTGAAGATCAAGGGGGACCTGACGGTTTTGGTGCATGTTCCACCCAACCATGTGGTACCCGAAGGCCCACCCCCCATGCTAGGAGATAGTAACCACACAACAAGGTCAAGATACTACTACTTCTAACCAAAGGCAGACTCAAACTAACTCATACTGAAATAACCAAACAAATGAACCAAACGAGTACAACTTAGGTACAACACTAATATCACTGACATAGGTCACTTTGCTTCCAGACATATAATCGACCAAGTATGTTCAGAGAACAATACACGTATGCAAATACTAATCACCAAGGTAATCTCAAGTGCACACAAATTAGAAAACATAACCACTCCAACTCTATGAGGATACAAATAATAGAACGCCCTCCATACATCTTGGAGGCAACAACACATAGTTCACTCCTTTCATAGGAGGCAACAAGATGAAACCACATAACAAGGTCACTCCATACAAGGAGACACGGATCCCATAATCCACTCCTAAACCAAGGAGGTGCAAACATCCCCGTTCATGAAAATCAGGTAATAACTGAAAATACACCATGCACTACACAAGGGAAGAACAACTAGTTGACATAAAGATTCAACAACCCTCATTCACTAAGTTCTTCTGCAAGTCTTATAATTTAGGACTAATACTAAATCCCAAAACCCATAATGCAACTTGACAACATAGCAACAAAAGCATTCAAGTCATAAATCAAATCTAATATTTGGATTTCCTAAATCCATACTCATTCAATAGGTAGTGTTGACAAAGTCAAAGACATGATAACTAGATCATCTGAAATAATAATAACCCCTATTTCCTTTTTCATTATTGAGAATCTAAAACATTTAAACTTACTTCTCTTTACTGAATACAGAGAATTAAATCATTCAAGATAATCATGAGGAAGTTACTACTTTTGGATATACTAAATCCATATCTCTTTCATATTTCATTCACAATGAATTAATTGCTCTAATGGAAAGAAAGCAAATTAGGATAACTACTTGCCTCATCAATATAAACAACTTCTTAATTTACTTTTAAATCGACACAAAATCATGCAAGTAAACTCTTTCCATTTCCTAACCAAATCTTATATTTCATTCAATTGCCTATTTAGAACATGAAATCACTTTAACATAATAAAATATCGTTTCTCTACCCATTTACCCATATACACTAACCAATCCATTTTAAATCTCTATTCAATAATATATTGCATGCATCTTATTAAAATAAAATACGATAATGAATTTACACTTAATATATATATACACCAAATATATATATATTGATAAATTTAATTACATATATTCTTTAATATTCCATTCACAACGATTAAATTGCTCTGTGAAAATAAATAAAACATAATAAATATTTGCCTTTTCAAATATATTAATTTCCTATATTTACTTCCAACACAACATAAACTATTGTCATTACTATATTCTATTTCTATTCAAAACCTATATCTTTTCAATTCTTTATTTAAAACATGTCATTTTATCAATGTATAAAAATAACTCTTGACTTTTCTATTTAACCATGCATTCATATTGTTTCCAATTAAATCTCATTAATTAAAGAAACATTCAAATATAAATACTTCTACAATTCTTCAATATGTTTAAATATCCCTTTTTTCTTAACAATTTGACCATGCATTCAAAACCAACACAAGTACACATCTAATTGAATTTCTTTCGTTTTCTAGCTAACTCATATAATTCAATCAATTTTCTATCTAAACATGAAATTTATAAAATATCTCTTTCCTTATCTTTAAAATCTCCATTCACAATAATATAAAACTATTTCTCTTTCAAAATAATTGAAATAGTTAAACAAGTGTCTTCAATCTACAAATACAAGAAATACTAATTTAAACAATTTAAATCAATTTCACTCTTTACTTCTAAAATTAACATTAGTTCTCTATTAACTGGATTCCTTTCGTTTTCCAACTAACTCAAATGATTTAATTATTTAATATAAAATACCTTTTTCCTATTAAACTGAATTATGCATACTAATCAGTTCCAATAAAAATATTTCTTTCAGATACACAATTAACTCTTCTAATTTCTACAATTCATTACGTAATTCATTATATCGATAAAACTGAATTAAGAATTCATCTTTTCAGATAGGGGAGAAATTACACTAATATTTAATTCTCTAATTGCTCTTATCAAAATAAGTATTTTCAACTATAACTCAAAACATTTCGCTTTAAATTAAATAACCAATTGCCCTTGCAAATTAAATCATTATAAAATTAATCAAATTAACATTTGGTCTCTTCCATAACTTATTGTGTTAAAATAAGATAAATATTTGGACTATAACCCAATATCATATATATATTTTTCCAATTAAATCAAATTAATAATTGGACCTTTTACACATGAATTTAAATTTCACAATTAAATCTTAAATTATGCATTCTTTAAATCAGATATTTAACTCCAATTAAACTTTAACATGCCATTTTAGAATAAACAACAATTTCCCCCATACGTTTATAATTTTATTTCCACTAATCTAATATACAAATTTTATTTAAATAATATAAATAAATATAATACTTTAATATTATAAACTATAATATAAAATATTATTAAAAAATATTTTAATATTATAATAACAATACATAAAATATTAATATTTATGAATATCAATTTATTATTATTTTATTATCAGAGCAGCCATGGGAAAAGAACTTAACAGCAATCTCGTGTTTCAAGCATAACTCAAAAATTACTATTTGGGTATTTGCGATTTTTTTACAGGGGTAAGAAAATTCTAAGGTGCAAAAATCTTTTAAATTTTCTGACAACCCAGTTTGTGAAAGTGGAGTTATATGCGACGCAACTAGACCATTTTACCTTGAAAAATATAACTACCTACGAATTTTAAAATCCAATTTTTTTAATAATAAATAGAGGGTTTCATTTTCTAAAAACATTCTAAAAACATTGCTCAATCTCTATGTTTGAATCCAAAACAAAATAATCGATTTCCTCAAACAAATTAAATTCAACTAAGGTTTTCACAATTTTCACAAAACAAAAGCTGCAAATTTATTTGATTCTTTTTTCTAACAACAAATTTATTTTCTAAAACAGATTTAACAAACAAATCTTTAATCACTACTATTTTAAAAACAATCAAGAACAATAAAAACACAGAAGAAAACCTGGCTCAAGAAGATACAGGAAGAGATCAATTTCTGCTGCAAGCCTCCTCCAAAAATTTCCTAAATTTTCTTCAATCATCCAATGAATCCAATCCAAAATCCAACAAATGCAAACAATTTTTCCTCCAATCAATTCTACAATAAAACTTTCTTCAAACCCTTCCTTTGTGCAAATTTTCCCAAAATTTCTTTTCTACTGTAAAAATGAATTTTTCTAAAAACTTTTTCACTCTAAAATTAAAACATGCATTCTTTATAAATCAAAATACCTAATATAACCCTAATTCACATCACATTCAAATTAGATATTACAATTTCAATTTTAATTTTTACAACTCTAATTCACATTGCATGCAAATTAGATATTAATTTCAATTTTTGAAAGCCCACTTTCAATTTAAAATGCAATTTCAAATAATAAATTAATTTCCAAAGTTAAAACTCATTTCCCAAGTAAACATTTAATTACAATTTCTAATTTAATTCCCATAAGTTGAAATTAAATTCCAAAATTAATTTTAATTATTTTATTTCCTTTCCTTCACTTACATCATATTTAATTAATTAATTTAATTATTTAATAACTAAATTCAACCCCCTTGGATTAAATTTAATTGATTAAATAAATTAAATATAATGAATTAATTTTAAATACAAACTTTTATCCACATTGAATTATTTAAATTAAATAACCATCAACATGATTTAAATACAATTATTCTAAATATCTATTTCCAAATCAAGAATCCTTCAAAATTAAATAACATTAAAGCAAAGATAATGAACGACTCGACACATACCACTGACGACACACTATGGCTAGGGTGTAGACTTGACACAAGTTACCTAGCTACTATCTCCCGTTCAACTTAACCATTGGATCGACATGCTTGAACCTGTGAAACCAGGTGGAGTCGATGTCATGTACCTACAATTTTGCAACCAAGTAAACATCATACAATATATCCAGCATAAAATACACACCGTGAAGAAAAAATTACGGATTCGCAGGGCGCTCACAAGCGAGTGATGTGAACCCGTCTTCTTCACCAATACACTCATCGAAATTGACACTTCCATCATAATCCAATAATCTCATAATAACATCTCATGTTAACTTTACAACATCATTAATCCATTAAAGTATGAGAAACACTAATTAGGTCAACACATCACACAATAATAGTTGTTGCTCAATAGTAGCGAACAAAACATCATAATAAAATGTATCTAGTATCAAAGTAGCTGCAACCAAACATAGCATAAAGCAAACCAAACAAGAAGCAAAATGAAGGGGTATTACATGTTCTACCTCTATCTCTCCCAGATAACTTCAAAAATAATGTCAAGCAAGTTATATGTGATCTTGAAAAATACATGAGGTAAGAAGCGATATTTGTTCAATTCGTTGTATATTTTTGTTAAATTTTGTTAATATATTTGTGCCTTGAATCACTTGTAGATGGCTATCATCTAAAGCAGTCCATAAAGAAGATATAAATTATTGGAAGAGAAAAATTCCTCATCTAATGTGTGAAATGCAGAAGTATCTACCTTCAAAAAAATTCAATGCACAAGAACACTACCTCATACACCAAGTTGAGGAGATTGAATTGTGTGGACCTGTACACACAAGGTCAATGTGGATGGTTGAGAGGCACTTGAAATTTTTGAAGGCTTTGGTTAGACAAAGAGCACATCCTGAGGGTTCTATGGTGGAGGGATACATGGTATACCAGACTATGGTGTACATTACTGAATATCTTCCTAAGTTTGTAACAAAGATCCATGTAGATCGCATTTGGGATCCCAAATCCATTAAAAAATTCGAAGGGGAGTACCTGATGGGGAAAGGTAGATTGAGGAAAGTAACAAGTAATTATAAGATGGTCATGGAAACTAATTAGAATACATTTTACATTTGGTTTTTATGTCTATTGTACTTATTTAATTATTAATCTTTCAATATTTATCAATTATAAATTAAGGTCGTATACCATGGTAATTAACTAATTATACGTCATTTGTAAACTTCAATTTTTTGATATAGTTGGTCGAGAGTGGGATGCACTACATTTGTACATCGAAAACAATCTTGATTGGATGATGGTATGGATTGAATGATGTCAACAATCTGGTCGTGCATTAACATAGGAAGGTGTGGCTTCATTGGTTAAAGAAGCTCATCGTAATGGAGACTCCAATGTTACACCAAGGGAAATTAATTTAGCATATGGTTTAAGAGATAAATAGGTATGTATAAATATATTAATCACCCATATTATTTAATTATTTTCAATTGTATTGATGTATATATATGTTAAGATTTTTTTTTCTTTGCATACATTTGGCCAAGAATAAATATGTTTATCAACTGATGATATTGCAATAAGTTTTACATGTTTGACATATTGCAGGTGAAACACCACAAGGCTATGTGGTGCAATGGTCATAAATTTTGAATCAAAAAGTTGGATGACACAAAGAAAACTTGTGATTCTGGGATAACTGCAGTCTTCCAGATAACTAATGTTTCATCTAGAAGTGACATACATCCAGAAGTCTCAGAAAATCAATACTATGGGATTTTGGATGATACACTTGGGTGTGAATTTAATTCCTTCAAATTAATTTTGTTTGTTGTCCTATGGTACAGGCTACGATTGAATGAAAATGATCTCAAGAGAACTATTATTGAACATGATAATGGATTTACCATGGTTAATACAAGGTATTTTGATCGAATTGGAAATGAGCCCTATGTTCCTCCAAGCCAATGTGAGCAGGGATTTTACTCAGAGGTTCCAAGTAAAGTGGGTTGGTCATATGTTGTTAGAGATGATCCAAGAGGATGGCCGATAAAGTATAATGTGGTGGAAGAAGAAGATACTAAAGAAATAGAAGATGATGTAGATGATGATCAAGATCAATAGTTAGTTGATGATGTGCCTGATGAAGATGTCGAAGAGGAGGAACTAGATCATGATGATGTAGGAGTTAATGTTCATGAAAATGATATCCGTGTGGATGATGATATTATCAAAACTGATATCATTGACGATGATGATGATATGATCAATTCTTACAATGTTGAATCTGGATCGGATGATACAGACAAAGAGTTGGATGAAGAAGAAGATCAATGACATTGAAATGTATGAGTTGTGTGATTGTATTATCTATTTGATATTAATTTTTTGATAGAATTATATTTGAATTATGTGGTTACATAATTAATTTATGATGTTTTTAATTTTAATTATATTTGAATTATAATAGAATATGTTCAGTTAATAGATGTAAAAAATAAAATGGATAAACCAAAAGATGAAAGCGTGAAACCACTACCTTGTTGGGTGTATGGAGTCTAATGAAGATCTATAAAATTGTAATCTATTATGGCAATAATTCAAAGTGTTTGGCACACAGATGTAGTTTATAACTTGTATAAATGTGCAAGTAAATGTCTGACAAACTCTACTTGAGATAGAATGACAATCCTAGTTATGTGATTCTTCTTATTGATCCAATTAATACTCTTCAGTTACTGTGATTGACTAGAAGGGTTTAATATTTACTTGAAAGAACCAAATAATCACATCACACAAATACATCAAATGTGTATCGGTAAACTGAATATATTTATATGCTTCATATATCAATTTAGACAACAGAAAAACATCAAAATGGAGACAAAAAGATAACTGTATAATTCCGCAAACAACTGATACCAATATTAAGCCACAAGTTCATACATCTTCATTAACTTCATCAAAATTCATACAAGCGTTTGAGTCTTTTAAGGAAAGTTTCATTGCATACTATCTACTGTATCTTTCTCCTATCCGCCTATATCTGTTTTACATTATGAAACAGATATAAATATATCAAAATTTTGAAAGGGCATGTCCTTTAAGAAATGTTTTTTGCTTAACAACAATAACAAACTAGAAATTATGCTCTATTAAGCCATAAATAGATGTTTTGACAGATAATCTCGATAAGCTGGTCGCTTGTGTGTATCAACATCCTCTAGTGCATTCCTTATGGCTAGCTCCATTTTGAACATCTTCTCATTCTGTTCACATGCCCTGTCCAATGTTAAATTATTTCATGTGGCTGTCTCCAGAATTGTTTGCATCATCGTCTGGCATTCCTTCATCCATCCTGTGGTAATAGACACTGTTTTATTCCTCTTCGGTTAAATACTTGTCCACCCATCTCTGATACTCTTCATTCGTTGGCCAGTGAAATTTCACGACCTCATTCACCTTACTATTGTAAGGTGTGTACTTCACTGCAACCTGATTGGCTTCCCTTTCAAAAAACTCTAAGAATGTGTTGGTGTTAATTATCTTATCCATACTATTTACCAGCCAATCATATTTTGAATCATCACAAATCAATTTGATTTGTGCATTGATAACTTCTTATGCCCCATCCTGCCACTATTGCAATGTCTTAACATTTCCTTGTGCATCAATAATGTTTGGAAAAAATGTATCATTCCAGTCATCAAAGCTCTTTATCAACTCCCTAATTCTTCTACTGAAATCATCAGGTAGGGACTGGAATCCGCTCAATGATTTTACAAAGTTTTGAGTAGGCTTCAATGACTGGGGCCTATTGTCCACATCAAACCTAGAATATTTTTACATAAAAGCTAGATCGTTGGCCCTACAGATCCATTTCTCAGCCAAAGGCAAAACTATTTCTCGATCCCTATTGATATTTTTTATTCCATCCAAGAATAAAGAATACAAAGAATGTACAAATGGTAATTTACCATCAATCTTTTCATTAAGATGCCTCAAAACTATGTCTTCCACCTCACTTTGTTTGGAAATTGCATCATCCTCACTTGCCTTTAAGGCAGCCTGCAATTCTGTGATCCTATTCAACATTTGCTTCTTGGTGGGATCCATAGAATATTCAACTTCTTTTTCAACTGGCCCTGGTGTAGGACTGAGAGCAGGTGCCTGGATGGGGGACCCCGGAGTTGAAATAATTGGAGTAGTATGGGGGACCGATCCTGCAATAGAAGGTAATGCTCTGATACTGGGAGCATTGGAGGATTCTCCCACCTGCCCATATTTCAACCTATCTACTTCAGATTGCAACTCAACATTCCTTTGCCGCATCCTACTATATTCTACAATTATCATATTATATTTCTCCATCAGACTCTTCTTTTCAACCTCTTCTCTCTCAGCTGTCTTTTGGGCCAATTTGGCCACATTCACTATCAGGCTTGTAGCTTCGATTATTGAAGTTTCAGAAGCTCTCTTGATGATTATCCCTCCCCTTAGGTGGGGACTAATATTAGTTACATTTGGCTTTCTTCCCTAGGGTGCCAATGCCCATATGGCCAGAGTTTCATACTCCCCACTGAAGGTAGAGTCCTACAGAGCTGCATTAACCTCTTCTTCACTATTTTGTATAGGGTACTTGGATTGTAAGATAACATTGAATGCAACCGCACCAGCTATGTCCCATTCAAGAAAAAGTAAGGCACTAGCCCGAGTCACAAGTCTTCTTCCCTCCTTAGGAGTGATGGCTTTGAATTCTTCCATTAATTTGGCCTTGACCTCATTATCATTTTCCTGCTCAGACCTATCAAGTCTCGATTCTCTCCTACTCTTGCATTTGTTCTGGTACTCTTCTAGTTTCATCCTCCAAACTAGTTGCAAGAATACAAGAGTCTTTACAAATACATCATCATCCAAGAATTCCTTGCACGCCTCCATCCTAGCATCTTGTACACATTGCCCCTTTACATCCATGTCAGAAAGCACCAATTGTGTTGATCTAGGAGGGGAAGGGATACCAACCTGCATGTCTTGATTAGTCACAATTATCTCATCCATCAGAGTTTCCTGCATTTCCTCAACTCTCTGCCTCTTAGGGCTTGGCTCTGATGGTAACACTACAGGATCACCTCTTGGTTGTGAATCTAGATCCGCAATCCTTATCCCTCCGGGTGCTCTGATCCATGGACCTGGCTATGATGATACTTGCATGACTTGTTTTCCCTTCTCATCCCCTTCATCCTCATCACTACTTGCATTCCTCTTTCTCTTGTATAGAGGCTTGTCAATTGGTGGCTGATAAGCTGGCCTTGTTTCTTCAAGCCTCACATCTAGTCTTTCTATACAAAAATCTAACTCCAAACTGACCCTCTTGGTCATCAAGGTGCCCATGATACTTTTGAAATTAGCCATTAAGAAGTCTATTCTCTTGTGAAATGGAGTGAACTCCATTAATGGATCATATTTTGGATCCATTTTATGTATTATAGCTAGCAGCTTTTCATATGCAATCCATTTTTCTTTATTCAACTCCTGCCTATTCAAATCAAACACATTTCTGATTAGGTCCTCAAGAAAGTTGAATTCATGTTCAAATTTTCCACCTTTAATTCATTATCTGAATAATGCAAAGAATCCCTCAGGGCCGTGTTGTCTCCTAGGACCATTCCTCAAATTGAAGTCATCAAAAAACCTTCCGAAGTGGACCCATCCTCCCTTGGAATAGACAAAATCAGAGATAATAGTGTAGTCAGGGAACAAAGTCCCTTTTCCTTTCTTTGTTAGGTTGTCCTCATGAATACAACCTAGTTTCCACATTACTTCAGCAAACTCCATCCTTGATGGTACATTAAAGGGGGGGATATGAGGGGTTCCCTGGAAACCATACACCCTCAAGATAGTGCTTACATGGTACAAGATGATATCACCCCAATTGTGACACACTTTTAAATTAGGCTTCCTCACCTTCGATCAGAGGAAGTCATGCAAATATTCAGGGACTCTTGGCACATTTACCACCAATCGAGCCTTGAGTCTAGAGGCAAAGTAGTTATCAAACTGCACAAAGCTAGTACCTCCCCTGTTGTAAGACAAATCTGCACTCCACATGTATACTTGTAACCTTTCTTCATTCACCTCTTGCCTCAACTCTGTTTTTTTTGAGAAGAAAACAACATTCTTGTACAAGAACATATGCATCAACATGGAGTACCATAAAAAAGGAGTACCAGTATCCCCCACATGCAGCTTCATCAAACCCTCATGCATCTTCTTTGACAGGAATGATGCAAAGTCATATACCATAGAGAAGTTGGGATGCTGAATTTGGGCTCCCATAAACATGTACACAACTGGCATCACAGTATTAGGGCTGAACCTAAAAATCTGGCACAATGAATAAAATGTTGCTAGGAAGTGACTGACAAAATAGCTTAGCCTGAAAGGCTCCTAGTCATTTGGGCTTATATGAATTGTTGAACTGCCTGCCCTGGCTAGGTGAAGAGGAAGCAACTTCAATTTGAAAAGAGGCTTTAACCTTTTGTACTCCTTCATCTTCTCAAAATCTATTTGGACTAAGAAAGGGCTATACTCAGTCAAATCAAAAATCTACCGAATCTCATCTGCATTTAGGCTTAGCAGAATTCCACTATCATTATCCCTTATGACCCTTATCACAGGATCATACTATGCTGCCACTACTCTGAGTAAGTCAACATCAGGGAACAAATTTGGCACTGCTAGTTTCCCCATGTCATATCTCTAGGCATTAGAGAAGGGGTGAGGTAAGTTTCATTGTCCATACCATGGCCTAAACATTTCAAGACTAGTCATAGGAATCCTAGCATCCATAATGTTAGAATTTTTGCATAGTAGACCTTCACCTAGGCTCTTTCCATTCATTAAAACCAAACCACTCTTCCTATCATTTGTTGACAATGGGAGTTGATCCAAGAAGTCATCATACAAATTCCTCTTCAAATAATCAACATGGCCAGAGTGTTGCTTTGGTGGTGCCATCTTAAACAACTCAACTAGGGCTTCTTTTAAAAAATGAAATCCTCGAAGAAACAAGGGGTACCCATAACACAAAAATACAACACAACTGTGTAATTCCAATAATTCAAACGAACCAGTAACCCTACGAAAATAATTAACAAAACCCCTTGACCAGCACAATAGAACCCTTCACAAAGACATGGTCAAATTAACCCAGCAGTTTAGAAAATAACTCATGGGATTTCGCACCTTGCAGATAACCAAACTTCACAGTGATCGCTCAAATATTTTTATCTATGGCTCTGAATTGCTTGGAAAATATTTGAATTCTTTTATGATGAAGATAGAAAAAGAGAAAATAATTTATGTCAATTGAATTGAGGCAGTAGACATCTTGTCTGCCATTAAAGCTCATTTGCATGCCGCCCCAACGACTCTAATCGTATTTGATGTGAATTTAAACTTCAATCGTCGATCTTTTATTTTTGTCACATCATCGAATGACCATCTTCAAAAGGGATGATGAAATCTCCATGTCAGCATCGAGGGCCCACTGCAGAAGTAGCGGCAAAGGAATACACATGGTGCCCACCCGTGATATCATGATCACTAAACATCCTGCATCTTTGGATCACGCGATGGTAGGAAACCATTGATTCCTACCATCAATGATCATGTTCACTCACAACAGTCAGTAGCACCAAACATAACCGTTGACCAAATTTTTACCAAGATTATAATATCACCGTCGATCTCGAGCACGTGCATCTCGTAGTTGTTTTAGTAACCCACTTTATAATGTATTGAAGTCCGTCACAAATATTAAACACTTTATTAATCCCTTTTTGGCATCAACAACTTGGGACATGTGGTGAACACCCATGATACCGCAATCACCAAACAATCAGTAGTGATGTCATCATGAGATCACAAGGAGCGATCAGGATCAATCGTAGGATGATCAACAGTCATTAAAAACACATCAGTCACTAGCACCAGACATAACAGTCGAGCAACTTTTTACCAAGATTAGAACATCACCGTTGATCTCGAGCACATGCATCTCAGAGCTATTTTAGGAACCCACTTTATAACATATTTAAGTTCGACACAAATATGAAAAGCTTTATTAATCCCTTTTTGGCATCGACAGCTTGGGACATGTGGCGATCACTCGTGATATTGCAATCACCAAACAATCAGTGGTGATGTCATCACGAGATCACGGGGAGCAGTAAGGATCAATCGAAGGAAGATCGACAGTCATTAAAAACACAACAGTCAGCAGCACCAAACATAACCATCGAGCAACTTTTTTACCAAGATTATAACATCACCGTCGATCTCGAGCACATGCATCTCGCAGCTATTTTAGTAACCCACTTTATAATGTATTTAAGTGTGACACAAATATTAAACGCTTTATTAATCCCTTTTTGGCATCAAAAATTTGGGACACGTGGTGCTCTCCTATGATATCGCAATCACCAAGCAACCAGCGGTGATGTCATCTTGAGATCACGGGGAGCAGTCAGGATCAATCATAGGAAGATCAACGGTCATTAAAAACACAGCAGTCAGCAACACCAAACATAACCGTCAACCAAATTTTTACCAAGATTATAATATCACCATTGATCTCGAGCATGTGCATCTCGCAGCTATTTTAGTAACCCACTTTATAACGTTTTTAAGTCTGACAAAAATATTAAACGCTTTATTAATCCCTTTTCGACATTGACAGCTTGGGACACGTGGCGCTCTCCTATGATATCGTAATCGCCAAACAACCAGTGGTGATGTGATCGCGAGATCACGTGGAGTAGTCAGGATCAATCATAGGAAGATTGACAATCATTAAAAACACCCCCTGCAAAATAAAACAACTATTAAAAAGTCAGGCGAAATAACCTTTTTGTATGTGTAGATTGCCCGATCATCGAATGAAGTGATTTCAATCTTGACCATTGCTCGCAGACCTCACAAGGTTTTTGCTAACATCACAAATATGGTGCGAGGCATGCGTGATTCTACCATCTATCACATTTGATGGTGGGGACCAGTTTTGCTCATTGATCGATTATGAAGGCTGATGCCGATAGCTATTTCCGTACCAATGCATCGTGGTCGTTCCTCGCTGACCTTGTGCAATTAAAACTACAGTTTCAATAATGCTGCGAGGTGTGCGATTTGGTGACACATGGACTCTGATGCTGTGCGTTCATAACAAAGGTGGGGCCCATTTCTATGTTGATGTGGTACTTGGTAGGTGAATATCCTGTCCGTTTGGGGATTGGAGGGAGAACGTAGCATTTTCAAACTATTTTTACTAAATTTGAGTTGTTCTCTTGGCCAACGTTGCTATTGATCAATGGCTTGTATTTAAAAATAAACTGGTATTGTACGATAGCCATTTTATCTTGCGTGAGTGAATAGTAATGGCCGAGTTCGACTCTGCCTCCATAATTAAATGCTAAAATTTGTGAATTACTATTTCAATTCTGTATCTCTACATTGAGGAAGAATTGCTTGGTATCGAGTCAAGCAAGATGTGGTTACGATTTCTCAATTTCGCTACCTTGGATGTTCCGCGATTGAAACCGTAAGTAGCATGTATGCCATTTCTTGTAAATTCAGAATATTTTATGGTTGCTTGCTAGGCAATTCATGATTGTTTCCTGTCTTTGTTCTTGAAGAATTGATTGAATAGATTCACTTTTAGAGCTTGTCTAGATAATTGCTAGAATTTTTTGAATATTGAAGAATTTTCTATTAAGGCTAAAGGAGAAAATTGTAATTATTTTCTATCTGAAAATAAGCAAACCCTAGTTTGAATTATTATTATTCTACTATAAATGGCACCCAAGGCCCGAAGTTCTAATTTTGAAACCACTACCAGGTCTTTATCCCAAGATATTATTGATTTGTTACAACCCTCTACTAGCAAGAAGCAGGAGGGAAAGGTTTTGTTCTATGGGCCTCGAATCTTGGAAGGATTGACAAACAAGCAATGTGCAATTCAAGATGTCGAGTTACCATACACCGGGTGGTAGTTGTTCTCCAATTGGTTTCGGAACAAGAATTTGTCAGTTCCTTTGTGTAACCCCTAGAGGTTAGACCTGGGTAAATTGGTGGTTCCTAATTTTTATATGGATGTAGACATTTTAAAGGACATTGCTGCTAGATATGATTGTGTGGCCCGAATTGTTAGAACGCATGCTGATGTGCAATTGATTAAGATAACCAAAGAAGAAATTGCAGAGATTTTCAAATTGCACGAATGGACTCAGGATATGGTTCCTGTCAACTTGGAGGTTTTTAGACAAGAATATAGAAATACTAGGGGTTTGTTCAGAACATCCTTCTTAATACTTCATTTGGCAGTCTCAGGAAGAGGAAAAAATTAGAAGAAGGTAGTAATTGGTAGGAATGAGCCCAAACCTTTTCCTATGGGCTATTTTGCTAGTTATTTCAAGAAGACTGTTTTTTCTTTATGTCAAATTATGAGAGTCAGCTTAAAGAAAACCTTGCCTACCGATATTATGTATATGGCAGTAAATCTCCAACACCCAAGTTTTAATGTAATATATGATTTTGCCACTTATTTGGTAGAGAAGATGCACACGGGTCTGGTAGCCCTAAAGAAGGGGAAGAATTGGGTTGGATTCAAATGGTATTCCTTGTTAATCCACATGTTTTTGTAAAGGGGTCAGGCTGTGTTCGAAAAAGATATGAAATTAAACAAGAAGGAAGGAAACATTGAAATGTCTGTCCAATATTGCACTAGGATTCTTAACATGCATGATCATAAGTTTGATTATGTAACTTTCCATAATTTCTTTAGATCTAAATTAAGAGAGGCTCTGGTTCGTGCCCCCCCAAGGATTCCAAAAGAAATTCATTACTTCTTGAGGCAGATGGAGAGAAGGCCTAAATTGAACATAATGCATAATTGGGGAGACATTTTCCCCTATCGTAATACCACAGTTTTCAGGGTTTTTGGCACTAATGTCAATCCAAAGGTTCTACCAAGGGAGGTTCCCTTTAGACTTGGATTTTTGTAAATCATGAGGTAGTTGGGGGGCACTCACGAACTACACTTGCTAGCTAAATAGAAGAAAGGTTCTTTCTTCCCTGAATATACAATATTTGTTGATTTTGTTATGGAAAAGGGAGGATGGAAGGAGTTGCATCAATTACTTGGGCCTTATAGGCTATGGACTGTGTGCCCCAAGAATCATGATCCTGAGGGTTTTATCTTTCAAATGAAGGAAAAACATTGGACATGATATTTTTTCCACAACTTCTACTTTCCTGAGGACATCATCAGGAATATTTTTGATTTGGAATTGCAAGATGATTGAAAGGAACTATACATTGCCTACTCTAAAATGGTAAAAAGTAAGTAGGAGAAAATACCTGGTTTCAATCCCATGCCTAATGCTAAAGATGAGTTTAGTAGGGCAATGTATGCTATTGATAATTTTGAGAGCTTGGTTGGGGTTTTGAAAGATGAAAGGGTTGTGGAAGAAAGGGGAAAATCACAAACCATCGAGGAGTACTTTGAGGTAAAGGAAGAGGAGAGGCCTACTTATCAGCCCCAAAAGAAGATAAGGGTTTTTTCTAGAAGAAAGGGAAGTAGGGCTAAAGATATTGCTAAAAATATTGCACCATCTTCTTCAAGGCAGTCAATACCAAATGTTGTTGATTTGGATTCTCCTCCAAGTTTTTCAGAATAGGCTTTCCCACCATCACCAAAGAGGCAGAGGGTTGAAAGGGTAAAGATTGTTGATTGTGATGGTGATGAGGATGATGACATTGTTTTCACTCCAGATGAAATGCATATTGAGATTTCATTGGACCTAGTTGACTTTGCAATAGGTTCAGGTACAATTTCTTTGAGGTTAGGAAAAGATGAAATCAAAGGAATAACAAGCAATGGTGACTTGAGAATAGAAGCCTACAGAGAGTTCATGATGGATAAATATTTTATTCAAACCAGTGCTTTTAAAGATTTTGTGTGGAGAGCACATACTACATTATATGCTAAGAAGGTGGCACATGATAGAATTCTGTATCCAGAGCTCCCAGAGAAGGTAATTCAAGCTAAGGTCATGGAACAGATGAGAGAAAGATTCAAAGCAATAACACCAGAGTAGGGTTGAGAATTGGTACAAAATAGTGGACTATTGCTACTCCCAGAATGGGATATCATTGATGCTATGGTGTTTGACACAATAAGAAGGGCTAATAAGCCACTTCTTGCTACTGAAGAGGAGGCTACATTGGAACTCAAGGGATCGGCCTTTAGTGAGGAATGGGATGCATTGGCAATCTGGTCCCTATCTACAGGCTCTAAAAATCCAATTGTTGCAGAACCTTCTGACTTAAGTGGTCACTTGGTTGTGAGGAGAGTTGCTGACACCCCAACACTGGAAGCTGCGTATATGGTCGTGAATGTTGCCAAATTCACCAGAGTAACTGTTGAAGATTTGACCAAGGAGCGGGATACTCTGAGAGGCCAATATAATGACATTATTATTGAATATAATAAGAGTCAACAAAAGGTAGCAGAGTTAGAAACTGAATTGGCTTTATTGAGGCAACAAATGGATACCATGAGATCTCAAAAGCAAGCCAGTTCTAGCCACACTGTTCCCGACCCACCAGTAGAGCAGTTTCAACCTCCTGCACAAGCACAATCTTTGGCTATTGTTCCATATAATATGGGACAAGTTCTTATCGCTATTGAGAGGGCTACTAGCCTTGGAGGGGGACTTTCTAGGGAGAAACTGATTCATCAAGTTGAAGAATATAAGGAGATGGTAAAGAAAATCTAGGATGCAGTAGGGAGAAACAATGCAGTGATAGTGGACACTATTTTGAAACATTTAAATAGAACGGTCTAGGGTAAGCTAAATAGTGTTCATGCAAATTATGTCTTAATGTTGCAAGCACTAAAAATGTTTCGAAGGGATAAAGAATTGGCCATCTCATTGTTAAAATACTGGAGCCCTAGAATGGAGAAGTTGAGATTCATGGTAGTAGGGGCAAAATAACATGGTGATAAATATCCTATTGTTATTGCAACATATCAATTGGTCAAGGGAATTGTTGACCAAAAGTTTCAGGGATTTGACACCCCAATGGAATCCAAGATTAAATTGTTGAAAGATGTGTATTATGGAAAGGACCTACCCCATTGCCTCATATTTTACATAGTTAGGATGAAGTCAAACCCCTACAAGTTTGGAAGGAGCAAATGAACAATATAATGATGTCTCAAACACATGAGATATGCAAAAATGCTGACATTCGCATGCTAGAGAATACATTGGAAAAGTTGTATTTTGTTATAATTTTCTTAAAGAACTTTGATAAAAAGGCCACATCAATAATGGTAAAGTATGCTCCCTATCAAAACAAGGTTGATCAGGTTGTGGCTTTCTAGTGGCCTTTCGAGGAGGAGTTTGAATTATGGAAAAAGGTGTTCACTGATGAACTAGAATTATGAGTGTTATAGTCAAGAATTGCAACTTGGTCATGTATAATACAGGTCTAGCCTTAGATATTATATTCTAAAATTGCATTCTCCTTTTGACTCCAAGTACAAGGTGTTGAGGTGGAGTTAATACTTTAATGGCTAATCATGCCTTCGATGTATGGGGAGCAGCCTTTGGAGCAATTTTTTCTTTCCTCCTTATAAACTAATGATGATCTTTGTCTTATGCTCTCCTCTCACATAATAGAATTGTAAATGAATTAGGAGTTCGCTGTCCAATTACAAATGGATATGTGTACTCTTCGACCTGAAGCTTGTTGGCTCCCTTGTTTTATAAAAGGGAATTCTGGGCCGAGAGAGTGGTCGGTTGAAATATCCAAGATATGAGAAATAAGAGTCTAGTAATATAGAGAGTATGAATTGTAATTCTAGGTTTTAAAAAATTTTGAGTCAGATTGAAGAAATTTGTTAATCCTGGGGGTTTTGAGCATGTTTGTATCAAACTCATGAATATTTGGAGTTTATTTGGTCTTCTATTGTGTTATGTTACATGGATTATTAATGAAATATTGATCAAAGATGATTTTCATTGATTTTCATTTTTTCTTTACTATGAATTATGTTTAGCTATAGCTCTGGTTCAAAGGATCAATTAAATGCTTCAGTTAACTAGTAAATTCATGCAATATAACAAATAGGATTCATAAAGGATTAATAAACTCACATATGGATAAATGGGTTGTAATGCAATTCATAATAGATCACAAGTGTTCAAAATGAATTGTACCATGTAGTTTAGTTTTTTCTTTTGACTCCTTGCGCTGGGATATGGCACTGGAATTCTGATTACATTTTATTCTTGTATGTTTTGTGTTATGGCATCAGGATATTTTACTCAAACATTTCCTATCAATTTACTTTATGTGAAGTTTGTGATTCTCTGTTAAATGGACATGAGTCTTTTTTAAGGAATAGCCAATTTCTTGAAGGATTTGATCCTTTAACATTAATTGGGGATCTATCTATTGCTTACTTGTGTGCAAATTAAATGAATTGTTTAAATGTTGTATGTTAAGAGCACATGTTAGGGAATACCCTCTTGGATTTTATAGAGTCTGTAGTGGAGGAGAATTAGCCTTATTGCTATTCTCGTAAAGTTGGCCATACTGTTCCTAGTCTTTTATTATCGAATGTGGGGAGTTCATAGGAGCTTCTAGGAAACATGTGTGGGTTGCAGTAAAAAAATACCAATAGGTTCAATTGACAACATGATCTATTGAGTAATTACAAAGAATTCATAACTTGAAATTCTAGATTTTGACAACATAATCTATTTACAAGTAGGAAGTATTTTTCATATTGTGTCAAATTTTGATATTGTTATCAGGATTCAATTATGTAGTTTTACAAGTCAAACTCATTAACCCATGTTTCATGAGTAGTGTTTCACAAGAACCCATCTCTCATGATAATGAATGGTCCACTTAGCACTCATTGCGTCTAAATGATTCTCAAATTGATGAAGCACTAGGAATTCCTAAGAGGTCACCCATCCCAATATTACATGATCCATGATTTTATTAATAATTGATCATTTTGGATTTTGACAAACTTGACACACAAATGACAATTTGACAATGAACTTAATGTATCACAATTAAGTTTCAAATTGAGTAACACAATAGAAACTAAAACAAATTGAGAGATTGTTATGAGGGTTGTGATGCAACTTTTCTAATTAGAGTGTATTCCATGAGATTACAATTCTTTGAGATATTTTGTCAAATAGTTCACAAGATTTGTCTATCCTCCCACATAGATTCGAAAATGGAGTGTACAACCACAACATTTGAGAAAATTCATCTTCATATTATGCTTTGATGGATGTCTATACCTTGTTCCAAATCTCCCATATTAAGGAAATCAACAAGGATTTTGGTGAAGGTTGTGAAATTTGTCTATGCATCTACCAATTGCATTTGATTGAAAGTTTCTAAAAAATTTTAGAAAAATCCATTATGTATATTCTACAATCATTATAGTCCACAATTTCACATTTATTTGGTTTTGCATCTACCAGTTGTATTTGCTTGAGTTTTCCTACCAAATTTTCAATGTAGATCCATTTTGTGTATATCTTAATTACAATCTATTGGTGTTTTTTCCCACATAGGATTTGAAATTCTGTAAGAGGTAGCCAACCTTCGTTATAAATAACTGCAAAGGCTAGTGGCCAACTAACAAGATTCAGTCAAAGACTAACATCTCCTACACTTTTGGCTATGTGAAACCAAGGTGGGTAAACCCAAGTGTGTTCATAAGAATGTTTCATGATTGGTAAGAACACTTCTTCTTACAGATACAGTCCCCACTAACACTAACAAACAATCATTACCCTAGTTGTGGCAAAACCAAAAAATAATAATAGATATCCCAAAGCAAGGAGACTGAAAATTATCATAAGATCTATATCCCAAAAAGAGATAACAGTTGATATTTGTTAAAATGTTCGAGTATTGAATCACCGTGCTTAGAGTCATAGTCCTATACCTAAAAGGAATTTTCCAATACTATCCAGTGCCTCATCCATTGGGTGGGAGTCATATAAAATGTAATTCAGATGAAATTGAACTTATCACCATAGTTCTTTGCTACCATGAGATTTGTTAGTATATTAAAACAATACTCCTTAGTGAATCCTGAGCATATAACCATAAACATGCAATTTGTGTTCAAGCATTAGATTAACTCATTAAGTCAAAGAAAGAGAAAAAATTAAACTTTCAAATACATCATTGAAACTGAATGAACAAACCCCTGATAAATCCATTCATAATCCATGGCCCATACACAGGATAGCAAAATATCTTAATTTTTTTAGATTTCTTTCTATATCAGTAATTACAAAAGCATAGTATACTTATTTCATACTATTCCCAACCCAGCATGATTTCCTACATAATACCTTCAAAATCCTGCATTACCACTAACTGTACTTATTCTAAGCCTTCAGACCCAAAAAAAACAACAACCCTTAACAATGAGCTGTCAAATCTCCTTTATAGGACTGGAGAGCAACAAAGCAATAGGCTACATTGTTCATTCCAAAATTGAATTTCATTTAGAATGAAATTAAAATTGACATTCCTCATCATTAGAAAAAACCATAATCAGTTCGAGGAATCAAAACAGTTATACCATTGTAACCAATCGGACCTAAAGAGAAAAGAGCGTGGTAGGCACATGTACGTCCACATCAACACACCACCCAAAAGTAACACACCCAGCAACTACAAATACTTGCAAGACACATGGCCCTGGTAGAGGTGATTGCTCCTGGTCCTCACTTCAGGAAGAAGCGAGACCAACTTCCTTTTATCTGCTTTAACACATGATCTGGTAGCATGGCACAACGCCATCACAGTTATTGGGGTAACTATGAGGGGCTCTTCATTGACCCCCAACAGCTCGGTCATGGACGCCAAGTAATGTTGGTAGTCTGAGTCAATTTCTGACCCATCACCGTCAGAACTAGAAGACAACACCAGTGGGGACTTAGAGCTCCCCATCCCTTTAAAGTTAGCATCATGGACAACCTTGGGCTTGCTAAGGACAAGTTGTACTCTGTCAGGCTACAAATTTGTCACCTTGAATCTAGTCCTTCTACACATAGCCAAATGGTCCATTGCAAAGAACACCTCACAAAATACATGAGAGACTCGACCACCTGCAAACAAGACAACTCAAAATGCGATGATAATACTAGATAACACAATGAGCATTTATAGAGTTAATTGGTGCGAGAATATGAATTGCTCGAATGCAGCATGAGCATTCGAGCATTTTAGTGGCTGATGTAGCCACCACAAATTATTCTTGGCTTGCGAAGGCATGTCGTACAACCCATCATTGCATTTATCAGGAGAACAGTGTTCACATGCAGGAAATTCAGGCGAGGATCCACTAAAAAATTCCACGCCATTAATGAGAACAACTTCCAGAGAGAAAGAACTCCCAACACGGATGAACAAGAACCCAAGAAAAATCAAACCGTTAATGCGGATCGAACATGGCAAGTTGGATGACTCAGATTGAGTCAACAATTTTTTGAAAATCCACATCAGCGCCTTGGGAGAATTGTGCCCAATAAAAACCCAAGAAAACAAGAGGTTGGAATTGGATAGCAGGTCCCACCTAGCGCCATCGCTTCAAGAACTAGGCCACATGTAACCTATTTGCAGACCTCGCAGTACCCTCAGGGGCCTTTAATCTGATCATGTGAGATCTGCGAGGAAGGATTATTATGATATCCCTCATTAATACAACATAGGTAGTAAATTTTAAGTCCCACCACAATCCTTGTATGGTCCACATGATTTTTTTATCCTTTGTTGAAGAAACTATTACAATATATTTCTTATTTATGTACTTATTTTCCATAAATGTTTATAAAAGTTTAAAATTATTAATAATATTAATTTTGGCAAGACATTAAAAGACTGTTGATTGTAAAAAATATGCATCCTAATGTGAAAATGCAAACAATGGAAGCAATGACTATAACACATAAATTTTTATGTAGTATCCAATTCAAAGAATCATGTTACCCTCTACCTTGAATTTTTTAGTATAAAAAGCTAAGGAAATGCTATAAATAAGACAATAAGTTGACTATTAGCATATACCAATTTTTATAGAGATGTAGATTGTTGGATGTTGTGGTTGTGTTACTCATGATATGTGGTTGTCATTGATGTCAACACTATTAGCATTAATGTCTTAAAGGTTGTATATGTCGAGGATATTGAGAAAATTAGAATAAATATGTTGTAGATAGTCTATGAAGTTGTGAAGATCAAAATGGTGAAATTTTTTGTACGTTGGTATTCTAAAGTCATGTATTAAAGGGTTTGTTGCTGAGACTATCTAGTATATCCTCTAGAAGTCTCAGAGGTGTGCATCGAGATTGGAGCGAGTTATGAGTTTTTGTGTTCCTACAGTTATTTTGTTGCTATAGTTGGTGTTTCTAAAAGAAGAGAATGTAATTTTGGTGAATTGAATTATTGTGTATGCTCTTGAGATGTTCATTGACTTTTCTTGATCTCATACTCTATTATTTTGGTACGTCCACGTTGATTAGTGTGCTCGTGATCAAAGATTTTTCCTTTCCATGTTCAAGTTTTCATGTTCTTGGTTGTCATGATTGTGGTAGCATGCTGTAGATCCTTGTGGATTAATTGTTGAATGCTTGGCATGTTTGAGGATGTTGCTTTAGGTCTTCATTATGTTGTGACCGATTTAGGTTGGTGCACATTGAGATTTGTTCATGAATTCAGCTGAGAGTTTGTATTCATCTATTATTTATGTTTGGCCAACAGAGTTATTAATGTAAATTCATGAAGTGGATATATAAGAGCGATTGTTTTATTCATTTAGAGATAATGTATGTGAAGTGTATGTGAGATATGTTTGAATAAAGATTAGATCATTCGAATGTAGAGCAGAGTGCGAAGAAGTTTATGCAAAGTATGAAGTAGTATTTATGTGCCTAATTGAAACTGTCATCAGGCTTTTGAAGAAGCCAATTTCTCAGTTCAATCTCATCATATGGATTTAATTTGATTACCTTATATAAGGAAGTGAGCCTTCCCTTTGAGTAGTGAGCTCTAGGCAGTGTTCCTGAATGCATGTGCATTCCTTATTCATTTCTTGTATAATTTTAACAGGGTATAGATTATGGATTAACCTCCACCATGGTTTTTTCCCTAACAGGGTTTGTACACAAAAATCTTGGTGTTATGTGTGTTTCTGATGTGTTGTTGATTCATGCTTTCACTGTTAATTATCAGATCTGAGATTAAAGGTTAATAGGGTTAAATAAGGTTCAATTTTATAACAATTGATTCACCCCCCCTCTTAGTTGTCTATCCTTGTTTTCCAACATAGATATCTTCCATTTCAAAATACACAAAACAATATTTAGGTGATAATCAACCATCTTTCATTTGTATAGTGATTAAATATTTATCCCTACAGGAAACAACTAGACTATATAAAGAAAACTAACAAAGCCACAACTACCCTATTTTGTAGTTTGGTGTGCATTCCTTCCTCTCCTCGATCTTCTCTGATTATTTTGAAGAGACCAAGTGTTGTAACTAAACTATGGTTCATTCTATGTGCATGTAATTTTGATCTTCATATAAAAAATATTAATCTACACTTGTCAAAACAAAAACAAGACTCAGATTTAGTATAAGATTCAACCAATCATAAGGAAAACATAATATGAAAATAGGGTTAGGGTTAGATTTAGAGTTTTGGTTATGGTTGGGATTAGATATGAAAATAGGGTTAGGGTTTAGGATTACAATTAGGGATTATAGTATTAGGTTTATATTTAGAATTAAGTTTTAGGCTTATTGTTATGATTAAGGGTTGTTTTTATATTTGGCTTAGAGTTGGGGTTAGGATTAGGGCTAGGGATAGGGCTAGGGTTAGGTTTATGGATAGGATTAAGGTTATTAGAGTGAATGCAACTAATTAATAAAAGAAACAAATATTTAGGGTTAGGTAATTAGGGTTAGGGTTGGGGTTAGAGTTTTTGGTTGTGGTTAGGGTTATAAAGATAGGATAAAGGTGAGGGTTAGGGTCAATGTGAAGGTTTAAAAAAAAAGGGTTAGGTTATGATTAGGGTTAGGGCTAGGTTTAGGATTTGTCATAGTCTTTAGTGTTAGGAATAAGGTGTCTCAACCTTGGATAATTCCTATTCTTATTATTTGTTTTGTAAAATGTATTTCTTGCAAATAATGTAATTAAGTGTGAGTGTACATGTCTAGTTGGCATGTTGATGTGTCACTCCACTTAATGTGTCGGCATCTTGAATTGTGTGTAAGGAGATCATGGCTGAAACGGTTATGACGGATTCCTATGACACGTAAGAGCTATGTCTGGAAGATTCGTGAAGACATGTGGCAACTAAAGTTGAGTCTGGAAGATCTATTTTCTCATGGTAAAACCCTAATACAGTTAGTTGCCCTAAAAAGGGAAGCGCATGATATAAGCGTTTTTTAGGGTTGCGAAGATGTGTGATGTGAGTGTATTGTTGGAACGTTTTGATGCTGCCGCATTTTGTCTTTAAGTGTTGGAAATCTCCTGAAAGAACTTGCATTGCAAGTGTGTTGTAACCGTTGTGTTGAAGATAATACATTGTGCAAGTTTTGGAGTGCTGGGGTTTTTTACCGAAAGGTTTTCCCCAGGGTAAATCATTGTGTCATTCTTTATTTTCTGTATGTATGGTATATTGCTGCAATATCATTGTTAAGTAGATTAACGAATCTGAAATTGTAAGGGTTTAAAAATGAATTTGCACCATACTTTCCTTAAGAGATTAGTGTAGGAAGCTGTTTTCGCACCTGAGTTTCCTTACATTTAGTTTAGGGTTACAATTAGGGTTAAGGTTAGGGTGTAAGTTAAGGTTAGTGTTAGGGTTAGATTAGAATTAGGATCATGGTTTAGGGTTTAGGGTTAGAGTTATGTTTATGTTTAGGGTTGCGATAAAAATGATTTGGGTTATGGTTAAGATTATGGTTTTGAGAAATAGTGTTAGGGTTAAAGTTATGGTTAGGGTTACATTAATGAGAAAATGATGGTTTAGTTTCCAAGCAAGGGTTAGGATTAGGTTTATTGTCAAGGCTAGGGTTAAGGTCGGGGTATGAGTCAATCTTATGATTAGGGTAAGGGTTATGGTTAGATTAGGGATATGATGTTAGGTTTCAAGAAAAGGTCTAAATTTAAGATTAAGCCATAGTTGGCTATAATGAACATGAGAAAAAATGGATCTAATTTCCTTTTGTGGGAAAATAATCAAATACAACTTAAACTTAAATTTAGAGATTACCCTAAACTCTAACCATAACCATAAACCTAATCCCAAACCTAACCCTAAAGAAAACACATAACCTAACCCGACCCTAATTGTAGTGTTTGAGGCTAGGCTCAAACACTATATAACCCAAAATTATATAACCTATCACATAACCTAGCACTAGAAAATAATTCTTCTCCCAAACAATCTCCTCTACTTCTATTCACGCCTATTGGAGTTGCAACATTCAACATTGGTGCTCCAACCATTCATTGAAAGCGAAGAATTCCAATAAGAGATTTCAATGAACTAGAAGGGACAAGACTTACAACTTTCCAAGAAGAAATATCACATATCAGATACATATTGATAGATGAAATGAGTTTCTTTGGGGAGAGGTTGCTTGAAAACATAAATTGGGAAACCAAGGTCCCAACCCTATTACATAGCAAGCCCGGAGGATATGAAAAGAAAAACCAAAAAATAACTAACTATAAATAATTAATAGAAGAATAAAGAAAAATAGCACATAAATAACTAACAAACAACAAGAAAAAATTACAAGTTGCAACATGTCTTTTGGGGAGTCACATATCCCCAAACTTCAAAAAGGAAAGAAAAAATATCATGCTTAGGGTATTTCTTTCTATCCTTCTTTAAAACAAGACTATCAAGATTACCCTTCAACCTTCTTTTCTAGAACTCCCACACAAGATTCTGGAGTAGAAGCATAGAAGTAACCTATGGATCACCTTATTACTAAAATTAAGCACATTATTGACTCTTTCCTCCAAAGTTTCTAGAATTTTCTCCAAATAATTAATAGAATTGGTGTTATGGCCATAATGAGATCATAAATGCACAAGATCAAAATTATTTTCCATCTAAATTCATTTACCCTTGACATCATCCATGGCCACCATATCATTTCTAGGGGCTAAATTCTAGGGAATCTCCACATGGATATGAGAGGAAAATTTCAATATAGAACCAATGGAAAAAAGATTAGGGCAACCTAAGTCATCATAATCAGCCACAACTTTACCAAGCTCAAGATTTCCCTCCACCACTTTACTAGGCACATCATCAAATGAAATTTTTTTCTTGACAAGGAATGAGGAATGTTTGATAGGTTTTCTCTTACCCTTAGGAGGAGAGGGATCATGCAAATCACTAAGATTCCCACCTTTAGCTTTGATTAGAATAGGGGTAGGGAATAGATTAGACTTTAAAATAAGAGAGCTAACAAAATTCTAAGAGAACATAGCAAGGTGGACTTATGGAGTCTAAAAATTAAGCCCCCATGTAGAGGCATCACAAATTTATCCATTAAGACCTCCTTACCAAAAAACTTAAGAGAACTTAGGACAAAATAAGGAAAAAAAGAAATCTTATTATGTTTAAGATGGTCATACGAGAAATGGTAATGAAAAAAACATTTAAAACTACCTTCAACACTGAAATACTTAATTGGCACTCTACTAAACTCATCATTCAAAACCATTCAATAATTCAATGAGTTCTCCCCTTTTCAAAATTTGGTTGATGGTTTCCGTGTCCATCATTTTGCCTTATTAATGACCTTCCTACCTTCAATATTCAACCTAGTAGCAGATCTAATGGTTTCCTTTGAAACAAGAAATCTAACACTGCCCACAATAACCTTTTTATCCTTTTATGAAGCAACAAATTATTTTGAAAGGACTTGACCAAAGCAACATAGGGACTCAAAGTAGGGAGCAATTCTACCCTCTTAAAAAAATGTCATAGTATGGCATTATTTCTCACCTCCTTAGGGGATGTGAGTTTAGTGTGGCATCATATATCCCCTGTAGTATCTAAACCATTGCAAAAATTATTAAACTAAGAAATATACATTTGGAAATTAGTAGGAAGAAAACACAAGCATTCACCTAAGGGAATAGGCTTCACAAAAATTTGAGGCTTATTCACTATCATGTAAAACTAACCTATTCATATGATCATACCATGGAGAAACCTACCAACCATAAGTGACTTTATTGAAGTGACTATATCATTATTTTTAAGTACATGCATATTTATGGAAGCTTGGGCATTATAATTAGAAGGACCAGAATTACCAATACTAACATTATCCAAGCAACCTGCAAGGGGTTCATAACAAGACTATTTAATGACATCAATTTGGTTGAAGGAAATAGCATCCATTTGAAGACTTCCTCAAACATAATCACAAGGGATAAAAATACCCCTCTTGATCCAAAGCAATATGATACATAGACACCAACAATTATCACTAGGGTAAAACTCAATACCCTTCCCCAAGCACCCATTAAATGACAATTTCATTATTTTCATTAATAAGGTTATTGATAATACTTTGAGAAGTAAATCAACTTCGTATAGACTGATATGGCCCAATGAAATTAAAAATATCATCTATGCAATCATATAATAAGTCATTAATAGAAAAAAGAAAAGATAAAAGCCAACAACTAATTAAGCAAGGATCATATAGAGATGTCATATTAGGAAACCTCTAACAAATTCTATGGTGCAACGAGCCATAGTATTATTAAAATCATGTCAACAAAAAAGTGTTAGAAATGGGAAATATTCCTTTGATGAAATACCCTTTAGGTTCCAATCCATAAGCTCATATGCATGCCCAAGTTTTTCCACTTCTTTAATCCATTTCCAAATGAGCAATTTTCCAATCGTGAAGAATGAAAGAATAAACCGAAAAAACATGTATGATAGCAGATGGAGTAGTTTATTTTGCATTGATTCTTCATGAGAATTCAAAGTATCATGTATTCCTTCTCCCATAAAAGTTTTCATGGGAGGAAGGGGAGAATATTTCTAGTATTAGACACATCTAGGCTATCAACATTTTTGTTAGAAGAAAAGAGTAAATGCCAATTCCAAATCCAACACCATTTATCATAGTGACCCTTTGTTGGACAAGGAAACACCAATGTCAATATTTACTACTCCAATCAATGGCTTCTATCCTTTTTTTTTCCAAATATAGCTTGTAGGCCACCTCTATGACTACCCATCTCACTATCAACGTTGCCATCACTAGCCCAACTATTCAATGGTCATTTTTCTAATGACTCCTTTCTCACTCTCTTGGAGGACAAACGTGACATTATTGAGGATATTCGATGCCTAGATATTTTCTAGAAAGCTTAAAGGTCAAATATATAGTGGCATAAAACTCAATTTAATAGGAAATCATTCTTGACCAAGCCCAATTGGTTCAATTCCTATGGATAGAAGGGGGTTGATCATAAGGAAGTGTTGAGATTCCTAAGCATCTTTTTTACCTTTTAGGTATCTCCTTCCTCTTTAAGGAAACATACCATTTCTAGAACTGAGAAAAATTATCATATTAAATTACGAAGCCCCTTTCTTTGGCAAGGAGATTCCATGTGTGTTCAATAATTCTTGTTGCACACATTTCCATTACTCATGTTGCTAACAACCTTGCAAATCCTCATATTTGAAGATTGAAAAAATCTAAAGGAATATTTTATGGCCTCCCTTTAACCAAGGAGAATTGTTTCACAAAGTATCCTAGGAGTTTTATTATTTCCCTCATGACTATAATAGGCTTGGCTTACTTTATATTCACTACTCTAAATGGTGCCATAATAGGCTTTGCTCGCTTTATATTCACTACTCTCAATGGCGCCATAATTTTAAATTTAATTAACATACTCTAAAACCTAACTAAACCAGGTTGTAGCTCGTCAAATTGGACAAGTGATAGGTCAATAGCAGTGTTGAGGAAGAGTTTGGAGAAGTGAAAACAAGGTCAATACTAGCGCCGATGAAGATTTTGGAGCTAAAACAAGGTCAATACCTGCACCGAGGATGAGGTTGAGGGCACTCAGGGAAAATCGATGACCAAGGGACAATGAGTACTGTAATTTTGGCACCCCCATTCTCTTTAACCTGCAGTTTTCATGCCTAGTTTGCAAAGATCTTCTCGTACATTGGCCCCCCCCATTCTCGTAAAATGGTATAAGATAAGACAAAAAAAAAAAAAAGCTTAGTCTTTCACATTTTTATAGTGATTACCAGAGGTGCATAGACCAATTCTTCATAATAGAAGAATTTGATCATACTTTTCCAATGATGGCATTATGAGAAAACCTTAGGTTAAATGAATAATTCCTAGCTAATTTCTTGAAATCATGTCCAACCGTATAAGAGAAGACTGCTGCTATGTGTACTTGGATAACATGGGGAAAGGCTCTTTGGGCTCTTTCATCAATCTATGTATTGTTAAATTTTAACACCTAAAAGTGAGAATGAATAATCTTTCCTAGGATGGTGGCCAATTATGCTTCTCAACACCTAGATTACAAAATCCTTTTCAATATCATTATCATCACAATTAGACCTATTGCTTGACTTATAGTCATAGAGGTAAAAAAATTGGCTTTCTTGATAGTAGATACATTCTAGACAATTCAATCCTTGCATTGGAGATTGTTGAATGGGCCCAACAAACTACTCATGATGCCCTTACTATTAAGTTAAAAGTTTGACAAGGCATATGATTGCATCAAATGTCCTTTCATTTATAAAAGGCTCAAATGCATTTATTTTCAACCCTAAATTATTATCACACATTCAAAATTACAAAATACAAGTTAATGAAGAACCTTCATTTGAAGGTGATGTCGTCATGACCTTTGAACAAAGAACCTTCATTCAAAAATGATGCCATGTCAAGACTTTCAAATGAAAGTATTTTTTTAAAAAATATTTCATGTCCAAAATTCTTTATAAAAGGAACCTTGGCATGAAGGACCTTCAAATGAAGATCTTAATTCAAAGGTCCTTCATTAGAAGATCCTTCATATGAAGGTTCCTTTAATGCCATCCCATTATACATCTTAGAGTTGTTAGAGATATTTTTGTTTCGAAGTAGAGATTGGACCATGAAACAGTGTCACCATGAATCTACCAAGATATCCATCAAATTCATAAACCTTGACTTAATAACCATAAATTCAGAAGAAAATTGCCCCTATCAGCCCTAGGGCATCAATTCAATGCCAAGTTTCTTGCTTTAAAAGACCCCTAAATGCAATGAACCTCTATCATACCATGATGCGCACCAATCCACTGAGTTACATTTCCAAGACAATGGGTGGATTGGTGGATGTCATTTCTATTTACCCCTCAAACCCTTACATAGGCAAAACAGGGCAGTCCCTATAAATCTGGTAAAGACATGCCACTCTAGTCATCAAAATTATTTACTAGTTCCTTAATCTTCCTACTCAAATCATCAAGTAAGGCTTGAAAACCTTGCAATGATTTTACAAAAACTTTAGTAGGCCTTAATGATTGGGGCCTGTTGTCTACATCAAATCTAGATGCCTTATACATAACATCTAGGTCATTGGCCCTAGGAATCCACTTCTCAACTAAAGGAAAAACTAATTCTTGATCCCTCGTAATGTTTCTTATTGAATCTAAGAATAAAGAATATAAAGAATAAATTGATGGTAATCTACCATCAACTCCCTAATTCAAAAGCCTAAAAATTATGTCTACAACTTCATTTTCCTTGGCAACTGCTCCCTTCTCACTTGGTTTTAGAGCTTCCTGTAGCTCTCTAATCTTATTAAGCATCTGCTATTTGATGGGATCTATAGAATAATCAACCTCCTCCTCAATTGGCTCTAATGAAGGACTAGGAGTAGGAGTCTGGATGGGGGACCCAGGAGTACAAACAATAAGAGAAGTTGGAGGTACTGATCTTGATGTAGAACATATGACTAGGGTACCAAGAGCACTAGAAGACTCCCCCACATGTCTGTACTTCAACCTGTCTACCTCAGTTTGCAGCTCAAAATTCCTTTGTTGCATTCTACTATACTCTCCAATAATGGTGATATACTTCTCCATCAAAATTTTCTTCTCAGCTTCTTCTATTTCAGTTGTCTTTTGGGCCAATTCGGCCACATTTACAGTGAAGTTTGTAGCTTATGTAGTTGAAGTTTCAGAAGATCTTTTGATTATTAAACCTCCCCTTAGGTTTGGGCTAATATTAGTAACATAGGGCATGGGCCACCCTAAACTTAGGAAGTAATAAAGTTAGGAAAAATATTTAACTCAATTTATAAAAAGGGGTCTGACCTAGACGAAACAATGAGACATAAGTCATTTTAATACCCACTCCAAAAAGGGAACAACTGAATATATCTCACCCAAGCTTTTACATGGAACATTACGATTTTTATGAAAGCCAAGGTAAAACATACCCAACCTTAGGTTCCTCCCAAACAATGTAACAAGCCACGACAAGGGCAAAACATAAATGGAATTCAAAGAACAATATTTGAAACTCCACCAAATCCACCATGATGCACACCAATCCACTGAGTTACAGTTCACAGACAGTGGGTGGATTGGTGGATGCCATTTCTATTTAGCCCTCAAACCCTTACACAAGCACAACAGGGCAGTCCCTGTATTTGATTGTTTAATCCCACAAAATAGTGATTGAGAACTTCAAAACAAATGAAAATAAAAGGGAACAAATATATTTATCTACACCAATGATCTTAGAGAATTTCAAGCTTGTATGAATCCATACAACACAAAAGAACTTCAGAAAAAATGTAAAAACACAGAAAATTGCTTCAAGAACGTGGTATCTGATATGAAATTTTTGAATCAACTCCTCGAACAATTGCAATGGGATGAGAATACAATATGATAGAAGTGGGATAAAAAATGCATCGTTTGAAGCATCAAACCAATATGAAAAGATGAAAGAAAGTGCTAACCCCTTAAACTAAAAAAGTTTCTTTTAACTTTAAGTTTGTTGGGTAGCCAATTCTTTTAGGTTATCAAATTATACCATCATACATAATCAAAATGTTGTTGTTTCAAATGACTATGAGCACTAACTTTCACTATTTGAAGATGTTGAAACCTTGTCATAGAGAATTAGAACATTGATAAACTTATGATGACTTTACCCAGCCTAGTACACACTCCCTCCCCATTCACCACTTAGACATATGGAAATTAAATGTAAATTTGCTGCTATTTTTAGTCATGTAGGTGTCCAATAAACCACTTGGTGGTGTTTCCCTTCAACTTTATTTACTTGAATGAAGAGAAAAAGTCCTTTGATTACAATTAGAGAATACATTTGATGCCTTGGTTGTGTAATTGGTGGACCATAGTCACATTTAACACTTGTTACAAAGTTTGGGAGTTAAAACGTTAAGTAGATTTGATTTGTGATGGACACATTTGGATGGTAGTAACAATAACTTGCAATATATCAAGACTTGATTACCTTATAACCTATCAAATTCTAGTGATGAAATGATAGATTAATCATCATGTCACCTTTGGATCACTTCACCATGAAATAACTTCATCCAAAATCCTTATGAGTGCAGGTACCACCAAATAGGTATTTGTCAGATTTTTCTTCCTTGAGCGAGGGAAATTCAGGGTGAGAAGAGGAAAGTGAGATGTGTAGTAGGTCTAAAAGAGGGAGACCAACTAGAGGTCAAAAGATTAGAAGAAAATTCTGTAAACGCATGGAATTTTTTCTTGTTGAAGGGGGGTCATGTTCTTATGATGATGAGAGCATAGGCGACATCGAGGTGCCCTTGAGGTACAAACATCTACGGAAACAATGGGTACCCAAGGAACTTCCTCCAATAAACACTGATCTTTGTGTCAATGAGAGGATATATCGCATAACACCATTGTCATTACATGGTTTGGGCCTATTTTGCATGGATGGCATAAAGGTGTGTTATAAAAAAGTTACTGAGTTGATGGAGTATGTTGGACCCTGTTACAGTTACAAAGACTGGATGCAGTTGGTTCGATATACATGAAGTATGCATATGTATGCACTATCAACAAATTATATACAACTAAAAGATAAGGATCAAAATAAATGAGTGGTAGGGAATATTGTAGGGTTTATAAATAGTACATGACCTGGGTCAACAAATAAGCAACCCAATTGTATATTTGAGGCATGAGAGGGAAATCGTGTATTCGTATGTGCGATAAAATCAATAAATGCAGGGGAAGAGTTGCTAATCGATTACAATTTGAATCACTTAGATACAAAGACAATTACTATGGGGGTGGTATGTACTATATAACATTTTACCCAACCTCCAATTAATGACTCCAATACACCATTTTATTACTATGTTTTTTTTTGTAAGTCTAATGGTTTCATTTCAGTAATATTTTTTATATTAAATTTTTGTCACAGCAGGACATTGATCATACAAGGAAGGCTTTGACCTAGAGCATAGATTGTGATCCATCTTTAGGCACTTCTATCCGAAAGGTTTACCTCATTATAATTATACAAATTAGATACAAGCAAAATGTTTTATTATTATGTTTTTTTCATGAGTTTATTGGGTTAATTTCAATAATGTTTTCAATATTCTTGTTGTAGTCGACTGATCGGGGAAAGGCACTAGAAGTATAGGAGAACATCCATATGGAGGTGGAGTCACTATTATGCAATGATGACATCACATTTTCCACAAACCCTGTGGATATGATGAGGAAGGCCCAAAAAAAATGAAATCAAGAAATCCTTAAGTTGGTATTCGTAGTGCCTCAAATAGATGAGATAAGAGAAAGGGTTAAACTATTGTCTGAGAGAGCACATAACTTGCAAGTAAGCTGTCATAAGATCTTTAATTATAACATAAGTTCATTCATGGTTTTATATTTTGTACTCTTTTATGTCATGAACTTAAATATGTGTTGTTTTTATAGGATTATTTGCGTCCTCATCATGTTGTTGGCCATGATCAAGGTACTGCAAGTGTTTCCCAGGAAGTAGGGGATGGTACAAGTGTCAATCCTGATCTTCTTGTGCATACAACACTTTATCTAGCCCCATCATCCATGCCTATATTGTCGACTGAAATTTCGGCAACACATACCATGCAAGCATTCGGTAGTCCACCGTCTGATAGCGAACACATGCCACCACATGTGTTAGTACCTATGGATACAAAGCCCACTAGTACTGGTGATGTTTTAGCAATGTTTCCTGGATCTTCCCATATTACTAGTACTAGAACATTGCTGGTCACATTTGTGGTGACCGAGGATTTCCTTCCCATAAAGATAGAGAAGGTCCCAGGTACTTTAAAATGTTTTAATTATTATTATATATAATCCAATTGAAATTTACTTATTGATCACTCTTTATAGACTAATGATCCCATGATCATTTTGTAGGAAATGATGTTTTTTATAAAAATCTAAGTGATATTACATTGGAGCTCTTCGAGCCCACCATATGTACACGGTGGAATGCCCAAAATCAAGATTTAAAGGATGAACTCATTAACTGTTTAGTTGTGTTGTTCGGTGATAAAACATTCAACCGAACCAAGGTCCTTAAGAAAGCTGGTACCTATCTAAAGTATGTGAGGGACCAATATAGGTCACATTTAGAGAAGAACAGAAAGTATGAGCATCCCCCCATGATTCTGGAAAGGGAGTGGAAGGACTTTGTGTTGGATGGAAAGGAGAAGGCTAAAAAGAAGAAAGGAAAGATACCACCGGGCCAAGCAAGGTATGTGATACTATCAACAATTTAATTATATACTGATTACTCTTTCTTTTTACATAATCTAACGTATTTCAATTTTTTCATAGGCTTCCCAACACATTGAAGGAAACAAAGACAAGACTAGAAAAACACACACAACACAAAATTGGCTCTGGTGGTTATATGAAAACAACCACACGATTTGTAAGTATCAATAAATGAAATATTGCATCCAAATAATAAATTGCAAACAATTTTGGTTTTATCACACCATGGAAGCAAAATTCATGATCGCATGCAAAAATGCAGGGCTTTGATTTCAACAGAGTGCCCACAGAAGAGGACCTAAAGATTGCCTTCCACCAAGGCTATGGAGCCCTGACTGAATAGCTAAGAGTCTCGACTGGGCAAACACAATCTTCCACTGCATCCAACACGCAAGTAAATAAACTCAATAAAGTTTATTTCAAATTGAATACTTGTGCAATCTGTTCAATATTAATTCCTACCATAATAATGTGCCTATTTGTTTTACACAAATAAGCAATGATAATACTGCACATGACACTGGAATGCAGCCTAGTGAGGGTGGAGCGCAACCTGCCGATGAAGGCCATGGTGTGCATCCCTAGTACTGGATGTATTCATGTGCTATACAAAATGCAGTATGGATTAATAAAATTAAACATCTTTAATTGCATTTGGTGTATTAATCAATGTAACCTTTTGTGTTTCAACTTTAGAGCATGTAGAGTGTGATCAACATGTTGAGCATGATCAGGCTAGACAAGATCAGGAACATGATGTGGCTCCATCAGGTAAAGAGGACCACTCTAATGTTCTTTTAAACATATTTAATTGCAATTGGTGTATTAATTAATGTAATCTTTCGTGTTTCAACTCCAGATCAGGATTTAGAGGGTGTTCAGCATGTTCAGCATGAGGCTATAAGACAATATAGGAACATGATGTGGCCAATTCAGGTAAAGAGCACCACTCTGATGTTCTTTTAATTAATGAAATACGTGTAACAATAATAATAAAACATATCAATTTAACATTTCTTTGCTATTGCAGCAAGACCCCCCCTTGCAGCCGCGTCCACGTTGTGAGTACACGACTAGGCATACATTAAGATCACGAGCAGAGCTCAGAACAACTGAAGGGGGGACAAATGATTTTGAAAATGATACTCCACTTCAGCTTTATTTAGCTGCAAAAAAGAAACAAAAAAAAAGTGATTGTAATCATATTATGACAAGTTGACAACCATATTTTTGATAATATGTAAAAACTGAAAAAATGAATGTTATATGTTAATGAATGAATGTGAATATGTTAATGAATAAATGTTATATGTTAATGAATGAATGTTATATTTTATTAATGGATGAGTGAATGAATGTTATATGTTATTAATGGATGAATGAATGATTAATGTTATATGATTGGGTATGGGGAATTGAGAGTGATGTGAGGGGGGGGAGGGAGGGGCCAAATGAGCTTCCACCTTCATGTGGTTGGCCCTGTTAAGTAGAGAATATTAAACTATTCTCAAAACAAAGAGAAGCTCAATAAGGTAAGAAATGCACTTTTCAATATAAGAAATGCATCGTTTGAAGCATCAAATCAATATGCAAAGATGAAAGAAAGTGCTAACTTTTCACTATGAACATTGTGTTGTGTGTGGATTTGGATCATAATGTAATGTTTTTTATTTTTATTTTAGTGGTCTCTAAAATTTGACTTTTGTGCATAATAGGTTAGTGGAAAATTTGATAGCTCTGAAGGGTTTAGAGGCTCAATTGAGATAGATACACGGATATTTGGATCTTTTTGTTGATGGGAGGCTTCCACTTAACCATGAAATTTTGTACCATCTGTAGGTATGCTAAAATATCTCTACTTACATTCATTCAACTTACTGTAATATAATATCTGATCGCAAAAATCTCCTGTTCATTATACTTACATGGATTTTCATGCCTTGTTCCAAAGCACATGTTTTAAAACAAGAAAGAAGGATGTTGACAAGGGTTAAGGAATTTGGCTTTACACCTGCCAATTGCATAGTTTACTTCATTCATCTAGCATATTGCCTATGTATTTCACAATTGTTGGAATCATATACTATAATTAAAAAACTAATAAAATTAAAATATGTAAGCTTCAAATATGGCATTACATATCTTTCTATCAATTTTTGAAAGAAAATATCAAAATGGAGAAGTATTAAAAAATTAATCTGCATAATTTCTAAGAGATCAGGGAATTTTTTTCTAGAGTTATCTTGAATATATTTAAGACAAAAGTAACTTATAGAGATTGAAGCAGAGTATCGGTAGTCTAAAATCACCACTCAACACATCTTAGTAGTATCTCAATTCAAGAGAACTAGGTCCACTATCCATTAGCCAATAAAACAAATAAAATCAATTCATAAGTATTCTGTTCTAATAGGGTTGATTGGTTGCTTCTTTCTTTTTGATTGTTAGGAAGTCATCAATATACACTTGGTTTTCCCGCCTTCTCTTGTCTCATGGCCAAAGAGTTTTTGCAGAAGGCATCAAAGTAACCTTCAAGATTGACAATGGCAATGAGTACAAGGTCAGTATAACTTAATGCTAATTGGGTATGATTTTATTTGTTCAAGACCAATTTAGATTCATTTTCTTCTCACACTAATTTTATTTACATTTATGTTTTTCTAATATCCATTTTCCTTTACATTCATATTCTTCTATACATATTGTGTTTACAATAATGTTTTCCTTAATTTAATCTAGGGGAGAGGACCCACTACCTAAGCAACTTTCAATGTCACGCTGTTAGGATTTACTGTGAAGCTAATCCAAAGTTTTTCATTGCTGATCGAAGCCATATTGTAGTGCTTTCTCTATGAAGCCCACATGATCCCCATCGGGTATCTTCTTTTTGTACTCTCCAAATTTCTTAGAATAAATCAACAACTAGTTTGTCTAAATGTGGCTCCTTGTTTACACATTAATATCTCTTTTGGTAGCAATGGATCAAATTGGATTCATGGGGTCTTAAAGAGAAGGCTCTCAAACATGGAGAGATCAAGAGTGGGACCAAGTAAAACCATTCATAATCATGCTCATATTGTTTTATTGACTGTCTAAGAGCTAAGTATCTAGGATAACATTCTATATTTTTCTATTAAATTTTCAAAGAGAATAATTTTGGGTTTGCAATCCTTATTTTTAATACACTAGCTAAGAATCCAAGGCGTACTGTAGGTACTCTTTCTCACCAAATTTCTCATTTTCCACAAATTTAGATTCTAGTGTGTAGTTTAATATTCACTAGTTTTATTTTTTCTTTTTTAGCAAAATTAGAATTCAGTTCGAAGGTTGTGCTTGTTGTCCATGACAGTCCCCTTGATCTCATGACTCATCATAGGTATTATATTTTTCTCCAACTATTGATCAAAATAAAATGTGTCCATCATAATATCATCCATAGCCTCCACATTCTACAATTATTCATTGCTCATTTCTCAGACATAGTAACCAAATAATGTAGGCCTAGAGCTTGGACTGTAGATGTATGCAAAAAATGATAAATCCCTGCCTCTGTAAGGCTAATTAAACACAAAAACTCATGACTTGTTTGATATTTTAAACAGTCATATGACTATCCTTTTTCTATCTTAAACACTTAGTCAATGCATACAATAATTTATTGAAATGCAAAGTTGAATGGCCTCTTAACTCCTGAATGCTCATCGTCTTGGCACATCAAATTTATCTCTTTGATTGGCCTGTCCTTATGTCTTGTCATTATCCCTATGGATGCACTTTGGAGCCACTTGCTACTTTTATATATTGCCTAGAGTCACCCCGATATGCCTACATTTCAACAAATAGTTTTTTTTTAAAAAAACAACATTGTTTCATCGAAATTGTGACGAACCTCAAAAAGGTTCGATGACCTTGCTATGCACTCGACGAGCTTTCATCGTAATGACTTGCCTATTTCATCGCGAGTGCAACAAAATTGTGCCATAATGACTTGACTATTGTGTCGCTAGATCGATGAATGTATGTCGATGCTCCGACGCTTCAGTGATGGTATGCCGCACGTGCTTCAGGTACTGTTCATGGTAGATCGACAATACAGTCATCTCCATCCTGATGAATGTATGTTGGTGCTCCAACACTTTGGCGATGATATGCCACACGTGCTCCGAGTACTATTCGTCGCTCAACCAATGACTATATATCGCTGCTCTAACACTTTAGCGAAAGTATGTCGCTCGTGCTCCAGACATGTTTCATCGCTAGACCGATGACACTACCCTCCTAGTTCTGATGAATGTATGACATTGTTCCGAAGCTTCGGGGACGGTGTTCCGTCTGCGGTCCAACAACTGCTCATCGTGTGATCGATGGAATGGGTGTCATTATTTCGATGAGCTAGCATCGTGAGGGTGATGTTTTATTGCCCATCGGGATATAGACGAAAATTGAGTGACGGCGCTGATTTGTGTGATTCATCGATCGGCTGACAATAGATCGTCAAAATTTTGATGAACGGTCATTGAAAATTGGGGTCAAATCCATTAGTGACATGTATGTGTACATATATGTGCATATATACATACATACATAAATATGTATGTACATATAAATACATACACACATACACATATATGCATTATACATATATACACACATATACACATATACATGCATCTACATACACACACACACATATATATGCATACACACATACACATGTATCTAATAGAAACATACATAAATGTACACACACATAGATGTACACACATGTACATGTACATACACACATACACATGTATGTACACACATGTACTTACACATATGTATACATACATGTATGTGTATGGACAGTGAATTAGAAATTTGGGGTTTTCAATTTTGGGTTTATAGATTTACAATAAAGAATCTAGAAAAATCATGCATTAAATGAAGCAAATTCAGTTACTTGTTTAATTTGATCTTCTCAAATAAGGTTTGGGTCAGAAGGTACCTATCAATTTGGCTTGTTGTTGTATTGAGGTTTCCAAATGAAATAATATGAATTTGATGAAGAAATGAAGCGAATTCAGTTGCTTGTTTATTTGATCTTCTCCAATAAGGTTTGGGTCAGAAGGTACCTATAAATTTGGCTTGTTGAACTACATTGAGGTAAATCCAAAGGAAACAATATGAATTTTATGAAGAAGTGAAGCAAATTTAGTTGCTTATTTAATTTGATCTTCTCCAATAAGGTTTGGGTTAGAAGGTACCTATCAATTTGGCTTGTTGTTGCATTGAGGTTTCCAAATGAAACAATATGAATATGATGAATCTAAATAAAGCAAATTCAATTTCTTGTTTAATTTGATCTTCTCCAATAAGGTTTGGGTCAAAAGGTACCTATCGATTTGGCTTGTTGTTGCATTGAGGTTTGCAAATGAAACAAAATGAATTCGATGAATCTAAATGAAACAAATATAGTTGCTTGTTTAATTTCATCTTCTCCAATAAGGTTTGGGTCAGAAGATACGTATAAATTTAGCTTGTTTTTGCATTGAGGTTTCCAAATGAAATAATATCAATTTGATGAATCTAAATCAAGCAAATTTAGTTGCTTGTTTAATTTGATCTTCTCCAATAAGGTTTGGGTAAGAAGGTACCTATCAAAATATCCAAGGGATATTTCTTATGTAGGTGGGATGTATTGGTGAATGACATGTATTGATTATGCAAGAAATCTTTGCAACCGTTGAAGGAATTGAATGAGATTTAAATGAAATGATATATATATGAAGATGTAAAATGCTCAAGGAATTGGTCTGGAGTGAAATTTATGGTTGTTTATGTCTCAAGATATTTTAGTTCATTAATTTATGCAAGACAATTTTGGAAGGGAAAAGAACATGCTTTGTAAATCATAGGAATGTTAGTCAATTGAATTTTGTGTTTGTAATTAAGTGTCTCCATGGTAGAATGTATAGTGCATTAATTTGTGCAAGACAATTTTGTAAGGGAAAAGAACATGCTTTGTAAATCATAGGAATGTTAGTCAATTGAAGTTGTGTTTGTAATTGAGTGTCTCCATGGTAGAGTATAGTAAATTAAGGGAATCTTTGAACCTAGTTGAAGGTTCCCTTTTGCTATATTTTTGTTAGATGAATGTGTGACAATGTTCTAATGCATTGCAAAAATTTTGTAATGGTTTTCTCCTATTTCATATGGGTTGCTGCAGTTTTGAAATGGATTGTTAAGCATGTTTAGCTGGAGAATTATTTTACCTTTGATTAGTATGCATATGCAAGTCCAGTTTTATTTATGGTTTTCTAGTGTTCTCTCTTCTTCCTTGCACCTTTTTGTCAAAACAAATATTAGGGTTAGAAGGTAGATATCTAACAAGTTAAATGCAAATTTATCAATAAAACAAAGTATTAAACACACAAGAAATTATAGTAGAAACAAGGCAACATAGAGAATTTAATGTGGTTCACCCGATCTGGGCTACATCCACAAAAATGTAGCCATCCAATGATTTTATTATCCAATGCAAAACATATTACAGTATCACAAATAATTCCATGCTACAACTCCCCATCCAAACTGCTTGTAAGAATCTTTTAAAAGCTTCCATAAATTAGGGTTCACAAAGTCGGATAGTTTTTCTTTTTTGGTGACAAAGCGAAAAAAAGGTGCTTTTTTTTCTCAGGGCTTGCCGCCCTCAAACCCCTACGAGCAGTTTGGCTTGACCCCAGACCCCGACAAGAATAGATGAAGAGTGTAAAATACTAAATAGTGTACAATATGGAAGGATCAATCACCACATACCAACAATCTCCCACTTGGAGACTGATCAATCTCCACACCAACACAATCTCCCACTTGGAGGCTGATCAATCTCCACACCAACACAATCTCCCACTTGGAGGTTGATCCTAGATGACACCACTGCACTTATAGCTCCCACTGGAAATAAGCACTTTAGACCCTACTGCTCTGTTATAATTTTAACCATGAAGACTAACTGAAGCTAAAGAGGAGCTCAACTTCTCCCTTGTCATTGCCTTTGTAAACATATCTGCTAGATTTAAATTTGTATGTATCTTTTCTGGCTTTACTTGTCCATCCTCTAACATTGATTGAATGAGATGATACCTCAACTATATGTGTCTGGTTTTAGAGTGCAAGGAAAAATTCTTTGCAAGATGCATACATCTCTAATTTTCTATGAACAAGTGATTTTCAGACTGTTGTTTTCCCAAATCTTCCATGGAAAATTGTAGCCATATCATCTCCTTTTCTACCTCTGTTGCAGAAACATACTTTTCCTCTATGGTGGATAAAGAAACAACCTTTTCCAATCGAGAAATCCAACTCATTTTTGTCCCACCAACTATAAATACATAATTTCTAGTACTCTGCCTACTGTCTATATCCCTTGCCAAATTTGAGTCAACATAGCCTTTTAAATCAGTATTAAAGCCCCCAAAAAATAAAAATTTATTGTATGTAACTCTCAAGTATCCGAGAATCCATTTTATTGCATTCTAATGCTCAACTCTAGGATGACTCATATACCTGCTAACTAATCCTATGACATGTGCAATATCCAGTCATGCATACCATGGCATACATTAAACTACCTACAACTGAAGCATATGGTACCTTGGACATTTTTTCTTCCTCCTCTTGTGTCTTTGGACATATATCCTTATTCAATTTGACATGACTGGGAAAAGGTGTGCTAACAACTTTTGTATTCTCCATATGATATCTCTTCAACACATTTTCAACATAATCAACCTGAGATAGAAATAATTTTCTATTTTTATTGTCTCTTGTAATCTTCATACCAAGATTTGTTTTGCTACCCACAAATCCTTCATATCAAATGAATTTTCTAATTGTTGTTTTACCTCCTTTATGTGATCCATGTTAGACCTTGCTAAAAGCATATCATCAACATATAAACATATAATAATGTATCTATCTTCAGCTAACCTCTTAAAGTAAACAAAATGGTCTGAATTACTCTTATTGTAGCCTTTCTTAGCCATAAAACTATTAAATTTAATATACCATTGTCAAGGTGCTTTCTTAAAGCCATATAAATTTTTCTTCAATTTGCACATTAGTTTCTCCTTAAATTTGACCTCAAATCCTTGTGCTTGTTCCATATATATTTCTTCTTCCAAATCACCATGGAGAAAGAATATTTTAACATCAAGTTGTTCTAAATGCAAACCTTCAACAACCAAAATACTTAAAATAGTATGAATAGAAGTCATTTTAGCAACTGGAGAAAATATTTCATCAAAATCAATACCCTTTTTTGTGCAAATCCCTTTACAACTAATCTAGCTTTAAATATTTTCTTACCTCCATCCTCCTCTTTCAGCCTATAAACCCATTTATTTGGTAAATCCTTTTTACCGACAAGCAACTTGCATAATTCCCATGTGATTTTCTAGAAAGGAGTCCATTTCTTCTTTCATTCTATGCTCCCACTGAACCTTGGTTTCCACGTGCATAGCCTCATGATAACATTTCAGTTCACCAGCATCAGTTAATAAAATATAATACAAAGAGGGAGAAAATATTTATGGAGGTCTACTTATCCTTGAAGATTGTCTAACATTCACTGGAGTTTGTGGTATTTGTTGCTGTTGTTCTTGTGGAGCATGAGGAACCACTAGAACATTATTGATTGGATTATCATCCAACACTAGCATAATCATTTTCTTTCTTCTCATGCTGCTGCAACTGATTTTTGTACAACACTTTCTCATTGAATATGACATCCCTTCTTCTCACAATTTCTTATTTTCAAAGTCCCAAAGCCTATAACCAAATTCATCAATGCCATATCGAACAAATATACATTTCTTTGATTTTGCATTAAGCTTGGTTCTATTTTCAGAATCTACGTGTGCAAATGCTTCACAACCGAAGGTTTTGAGAAAGGAATAACTCACCTTATTACCTATCCATGCTTCCTCTGGAACACCACAAACCAAAGGATTAGAGGGACCTGTATTAATTAAATAAAAAAAATGTTTACATCCTCTAACTGTTGGAAGTGGATTCACTCTGAGAGGGGGGGGGGTGAATCAGAGTGGAGTAATTTAAACTTTTAACCTTGAAAGTATAATTAAAATTTTACTCAGTTAACCCAAAGAGATAGATTTGATTAAGCAGGTGAGCATTAACATTTTAGGTCAGATTGACATGAGACTTGACTAACATTTGCAACCCATACTAGAAGCATCAAATGATATTGTTCAAATAAAGCTTTATGGACAATCTTGTTGTGCTTTATCAACAAATATATAAATCTTCATAATATGCAACTTTGACCTACTTATGATAGAATCTTGAGCATTCATATAATGAGCACATAATACAAAAGTTAATTCACCTTATGAAAAATAGTTTGCACCAAATTTGCCCAATCTAAATTTGCATGACAAACATGAGCAAATTGACTTTTAAACTTTTAAATAGCCTTAAAGTATCAGAGCATTGACCGAAAAAATGAGCACAATAACATAAGTGACTGTAAGAAAGAGTATGCAAGATAAACATAAATCACACAAAAATGAGACACATAAATTGCAGAGTGGAAAACCCTCTTGGGGTAGAAAAACCACTCCTAAATGGCCTTACTAGCTTAATTTCAAAAAACCACTGTTTACAATACCTTATAAGCTACTTTATGAGCACCAACTCAAGGAGCACCATCCCCTCATTTAGAGACACCAATCTCAAGGAGCACCAACCGCTCATTTGGAGACACCAATCTCAAGGAGCACCAACCCCTTTACAGTTTTAGTAATCATACAATAATACAGAGGATCTCTTTGTTTCTCTTTTATCTATCAAGTGCCTCTTGATAGACAATATCAAAACTCATCAAAGTTCCAAAAATGAACCTTCAGAATTTCATGCATTGTCAAGCCTTAAGTCAGCTTGATTATCAACTCATATTTCAGATTTTCAATCTCAGAGCTCAACATTTTTTCAACACAATCATGGTGATGTACTCACACTAGTTTTTCCCTTTTTGTTTCATACTTTTCTCCCTATTCTACTTCATCACTATATTCGATTAATTATGTCTTTCAATTTTTATATACTTTTCATGGATTGTCATAGCGAACCAGTTAACCCTCTTTTTTTTCCTTTTTTTTGATTTTCCTTTCTATATAAGCCCTAATCTCTCTGTTTTCATCTTATTACAGATTTCACCATTACATTCAAGGAAGGTTACAATAGTTTCTCATTTTTCTATTTCAAAGAATAAGACAAAGATAATTATCAGGTTACCAAACCTTCAATTGACCAGCAATGCCATGTGTTGCAATGTCCAAATATGAAGAAATTATTCTGATAGGAATACCCAAGCATTTTTTAAATATAGAACACAGACTGAAACCTATCCTCCCAAGTAGCCTACACAAGCAGTGCTAAAAACAAGAACCATTAAAACATATATGAAATTCATGAATAAAACCCTCAAAAATCCAACTACAACAATAGTGCAACCAAAAACTCCAATGCAATGTAACCGTAACTTCAGAATGATGCATCCAATAACCGTTATAAAAGAATCCATGTAAGAGACTGAATAGATTCGAAGTCATTATGATTTCCCCAAACATATACCATTGTTTCATAAAACTGATAAGATAAATCTATTGTAAAATTTAGTTTAAAATTATATGCAATCTTTTTGGTTTTGACCAATCAAAAAGATTTAACCAATTTTCCTCCTTCCATTTAGAAGTAATGGTTCTGCAAACCAATTGAAAAACTGAATACCTAAGAGTATCGAAGTAGATGTTGCATGTAGCAATTTTACTAGAATAGAAAGTGACTGAGAAACTCAAGCTTCTCCCTTATTCGAGCTCTTATTCAATGGCAAAAAACTGACAGGTGAAATGACCAATGTCATGGTCTTTCTATTTTCCAATACGCTACCAAAGATCAATAAACTAGCAACTTGAATAGTGAAATAATTGTAAGATTAATAATTCAATGATGGAATCCAAAATAGGGTTTCAAACCCTTTGAGAAACAATAATAATGTTTTGACCTAAACTTCCAAAATAAACACATCGTAATCCTTTACAAAAAAATGACAGACTTAAAATTCGCTTTCTTACCGCACAACCACGGTCACCCTTTGAACAACCTATGGTACAGTGGTGACAAAAATTTAACTGTCACCACTTCCTTTACCACCCAACCATGGTCTCTCTTCGGACTACCTACATTACAACGGTAGCTCCTTGTAAACTGCTAGTCGTTTCCACCATGTTATCGCGGTTACAGTTCTGATAGTCCACTGTATAGTGGTAACTATCTTGCTTGCCACCAATGATTACCACTACACTACCGCAATTACTATCCTGATTGCTTGTGGTGTAGTAGTAGCAGTCTTGCTTGTTGCTAGCTGCTTCCACTGTGTTACCATGGTCACTGGCTTAATTTCTAGCGGTACCACGGTAAGACCTTTTGAAGCCACGGTCTTACCAAAGTCAAACATGCCTGCTATCAACTTTTAGTCCCAAATAAATACTAATCATTTTGACTCGATTCAAATGCAAATTAGAGAACAATTTGAATACCTTTACCCAAGGTCAATTTTCCACCTCATTTAAATCCAATGCCATATAATGTCCAATTTGTCAAATACTTTCCAAAGCCTTGTGAAGTGAAATGAAGGCTAAAAACATGTAGACTAAAAACATGTTAAGTTCACAATGCCATTCTTCCATGCCAACCACCATAAAACAAATAAAAAATGTGCATATCAAATGCCATAATAAGACCAGACTGAGAAATGCCTAGGCACCAACTCAGGATAGTTTTGACATCAAGGACAAATTCCATAGAAGAAGTCAACAAACTCCCCCTTTTTCCTTGATGGCAAAAGTTCGAGCCATCTAAACCACCATTTTCTCCCCCTTTTTTGTCACAAGGAAAAAGGAAGAAACCTGTGATATACAACCACTATTTTATCCATGAAATACAACAACTAATCAATACCTAGCTGCAGATATAACAAGAATGTAGCAAAAAATTTGCAGAACCAATACCATAAGCCATTATGATCACCTCGACAATGAATACAAAGGAGTGAACCAATTCTTTTAAGCACCTCTATTTTGATGCGAATTTAGAGGGATCCGCTTTTTAATAAAAAATACCATGGTCACTTGTTAAACCGATTTGTACCTAAAACAAATATATGCCCATGCAAAAAAAAAACTATCTTGCTTGCTGCTAATGGTTACCACTGCACTACCGCAATTACTATTCTGACTTCTCACAGTGTAGTGGTAGCAATCTTGCTTGCCGCTAGATGCTTCCACCGTGTTACCGCGATCACTGGCTTAACTGCTAGTGGTACCGTGGTAAGACCTTTTGAAGCCATGGTCTTACCAAAGTCAAACATGCCTGCTGTCGGCTTTTAGGCCCAAATAAATATTAATCATTTTGACTTGATTTAAATGCAAATTAGAGAACAATTTGAATACCTTTACCCAAGGTCGATTTTGCACCTAATTTAAATCCAATGCAATATAATGTCCAATTTTTCAAATAATTTCCAAAGCCTTCTAAAGTGAAATGAAGGATAAAAACATGTAGTCTAAAAACATGTTAAGTTCACAATGCCATTCTCCCATGCCAACCACCATGAACTAAATAACAAATGTGCATATCAAATGCCATAATAAGACCAGACTAAGAAATTCCTAGGCACCAACTCAGGGTAGGTTTGACATCAAGGAAAAATTCCATAGAAAAAGTCAACACTAACCACATGTTTAAAGTCAACCTAACATGCAATCTCATAGTCTGTGTATGCTCCATTATTTTTCTATTCATGCGCTCAACCACTCCATTTTTCTATGGAGTCCTTAGAACCATTTTCTACCTATGAATACCATTAGAGAAAAAATAATCTTCAAGCTCTTTTATGCAATAATCAACACCATTATCAAATCTGAGACATTTTAACTTTTCACCTGTCTCATTCTCAACCAAGCTTCTCCATTTCTTAAAAGTTTCAAATACATCTGATTTTTGCCTAAGGAAATAAATCCATACCTTCATATTTGCATCATGAATGGATGCAACATAATACTAAGAGCCACCGAGAGAAGATACCTAAGCTAGTCCCCATACATTTGTATGCACAAGCTCCAATTTCTCATTTTTCTTTTGTTTCCCATCTTTGAGAAAACTAACTCTCTTTTATTTTCCATAAACACAACTTTCACATAAATCCATATTAACACATTTTAGACCTAGTAAAAGATTCTTTGAATGAAGTAATTTCATACCTTTTGCACTCATATGCCCAAGTCTATTATGCCATAGTGCTAATTTAGAATCCACAACAACTGTCTGATTTTCTACCTACTTAACTGTAGCAACTATTCCTGAACATTGATTTTTATGTACAATAGATAAAATAGAAAGAATAGTATTACCTGTACAAAGATATAAGGTTCCTACATTCACACCTTTTTCTACCACTAAGGCACCTTTTGTAACCTTCCAATTTTCATCACTAAATGTAACAACATAATCTTAATCATCTAGTTGCCCTGCTAAAATTAAATTTCTTCTTAACTTTAGAACATGCCTTACCTCATGTAGTAGCCATTGATTCCCATTCTACAACTTAATCTTGATTCTTCCCTTTCCAACAATCTAGTAGGGTTCGTTATCTCCCAAATAAACCATCTCCCCTTGGACATAATCAAGAAAATAATTTCTATGGGGTGTAGCATGAAATGAAGCCCTTGAATCTAAGACCCAAGAATCATCAACATTGTCAAGGGAAAGAATCAAAGCATCCTCATCAGATTTATTATTTTCCACATTTTCCTCTTTATGTTCTTCATTTTTGTCTCCTTCCTTATTTTTCTTAGACCAGAAATATTTCTTTAAATGACCTGGCTTACCATAGTACCAAAAATCCCTCTTGTCTCTAGATTGGGACCTTTCGTCCTTTGATTTTCCTTGTGACTTCCTAGGACTTCCAAAATTGTTTCCTCTCTCCTTTATTCTACCCCTACTTTCTTCATTCAAAACATTGCCTCATGTGGATGTTCCATTTGAGATTTTCCTACAAATTTCCTCGCTCAAAATAACACAAAAAACATCATCAAATTCCAATGCATTCAAACCAGAAACAAAATTGCTAACAACCATTACCAAGCTATTTCAGCTTTTAGGCAAAGAACACAAAACTAGAAGAGCCATAAATTCTTCATCAAAGTTTACATTTACAGAAGTTAATTGAATGGTAACTATATTAAACTCATTTAAATGATCAACAACTGACCCATATTAAATAAACGCTTCATAAGAAATACCTTATTCGAAGCGAAAGGCTTTTCATATAACTTTGGTAGAGTTTCCATCAACTCTTGAGTTGTCTTTACTTTTGTAATATTGAATGCCACTGATTGTGCCAAGCATAAATGAATAATTCTAAGTGACTTTCTCTCCAAAATATCCTAGTCCTCACCAGACATGGCTAAGGGTTTCTTGGTTTTCCCTTCTATCGGCTGCCATAAATCCTTTTGATAGAGGTATTCTTCCATCTGCATCTTTTATAACTAATAGTTCTTCCCATTAAACCTCTAAACCTTCAACTTACCCTCATTTTCCATATCTCCCACTCAACCATGAGACCACTTGTTAGGGTTAGAAGGTATATACCTAACAAGTTAAATTCAAATTTATCAATAAAACAAAGTATTAAACACACAATAAATTATAGCAAAAACATGACAACACAAAGAATTTAACATGGTTCACCCAATCTAGGATACATCCACAAAACCGTAGCCATTGAATGATTTTATTATCTAGTGCAAAGAATATTATAATACCATGAATAATTCCATGCTACAACTCCCCATCCCAACCATTTATAACAATCTTTTAGAAGCTTCCAAAAATTAGGGTTTACAAAGTCGGTTTTTTTGTTTGTGATGAAGCAAAAAAAAGGCTAAAAAATCACAACATGCCCCAATATTTTTATATGTTTGTAAACCCTTTAATGGGTATCTGAAAAAGATCTTGACAGTCTTAATTGGAGGTCATTTGTAGGAGTTACGTTTTGATAGTCTTTTGTGTAAACTTACTAGGAATATGGGTGACCAAGGAAGAACTTGAGATTAGATGAATGTGTAGGCCTTAAGAATTTCTTTTCTTTATTGAGTTAAAGCTTTCAAATGATGGAAAGCACATTGGTGGCCTTGATCAAGTCTGAGAAAGAAAAAATCCAAATTGTATGCTATGTTGAGGTCTTAACATGGTAAAGTCTCTTGGGTAACTTGAGATGTTGAGTTTATTTTCTAAGGGCAGACCTTGCAAATGTTGTATTGAGATTATTTCTATCTAAATGGTGACATTGAATGTGTAGAAAGGTTTGGTTATTGCTTGGATAAGGGTCTGGTTATTTTACCTTATGAGTTCAGGCTATTTCAATGATGAGTTGGCAAATGTTGAATGCACTAGTTGGAATAGGGTTCTCTAAAGGAGTGTTTTCCTTGGATTGAAGCATCATTTCACAAACCCTTTTGATATGTTTTGAAAACGCTTAAAGGGGATCTAAAAATTACGCTATTTTGAAGGATAAATTAAGTTTTTCATAAAACCCTTTATGCAACCATTTTTCATAAAACTCTAATCGAAAACACCAAATTTGTAAAAAAATTTATGAACAAAACTCAAAACCCAAAATTTCCAATTCACAAAACTTAAATAGTTCAAAATCCCTCAATTCGTTCCAAGAAATCAATAATGAAGGCTTGCAATTCAATTCAATCAAAATTTTTTTCCCACCATTTCATTTTTCCAAATCATTGCCACTTGGTTTTGACCGAAAGTCGTTCGACTGAAATTCATTCAACTGAAAGTCATTCGACCGAAATTCGTTCAACCAAAAGTCGTTCAACCGAAATTCATTCGATCGAAAGTCGTTCGACCGAAATTCGTTTGACATAGGAATCTTTGGCATCATAACCATTACCATAGGAGGAATTGCGGTTAATTATTCTTTCTTTCAACTAAAAATATGGTGAGGGCTAGTAATTATTTTTCCCTTCATTTATTTTTTATACACACATATATACATATATACATATACATATATATGTACATATACTGTAAGACCCCACTTTATGTGTGATTGATACAACCCTAGTTTGTTATTTGTTTCCTTGAATAGATGGTGAGATGTGATGTGAGAAATAACTAGTGTGGTTATGTGGAAATATTATTGTATTTCATTTTGAAATTTTGTTTCATTTCCATTTCCATGAGTGTGTTAGGAATGTATGTAAATCAGGGAATACAATTGAAATGCTAAAATGAATTGATGTAAGGTCAAATATTGGGATATTTATCTAACAAAAAAATGTGATTTATGATTGTTGCTAATGATTGCATTGGTAATGTGCAATAAATTTAGGGTACTAGTATGAGAAGGGAAACCCAATGAAATAAAATGGAAAGATATCCCCTTGTGGTAATGCATTTGATTTCTTTTTGGGCTTAGAAGGAAATAAAGTTAATGTGTTGGTAGATTAGGGTGTGCAGGTGGATATTAAAGGGCTAATTTTTTATTTTTTGTGAGGTGTAAGTGGGGGTTAGGGTTTAGGAACCCTTATCCAAGTGTGAAACTCGTATGGATTCTTGTGTGGATTTTAAAAAGGGATTATTGAGTCAATTTCCTTGGTTTTTGAACAAGAATAGACCCCGAGGATCTATACTTATGGGTTTGGAAATTTTTACATGTGAACTTATCCTTGGATGTGAAAAGACCCCTCAAAAGTCCATATTAATGAATGTGACGAATTCAAAAGTGTTGGGGCTTGGGAAGAATGATTTGTCACTCTCAACCTACTACTCCCAAAAATTTCCTAGAATTAGCACAAGACTCACACATGTGTGAGCACTTGTATGAAAGAGTGTAGGTTTAGAGGATTCATATATACTTCAAGAAAATGGAAGATTTAGGCATTGCCCACTTCTCCTCTTGGAGAACTTGAAAGAGGTTGGTAGAAAGAATGAGAAGAGGAGAGGAGTCCACCTCCTTGGAAAAGATAGTGATGAAGATGGCTTAGCTTGGAGGGGAAAGATGGATACCAGAGTTCAAAACCTTCACCTAAAGGAAAAGAGATAATTTCTTCCTATTTACATTTACCCTTGTTTAATGGTTCTAAGTAGGTGAAATAGTGGATGGATCATGGCTGAAATAGAAAGTAGAGAATATAGATGAATGAAATTTGTGCTATTTTAGTTTATCCTTTTTGTAAAAATGAGAAAAGACTCCATTTATCATCATGGAGCTAAAATAATTCCTTGCTCGGGGGTATGGCTAGAGTCCATGAGGCTCCATGACACCATTATGGTAGGGTGGAGAGAAAGTCCTCATACATTGGTGTGTATTCTTGTAAATTTATTTTGGTGCAAAATTTGAGATTTGTCTCTTGTTGTTTTATATGAAATCTTGTTGGTAAAATCGAAGGATATAAAAAGAGAGAGAAGGGGAAACATGCTTATAACCTTGGCTTAAATGTAAATTTTATAAGCATGCTATCTTTAAATGTTGTATTGTGTTCTCAATGGAATAGTATAATGAGATTTTGTTGAAAAAAAATGGGTGTTGTAAAGGAAGTTAAAAGTTTTAAAGGAGTATGTTAATCCCTTTTGTTAAAGGTATAAAGATCTTCTTCTAGGTTTAAATATGTTAAGATGTTCAAAAGATTAAGAAATCCCTTGGTAGAGGATAAAACAGGCCTAAGAAAATATCTACGACTCCTTGTAATCAATAAAAGAAATATTTTTATTTTAGTCTGCATAAAAGAAAAGAATACACATATATGAATATAATCTAGGGCTCAACAACTTAATATGAAGTAACCTAAATTCTTCATAGTTGAAAAAAACTAGAAAAAGAAAGAGACACACAAAAATAAATGTGTTATTTCAAGAACATTCTAAACTTTAAAATATTACACATATATGTATATATATGCATCTATATATATATGATATATATATATATATATATATATATATATATATATATATATATATATATGTAAATATATATATAGGAATGTACACTACAAAATGTGCAAGAAAATATATTGTTTAAGTTGAATTGTAGAAAGAGGCACTAATGTGTTGGTTTGATAGTAGGCTATTATAAAATAATTGGCCCCACCACTCTTTTATATGAGATTGGAGGGTTTTAAAATGTTGTGCTTTGGAATCTGTGAGTTGTATAGATAGATATATATATATATATATACATATTTATATATATATATATATATATATATATATATACATGCATATCTATGTATATATATGTATGTATATATATATGTAATATATATGTCATATATATACATCCATATATATATGTATATATGCATAGAAATAGATGAGGGGGGGGAAATCCCAAGAAACATATTGATATAGGACAAGGAATCTATGTAAAAGTTGGTTTTTCAATTCTAAATTCAAGCTACATTATTTGACACTTAATATTATAGATAATCAGGCAAAATATGAAACAAAAATTATGAAAACGCTAAGGACTAGAAGAAAATGATAGATGATCGACAACCAAAATTCAATAGAAAACTACAATAATAAATAATTTTTTATATGACATTGAGGAAAACAAATAGTTTGTTACAAGTAGCTTCAAATAAATGAGGGAAAAATGAATATCATTAAACACATTGATAGAAGACAAGAAATCTATGCAATATTTCGCTTGTCAATTCGAAATTTGAGCCACATTATTTGACACTAAATATTAAATACAAATAGGGAAATTACAAAAAAAAATATTAGGAAAACATTAAACAACCATAGGAAAATGGGAGATGATCGAAAACCAAGATTAAATAGAACTTTTAAATATGGAGAAATAGTCAACTCAAGAGACATAAAAGAGGTTTAAATTAGGACAAGATCATAAGATGCTATAGATCAAGAGGACATATTTTGACCTTTGTGCAAGATAGCAAATACTCACAAAATATTTGATCACTTCCATATGATCAAAATCGTCTACTTTATTCATCTATTTCATTAATAGTGATTAAATAATTTATTTAATCATTATTTCTTTTTCTGCCTAAGGTTCCTAAAGTATGTAATTAAATAAATTCAATACTTTACCTTACCCCCTATCCTTCCCTAAATTAAATAAACATGAAAAATTATTTAACTCATTCATTTAACCTATTTGGATTAAAACCAATTTTTAATTCTTCTTTTTCTCTATCCTTGTCACATTCTCCATAACCCTCTTCTAATCCGGATTAAATTAATTAATCTGTGATTAGGATGTGCACCACTTAATCTTGATTAAGTGTCACCTCCTCCATAATCTCCCACTTGCCTCTAATATCTCATTAATTATCCTAATCTTTTGTTTGCACAACCTTAATTAGAATCATTAGCCACATTTGGCTTACCTTTTCTTGTCAACCTTCCCACTTACCATTTTTAGCCTAGACTCCCTTCCCCATGTGAATTTTTAATTCACATTTATTTAACCAAGGCTCCTCTCTTCCCCATGTGAATTTTTAATTCACTTTTATCTTTCCAAGGTCTTCCCATCCCCATGCAAGATTCTAGAAGCCTTGACTTGTCACTTCACATGTGCCAAGGGCTTCTAGAAACTTGAACTTGTCACATCACCCACATGTGATAAATCTCTAGCTTTTTGGAGACCCTCTCTTATCCACTAGATTTTTCCAATCATTGTGAGTTTTTAATTCACTTTTATTCCTCTAAGGAATCTTCTCATCCCCCAAGATCCACCTCATGTACTTCCCTTCCACCTTATTTCCACATCACTCCACCCTAAGACATCTCACCTTCCACATGTCAAGGTGTGAGGGCTTGTGAGTCCTCAACTCACCATAGCCCTTCATCTTGATCTTTATTGGATCAATCCCAACCGTTGAATTCTCTAGAGAATTCAAATTAGCCGATAAATACCCCCTCATTTCCCTCAATTTAGAGAATCAAGTCTTTTGCAACAAAACTCTTGCAAAAATGACATTCAAGGTCTCATCCATCCTAGCATTCACATCATCAATCCATATTTCATCAACTCATCTTGCATCCATTCAACTTCATTGTCATCCAAGGAGCACACAATTCTTGAAGAATCAAAGGGCCAACCAAGGAAGCAGCAGCAAAAGAAAGGTATAACACACTTTAATCATTATTTGTTTTTATCTTACTCCTTTGTTTCACCATTTTCTTAAGCTAATCTTATTGAGGTGCCCTTTTATCTTGTTACTTCTTCCCATTTGCATTATTACTTCTTCATCTTGCATCTGACATTAGGAGTAGCATTTTATTAGGATCACATTTCTGGCATGCTTAGTGGGACCCACAAAGGGGTCTCTTGTTTTCACATTTTTTGTTGTTTAGTTTGTTTGCAGATTCAGGTCATAGAGGGGCAGACTTGCCCTCCTGGATGCGGCAGAGGGGCGGACTTTCCCTCCCGGGCACTGCAGAGGGCCGAACACGCCCTCGTTGTTCACTGTTTTTTTGTAGAAGTGCGGACATGTCCTTGCGGTTCACTATTTTTAGCTATTTTTCTGCAAAAGTGCGAACACACACTTGTTGTTCACTATTTTTAGCTATTTTTTTGTAGAAGTGCAGACATGCCCTTGTTGTTCATTGTTTTTAACTATTTTTCTGCAGAAGTGCGAACATGCATTTGCTGTTCACTTTTTTTAGTTGTTTTTCTGTAGAAGTGTGGACACACCCTTGCTGTTCACTATTTTTAGCTATTTTTCTGCAGAAGTGCGGACACACCCTTGTTGTTCACTGTTTTTAGTTGTTTTTCTACAGAAGTGTAGACATACCCTTGCTGTTCACTGTTTTTAGCTATTTTTCTACAGAAGTGCGGACATGCCCTTGCTATTCACTGTTTTTAATTGTTTTTCTATAGAAGTGCGAACACGCCCTTGTTGTTCACTATTTTTGACTGTTTTTCTATAGAAGTGCAGACACACCCTTGCTATTCACTGTTTTTGACTATTTTTCTGTAGAAGTGTGGACACGCCCTTGCTGTTCACTATTTCTGACTATTTTCTGTAGAAGTGCGGACACGCCCACCTGGTTCAACATTTTTCACTATAGAGGGGGTAGATTTTCCCTTAACAACATGTTCGTGAAGGTAAAAAAGTGGCATTTTAGCTTCATTTTTGTCTCTTTCTTTTGCTATTTTGTGCTCTAATCCTCTAATCCTGTTTGTTGGTGAGTGAAGTCAGATTTCTTGCTGATATCTTGTGTATTTTGCTGCAAATCACAAAGGGAAAAAGATAAACAACTAACATTTTCTTGTAAGGCCTTTGTCTTATTCTTTGAAAATCATTCCTTACTATTTTATCTATTTACTTAGTATAAATAGGGGAAATTAATATTGGTTGCTTGCTGTGCTTGTTTCATTTGTATTATCCTAATGGAGTATTAATTCATTTTCATCCTCTCCCTTTGCACTTTGGTGCGGATCCGAAGGGGGTAGTTAGAAATGGTTAGTATTTTCTTCTTAGAGGGACCTGCTTGGGGATTTCATCACCCCAATAGACAATCCCAACCATGCGTATCGATGGGGTATATAAAGGGGGGAGAGCCAAAGTTGTACCCCAATCTAGTTACATCGTAATTGGTGAAGTGTTGAAGCTAGGGTGATACCTAGATAGACGTGAAGGGTTGGTTCGAGCCTTTCAGTATCTCGATGGGGTTCTCAACTCACGCTTGTGATGGACTAGTGTTCATGGTTTGTGCCTCACGTACTGAGCGTATATCGAGGACTCCTTAGAAACTTTGTTCATCCTAGAGTAAGACCTTTGCTGGCCATACCCCTTAACACTAATCATAGGATTGTGCTTGTTCAAAGTGTCTTTCTGTGAAGAACCAGGAAATTTGAATAAATCAAACTGTCATTGAATCATTTTAAGTCCTTTCCAAAATCCCTCATCCAAACCAAGTTACACTTTCCACTACAGAGGGGCGAACTTGCCCCACTGTCTCAACATTTTTCACTATAGAGGGGTGAACTTGCCCCACTGTTTCAATATTTTCCACTATAGAGGGGCGAACTTGCCCCCCTGTTTCAACATTTTCTGTAGAGGGGTGAACTTGCCCCCCTGCTTCAACATTTTTTGTAGAGGGGCGAACTTGCCCCCCTGTTTCATAATTTTTTTTGCAGAAGTGCATATACGCCCCTACTGTTCAACGTTTTTGACAACTTTACTATAGAAGTGTGGATACACCCCGCTGAACGGACAATTTCATCCGTTTGACCATTCTAAACCTTCGTTTGAACCCCCAAAGCCTCCATTGGACTATTTGATCATCCTAAACACTCATTTGACCAATCCAAACCTCCATTTAGTCATTCCAAGCCTCCATTTAATGATTCTAAAATGTCCATTCACCACATTCACATTGATCATTCCACCATTTGGGATACCCATCTTATCATAAGCCCTAAACATGCTCAACAACACATCTTCCATTTGCATTAATCATCATCTCTCAACACAAAATCCCTTAAACCTTGTTTTAGGAGTTATTTTCATGAATTGACCAAGGCGTTAAGTTGATCATTATCCTACATAATCAATCCACTTCTATTTTGAGGCGAATTTGTGTTGTAAGTCAATGTCATTGGCCCAAATCAATCCCCTTCCATCTCAAGGTGGATTCAGAGCTGTGATCATCAATTTAGCTAGCTCAAATCGATCAACCAATGCCATAAGTCACTTAGGGTGATTTCCAAATCAGGTTTTTGAATCCCCTCCAATCAAATCCAATCATCAATCCAAATCATCATTTGATCCAATCAAATCCAATCCTCATCCAAATCATCAATTGATCCAATAAAATCAATCCAAATCCAAATCATCCAATTGATACATCATCAATTGATCCAATCAAATCAATCCAAATCCAAATCATCAAATTGATATATGATCATCAATCATCCAATCAAATCCAATCCAATCCAAATCATCGCATTGATACATCATCAACTGATCCAATCCAATTTTTATCCAAATCATCAAATTGATACATCATTAATTGATCCATCAACCAATCCTTATCCAATCATCAAATTAATTGATATGTCATCAATTGATCCATCAATCCCAGTCTGAGCTTTCATCCAATCCCAATTTGAGCTTTCATCCTATCCCCATATGAGCTTTCAATCCTTCCTAGTTCTCTATCCATCATTTATTCTTTCCTTCTAATCTATATCCATCATGAATCTTTATCCCCCTCTCACATGACCAATAATAGTAGTCAAGGAGAATCCTAACTCCGTTGATGACGATAATGAAAATCTTGTTGATCATGAAGATTGTTATATATATATATCCCCTTGACTCTATCATTGCTAGCAAACTCTCTCCAACCGCCTTCTAAAATCCCACTACTTCTTCAAACTATCCCACCATGCCTTCATCCACATCTAATAATAGTTCTTATGCTACCCTTGACAAGGGATATCCAGCATCCTCACCATTGAAATATTCATCATGTCCTCCCTTTCAACCTCTATCCTATCCAACATCCACTTCCTCTTATCCTCCTCATCATCAACAATCCCAATACCTCTACCTTAATCCCACATCCCAATCTTCTCATCCTAATCCAACACTCACACATTCCTATCACAATCCCCCATCCCAATATTCCTCCTATCCTAATCCACCATCTCAATCCCCTCATCCTTATCTACCATCCATATCCTCCTACGCCAACCCACCATACATTTCTTCCTATAGTGGTTCACCACCTCAATATTTTTGTTCTAATCCAACATCCACACCTTCCTATTACAATCCCCCATCCCAATATCCTTACATTAATTCCACATCTCCCCATTCTAATCCTTCATCTACATATTCCTACTATCATTCACCATCCCAATCTTCCCAATCTAATCCAACATCCACATCTTCCTGCATTACTCCCCCTTTCATCGCATTATATCTTAATCCTTCATCTAATCATAATCCTCCATCTCCTCCAACCACTCCTAGTTCCCCATCTAGTCCCATCCACTCACCTAATAATAATCCTCCATCTCCTCCTAGTTCTACATCTAATCCTCATCCACACATCCACTCATATAATCCTCCAATTCTTAATCTTAATCCTCCATCTCCTCCTAGTCCTACATCTAATCCTCCAATTCTTAATCCTAATCCTCCATCTTCTCCTAGTTCTACATCTAATCCTCATCCACACATCCACTCATATAATCCTCCAATTCTTAATCCAAATCCTCCATCTCCTCCTAGTCCTACATCTAATCCTCATCCACAAATCCACTCATATAATCCTCCAATTCTTAATCCTAATCCTACATCCAATCACATACCCACATCTAATCTTAATCCTCCATCTCCTCCTAGTCCTACATCCAATCCCATCCACTCCTCTAATCCTAATCCTCCATCTCCTCCTAGTCCTACATCCATCCACTCCTCTAATAATAATCCTTCATCTCCTCCTAGTCCTAGATCCAATTCCATCCACTCCTCTAATCATAATCCTCCATCTCCTCCTAGTCCTCCATCCAATCCCATCCCCACATCCAATCCTAATCCAAAAATCCCTAACCTTAATCCTCCATCTCCTCTTAGTTCTCCATCCAATCCCATCCACACATCTAATCCTAATCCTCCATCTCCTCCTAGTACTCCATCCAATCACATCCCCACGTCTAATGCTAATCCACAAATCCCTAATCCTAATCCTCCATCCATTCCCATCACTCTACCTAATCCTACATCTCTTCCAAATGTCACCCAAGGACTCCTACAAGAAGAGCCACCATGCCCTCCCACTCTATCATGTACTGTCAGTAGTGATGAGGCCCTCCTCTATCCTACACCTATACCTCCCATCACCATTCCTAACACCGTCCAAACGATTGAGCCACTCAAACCCATTCAATCCCCATCTTCTACTACTAGATCCACCCAATCCATTGAAGACATCCAATCCCCTCCTCCTAGTCCTACTATTCACAAACTCCAATCCCATGAACTTCATGAATCCTCCATCCTCCTATCTCTCCCAATTGAGGAGTCCCTCCAACACTCTTCCATCATCATACATCCCACACAAGATGAGTCATGCCACGATACAAGCATATCCCCTCCTCCAAATGAAGATCACTCCATCCCATCTACTTCATCTCAAGAACATAGTCTTCCATCCATTTCATCTCATGATCCATATCCTCAACCAAGTCATGATCCTATCCTCCCATCTACCCCATCTCACAATCACACTATCTCCTCCACTCCATCCCATGATCCCATTTGCCTTCAAGATCCAATCACTCCATATCATGAGCCCTTATCATCCACTACCATACATCTAGATCCCATTGTACTCCCCAATTCCTCTCATGATCCCTTATCACTCATTCCTCATGATGTTGCTATCCCCTCATCTCCATCACATGATCCTTCATCACCATCTAGTCTTACCATCCCAATGCCACTTTTGTATCACCTTGGTAACATTACATGCATCCATGGTGGTCTTCTTGTAGAAGAAAAACAATTTCTATGCACCACCTTTCCTCCTCCACCTACTAACACACTCGCATCATGTTTCCAAAAGAATAAGCATCCTACCATAGATCATATGCTTGAGAACATGAACTATCAAGGAAAAGGTTTAGGCCTTCATGAGCAAGGTATTTTAGAACCCATTCAAGTCAAAGAACATCCAGGCACACATGGTCTTGGATATGTCTCCCAAAAATCGCACTCTAAAGATGTTGGTACAACCTTCATACATCCTAAACGATCCTCTTCTAAAGGCACAAGAGGTACTTCCCATCGTTCTACCAAGTCATATGCCACCATCCCCCCTCCTCCATCATATTACCTAAAAACAACCATCCATCTTCCTCCCTCATCCTCTCAATCCATTTTGGGTCCTTATGTCCCTCCATCCATCATTGCTCATCCTCCATCTACTATGGGTTCTTATATCCCTCCATCAAAACCCGCACATCCTCCATATACACAGTCTATTTTGGGTCCTTACATCCCAAAATCACCCCCTCCATCTTATCCTATTCATCCACCCCCCCTCCCTCGTACACAACATAAAAATCCTACCTTCATAACTCCTAATCAAGATCAACAAAGGCACATACCTACACATTCTCCATCTACACGTAATCCCTATAACCCTACCTCCATCGCTCCACATCATCCATCTCCTCATACCCATCCCATTGCTACTAAAAGCACTTTGGATGCCAAAGCAACAATACATAAATCCAAGCATCCACATGAATCTAAAGTTCCTCATGTCCCCTTCAAAAGACATGTTGAAGAACAGAAAAATCGAATCCAAAATCCCAATCAATCCAAAAGGCCACAAAGGCCCACCAAAGCAACACTCAAAACCATGTGGATCCCAAAGAAAAAAGGTACAATACCTTCAAATGACACGTCCATAATGACATCCAAAGTTTCTATTCCCCCACAAAATCATTTGCATCCTCCATCTCCTAAATCTGTTTTGGGTCCTTATGTCCCAAAATTCCCTATCCCAATGCCTCCATTATCACCACATTATCCATCCATCAACCCTCCTATCCTTTCACATCTACCACATGTGCCAATGTTGGTCCTGAACACCTTCCCCCATCACACATCCACTCCATCGTTCCATCCATACACTTTCCAACATCCCATCCACTATCCCCCATATCTCCCCCATCAAATTCCTTTAATCCATCCTCTTGCATGAACCATCCAGTCTATTAAGGTTGTACCAACATCCGAATAGTCCCTTCAAACATGGGCTCTTATTACCTCATCTAGAAATTCATGCTTATGTCTTTCGAATCCATATCCTCTAACTATGCATATCCATATCCCTATCCTCATCCATCTTCACCCGTATTCAAGTCCAAAAAGTCAAAAAAAAGAACAAAGAACAAAGAAGAAAAAATAAAATAAAAAAGAAAAATAAATAAATAAATAAAATAGTAAAGAGAACATCATTCATCCAATGGTGAAAACTTGGACAATAAACACCTTGGATAACTACCATGATGAAAACCTGGCAAACAGGCGTCATGCATAAATCCCCCATCTAGTCTCCTTCCACAATTGGGGGCAATACCCGCTTACACATTCCTTTCCTCCATCTCCTACATCTACCTATCTTCCACATCTTACCCACCATCTTTCACATCCTATCCAGTCCCTCCATCTTCCTTGTGATCTTGATAAAGATAGGGGAAAACCTATATACATGTGTTGGACATCTCTTGGCATATATTCCCCTCATCCATACACTATCATATTCCTTCCACACATCTTTCTATCCCTCTTGCCTCATCATGCATGACACATCTAGAGTGGGGGCATCTCGTTATTTGCAATGAAGTCCTTGGAGACATCGTCCATCCATCCCTCCAAGTAATTCTTTCCATCTCTCCATCCTGCCCATCCTTACCTCCCCATCCATTTATCCATCTAGTCATCCATTCCATCTACCAAATCCTTATCTTCCTATACTCCCATCCTACTACAATCCATATCCATTCGCTCCTTTATTTCCCCATCCTTCTATCTTCCTTCCCTCTTGCCTCATCACACATGACACATCTAGAGTGGAGGCATCTCATTCTTTGTGTCTTAGTCCTTGAGACATTGTACATCCATTCCTTAGGGAATCCTCGCCATCTCCCCATCCTACCCATCCTCCCCCCCCCATCCATTTATCCATACAATAATCTCTGCTGTCTCCCAATCCTTATCTTCCTATACTCTCATCCACTAGTCCTTTTCCATATTTTAATCCTTATCCTCCCATCCATTTATCCATCCAATAATCCATTCCATCCCTCCAATTTTGTATCCCTCTATCCACCTATCCTCGCATCTTTCTATCTCCCCATCTTTATCCATCCACCCTTTTCCCTCTATCTCATCATCCCTTGTCATTGGTATCTAGCTATCGGCTACCCCCATGAAATCCAATGCCATGCTATCTCACTATCATCATTTCTATCTATTTCTCACATCTTTACAAAATCCTCTCAATCTTCATCTCATCTATCCACCTATCCTAGGATCTTCTTATCCATCCATCCATTTCCCTCTATTATCCCTTGTCATTGGTATCTAGCTATCAGCCACCCACATGCAACCCAATTCCATTCACATTGTAATTCATCCCTCCTATCTATCTTTTTGATATCTTATCACTCTTGATCATTCATCTATACATCATCTCATCCTCCCAATTCATATTCTAATAATCTAGATCACTATACCATCCTTGAGCTTCGCATAACCCACATCCAACATATCTTACACATATCAACCATCGTCCTATCCAATCCTGCAAGTCTATCTTGTCTCATCATATCAACTGCATCCTTTTTTCCATTTATCTTGATCATTTCATCATCCCTTATCTGTTGTCTATCTTTGGCCTAGTGTCGAACTATGTTGCCCCTGTGCTTTCACGTAGGCAAGGTCAATCATTTGATTTTCCCTCGAGGCTCTGTCTTTTGTCTGTCTTGTCATCGTACATTTTTTGTCTTTGGTCTTGTGTCGAGCTACATTGCCCCTATTCTTTCACGTAGGCAAGGTCGATCATTTGATTCACCCCCAGGGTTTTGTCTTTTGTTTGTCTTGTCCTCTTCCATTGACTGTCTTTGGCCTTGTGTCACACTATGTTGCCCCTGCACTTTCAAGTAGGCACGGTCAATCATTTTCTTTGCCCCCTGGGTATTTTTCCCATGTGGTATTTGTCATCCATTGAGGTCTTCATTTTCCTCTTTCCGCTTTTACCATGGTCTTTTCCTGAACTACGAGGGCTTTGTGCTTTCACGTAGGCAAGGTTGATCTTTGATCAACCCTCGAGCCCCTAGGTCTTCAGGGTGTGTCTATTTTGTCATCTCATCATTTTATCATCTTGTCACCTTATGTCTCATCGTCTTGTCATTTCATCAAGAATATCCTTATCCTAGCTGGTGCTTACAAACAACGGTCATTTGTATCACAAGATCTAATTGGTTTCTTGTATCCTACATCATATCAATCTTTTAGTTCTATCCATCATCAGTCTCAATAGGATGTATCCTTCCTAACAGACCTCATCAACCCCATCCATAATCTTGATCCTATGGCAAAAGACCTTTGAAATTAATTGTGATCTTTTGATGCTTTTTGACTTTTGTTTACCATTTGAGCTCCCTATCATCACTTATCATGGTTGCCTTGATCCATCATATCATGGTGTGCTTTGACTAGTCAACATAGGGACATATCTTACTCATTTCTTTGTTTATGTCTTCTTGGTTGTCCCACGTAGTACCCACCAAGATCCCTGAGGTCTTGTGCTACACTGGGGCATCCTTTTGTGCTTGTGGTTATTCCAATACCTAGCCCGACCAAAGTCATCGTGACTTTGGGGTGCTGGGATAGCCTTCTTAATTGTTGTGTTTGTCTTCTGCATTAGACACTAATCCATCTTGGTTTACATACCCTGATGCCTGGTGTCTTCTGCTATACCAAAAATCAGTGCTCTACGGATGGAAAATTGCATTCATGTCGCATTTCATCTCATTGCATATTCCCCATTCATCCAATTCTTCTTCCTACTCCCCCCACTTTATTTTTTTTCTTCTTCTCTTTCTTTCTTTCCTCTTCCCCCTCCCTCTTTCCTCTTGCCTGCAGGGCAGACTGCCCCTACAGCGGGGTGGACCCGCCTTCGGCTGCCTAGGGCACACTCGCCCCTACAGCGGGGCAAACACACCCTCGGACTGCCAGGGTGGACCCGCCCTCGGCCTGCAGTGGGGTGGACCCGCCCTCGGTTGACCGGGGCGGATCTGCCCACGACTTGCAGTGGGGCGAACCTGCCCCGCCGAGCTAGGCGGCGCCACTGCCGAGGCTGTGTCGCCGCTGGTCACGGGTGGCACCGCCCATGGTTAGTGGCGCCTGGCTGCCACATCGCGGGGCAGACCCGCCCTTGCAGCGGGGCGGACTCGCCTCGTTGCAGGGCTGACCCACCCCTGCCCAGGGTTGACTTGCCCCGCCATGGGGTGGATCCACCCTCGCCCGGGGTGGACCTGCCTCGAGCTTGGGGTGGATCTGCCCAACGAGGGGCGTATACGCCCCCCGACTGCCGAATTTCCTCTCCCCCCAAATACTATAATTTTTTTTCAAATTTTTCTATTTTCATTTCCTACCCATTTTCTAATTTTTTCCCATCCACGAAACCCATATTTTACATTTTTGATAAAACATTTAAAAATGCATTAAAATTTCAACAAAATGCATAGGGGGTTTTGTTGCCTTTCCTTCTATTTGAAAAGGTATTTTCACCTTTTATTTACCGTTTTATTCCTCTGACTAATACCTTCCCTTACCGAGCCTGCCATTTGCACCCCGTTTGTCCGATTGACTTCGTTCAAAAGGCAAACTTGTCTAATTTTTTTCCCTCTTCCCAATTAGCCCATCCATTTCTTCTTATCGAGATGTTGTCTAGGACCCTTCTTTTTCCCCCATCACCCTCTCGAGGGGGCATACCCTTCACATTTACCAATTTCCTCAGCCATAGTCAACCCCTTCCAAGGTTGGGGCATCTTCATCCATTTCCCTACTAATTTGGACATCTTAGGTCCTCCTCCCCATGCTAGGGCATTGTCTTCCAGTTACTTCCTCTATAGAGTCATCTGCACTTTCTTTTCTTCGAAGCACGGTCATTCTAACGGTACTTCAAAGAGGGGAAAAATGTAGACATCCAAATTTGATCACTTCCATATGATCAAAATCGTCTACTTTATTCATCTATTTCATTAATAGTGATTAAATAATTTATTTAATCATTATTTCATTTTCTGCCTAAAGTTCATAAAGTATGTAATTAAATAAATTAAATACTTTACCTTACCCCCTTTCCTTCCCTAAATTAAATAAATATGAAAAGTTATTTAATTTGTTCATTTAACCTATTTGGATTAAAACCAATTTTTAATTCTTCTTTTTCTCTCTCCTTGTCACATTCTCCATAACCCTCTTCTAATCTGGATTAAATTAATTAATCTGTGATTAGGATGTGCACCACTTAATCTTGATTAAGTGTCACATCCTCCATAATCTCTCACTTGCCTCTAATCTCTCATTAATTATCCTAATCCTATGTTTGCACAACCTTAATCATAATCATTAGCCATATTTGGCTTACCTTTTCTGGTCAACCTTCCCACTTACCATTTTTAGCCTAGACTCCCTTCCCCATGTGAATTTTTAATTCACATTTATTTAACCAAGGCTCCTCTCTTCCCCATGTGAATTTTTAATTCACTTTTATCTTTCCAAGGTCTTCCCCATCCCCACGCAAGATTCTAGAAGCCTTGACTTGTCACTTTACATGTGCCAAGGGCTTCTAGAACCTTGGACTTGTCACATCACCTACATGTGACAAATCTCTAGCTTTTTGGAGACCCTCTCTTATCCACTAGATTCTTCCAATCATTGTGAATTTTTAATTCACTTTTATTCCTCCAAGGAATCTTCTCATCCCCCAAGATCCACCTCATGTACTTCCCTTCCACCTCATTTCCACATCACTCCACCCTAAGACATCTCACCTTCCACATGTCAGGATGTGAGGGCTTGTGAGTCCTCAACTCATCATAGCCCTTCATCTTGATCTTTGTTGGATCAATCCCAACTATTGAATTCTCCAGATAATTCAAATTAGCCTATAAATACCCCCTCATTTCCCTCAATTTAGAGAATCAAGTCTTTTACAACAAAACTCTTTCAAAATTGACATTCAAGCTCTCATCCATCCTAGCATTCACATTATCAATCCATATTGCATCAATTCATCTTGCATCCATTCAACTTCATTGCCATCCAAGGAGCACACAATTCTTGAACAATCAAAGGGCCAACCAAGGAAGGAACAACAAAGGAAAGGTATAACACACTTTAATCATTATTTGTTTTTATCTTACTCCTTTGTTTCACCATTTTCTTAAGCTAATCTTATTGAGGTGCCCTTTTATCTTGTTACTTCTTCCCATTTGCATTATTAGTTCTTCATCTTGCATCTCACATTAGGAGTAGCATTTTATTAGGATCACAAATATCATTAAACATATTAATAGGAGACAAGAAATTTATGCAATATTTCGCTTGTCAATTCTAATTTGAGCCACATTATTTGACACTAAATATTAAATACAAATAGGGAAATTACAAAAAAATATATTAGGAAAACACTTAACAACCATAGGAAAATGTGAGATGATCAAAAACCAAGATTAAATAGAACTTTTAAATATGGAGAAATAGTCAACTCAAGAGACATATAAGAGGTTTAAATTAGGACAAGATCATAAGATGCACTAGATCAAGAGGACATATTTTGACCTTTGTGTAGGATTGGAAATATTCATAAAATCTTTTGTTGTTGCTCACTGTAAAGCCTTGCCACGTAACCTTAGAGGAAGTTGCAATAACTACGAAAGCATACAATTTTTTTCTTTAAATTGCAATAATAACATGAAAATTTCATTAAATATCGGCAACATCCTCTAAGGCACAAGACTAAGGTTACATCTGATTCCAATAACATAAACTTAAATACATTCATAACATATGATTAGCTACTTCAAAATTAAAATTACATACATTCCAAATATTAAAATTGCATCACAAAGATAAGATATACATCAAGATACCAATATTACATTAATTCTTAAAATAAGGTTGACAAAACTCATTCCTAGAATGAGGTAGATCATACATAAGTGTTACAAAGTACATGATACCTTCTTGAATACAATTGAGAAGTAATAAAAGTACAAGAGTCATCTATATCAATAATCAAAGCATGAAATAAATAAACTAGAATCCATGAGCTCTCCAACTGGAAGACCTTTCCATCACAAATAAAAGAAAGGGGACCCAACGACGTAGGGTGCATGTTCCTCCCAACCAAGTGGTACTCGAAGGTCCACCCCCCGTGCTAGAAGATAGTAACCAAGAATCCTAGAAGATACCTACTACCTCTAGGCACAGGATAACACATGTCTGACTTAAACAAACACATGTACGAGAACCACACTATAAAAAAGGTTACAATGCTTCCAAAGATTAAAAAAATCAAGTATGTCAACTGGACCATACAAACCGTACATACCAACTATTGTTGTAGAAAAAGTGTCATCACACCAGCTCAACATGGGTTACCCAATGTAGATCTTCATAGGTTATTGACCCCTATTAGTTATACCTTGGCAACCTCAACTGATCCCTGACCCCCATACTCACTAATGCGGGATCACATACCTTTCGAAGAGACAAGGTAAATGACCTTCGCCATTCCAGGCCTTCCCACTCATCCCAAGCCCCAAATAGCATTTGAGTCCATGAGTGAGGCTATCTTATCTTAATTAGTATGAATTAATACCCAAACCCCTAATTACTTAAATTAAGTTTTCACTTGATTAACTATTTTTGAAAGGTTACTTAGTTTACCTCTTTAGGGCTCTGGTCCCTAACGAAAGCCACTCTCCTACTTGACAACTCATGGATCATACCAAAACCCTAAGGTAGCATAGTGCACAAAAATAAATAAAATAACCCACTCCAAACATAGGAGGCAACACTTAACAAAATCAACTCTAAACATTGGAGGTAGCAAATAACAAAATCCACTCGAAATAAAGGAGGCATCACAACCCCATTCGAGGAAACCATGCGACTCATTGAAAGTGATGATATGCACTACCCAAGGGAATATAAATGGGCTAAAATTAACATTACAACCACCCCAAAATCTAATGACTCTTCTGGAAGACTTACAAATTATTATCTAACACATTAACCAATTTTCCCCAAAATGTAACTAGAAGAAACCAGATACAAAAAAGGCAACCAAGACAAGGAATAAACCTATCATTTGGATTTCCTAAATCCAATTTCACTTAGTGTAAAATAGTAATATAAATTTCTCAAATTCACTAATTAAATTAAAACCCCTTTACAACCAAAGAAGAAAATCAATCTAACTAATACTTTCAAATTCCTTGATTATTTCTAATAAAATAAATTTTTTTTTTTTTGATAGATTATTCTTTTCAAATCCTCTAACTATGCATATTATGCATGCAACTAAATAATTAAAATTATTAAATATATATTTTAATATATTCACATTGAATATATACATAACCATATATATAATTATGTATATACCAATATATATATATATATTATAATTACATAACCAAAATACCTTTTCCTTAAAAAAAAACTAGATTAAATATATATTTGGATATTATATATATATGCAAAGATAAAATATATTTTAATAAACTTTTATTCATGATAATAATAATTGAACCATGCTAAAAAAAACCTCATATTATACATGATAACCTCCAAATCACATTAACCAAAGCATCAAAATTACCCACAGACGAAGTCAATGAACTGCTCACAATAATAAAACAAGCTCTATTTAATTGGGAGGGGCGGCTGTGCTTTCATAGCCATACCCCACCCAAGTGTGTGGACAAAGCAAAGTGGGGAGGGACTGTGGAGGCTCTACCTCCACATCACTATCCCCTTATGGGGGCAGTGGTGGGGGCAGCACCTCCCCAAACCTCCCCTTAATCAATTACATTTGAAATAAAAGACTTCCAACGAACAAAAAAAAATACCAGTGATGGAATAGAGAACGTCGTACAAATGACTACAAGATATTTTTTAATAGATATTTCAATATCCAATACTTTATAAATAAATAAATATACTTTGCATATATTTTTTTATGTATATATATTTACATTTATATATGCACATATATTTATATATAGGGAATTTATAAACAATAGTTTTAATTGGGGAAATAATTTTTCCAAAATGCATTCTATAGGAAAATTTTCTAGCAACACCCAAAAAGTCCACATATAGAGAAAATTTACAATAATCCCAACTTAAAATTTACAATGTTTTCCACAAAAGATTTCGTTTCAAGAGAAACTTGCACAGGTAATATTTTCTAGAGAATTATCTAAACTAAGAACCTTTTCCAATATGAAACTAACTAGAATTAAAAGAGGAACCTATAATCCAATGCCTATGAGTATGTGAATTATTGTAGCACCTCCTCCATAGATCCAAGTATTTCCTCCCAGATCAATGAGAGCTTCCTCCAGAACAATAAAAATTCTTGAACACAAAAAGTTTTCCCGATAGTAAATTTTTTCAAAATCTCCCAAACCCAGAAATTTTCTCGAGAGTCACTTTAAAAAAATTCAACAGCATGCAATCACAAAAAATTCCTCCTTTCTCAAATCCTTTCTCAAACCAAATATCCTCTATCCTTCTTTCATGAAGAAGCTTCTCACTTCTTCCCCTTGCAACCATAAATTTCTCCCCATGAATAAATTTTCTCAAGAAACCTCATAAATTTTGAACACATGTTGAAAACCCAAAACATCTTTTGAAACCAAATTGCACAAAATCTTCTAGATATTTTAAAATTAATTTTTTTTAAATAATTTTCTAAAATATTTAACATTTCTAATTTAACTTAATTCAACTAATTTAATTAATTAATAAATAATATAATCCTAATATTAGATTATCTACCAATTAAATTAAATTAATTAATTATCATCTTCTAACATTAAAACTAGATTAATTTAATAATCATCTTAAATAATTAAATCCATTATATTACATTTTACAAACTTTGCAACATAATAATTTCAAAGGAAAATTAAATAACATTTAACAAACAAAATAATTATCTACCCAACGACACACTATGACTAGGGTAGAGGCTTGACATAGGAATCCTAGCTACTATCTCCCAATCAACATTATCATTGGGCAATGGACACGCTCAAACCTATGAAGATAGGTGAAGTCGATGTCATGTACTTGCAAACCTGTAAACAAGGCATTTATTGAACATGCATATATACATCATAATAGAACACATCATGAAGATTGAATCGTGGATTTGTAGGACACTCACAAGTGAGTGGTTTAATTCCATCCTCTTCATCAATATAATATCACAAAGCTGGTGATTCTTGACATAAATAATCTACTCATGTGCATATAACAATATTAGTTCAAATACCCATTATGCTAATCAAAGGCATATAAAAATGATAACATCAAAACAAGGTAACATCACATCATAACATAAAATCCACATTGGTCTATAATTAGCGATCAAATAATAATCAAGAATCATAGTATGTCAAAGTCTAAGTGCTAACAGAAAACAAAACGTAATAGAGTAGGACACTGTCCAAACCAAAGAGAAAACAAAGGGGTGTTACAAGTTCACATTTTTTTGTTGAACCCAGTTCAAATGAAGAACCTCATGCAAGTGAACAAATTGTTGTTACACCTTGTTTAAATACTAATAGAATTTCATTTTGGAGCATATTCGAGCTTACTTGAAATTCTATCAATATGTGGACAAGGTGTAAGAGAAATTTCATGACCCTTGTTGGATATATATTTTAATATGTTGCAATGTTTAAAATATGTTCCTGATATGCAAAAATTTCATCCTTTGCTTATTGTTCCTTCTTGCCACTATGCACCTTTGACATTATGCCCATTTTTACATAAAACTTTTGCTTGGCAGGCCAATGAGTACAGAGTTTAAAATAGCATATATAAGTATTATTTACATTGTGAGACAATTGATACAATATAAATGTTTTTGGTGAAAGATTAAAAATTATAGTAAAACACTTAAGAAGTACAAGAAAATGACACAATCGAAAACCCCCAAATTTCACAATTTAAAAAATTGAAAACAATCCTTCTTACAAGAACAATAGAATAATTTGTTATAGGGAGCTTCAAACAAATCAGGGAAAAAGAATATCATGAAACATATTGATACAGGACAAGAAATCTATGTAACAACTTGTAACACCCCGCCACACAACCCTAGAGGAAGTTGCATTTAACTACTTAAACGAAATAATTTAAAAAATATATATATAAATAATGAGTAAGTTAATTAACTAATGCCAACAACCTCTAAGGTTACGAGACAAAGGTTATATATAACCTCAACAAAACATGAATATAAACTATGACAATTATTTAATTAATAAATTAACACATACATTCCAAGAAAGGTGAAATAGCAACAAGCATAAGATAAGACTTTCAATTTCATTAATCCATTCATTAAACCATAAGGTTACAATCACTCATTCCCCGAATGAGGCAAGTCCAATAAGATAAGGTTACAATTACAAATTCCACCTCGATAACAAGAGGGGTAATGATTACATGAATAATGGGAAGGATAACAAGAAAGAACTACAATTGAAACAACCACGAGCTCACCAACTAGAAGTCTCATCCATACGAACAAGGAGAAAACCGAATGGAGTAAGGTGCACGTTCCACCCAACCAAGTGGAATCCAAAGGTCCACCCCCCATGCTAGGAGATAGTAAACAAAATCTCTAACCAAGGATGTCTACCTCTAGACATAGGCTAACATAACCATACTGAAATAAATACAGTAACAACACTTAATCACAAGGTTACAATGCTTCTAGAAATTACATAACCGATTGCATCATTGATGCGAACATACTGTTGACCTAGGAGAAGTGTCATCACATTGTTACATAGGTTATCTTGGTGAGTCTTCCTAGGTCCTGGCCCCTGTCTTGGGTTATCTTGGTAACCTCTAATGACTTCCGGCCCCTCATGTAAACTAATTCAGAATCAATTATCTTTCGTGGTGACAAGATAACGATCTTGCCATTCTAGGCCTTCCCGTCTCAACCCAAGTCTTCACAAGCCCTTGTGATCAGGAGTGAGACATAATTATTTTATTAAATGTTTGATACTACGTGATACTCTAATCAATTAATTTAGTTATCATTGGATTAACTAACTTACAATGAGTTATCCTGGCATCACTTTGTGTGTCAACCCTCGTTATAAGCCACTCCTCTAAGATGACATGGGGAACAACTCCACAATCCAAGGGTACACAAGTGCTATGTAAGGATATCACATCCCTAACCATGACATACAGTCAACACACACTCCCGTTCGTGATAAACGGGAAAAAAACTGGTTACGCACTACCCAAGGCCATCTATGGTTGACTACACAACACGAAAACCCACAAACTGAAATCCCAACTAGAAGACTTGTTAATTATGAAGACCCACACTTCCCAATGATATGCACGTAGGTCAATGCCAAGAAAAAAATCAAATTCTACTTTGGGTTCACTAAACCCATTTCCGCACTAGCATTCAGTAACAGTGCATTAAACAAACGGAATTAATTATGCCATTTAAAAAAATCATTTTTTAATTCCCACATAGCATTTAAATAGATCAAACATTACTTCGATCCCCAATAATTCAAATAAGAGCATAATCTCATTTTAAAATAAAATACTCCCCATTTAAATAATGCAATAACAACCTAAAATAATTCTTTTCAAAATGCTAATGTTAACACATCAAAGAGATTATTATTACTTAACTCTGACAAATTATTATACAAACATAATATTAAACCTATTTAAAAGAAATTAATATTAAATTAGACCATAATATTAACATAATTTAATATTATGTTAAATCCTAATATTACCCTAAATTATAACATTAATATATATAATATTATATCCTAATAATGAAATATTATAATAATATAATATTTAACATATTATAAAAACTATAATATTAAATTAGAATGAAATATAATAATATATATTTATATTATTATTTAAATTTCTATTTAAAAAATTGAAACACCCAATGGGATGGCCTCGGTTCGCATGCCAACCCTAGGGTTGGGTCGCGCGACCTCGGGACCTGTGCCAAGCTTTCGGGAGGCATTTGGAGGTCGGCCCGACCGGGGTATTTACCAGGTGGCGGTGGAGTTGGATGTGGCAGCCGCAGAAGGCAGCGCCACCGAATAAAGGAGAGGCGGAAGAATCCTACACAGGGCACAGTGGGTGGGAAGGCACCACAGCGGAGTAGTCGCCACAGTGGCCGCTGCCTGCTTAGTCCACACGGGCTCCGGACGGTGGGGAGTGGGCATGGCTCCCCCACTCCGCCCCCATGGGAGCGGCAGTGGGGTGAGACCCCATCCCACCTACTCTTTTTTGATTTATTTATTTATTTATTTTTATTATTTATTTATTTTATTTTTATATTCTCAACAGTCATTTTTGTATTTTTTTTTTTACATTTTTTATAAACAAAAGCTAGAACCTCATTTTAAAAGAAAGCTTTCATATTGGCCTTTTTTTAAAAAAGGGCCAGCATAACCTTACTAAGGGAAGGAAAGAGAAAATTAAATACTAGTAAATAAGGAAATAGACATATATATATATATATATATATATATGATTACATACAAGCTTTCTCCCAAATAAGATTTTCAATCAAAAAGAAGAACATAGAATGTAAGAAAACTAATTCTATAAACCTGATCCCAATTAATTTTGCACAACCTATCCAAGGAATGGAGTTCTTCAAGTTCCACATGTTCAACTATTTTCCTTACCACATATGAGCTTTCGAAACAAACAAAAGTTCAAATGAAACAAGTTGAGAACCTGATTTTTCCTGAAGTATGCCAAAGAACCTGCTGCTGCCTTGAAACCCTCTTGAGCACTTCAAATTCCACAATTTTTTCCTCCAAACCCACAAAATTAAGCAATCTTCCTCTTCTCTTTTCAATTTTCTCCCAAAAACTCCATTTTTAAAAAATTGTGAAAAAATTTAAAGATCTGCAAAAATCCTTCCAAATTCCCACAACAACCCTCATAAATTTTGAAAATAGAATAGCAAAAGTCTTTCTTTTGAATTTTTGAAATTCAAAATTGACTTTTAATTTATTTTTCTAATTTTTGAATTCCAACTCAAATTTGCATTCATTTTCAAAATGAATAATTTAAATCATTTCAACATGAATAACTTAATCAATTAATATTTAAATCTACCATAAGATTAAATATCAAATTAATTAAATTGAATTACTCAATAATTAATCACAAATCCTACATTATTCTAACTCCCCAAACAGACTGAAACTAGACAAACTGAACAAAATAGAACAAATGGATCAAACTAGGACTGATGACACACTACAACTAGGGTGACGACTCGACGCGAAAATCCTAGCTACTATCTCCCAATCGATTTCTATTAGTCAATGCAAATGCTCGAACCTAAGAAACCAGGTGGAGTTGATGTCCTGTACTTGTCCACCCGCAAACACATAATATATCCACATGCAATAATATGTCATAAATAAAGCACACCGTGAAGAGGAAATCACAAGATCGCAGGGCACTCGCAAGCGAGTGATGCGATACCTTCCTCTTCACCAATATAATAGTTCTAACTGATGCATCTAACATAGCAATATAATCGAAAGTATGAAACATCATAAATTAAATATCCACATATTTTAATTCCAAACGTGCCATAGTAATCACATCAAAATATACTATCACCATATCAAAATACATCACGATAAAATAGTGATCCACTGAAATCAAGTACATAGTCCAAGTACAACACAAAAATAAAGCATAGAGAAGAAACAACATAGTTCACACAATAGATCAAAATGGAGGGGTATTACATCCTCCCCCCCTAGGGTCAGGCTTACTGTTGGAAGCCTATGAACAAATAGGGATAAAGTTCTCCATTCTAACTGCATCTTTCCAAGTGGATGACATGTCTCGACCTCAAAGGGTGACCATTCTATGCTCCATGATGATCACAGGCTCCAAAGCTAGCTACCCATCCTCTACCTTCAATGAATTCCAATCAAGGACATGAGAAATGTTTGAATGGTACAATCGAAGAACTGAAACATGAAACACATCATGAATGCGCGAGAGACTGGGCGGTAAAGCAAGATGGTAAGCAACATGACCAATCTTCTTGAGTATCTCGAAAGGTCCAAAAAAGTGAGGTGCCAACTTAGAGCCCTTCCCATAATGGATGGGACTCTTTCGCAGATGCACTCACAAGAAGACTCGATTGCCTATGACAAACTGATGATCCACTCTATGCCCATCCGCATACTTCTTCTGCCTATCCTGCACTGCCACCAAGTGCTCTCTAATCCTATTCACCTGCTACTCCATATCCTACAGCATCTCAGGACCCAACAATATCCTATCCTCCAGTCGATCCCAACTCAAAGGGGTATGACACAGTCTCCCATACAATGCCTGGAATGGAGGCATACCAATGGAACTCTGGAAACTGTTATTATAGGAAAAATCTACCAAATAGAGATAATCCTCCCATCGCATCTGCTGGTCCATCACATACATGCATAAAATATCCTCAAGGATTTGATTAACCCGCCCATTCTGTCCATCTGTCTCAGGGTGATAAGTTGAACTGAAGTTCAACTGTGTCCCTATCACATGCTACAATGATGTCCAAAGAGCTGAAGTAAACACTGGATCCCTATCAGAGATAATCTGACATGCAATTCCATGTAGCCTCACAATATCCTCCATGAACACTCTAGCTACAGATGATGTGGTGTAGGATGAGTACATAGGTGAGAAGTGTGCCACCTTCGTCAACCTATCAACTGTCACCATTATCGCATCATGTCGTCTTGAAGAGTTGGGTAAACTAACAATGAAATCCAATGAGATGATATCCCACTTCCACTCTGGTACTAAATGCGGTTGTAGGAGCCCTGTTGGATGTGGGCACTCATCCTTAACTCATTGACACTCTCGACATTGTGACACAAAATCCATGATAGGTCACTTTATCCCTGGCCAAAAGTACAACTGTTGCAAATATGCATGCATCTTATTCACCCTAGGATGGGCTGAATAAGGTGCACAATGTGCTTCAGTCATGACCAAGGTATGAAGACCATCTGAAGGAGGGACATATATGTGTCTCGTGTGTCTCAATAGCTCATCTGAATCTAGAGTATAACCTGAATGTCTGCCCTCGAGAGGTCTACCTGCCTCTATCACTGTCCTGACCTCTTGGTACCAACTATCTGCTGGAAGGGTAGAAAGAATTTGACTTCGTAAATCCACAACTAGAGTCAACTCGGATATCTCATGTCTCTGTCGACTGAGTGCATCCGCTACAACATTCTCCTTCCCCTGGATGTAATTCACCTCAAAGTCATACTCTCAAAGGAACTCCATCAAACACCTTTGCCTAGCATTAAGGTTGGGCTGTGTGAAGATATACTGAAGACTCCTGTGATCACTATGCAACTCAAATCTATGGCCAAGAAGGAAATGCCTCCATCTCGTCAATGCATGCACAACTACCACTAACTCAAGATCAGGGGTGGGATAGTTCAACTCATGGTCCTTGAGTTTCCATGACTCATATGCAATGACTCAACCATCCTGCATCAACACTGCACCAAGACCCTCCAAGGATGCATCTGCACAAACTACAAAGTCCCTAGTCGGATCTGGTATCGCAAGTATTGGTGCACTAGTCAACATCTCCTTAAGGTTCTGAAATGCTGGCTCGCACTTCTTTGACCACTCAAACCTCTTCCCTTTCCTTTGAAGGGTAGTGATAGGGTAACCTATCCTCAAAAAATCTTGCACAAAGCATCTGTAATAACCTGCTAGCCCCATAAAGCTACGTATCTCTGCCACATTTGTGGGCGTAGGCCAATTTGAGATCGCTTGGATCTTCATCAGATCCACTAAAATACCCTTCCCTGAGATGACATGCCCAAGGTACTACACATCATATTTGAGGAACTCACACTTCGACAGGTTGGCAAACAACTGATTATCTTACAAGCACTGCAATACCTACTGCAAATGTTCTTCATGCTCTACCATAGTCCTAGAATAAATTAGAATGTCATCAAGGAATACCAAGACAAATCTATCTAGGTAAGTACAAAATACACCATTCATTAGACTCATGAACATAGAAGGTGCATTCATCAACCCAAATGGTATTACTATGAACTCATAATGACCATACCGCAATCGAAACATTGTCTTATGAATGTCAGAGTCAAAGATCTGAAGTTAATGATATCCAGACTTAAGATCAATCTTCGAAAAGATGGTGGCACCCTTGACCGGATCAAAGAGATCATCGATCCTAGGAAGCGGATATCGGTTCCTGATGGTCACTTTGTTCAACTGTCGGTAATCAATACATAATCGAAGTGAACCATTCTTCTTCATGAATATGACTGGTGCTCCCCAAGGTGAAACACTAGGTCAAATGAATCCCTTCTCTAACAACTCCTCAAGCTGCAAATGAAGCTCTTTCAGCTCCTGGGTAGCCATACAATAGGGAGCTTGAGAGATGGGTTGTGAACCGGGTATAAGATCAATCTTGAAGTCAATATCCCTCTGAGGTGGCATCCCTGGAATCTCATCTAGAAACACATCGAAATACTCTTGAAGGACGGGGTGACTATCAAGAGAGAATTTCTCTTCTCCACTACCTAGATCCAAGTCATCCACTGTGACAACAAACAACTGGCAACCCTGATGTACACACCTTCTCAACTACATAGATGAGATGACCCTCAAATAAATCAGCCTCAGAACTCCCACAATCTCTATCTCTCGACCAGATGCATCAATGCATCAAATCGACTTGCATCGACAATCCAAGACCGCACTATGTGCCTCCAACCAATCCATCCCAATGACAATGTCATAAGAACCCAAAGGAATAACATGAAGGTCCAACATAGTCTAAAGAGGTCCAACCTCCAACCTACACTCTGGCACAAGGGAATGCGATGCGACTTTTACACCTGAAGCTAGCTCTACCTGCCACCTATCGCCTTGCCTTACTGCACCCAGTCTACATCGCGACATGATTGAAGAAGAAATGAAGGAGTCTGTCACTCCTGAATCAAATAAAATGGTAATTGCATTACCCATCAACATACCATAAGTCTCGATGATCGTGCCCTGATGCTCTGCCTGGTGGTTATCAACCGCTGTAAAAACTTGATGCCCTCTACCTGCATCACCAGCTGTCGGCTTAGATGCCGCTGGTCCCTAAGAAAACCCAACTGTGCCCCTATTGGGACAACCTCTAGCCATGTGACCCTGTTGACCACATGCAAAACACTCAATGAGTCTGCCAAAACCTCTACCTCCAGATGGTGCACTAGACTGCTACGCACTATCCCTAAAAGTAGACTACGAACTCTGTGTTGGATGCTCAAAGCTGGAGCGTTTCGCATGCCTCCAATTCCTATCTCTTGGTCACTACTGGAAACCCTTACGTTTCCCCTACGATGCTTGCTGCTACTACTGACCACCCTGAGATGGCCCCTGCTGAGACTTAGGAGGTAAACCTCCTTGAGAATGCCCTCCTCTAGCACTAGATCCAACCACTGCACTATTGCCAATTGGAGCACTCATGTGCCCCCCAAGTGCCATACTCATATTCTCCTCAACTAGGCATGCTTTCTCTATTGCCACTTCCATGGTCTTGGGTTTGAAAACCCTCACACCACCACTAAGATGGGCATTTAAGCCCCTGACAAAATGGTGAACTAGCATGCTCTCGTCGTCACCAATCCCTGCATACTATTTGAGCTCGTAAAAATGATGCTCATATTGCTCAACAAATAATGCTAACTAACACAAGGCATGGAACTCATCGCCTCGATGCTGACGCCAATGCTCAGAAAAAAACCGAGCTCTGAATCTCTCTACAAAGATCTCCCATGATGCAGTGTGAATGTCAATATGGAGCTTCTACTCCTCTAATCTCCACCAAGTGGATGCAAATCCTCTCAACTGCATAATGGCATAATGAGCTCCAGTGTTGCTACCATATGGATGCATGGTGAAACACCTATCCAAGTCTATCAGCCAGGTCTCGACCTCTAAACCCATACCAGATCCATCATATATTGGAGGGTGCCCTTTGAGCAAGTCCCTCATGTGAGCCTCGGACTGGGGTGGAGCTTCTCTCACCACAGGGTTAACTTGAACCTCTCCCTACCTAGGTCCAAGGAGTGCCAAAGCCTCCTCTAGTGCTCTATGCACTGCCTCGATCCTGGCTGGATCCTGCTGTAGATTACCAACCCTAGGTGCATTTTGCTATCCCTGTTGTTCCTCCTGATTAGGAATAAGAGGAACTAAAGGAGGAGATTCATGCTGAATCTCACCACGGCTGCCTAGATGGCCACAAACACGCCCTCTACCTCTTCTGCATTTGGGTGGCATAATCCTGCACAAACACGTCAAGGTATTAGGTAAGGTACAAAACTCAAATCTTAAACAACTAAATTTCAATGGTTCCATCATAATCCTAGAGTACCCAGTGTTTAAACCTAGGCTCTAATACCATGTGTAATGCCCCATCATGCAACCCTAGAGGAAGTTGCATTTAACTACTTAAATGACATAATTTAAAAAAATAAAAAAATAAATAATAAGTAAGTTAATTAACTAATGCCAACAACCTCTAAGGTTACGAGATAGAGGTTATATAGAACCTCAACAAAACATGAATATAAACTATGACAATTATTTAATTAATAAATTAACACATACATTCCAAGAAAGGTGAAATAACAACAAGCATAAGATAAGACTTTCGATTTCATTAATCCATTCATTAAACCATAAGGTTATAATCACTCATTCCCTGAATGAGCCAAGTCCAATAAGATAGGGTTACAATTACAAATTCCACCTCGATAATAAAAGGGGTAATGATTACACAAATAATGGGAAGGATAACAAGAAAGAACCACAAGTGAAACAACCACGAGCTCACCAATTGGATGTCTTGTCCATACGAACAAGGAGAAAACCCAACGGAGTAAGGTGCACGTTCCACCCAGCCAAGTGGAACCCAAAGGTCCACCCCCCATGCTAGGAGATAGTAACCATAATCTATAACCAAGGATGTCTACTTCTAGACATAGGCTAACATAAACATACTGAAATAAATACAGTAACAACACTTAATCACAAGGTTACAATGCTTCCAGAAATTACATAATCAATTGCATCACTGATGCGAACATACTGTCGACCTAGGAGAAGTGTCATCACATCGTTACATAGGTTATTCTGGTGAGTCTTCCTAGGTCTTGGCCCCCGTCTCGGGTTATCCTGGTAACCTCTAATGAATTCCGGCCCCTCATGTAAACCAATGCGAAATCAGTTATATTTCGTGGTGACAAGATAACGATCTTGCCTTTCCAGGCATTCCTGTCTCAACCCAAGTATTTACAAGCCTTTGTGATCAGGAGTGAGGCATAATTATCTTATTAAATGTTTGATACTACGTGATACTCTAATCAATTAATTTAGTTATCATTGGATTGACTAACTTACAACAAGTTATCCTAGCACCACTTTGTGTGTCGGCCCTCGTTATAAGCCACTCCTCTCAGATGACACATGGAACAATTCCACAACCCAAGGGTACACAAGTGCTACACAAGGATATCACATCCCTAACCATGACATACAGTCAACACACACTCCCGTTCGTGATAATCGGGAAACAAACTGGTTACGCACTACCCAAGGCCATCTATGGTTACTACACAGCACGACAACCTACAGATTGAAATCCCAACTGGAGGACTTGTTAATTATGAAGACCCACACTTCCCAATGATATGTCAGTAGGTCAATGCCAAGAAAAAAATAAAATTCTACTTTGGATTCACTAAACCCATTTCCTCACTATCATTTAGTAACAGTGCGTTAAACAAACGAAATTAATTACGCCATTTTAAAAAAATAATTTTTTTATTCCCACACAGCATTTAAATATATGAAACATTACTTTGATCCCCAATAATTTAGATAAGAGCATAATCTCATTTTAAAATAAAATATTCCCCATTTAAATAATGCAATAACAACCTAAAATAATTCTTTTCAAAATGCTAATGTTAACACATCAAAGAGATTATTATTACTTAACTCTCACAAATTATTATACAAACATAATATTAAACCTATTTAATAGCAATTAATATTAAATTAGACCATAATATTAACATCATTTAATATTATTTTAAATCCTAATATTCAATCATTTAATATTATGTTAAATCCTAATATTAAATCATTTAATATTACCCTAAATTATAACATTAATATATATAATATAATATCCTAATAATGAAATATTATAATAATATAATATTTAACATATTATAATAATATAATATTTAACATATTATAAAAACTATAATATTAAATTAGAATGAAATATAATAATATATATTTATATTATTATTTAAATTTCTTTAAAAAAAATTAAAACACCCAATGGGATGGCCTCGATTCACGTGCCAACCCTAGGGTTGAGTCGTGTGACCTCGAGACCCGTGCCAAGCTTCCAGGAGGTGTTTGGAGGTCCGCCCAGCAGTGGTATTTACTAGGCGATGGTGGAGTTGGATGTGGCAGCCGCAGGAGGCAGCGCCACCGAACAGAGGAGAGGTAGAAGAATCCCGCACAGGGCGTGGTGGGTGGGAAGGCACCACTGCGGAGTAGCCGCCACGTTTACCACCACAAATGACGCCAGCAGTGTCACCACCACTGTGCTGGCCACTGCCTGCGCAGTCCGCGCGGGCCACAGACGGTGGGGAGTGGGCGTGGCTCCCCCACTCCGCCCCCATGGGAGCGGTGGTGGGGTGAGCCCCCATCCCACCTGCTCTTTTTTGATTGATTGATTGATTTATTTTTATTATTATTATTATTATTTTTTTTTATACTCTCAACTGTCATTTTTGTTTTTTTATAAACAAAAGCCAGAACCTCACTTTAAAAGAAAACTTTCCTATTGGCCTTTTTAAAAAAAATAGCCAGCATAACCTTACTAAGGGAAGGAAAGAAAAAATTAAATACTAATAAATAAGGAAATAGACATATATATATATATATGATTAGGTACAAGCTTTCTCCCAAATGAGATTTTCAATCAAAAAGAAGAACATAGAATTGAAGAAAACTAATTCTATAAACCTGATCCCAAATAATTTGCACAAACTTTCCAAGAAATGGAGTTCTTCAAGTTCCACATGTTCAACTATTTTCCTTACCACATATGAGCCTTTGAAACAGGAAAAAATTCAAATGAAACAAGTTGAGAACCTAATTTTTCCTGAAGTATGCTGAAGAACCTACTGCTCCTTGAAACCCTCTTGAGCACTTTAGATTCCACAAGCTTTTCCTCCAAACCCACAAAATTAAGTAATATTCCTCTTCTCTTTTCATTTTTCTCCCAACAACTCCATTTTTTTAAAATTGTGAAGAAATTTAAAGATATGCAAAAATCCTTCCAAATTCCCACAACAACCCTCATAAATTTTTGAAAACAGAATAGCAAAAGTCTTTCTTTTGAATTTTTGAATTTTTGAATTTTAAAATTGACTTTTAATTTATTTTTCTAAATTTTCAATTCCAACTCAAATTTGCATGCATTTTCAAAATGAATAATTTAAATAATTTGAACATGAATAACTTAATCAATTAATAATTAAATCTACCATAAGATTAAATATCAAATTAATTAAATTAAATTACTCAATAATTAATCACAAATCCTACATTATTCTAACTCCCCAAATAGATTGAAACTAGACAAACTGAACAAAATAGAACAACTGGATCAAACTAGGATTGACGACACACTACAACTAGGGTGACGAATCGGTGTGGAAATCCTAGCTACTATCTCCCAATTGATTGCCGTTGGATAATGGGCATGCTCGAACCTGAGAAACCAGGTAGAGTTGATGTCCTATACCTATCCACCTGCAAACACATAATATATCCACATGCAATAATATGTCATAAATAAGGCACACCGTGAAGAGGAAATCACGAGATCATAGGGCACTTGCAAGCGAGTGATGCGATACCATCCTCTTCACCAATACAATAGTTCTAACTGACGCATCTAACATAGCAACATAATCAAAAGCATGAAACATCATAAATTAAATATCCACATATGTTAATTCCAAACATGCCATAGTAATCACATCAAAATATAGTATCACCACATCAAAATACATCACGATAAAATAGTGATCCACTGAAATCAAGTACATAGTCCAAGTACAATGCAAAACTAAAGCATAGAGAAGAAACAAGATAGTTCACACAATAGATCAAAATGGAGGGGTATTACACAACTAGCTTTCCAATTCTAAATTCAAGTTGCATTATCTGGCACTCAGTATTATAGACAAATAGGGAAATTGTAGAAGAATAATTAGTAAAACATACATACTTATATATATACATACATACATATATATATACATACAATGTGAACTGTATGTGAAAATCAATGCTTTGAAACATAGACAAATACATATGCACATATATATATTGAAGACAAATAGAGTAATTGTATAAGTGGTATTAGAATAACACTTATTCACTATTAAATGTAATAGACAATAATGGATAGGACCAGCTGTATATTAACATAGGAGTGATTATATATATATATATATATATATATATATATATGTATGTATAGGGTTAGTATGAAAGTAAAAACATGTTGGAGATAAAATTAGTTTGGTGGGTGTTAAATTTTATTCTTTCTAATATCTCTTTTATCTATTCAATTTATTTGTTTGAAGTTTTTGATGGGATTTTTGTTAGGCCAGCCGTGAATATGATCTGTCATGTAATGACTCTTTTACAATTTCTCTATTTGTCTATAATATTTAGTGCTAGGCAATGTAGTTCAAATTTTCTAGTTTCTTGGTATCTTTCTAATCGACTTAACTTCAAATCCTTACAAAGAGCATCATGTATATTGTGAACAGTATGTGCAAATTAATCCTTCAAAACATACATAGATACATATACACATATATATTGAAGACAAATAGAGAAATTGAATATCACAGATGGAAATAACACTTAAGAGCCTCTAAACTAATATAGACAAATTTTAATTGAAGAACAACATCTAATTAGGTTGAATGTACATATCCATATATGTATATACATATGTATATTCTTATTTATATACATATATACATATGCAGTACATTTTCAGTGGAGAGTGTAACAATGGTTGTTTCGATAATACAACTTAATCAAAGTATACCTTCCTACATTGCAACACTCAATAATGCATTTAATTTGTCCTCCCGCATTTAATGTGTTTGCCCCCACTGTACAACAATGACCTAATGCATTAACACTCCTGCATGCAAACACTTACCATTCAACTTCTGTGTATCGAGGACACCAACTCCACCACCACCAACCCACATAATTACAAAACATATATAAGTATTATGATATTTCTATCAGGATTCAACCGTGTAGTTTTTGAGTCAAAATCATTGACCCATGATTCATGAGTAGTGGTTAACAAGAACCCATCTCTCATGATAATGAATGGTCCACTTAGCACTCATTGCATCTAGGTGATGCTCACATAGGTGAAGCATTGATCCATCCCGAGAGGTCATCCATCCCATTATTGCTCCAGCTCAAGCATGCTTAACCACGGAATTTCCCCCAAGGTTAAGCCCACTTAGCTTGCTATCTCATTTGCAAAACCTTCAGCAAGTTTTGTGCCTTATGAACCATTCATTACAATATATAAGTATTATTTACATTGTGAGAAAATCACTACAATATAAAGGTTTTTGGTGTGAAAGAATAAAAATTACATCAAAACACTTGAGAATCACAAAAGAATGATAGATGATCGAAAACCCCAAAATATCATAATTTAAAAAATTGAAAACAATCCTTCTTACAAGAACAATAGAATAATTTGTTACATTGAGCTTTGAAGAGATCGGAGAAAAATAATATAGTAAAACATATTGATACAAGAAAACCAATCTATGTAATAATTGACTTGTCAATTCTAAATTTGACTAGTACTTAATATTATAGACAAATAGGGAAATTGTGAAAGAGCTATTAGTAAACCATACATACATATATATATATATATATATATACACACACATATGTATATATATGTGGGAAAAACAATATCATGAAACATATTGTTACAAGACAATCAATCTATGTAATAGTTGGCTTGTCAATTCTAGATTTGAGTTGCCTTATCTAGAACTCAATATTATAGACAAATATAAAAATTGTAAAAGAATTATTAGTAAAACATACATACATATATATACATATATACATATATACATGTACATATATATACATATATGCATACATATATACATGTATATATATTTATATTATATATATATGTATATAAATATATATAGATATATATATACATATATGTATATATACACACACACACACACATATATACATACAATGTAAATAGTATGTGAAAATGAATTATGCTTCAAAACATAGACAGATACATATATGGATATATATTGAAGACAAATAGAGTAATTGTATAAGAGGTATTAGAATAACACTTATTCACTATTAAATATTATAGACAATAAGGGAAATTGGAAAAGAGATTTAAAAAAAACATGTAATGAAATGATAGATGTTTGAAAACCCACATTAAATAGAAGTTTAAAATATGGAGAATAGAAGAGGCAAACTATGGTAATGAATAATTTTCTATGGACAACTAGAAATAAGAATATCACGAAGAACACTTTATTATGAAAAAGAACACTTTATTATGGGAAATTGGAAAAGAGCTATTAGAAAAATGCTTAACAATCACAACAAAATGACAGATGTTCGAAAACCCAAATTAAATAGAACTTTAAAATATGGAGAATAGATGAGGAAAAATATGATAATGAACAATTTTCTATTGGGAAAAGAAAAAAAATAATCATGAAAAATAGTTTGTTATGGGGAGCTTCAAACAATTGAGACAAAAAGGGAAATTAGAAAAGAGTTATTAGAAAAACACTTAACAATCACAGGAAAATGATAGATGCTCAAAAACCCTAACCATATTTTTTGATGAAAGGAAGAAGATTTAATTGCAATTTCTCCATCCATACAGAGCCATAATATCTTTGAAGTCTTGAAAATGGGTATAGCGATAAAGATACAAACATATAACAAGGAACAATAAGTAGAGAGCAAAACACATGAACAATAAATTAATTATTTATGAAAAATAGCCATGTAAAATGACTTACAAATTCTAGAGTACAATAGTCTTAAAACTCTCCAATCTTCTATAAAAAAGAGCCGAAGTCCATGATTTTTATAATAGTCTACTATCAAACTAAAACCACAATGACTCTTTTGACAATCCAACTTAATCAATATACTTTCTCACACATTTTGCAAAAATGGTCTTAAAACCTTTTAGCCTACTATCAAAAGGAACAATAAGAAGAGAACGAAAGACATGAATAATAAATTAATCATTTATTAAAAATACCCATGTAAAATGACAGATTCTAAAGCACAATAGTTCTAAGACCCTTCAATATGCTATAAAATGGAGTTAAAGGTGGAAATTTTTACAATAGTTTGCTATCAAACCAACACCACAATCACTCTTTCGAAAATGCAACTTAATTAATATATTTTTTGGCACATTTCAGAGTATATTTTCCCACACTGCAACATTGATTGAATATTTCATTTACTTCGTCTGCCACCAACGTTACAACAATGACATGATGTATTAACTATGACATGAGCAAACACTTACCATTTCACTTCTGCATATCGAGGTGACCAACTCCACCACTACCAACCCACATAATTAGAAAGATCCACATCCTCATAAAAACCCTTGAGGAAGTCACCGCCAAAATAAGAGAATAGACAAACTATGATAATCAATAGTTTTTTATGAGCAATTGGAAAAAATAATATCATGAAACATATTCATAGAACATAGATGAATATAAAGCCACATTAAATAGAACTCGTGAAGCCAATAGGTAGCAATAATCAGTGCAAAATGAGTATAACCCCACAAACTTCATTGAAAATTAGAGCTACATCACCTAACACTAAATATTATTAAAAAATAGAGAAATTGTAAAAGAGTTATTAGAATAACATTGAATAGCCAAAAATTACTAACCCTAGCCATATTTTTTTGATGAAAGAAAGAAGATTTAACTCCAATTTCTCCACCTGTAAAGAGTGATAATCTCTTTGAAGTCTCCAAAATGGGTATAACGCCACAGATAGAAACATATAACAAGAATAAATTAATCATATATGAAAAACACCCATGTAATAATGAGTATAACTCCACATAATTCATTGAAAATTCAAGCTACATCACCTAACACTAAATATTATACACAAATAGAGAAATTGTAAAAGAGTTATTATAATAACACCGAACAACCACCAAACTAATTTTATCTCCAATTTGTTTATGCTTTCATATTAACCCTCTCCACATATATATATATAATCACTACTATGTTAATCTGTAATTTCTCCTATGTTAATGGATGTAACAACAAAGATTCATAGAGATAACTAAAATGACAAATGGAGGGTGATAAAATTACTTACCCTAACCATTTTTTTGATGAAAGAAAGAATATTTAACTGCAATTTCTCCTATGTTAATGGGTGCAATGCCAAAGATACACACAGATAACTAGAAACAATAAACAAAAGATGCATAGATATAACTAAAACAATAAACCAAGGGCGAAAAACTAATTGCTCCTATGTTAATGGGTATAACACCAAAGATGCACAAAGATAACTAAAACAATAAACCAATGTCAAAAAAATTACTAACCCTAACCATATTTTTTGACAAAAGAAAGAAGATTTAACTACAATTTCTCCATCCATACAGAGTGATAGAAACATATAACACCAAAATGGGTATAAGGCCAAAGATAGAAAAATATAACAAGAAGACATGAACAATAAATTAATCATCTATAAACAATACCCATGTAAAATGAACTACCATACAAATGCACAAAGACAACTAAAAATAAACCAACGGTGAAAAAATTACTAACCCTAACCATGTTTTTTGATGAAAGAAAGAAGATTTAATTGCAATTTCTCCATCCATATAGAGCGATAGTCTCTTTCAAATCTCCAAAATGGGTATAACACCAAAGAAATAAACATATAACAAGAAGACATGAATAATAAATTAATCATCTATGCAAAATAACCATGCAAAATGACTTACAAATTCTAGAGAACAATGGATTTCAATCTAGCATAAAATAGTTCAGAAGCCATTGATTTTTGGAATAGTTTGCTATCAAACCAACCATAGAGCCGAAGGCAAATTTTTTTACAATAGTCTTCTATGAAACCAATACAACAATAGTTGTTTCGACAATACAACTTAATCAAAGTATACTTTTCCACGTTAAATCACTCAATATTGCATTTACTTCATCTTCTTGCATTTAATTCATTCACCCCCATAGTACAACAATGACATAATTCATTAACACTCCTATGAACAAACACTTACCATTCAACTTCCGTGTATCGAGGACACCAACCCACACAATTATGAAGCTCCATGTTGCCACAAGAAAACCTCTATTAGGTTGCCATCAAATGACACATCTCCAGCATCGGTAAATCCAATTCACGGTTGGGCTGATGAAAGTCCTGAAGGAAACTTCAGAAAAAATACCCTATTGACTAAATATAATAAATTACATATTTGAAAAATATGTTAATTAATAATAATTTTGAAAACATAAAAAATATAAATATTTAATTTTAACAAATAAGAGAATAGGTACGTTTCACAGTAATTTGGGACACTTATATGGAGCCATTTTGTCTATGTTAATATGTCACACTTCACAATAATAGGATATCCATTATAGGAATCCTACCAAAATATACCTAATTTTATGTTTCTTATATCCCAAGTTAAATATTCTATAATTATTATGTTGAAAGATGAAAGGAAATTCCACAATCTAGAGCCCTTTTGAGGATTATGTATATAAATTGTTCGTGAATTATATTGGTTGCTCAAGTATTTATTCTGTATGATTTTTTCCCTTTTGGGATTGGGATTGGAATACATGTTCCTAACTAGTTTTTCTCCAAGCACTCTATCATGAGAACATTAATTTGTTAGTCCCATACCACCTTCATCTTTGGGCTTATAGATTATGTCCCAAGCAATTAAGAGATTTTTTTTCAAAAGTTTATTGCCAAAATAATTTTCTCATTTTCTAGTTTAAACTTTCTTTAACCAATGGTGGAAGTCTATGACAAGATAGAATAAAAATGGGGATGACTGATAAGATAGCTTTTAGCATTATTATCATTCCTTCCCAAGATATTCATAATCCCTTTCATGAGGAGATCTTTTTACTACATCTTCCAAAAGAGGATACCATAGTTTTTTTGTTCTTAGGCCTAAAGAGAGTGGTAATTGAAACTAAGTGCATAGAACTAGAGTGCCTTTTTTTAAGTCTATAATTTTAAATATTTTCACCCTCTTATGGAGATTACTGAAGAAGAAAATAACCTCTATTTTTTTTAATCTACTAATTATCCAAAGGCTATTGAGTATGATCTTCTAAGATTACTTTCATAAACTTTGGCTCCCTTCTCTTGGAAGAACCAAATAAAATTTTATCATTAAAAAATATAATGAGAGATAAAAGGAACATATCTTATCATTGTTATTGCTTCCCACAAACCAGTCCTCACTACATAAACCATTTCTCTCCCTAAAGAATCTTCCATGAAGATAAAGAGAAATAGAGAAATGGGATCTCCTTGGTGTGGAACTTTGGAGGATCCAAAGACCCCTAGTGACATAAATTTAATATGACCAAATATCAAGAAGTGGACACAAAAATAAACATCTAATCTATCCAATGATTATTGGAACCCAAGTCCTCAATTTTTTTGAAAAGGAATATCCAATTAACTTGATTTTGGGACTTTCTTAAGTCTATCTTAACCACCATTGTAATATATCCAATTGAAATAATTGAATGTATAAAAAGTATTTAAACCAAGGATGTACCCTTGGATGACATGAACATGCAACACTCCATATTCCATGATTAAATAAGGATACGTGATCTTCGCAACCTGTAGACATGTAAAATATACTCATGCTTCATTCAACATTATTTCGTCTATTAATTAAATAAACCAATTTAATTAATTCACTAAGCTTATCTCTTTAATTAAATAAATCAAATTATTTAATTATCTCCTAGGGTTCCTTGATTTAATTAAATAACATTTATTTAATTAAATGGTCAATACTAATTTTCCTCTCATTTGATTTAAAATAAATACAAAAATGCAAATCAAATGTCACACCCCCTAATCACTATCTTAATTAATCAAATCCCTGATTAATGCTAAGCCTAACCCATGTCCCATCCACTTGCATAATAAATCATTTATTTTGATTTATTAAAACCCCTATTTTCTTCACAAGGCATATTCCCAAGGAATATGCCCTCATTAACTCCCCTTGTTTGAATTTTTTGGCCAAGAGAATCCCCCCCCCAAAATCCTTCAACTACATGCATTTATTGCCATTTTCAAAATTCAAATGGGCACATTGGCCAAAACTTGCACAATCATGGGCCAATCAAATTGTGACAAGTGACTCTCTCCTATTTGTTGGGGATTAGTCCCACATTCTTCAATTTGGCCTCTCCTCTCTTCAAACTCAACTATAAATTGAAGGCCTCTCTCCTTCAAAAAAACAAAACACTCTCATGCAAAGTTATTCTCTTCATTTGAGAACTAATTTTGTCCATTTCATAATTTAGCTTGGCAATAATTGGGAAAGGGCTATCTTCTACACAAAGGATAGCACCAATCCATCATGGAATAGGTATACTTTATGTATTTCTTATATGCTTTGACTAAGTTTGTCATGTGTTTGTATTTTGAAGAATGAGGTATTACTTCATGAGGATATTGGAAGTGTGATTGGTTTTAAAATGTTGATCATGCTAATAGTGTGTATGTATTTTAGCATTTCTAACCATTTGCAGATTTTTCATGTCGACAATAGGCTAGAAGGAGGGAAATTTCTAAATTCATTTGAAAGTAATCAGATTTTTTCATATGCACGTCTAGTTCTCTGAATGCATTCTTACACTATCTGGAATTCAGTTCATTCCCATTGAGTCTATTTTCCCCATTTGCATCATTGATATGCATTCAATCTAATTTTCTGAAGTTCCATTTTGATTTCAACAGTTTGACTGATCATTGATTAAGTTGTAGTGAAAATAAAGCATATGTTTGAGGTCCATATGCACTGTTTAAAATAAAAAAATTGATGAAGGTAGGCATTTAGTATCATGGTGGTCCTATTCTAGTTTGGTTATGAAATATGTTGTTTAAATCCTTAAAAAAGATTTGGGGGAAGTAAGAAATCTGTGTGTTTGGATCAAGCAATTGAACTTTCATTTCATTCATCACCACACAACAAATTTCACCAGCACTAGGAATTAGTGTAGTTTCACTAGGATGTGATCCATCAATGATATCCTATGGGCATCTGTTGAATTTTCCATTGGACTATTACAATATGGATGTAATACCCCTCCTTTTTTCTCTGTTGTGCGAACAGTGTTGTTCTCCTTTGTTAAGATTTAATTTCTATTTATACTTTGACTATGGTACTCAAAAACAGTTTGATCACTATCTTTATCATGATTTGGTGATGTATTTTGATGTGATGATACAATATTCAAATGTTATTATGATGACATGTTTTGGTTTAGCTTAGTGGATATTCAAATTAATAATTTTTTATACTTTCGATTTTAGTAATATGTTAGATTCATCATTTAGTAACACTGTATTGGTGAAGGGGACGATATCACACCACTCACTTGGGAGCACCTTGCGATTCCACGATTTCCACTTCACGACGTGTTTTAATTATGACATATATATGTACATGTTGATATACTCTTTGTTCACAAGTTAACAGGTACAAGACATCAACTCCACCTGGTTTCACAGGTTTGAGCATGTTCATTTCCCAACGGTATTCGATTGGGAGATAGTAGCTAGTGTTTCCGTGCCAATTCATCACCCTAGTCATAGTGTGTCATCGGGTTTTAGTCTGGTTCAGTTGTTTTAAGATTGTTTAATTTGCCTTGATTCTATTTAAATTTCAAGTTAGAAAAAGGTAAATAAATGACTTATGTATTTAAGTTGTTGATTAAATTAATCTGGTTATAATGTTAGAAATGTTGATAAATTTATTAATTAATTTAATTAATAAAATGATTTAATCTTGGATTGGATTTATTTTATTGATTAATTAAACTAATTGTGTTGAAATTAAATTAAGTTATGCATTTTGAAATTAATAGATATTTGTTTGAAATTAGAAAATTGAAAAGATTAAAGTGGAAATTTTGAAAAAGATTTAAAATTTCATTTCTTTGAAAATTAGAAAATGCAAATTAAAAATTGGAGATATTTTCTGTTTTGTTTCTGAAAATTGATTAGGGTGGTTGAATAGATATTTTTTCTTTTTTTTTGGCTATTATTTGGAATTTTCATGAGTTTTTGGGAGAAGATTAAAAATTGGAAAAATAGAGAAGGGAAGAAGATTATTGCTGGTTGTGGGTTTTGGAATTGGTGTTTTTTGGTGAAGCTAAATTGGACTGCTAGGAAGGATATTGAAATTGAGGAGAAGGTTTTGCTCCATTATCAGTTATCAAGCTTTTGGAACCAGTTTCTTTCAATTAGTTTATTTTATTTTTCATTTTGAAAGGTTTCACAGTTTTAGTATGTTGTTTGAAAATATTTAAACTCTATTTGTTGTTTGCAAGAAAAACCCATGTTAAATCTTGCTTCAAAAATTGAAAACCTTTGTTTCTATTTGTTTTTTCTAAAAGAAAATTGGTATTCTTGACTGAAAATGGTTATTTTATGAATGGTTTTCCCCATTTGTTCTGAAAATTACTTTTTGAGAATATATAATATATATACATATATATATATAGATTGATATATATTCATATACATACATACATACATACATATATATATATATATTCATACACATACATATATATATATATGTATATATTGTGTAGATTTATTTTATTAAGTTATTCTCTCAAAATTTGTGTTAAAAATTTGACCCCTGGCCCAAATCGTGGATTTTTTTATCCGTAGGGGTTTTTGTATGAACTGTTTCTTTCAAAAAATAAAATAAAAAAATTTTTTTTTGGGGGGGGGGGTTGGGGGCTCAACTCCACTGTGCCCCCATGGGAGGCGTGTGGGGGGAGCCGTGCCAAGCGTGCCCCCCATGGGCACCCACTGTGGACGACTGTATATACACAACCACCACCCATAGTGTGGGTTCGACTGTGTTTACACAGTTGTGCCCACAGTGTGGGGTCAGCTGTGTTTACATAGCCGACCACCCTTTGCAAACCGTCCGTGGCTCGAAACTTCAATGTTGACCTTTTTTTTATTAAAAAAAAGTATATATTTAATATTTAATTATTATATATTTTATAATATTAAATATTAATATATATTAATGTTAATAAGAAATATATATTAACATTTAAAATTATATTATGTAATATTAAAATATATAAATATATAAATAAATATATATATATATATATATTTATATATAAATAATATATGTATATATATACACGATATTAGGATATATGTAATATGTGTATATATATATTTATTATTTTATGTATATATAGTGGAGATTAAATTTTAATATATATATATTATTTTTTTAAATATATATGTATAGATATTAACATATTCATTTAAATGATGCACGATTTAAATGTAATCATGAAATTTTAAATTAAAGAAAAATAGTCAAAATACTGGGTTGATTTTAAAATATTATATTTTGATAGATGAGTATATTTGATTTTTAAGGAATATGTTTAATAGATGAGTTAATTATTAAACAAAATAAATGATTTATGTTGAAAAAGGGAAATGGTTATTTGTTTTAAAACGATATTTTGTGAATGGTTGAAATAAATGTTTATGTTATAGTTATTGAAAGCAATTAGAGAATGAAATATTTGGTTTAAATTTCATCTTTGTCTAAAAGAGCCGTTATTCAATTCAGTTTTATTAGGGAAATAAAGTACAAAATATTAATAAGAGAAGTGGATTTAGGAACTCTGAAGCAGATTTAATTCTTGTTAAATTGCTTATTTAAATGTAATTTCTTTTGTTATCACCTTGGGGGAAATTGTTCAGTAGGGTTGTTAAGTCTTCCAGATGGGTATTTAAATATGTGGGTGTTCGTGTCATGTTGTCAACCTGTTTTGAATCCCTTGGGTAGTGCATGTTATGTCATCAGTTAATTATCCTATTTCCACGAACGGGGATTATTTGTGCCTCCTTTGGTAGGAGTGGATTATGTGATTTGTGGCCTCCAACGTTTTGAGTGAGTTTCATTATATGTTTCCTCCTAGAGCTGGAGTGGTTTTTATATCTGTTTTGTATGCACTTGGGTTCCCTTGATATTTGGTTGAATGTGTGTTGTCAAGTAGAAGAGTGGTTTTTGTTAGGGGCCAGAACCCATAAGAGGTAAGACTAGGTAACCTTCAGAAGTAGTTTAATCAAATGATAACTAAAGCAATGTACTTAGAAGTTTAGGTGGCACTTCACACTAAAAAGATAAGTTCTAGCCTCATTCATAGTATCAAGTGCTTGTTTAGACTTACGATGAGTGGGAAGTGTAGCGCCCTGCCACACAACCCTAGAGGAAGTTGCATTTAACTACTTAAATGAAATAATTTTTTTTTTTTCAAAAAGTAAATAATAAGTAAGTTCACTAACTAATGCCAACAACCTCTAAGGTTACGAGACAGAGGTTATATAGAACCTCAACAAAAAACATGAGTATAAACTATGACGATTACTTAATTAATAAATTAATGCATACATTCCAAGTAAGGTGAAATAACAAAAAGCATAAGATAAGACTTTTGATTTCATTAATCCATTCATTAAACCATAAGGTTACAATCACTCATTCCCCGAATGAGGCAAGTTCAATAAAATAGGGTTACAAATACAAATTCCACCTCGATAACAAGAGGGGTAATAATTACCAGAATGACTGAAAAGATAACAAGAAATAACTGTAACAGAAACAACCACGAGCTCTCCAATTGGAAGTCTCATCCACACGTACAAGGAGCAAACCCAACGAAGTGAGGTGCACGTTCCACCCAACCAAGTGGAACCCAAAGGTCCACCCCCCGTGCTAGGAGATAGTAACCAGAATTTCTAACCAAGGATGGCTACCTCTAGACATAGACTAATATAACCATACTGAAATAAATATAGTAACAACACCTAATCACAGGGTTACAATGCTTCCAGAAATTGCATAATCAGATGCATCACTGATGCGAACATACTGTCAACCTAGGAGAAGTGTCATCACATTGTTACATAGGTTATCCTAGTGAGTCTTCGTAGGTCCCGACGCCCATCTCAGGTTATCCTAGTAACCTCTAACGACTTCCAACTCCTCATGTAAACCAATGTGGAATTAGTTACCTTTCTTAGGGACAAGATAATGATCTTGCCATTCTAGGCCTTCCCATCTCAACCCAAGTCTTTACAAGCCCTTGTGATCATGAGCGAGGCATAATTATCTTATTAAATGTTTGATACTATGTGATACTCTATTCAGTTAATTTAATTATCAATGGATTAACTAACTTACAACGAGTTATCCTGGCATCGCTTTGTGTGTCGGCCCTTGTTATAAGCCACTCCTCTAAGACGACACATGGGACAACTCCACAACCCAAGGGTACACAAGTGCGACATAAGGTACCACATACCTACCCATGACATATAATCATTACACTCTCGTTCGTGATAACCGGGGAACAAACTGGTTTAATGCACTACCCAAGGTCATCTATGGTTGACTACATAGTACGACAACCCACAGATTGAAATCCCAACTAGAAGACTTGTTAATTATTAAGATCCACACTTCCCAATGATACACATGTAGATCAATGCCAAGACAAGAATCAAATTCTACTTTGGGTTCACTAAACCCATTTCTTCACTAGCATTCAATAACCAGTGCGTTAAACAAATTGAATTTAATTATGCCATTTAAAAATCATTTTATTTCCACACAGCATTTAAATGCATGAAACATTAATCTGAATCCCAATAATTCAAATGAAAGCATAATCCCATATTAAAATTAAATATTTATTCCACCATCAATTAAACTTATTTTCTAAGAAACACAATATTCCCCATTTAAATAATGTAATAATAAAATAACATAATCCTTTTCAAAATGTTAATATTAACATCAATATTACAACTATTGATTAAAATTTCCCAATATCATAAAAGAATAATAAAATTATTCCATCATAAGCATTTGAATATTATAAATCATACTATTACAATATTAAATGCTTTTTTTAATATTATAATAATTCTTAATATTTAATATAATAATAAATTTTAATATCAAATATTATAATATTGATAATATTAAATATTATGAAAATTATAATATTAAAATAACTTAAAATATTATTATTATATATTTTTTTTTATGAATTTAAATTTTTTATTTTAAAAGGGCCCATGCCCTGCCTTGATTCACGTGCAGGGTTAGGGTTGGGGCCGCGGGTCTAGATTTTCCCACCGACTATGTTTACAAAGTCAACACTTTTGACGAGTTCTGACAGAGGTTGTGGCGGCCACAGGAGGTGGCGCCATTGGGGATAGGGAGGGATGGCGGCAAGGGAAGCGTCGCAGCTGTAGAAGCCGTCATGGTTACCACGCGGGCGGCGCCGACAGCGTCACCACCACTATGGTGGCCACTGCCTGCATAGTCTGCGTGGGCGACGGATAGTAGGGAGTGGGCACGACTCACCCACTCTGCCCCCATGGGAGTGGCGGTGGGTAAGCCCCAACTCACCTAGCTTTTTTTTTAATTTTTTTAATTTTTATTTGTTTTTCTCTTTTTTTTTTGTTTTTAAATGACGGTCCTCTTTCATATATATATATTTTTTGAAAATCCACAGCCTTAAAAGACAATAAATTTTTTTATAATTCTAGAAAAAAAATTATTTTAAAGAAATTTGGCCAATATAACCTTACAATAAGAAATTATAAAAACAATCCCCAAGCCTAAATAAATTTATCTATATATAAAATATATCTAAATAACCATACAACCAAATGAAGGCTACAAATAGATTGAAGAACAACATGAACAAAGTAGAATTGAAGAGTAATTTAATCTTCCATTAACACCACACCAATGAATCAACAAAAAATCGAATTAAACAAGATGAGAACCTGATTCCCTTGAAGTATGCTGAAGGTCTTGCTGCTGCCTTGAAACCCTCTTGAACACTTCAGACTCCACAAGCTTTTCCTCCAAACCCACAAAATTAAGCAATCTTCCTCTTCTCTTTTCAATTTTCTCCCAAAAACTCCATTTTTGATTTTGTGAAGAAATTTTTAAGATAATGCAAAATTTCTTCCAAAATCCCACAACAACCCTCATAAATTTTTGAAAACAGAATAGCAAAAGTCTTTCTTTTGAATTTTTGAATCTCTAAATTGATTTTTTAATCCATTTTCTTAAATTTCAATTTCAACTCAAATTTGCATGCATTTTCAAAATGGATAGCCTAAATCATTTCCACATAAATAACTTAATCAATTAATAAATAAATCTACCATAAGATTAAATATTAAATTAATTAAATTAAATTAATCAATAATTAAATCACAATTCCTACATTATTCTAACTCCCCAAATAGACTGAAACCAATCAAACTAAATAAAATAGAACAACTGGATCACACTAGGACTGACGACACACTATAGCTAGGGTGACGACTTGGCACGGAAATCCTAGCTACTATCTCCCAATTGAATGTTGTTGGCAATGGACACGCTCGAACCTATGAACCAGGTGGAGTCGATGTCCTGTACCTGTCAACCTACAAACAAAGAATACATCCACATGCAATAATATGTCATAAATAAGGCACACTGTTAAGAGGAAATCATGAGATCGCAGGGCAAGTTCTAATTGACGCATCTAACATAACAACATAGTCGAAAGCATGAAACATCATAAAATAACTACCCACATATGATAATTCCAAACATGCCATAATAATCACATCAAAATAAAGTATCATCACATCAATATACATCATGATAAAATAGTGATCCACTACAATCAAGTACATAGTCCAAGTACAACGCAAAACTAAAGCATAAAGAGGAAACAACATAGTTCTCACAATAGACCAAAATGGAGGGGTATTATATGAAGGGCCTATAATGGCAATGGTTGACTAACTTGTTTTCATGAGAGGTATTTGATCCCGCATTAGTAAGTATGAGGGTCGGGGGTTGGTTGAGGTCTCCAAGATAACCCTTAACTAGGGGGTTGGGGCCTATGAAGATCCGTAGTGGGTAACTCATGACAAGTTGTGCAATGACACTCTATCTAGGACAATAGTTGGTATTTGATTCTATGTGTATGGTTCTCTTTACATACTTTATCTATTTCATATCTAGAAGCAATGTGACCATGTTAGAGTTGTACTTGTGTTGTACTTGTGTGGTACAAGTGATTGGTTGTGTCAGTATGGTTTAGTTATGTGTTAGATTGTGTCTAGAGGTAGATGGCCTTGGCTAGGATTCCTTGTTACTATCTCCTAGCATGGGGGGTGGGCCTTTGGGTTCCACTTGGTTGGGTGGAATGTGCACCTTACTCCGTTGGGCTTTCTTCTTGTTCGTGTGGACGAGATTTCCAGTTGGAGAGCTCATGGGATCCTGTTTCTTTTCATTCCTTACTCATATCATTTAATCTTGTGATTATTACCCCTCATTTGTTATCGAGGTGGAAAGTTGTAATTGTAATCTTGCTTATTGGACTTACCTCATTCGGGGAATGAGAGATGTAATCTTATTGTTTATTTATTGATAAATGAAATTGCATATTATCTCTTATGCTTTGATGTAATTTATCATGTATGGAATGTATGCGTTTTAATTTCTTAACTAGATAATCAATATGGTTTCAATTCATGTTTTTTATCGAGGTTCTAAATTAACCTCATCTCGTAACCTTAGAGGTTGTTGGCAATTGGTAGTAAAATTTCATGTTAATTGTACATAAACAAAAAAAAATAGTCCATTTAAGTAGTTAATTGCAACTTCCTCTAGGGTTGTGTGGTGGGGCGTTACACTGCAAGCAAGTGTGATTCTACCACCATGTCTGTGATCTTCTGTGTGCTTGCATTTGGATGTGTTACTTCAATAGATACCATGTGATTTGAGTGTCTTCTCAGGTCTTCTAGAGGTTTTAACATCTCTTTCAAAACTTCCTTCTTTGCATGATCTACTGCCAATTGTTTTTCTTCTATTTGCTTGACTCTAGTTTCAGCATCATCAAAAAAAAAATCTGCTCTCTCTTCTGCTCTCACTAGAGTTTCTTCCATTATCACATCACACTCTTTGGTTTTCTGCAAGCTCATTAGGCCATAGAGATGCTTCCTACAAAGCAAAGCCTCTTTACTTCATCAATTTGTCTTGGTCTCTTGCCAATATTGTCAAATTTTCATCATATGCCATAATCTTCAATACTAATATTTTCTACATATGTCTTGGATACTTATATTGTCAGGTCTCTTGGATAGTAAAAAATAATAATATTTGAGCGAATAAAAGCTAGGTTTTCATCATTAAGCTTTTATGTGGATCCTAATATTGTTAAGTCTCTTGTGAACATAGCTTTTATTCGCTCTCTTGTGAACAAAGCTTTTTCGAACATAGATTTTATGTGGATATCAAATAATGAGCAAATAAAAGCTAGGTTTTCATCATACGTCTTGGTCTCTTGCCAATATTGGCAGGTTGTCAGGTTTTCAGAATCGTATGGATGGCACAAACATAGCTTTTATTCGCTATTTTTTTTTTACATCTACCAGTAATCTTTAATGAAGATTCACTAACAGTCTTCTTAGCACACACATTTTGCATAAGTCTTACAATCATGACAGTTTCTGGGCTTTAAGGTATTCTAAAAAATAGTTCAAGTGTCCTATCTATACTTTCACGTGTTAAATCTACCAAAGAGAGAATGATGCCTGCCATTTAGATAAAAAAGAATTAGTTCATGAATGTCTATCTCTGTCAATTAGAAATTAGAAATCAAGTTGGACTTATCTAATTTGTAAACACATTTAAAGATGCTCACTCTAAAAAATAAATCATAGTGGTAGTAAAGAAGGTCGCAGTCTATGGGGAAAATTTTCATATGATTTAAAGTTGCAATTTGAACTAGGGATAATAAACAACGAGCTAATGTGTCTAAAGGGGCTTTCCATTCATTAATTTTGCATTCTTGACAGGTGATTGCACCTCTCTTAAGATCATACTTGATTTGGTCTCTCTTAAACTTATAAGTCAACACTTTAAATACACAAACCTTATATACACCACCACATTTAAGGACTTCAAAGATCTTATCATGGCATATTTTTAGGGTTATTACAGCTCACATGCCAAAACTTAGTTAGCCGCATTAATCTTACCTGCTAGTTCGTAGTATTGTTGAGTCTCCATATGAGTTTCGATGAAGGGTTGTGGGTCTGGCTTAAGAAATTCAAAGCCCTTTCTACAAATCCTACAACTATTGCATCCCAGGAAACCACATTTCTGTGAAGCACTCTAGAAAAAAATTTACGCTCTTCCACATTTGATTTTTTTTCTGGCATTGCTAAAGGTACTTGTTTGAAAGTTTACAAATTTAAACCACTTAAATAAATCAGCCAAAGAAAGCAGATTTGTGAGAAATAGTGCACATGATTTTTCTTGAGTGTCTTTGGTTTGTTACTGATGTTTGAATATTTCTGGTTTTTTTTTTTGATGTAATTTTTCCAAGCTTTCACATCTTTAGCAGCCTTGGAAATGTGATAGTGCTACTAACCAGCAATGTACAAGTTTTGATCTTTACCATACTTGGAACAAAGTACAAAACATAGATTACTTGGAAATACATAGATTATTTTCAAATGCAACAAAGTCAACTTGAACTAAGGAGAAGCCTATAGAGATTTAGATAAATCTTGTTATCTACATCCAACTCATCATAATTTGGGGTCAAATTTACACATGCCTTTCTTCAACCCATCAGATTCTTTAATAAAATATTGTAGGGTACAATTTATGCTTGCAAAATATCTAAGGGATGCACACAGTCTATGGTTGTTTACTTTAAGCAACATGCGGTGCCATCCACCATTCATTGATTTAGTCAACCCTTTTAGCAACATATGTCTTTAATATATGTTTTTAGTAATTAACCTGATTATTTCTATGTATTTATAAGTCAATTCAATATTCTCTCATACTATATCATTATGCTTATAATTTGTTGATCTTTAGATTTATGTTATAAATTTATATGATCACATTATTATGGTTGTTTCAAGATAATAAATGATGATGATATTGAGAGATTTGTTCTTATTTTTGGTTGATTTGTTGACTTAATACTTATAGTGATGTGTAGAGGGACTTTGATAAGGTGGGGAATGACTCCAAAAAGTGTGGTACCCTTCCAATGCAATCAATATCAAAAGCATGACTTACTTATAAATACTTCTCTATTAATCATGATCATTAAAATCATTTGTCCTTTCAATTAAGATCATGTTATTGTTTGAAGTTAATGATCAAAATGAATTTAATATTTTCACATGATTGTCTTCTTGTTTCATAGGAAGAGGAGGAGTGACTTCGTTTGCACAAGGAATGTGCAACATTGAAACAGCAAAAACAATATTTGAAGCAAGATTGGAGTCAAAGAGAAAATCAAGCGTTGAAACTTGAAATTCATAAAGCATTTTTTAATGCTTAGGGCTCCAATTCATGATTTAGTTTTCTATTTTGAACCAACTCACTTTTCTTTTTGGGTTTAAAATTAACCATTTGACTTGATCTTTTGAAACTTGGTTAAAATTAAACTTAGAAACTCACAAGATTTCATTTGGGTTTTAACAATTGGACAAGGCAAACTTCACATCTCATTTCGGTGCTTTAAAACGAATCAAAATCATTGCTTTTGAGGTCTAAAATGAACAAGTTTTTTTCATGTTTTGCAGTATTTTTCACAAATTAATAACATTTAAAAGGCATATGTGCTTCTCTCACGCTTCACAATGATCTTAAGAATCAAAAGTATTTTGGTGATATTAGTTTATTTAAAAGATTTCCTTCACACTTTGATTTGGGATCTAAAATTTAACAAAACATCTTGCAAGTGTGAGTAAACTTATTGCATGTGTTCTCCCTTTGTTTCTAAATGAAGGTTGATCGAACTATGAATATGTTTGCTCACTTTTTTTTATCTTAAAGGGCCTGCCTTGTGGGAAAAATTACTCACCCAAGGGAATGACCCAATCGATAACACACTAAAGCCAAGTGTATTTCCAACCGGGATATAAAAGTGGGTACTGGAACAAAAGATAGTATCACGCAGTTGGCTCTGATGAGAAGGCAACAATGGTCTCTCACTGCATGGGTCAATCTCCATGAACAAAAATTCCGAACTAAAACCCCTTGTTTAGGAAAGGCCAAAATCCTATCTATTTGTTGGTGCAAAAGGTCATATCCTTTGAAGCCACCCCACATTATACATACAATTTATTGTAGAGATGAAAAGTATGCCATGGGAGATTCATGGGTACTGATGCTTGGCTGACCCAAGAAGCAAGTGCACTATAAGGGGGAGCCTGTGTGGTAAAGTATCGAATCATCCGCACTGAATATGTGTAGCTAGATTTATCCAAGTGGGAACCCAACAAAGATTTTTTTTTGCCTAGAGTTGTGCATGTTATTGGAATCAAAACACTTTGCTTGGATCTAAAATGTTGGAAAACAAACATTCATAGATAACTTCAAAATTTCAAACCCTTTGGAGGAAAAAAATACCCTTGACAAATCTAAGTGCTCTTGCTTGCCCTAGGGATCTATCCTTAGAGGTTTCTAAGTACTTGGGTTTAATCATCATTTGTTTTCACTAAAGTCAACTTAGGGAAATATGCTCTTAAAACCTTGATCTTCACATAATGGACCTTTTGGAATGAAAAGGATTTGAGACATAGACATTTAGTTTGAAACTTTAATCAAAGAATTGTTTGTGGTAAAAATAATTCATTAAGCAAAGATAAAGACAATCATTCCACACATGTGTTCTCTAAAATGATTTCCCACAAAATAAAAATCCGAAAACCCAAGTTCAAAAGTTTTAGTTCGAAAGCTCGTGAGGAGCGTCTCAAAAGACTTCTCGAAGTTAGAGAAAGATTGGTTTACAAATTTTACAAGAAATATTCAAGAAACAACCCTGACTTGTACGAGTTCTATTATCAACAGAATCCTGAGCTTTTTGAAAGGTTTTATTTTCTCACATAGGAAGTCAAGCATGTTCTTCAAAACTGAGGTCTTGTAAGAAGAATTATTATCTAGGTCAAGTCTAAGGTCAAATTCAATCACTTTCATCCATCTCTCAACCATAAAAATCAATCAAAAATCACCTCACCAACAACTCTTGGAAACTTTGTAAACATATTTTATGCTAAACTTCTAGGAAAAATCAAATCACTTTGTTTGACTCAACACACCTAGTCAAACCATCATCTTGTGCATGACTTTTCTCTAAGATAACACAACTTCCTAGGGTTTACAAGTTCATATTGTTTAGCTTAACACACTTAGCCAAATTATCAAATAATCACCTTGTTTGACTTGACACACTTAGTCAAACTACCCTCTTGTATGAATTTACTCTAGGATAACACAACTTCCTAGAGTTTTACGATTATATTATCACTTTTGTTTGAATTAAAACACTTAGTCAAAATATCAATCCATCACAATCAATCAGTTCAAGCCCTAAAAGTTTAGCATTTCCTTCAAAGGTTTATAATAGTTCCATTCATGCATATCACTCATCTTCCATTTATCTCATCCTCATTATCGCTTTGATCCTTAAATTATCCTTGTTCTTCCCTTCTTTGAACCTAAGGTTTAGATCGATCTAAAGGATTAAAGGTTCATCTTTTACATTCTTGTAAATTGATCTTCATTTTATGGTTCAAACTCAATCTCAACACAAGAAGAATATGGAGCAAAACAAAGAGACATCCATTTCAAGTGATCTAAGTCAAACCAAAACAAAGTTCAATCCGATGATAACAATCGAACTCCCAATCAATTGTCCTCAAATGACTCAGAGTTCTCAAGAGGAAGTTCATAGAGAGGACATTACTAACAATGGGATGAGACAATCGGAAATTCTAGAAATGGTGCAAAAACTTGAAAGCCACCGAATTGTTAGTGCCATGCTGAAATTGTACCCATCCCAATACATGCCTGAGTTAGCAAAAGAAGGGGCTAAAACCCCTTCTAACTTTGACATAAGCACTATTGTGGAGAGGTATCTTAGTATCATACCTTCACCCACGTCCACGCTCCCACTTCAAAATTTCACTCAAAACATCCCCCAAATCATATCATCTATCGCTTCAACCCCGCCAGTTGTTAACAAAGGAAGTGCCATGTTTTGTGAACTTCAAAAACATCACCTTGTGAACAATTGAGAGTTGAATGCAAGCAACACATCAAAAAAATCTATACCAGTGAATCCATTGCACCCTTATGTCCCGCTCACATTTCATGATAATACAAATTCATCCTCATTTCACGCAACACCGGATTATCCCCTTGACATGCAAACTTATCTCCTTATCTCACAAGGAGAAGGTGACTTTCAGGGATTGCAACACCTGTATTTCCACCATTTCCACCCTTACTGCTCGCATTTGCATCATCACTTGGGATGAGTCTTCCTCCTCTTCCTGCCATCAACCATTCAAGACAGAGCACCTTATCGAATCCACTAGCTATGACATCTATATCACAACAACTGATGGAAATCATCCAAACAACCACAGTGATCAACACATCTACCATTCCTCAAATAATGGTTTCATAGGGACCAAGCACCATGATCGCACCATCCATAAATCAAACTTTGATCATTAACACGACCATTCTGCTCATCACAATGGTTGGAATTCTTCCAAATCCACCACTATTACCACCAAGGAACAATGCGACTAATTCATTCACCATGACATTGCAAGCTGCTCAACAAGCTGCCTAGAAAAAAGCACTTCAAAATCAATAAGCTGGAAAATTAGCCGCTCAACAAGCATAATCAAAATTAGCTGCACAATAGGCACATCAAGTTGCACAAGCCGAAGCCTTGTTACAACAACAACAAGCCGAACAAGCTTCCCAAGCTACATAGGCAGCTCAAGTCGCTCAAGATGCTCAATCCACACAAGCTAGAAAAGCCCCACATACCACTCAGATTATGCAAGCAATCCAACAAGAACACACTCAAGTATGAGCACAATTCCAAGCTCAACAAGCACAAGCACAAGCATAGTACCAAGTGTAATTGTAAGCACATCAAGAAGCATATCAACAAGCCTTGCAAGACTACCAATTACATCAACAATATGACCAACAACAAGCATTGTTGGTACAACAACAACACGACCAACAACAAGCATTGTTGGAACAACAACAATATGACCAACAATAAGCATTGTTGGCACAACAACAACATGATCAACAAAAAATATTGTTGGCACATCAATAAAAACATGACCAACAATGGGCATTATTGGCTCAAGAACAAGCACATGCATTACTTGCTCAGCAAAGCTTGCAACAAAATCACATCAACGTCTCACCCATAAATCCCACACCCTAGAACATGTTCACTCCACCTCCTGATCCACAAGGTGATGTGACGACACAAATCAAACTTCTCTCACAACAAGTGCTATATCTTCAATTTGGGAAGATAGTGAGGACACCGAGCAACCTATGTTCCTATCCATTTGATAGAAGCTTGGAAATGGTACCATTCCCAAAGGGATTCAGAATCCCCAAATTTGATAAATATTGGGGAATGGGGAACCCTGAAGATCACATTAGGGAGTTCCAAGTACATTGCACAGAAGTTGCCTATAATGACACATACCTAATGCATCTATTCCCTCAAAGCTTGGCTAGTGATGCCATGGAATGCTTTTCTTGTTTGCCTACGAGAATCAAAACGTTTGAGGAAATCAAAGATGCATTCCTCCAAAATTACGCATTGAACATTTTTGTGGATGTTAGTCTGGAAGAACTCTCAATGCTCAAACAGAGTAAGGGGGAATCATTCACCGCCTTTCTCCAATGATGGCGAGCGAAGGCCAATCGAAGTAAGTGGGCCATGCTAGAAGAGAAAAAAGTTTGTACAATCATTGTCAATATAGACAAAACCTTGGTGTTCTATCTAAAGATGAAATGCATCGCTACGTATGATCAACTGATCCCCAAGGCACTCAATATTGAATGAGCTCTTGTTTCACAAACAAGCATGCCCACTTATCAGGAACATCAGGACAGTCACCCATCCACCATTTTCAATGAAAAATATCGCACATGGGTGAAGAATCGAAATGTCACAAATGATGGCATAATGGATGCAAAGGTTGTCATCAGTGCTCCCAAGAAAAATAATCAAATGCAATATTGCCAATCGCAGAACAACAACCAAGGTAACACACTAAAAAATGTGGTAAACCAACAACCACCCCAAAACTAGATCAACAATCTTAATAATCAAGGACGACCACCTCTACGAAACAAGTTTCCCCCCAAAAAAAAATTCATAGCCCTTGGGGAATCAATCGAGTCCATCATGAAAAATTTGGTGAATGAGAACATCATCAAGGTCCCCACCCATGATAATTATAGCAAACCCCAGGTGAAGCCACCTTGGTACAATGAAAACCTCTTGTGTGATTATCATAAACTCAAGGGACACACAACTGCCAACTGTATGAAGTTGAAGAACATCATCCAGGACCTTACTAAGGACAAGATCATCAATGTCGAACAACCAACCGGTAATCAAGATATGAAGATATACACGAATCTGATCCCCAATCATAATTAGGGAAAAAATCAAGAAAATAACCAAGGGAACAACAAAGGGAAGAAAAAGTATGTTAGTGCTAACCTTGTATATGAAGAGATCATCGCATGTGTAGACGAAATGGTCACTGTCATTAATGTTAGAGGAGCCAATGCTGATTGTGGAGTCACCACATGCAACATAAAGGTTACTATTATTGGGGCATCATAACCATCTAAGACCCCCATTTCAAATACAAAGGTCATTCCCTACGACTATAGTGTCATTGACTAGCTAAAAATAAGCCCCGCCCAAATCTCTATCATGGAATAATTGAAAATTTCTGCCACCCATAGGAAAATCATTGATGAATAATTAGTTGCATCCACCATCTCCACCACCCTTGATACAGACCAATTTCATGCTATGGTTGGTAACATCATTACCCCAAACCTCCTCACCTTCTCTGACCAAGATTTCCCTGCCCAACCATCTCATAATCGGGCACATCACCTTTAGGTGTTGATTCACAAAAAAAAAGTCAAAAGGGTCCTGGTGGATGGAGGTTCTTGCCTCAAAATCCATTCCTTCTAACTCATAAAGAACTTGGGACTCTCTGAGGATTCCATTAAAAAGAAAAAAAAGTATCACCATAAGAGCATATGATGATCAAGAAAGAGTGTCTCAAGGCACCATAAGAATTCCAATCCAAGTATGGCTAGCCACCATGGAAATCACTTTTCAAGTAGTTGATCTTGACTTACCATACAACATCCTCCTAGGATGCCCATGGATCCATGGAATGAAGGCAGTTTCCTTGAAATTTCATCAATGCATCAAATTCCTATACTAGAACGAGGAGATCACTATACATGATGATCCATAACCATTTGCCTATTGCAAAAACTTGGAAGCCAAGTTTTATAAAATCCCCCAAGTCCTAAAAATGACGAAGGTCCATCCACTTCATACATAGACCCATCCAACCTCGCCTTGACTTTTGCGACAGAGACACCCTCTATCCCCAACATATTCAAAATCAAACTCATGATCCAAGACAATGGATGAAAAGAATAAAAAATTAAGAAGAATGTGTCTGTTGTAGGAGAGTTACCACAATCTCCTAGGTTGCATGGGTAACCTCATCCAGTTGAAACACCTATTCGCACTGTTAGGGAAGATCCTTCTGGATTCCACCATTTGGGGGATCTAAGTCAAGAAAATGTGGATGAGGGAGAAATCTCAAACACATTATACCAAGATAAAAGGCCCACACCCACCCTACCCATGGATGAGGCTAACAAAGGATTGCAAATTATGCTCAGTATGGGCTATAACAAGAATGAAAGCCTTGGAAGAAACAATGATGAACGACTGGAGCCTATTGTTGTAGAAAGAAGAATAAAAAACATTGGCCTTGGATGTACCCCTCTGATTATAACCGTACGTGGTAGAGGTACTCCTAGTAGAGAATGTAGGTCCCCTCCTCAAGTATCAACAACCACCCTTTGACTATCCATATGCACAAGTCTCCCCTTAGATAATTTAACTTTTGATGTAACTGATGTGTGCACCAATAGTGATGATGAGGATATCATAGAAATCCTTCCTATTCTCTTTGAGAATTCTACCTTACTTATGATTAGTGCCTTACCCACTAAGTCAAACCAACAAACCCATAAAATCAACTTAGTGTATCCTCAACTCATCGACTATGACCAACGAGGACTGCTGATTCTAGACTGATTTAAAAATGATAAGGCACTCTCAAAATTCATGGGAATAAGGGATATAGTACCATGTAGAGATCAAAAACCTGGATTCGACATCACATTCGACACTCAGGCATATTATGGGGAGATGATTGAATCCTTCAGTCCCAAAAGAAAAATCATGAAAATAAGCTCAGGGTTATTGAGTGAAAACCACACTGTGACACTCTCTAACCAAAAAATAGTAAAAATAAAGGATGCATCTAATGGTGGAAACCTCTCTGAGGTGTTGGAAGATGAAGGATTCAATCCCCCCCCTACTGCACTGCATCAGGAGAAATCAATAGTTTTGGCAGAAAAGTGTAATCTTGTCAACTTGGGAATGGAGGCAACAACACAAATGATTTTCTATGCTGAGTCACTTCTGATAGAGGAACACGAACTATTGGCTGCATTTCTAAAGGAAAGAAAAGTGAAATTTGCATGGACCTATGCCGATATGCCAAGTCTCGATCCGAAAGTCGTGGTTCATCACTTGGCTATCTACTCAGGAGCAAAGCTAGTTAGACATAAATTAAGAAAAATGCATCCTCAGATCGCCTTGCTAGTCAAGGTATAATTACAAAAACTCTTGGACGACGGTTTTATACGCCCAATTGATTATCCAAAATGGGTGTCTAATCTTGTGTTTGCTTCAAAACCAAATGGGGGCATCTATATTTGCACTGACTTTAGAGACCTCAACAAGGCATGTTCCAAGGATAATTTTCCACTACCTAACATTGATATGATAGTGGACATGATGATCGAACACGAGATGCTATCACTAATGGATGGCTTCTCGGGGTATAACCAAATAATGATTGCAAAGGAGGACTAGCATAAGATGGCATTTACATGTCCATGGGACACCTACTACTGAAATATGATGCCATTTGGGCTAAAAAAATGTAGGTGCAACATACCAAAGGGCCATGAAACTAATATTTCATGACATGATACACAAAACTGGCAAAGATTACATGGATGATATAATGACAAAATCAAAGAAGAGACAAAATCATATAGTAGTCCTAAGTGCCATTTTAGACAGACTGGAGAAGTACAAGGTTAGGCTCAACCCCAAGAAAATGTCTTTGGGGTACCATTAGGTAAACTTCTGGAATACATAGTATCAATGAGGGGAATAGAGGTAGATCCCACCAAGTTCAAAGAAATCCTCGACATGGAAGCACAAGGACATTGAAACAACTCATATACTTGCAAGGTAGACTCCAATGCATCTGAAGGTTTATAGCACAACTGGCAGACAAAAAAATTGCATATTCACATCTAATCCAAAAGGGAGTAACATACAAATGGGATGACAAGTGGGAATAGGAATTCAGAAAAATCAAAGAATATCTACTCATGCCACTAGTATTAATGCCACCCATTGCAAGAAAACCACTGATTTTATACATCTTGGCAACAACAATAGCACTTGGTGCTCTTTTAGCTTAGCATGATGAAAACAGGATAGAGAGGGCCATCTATTACATTAGAAAAATAGAGGTAGACCATGAGCTCAACTACACACCAATAGAAAAATCTTGCCTAGTAGTTGTGTTTGCAGCCCAAAAGTTTAGAACTATATCTTAGCTCATCAGATCAAGCTGATCGCCAAGATCGATCCCCTAAAGTATCTACTGTCAAAGGCAATGCTCATAGGAAGAATGGATAAGTGGGTCATGATACTATCAAAACATGATACTGAATATGTGGAGCGAAAAGTAATCAAAGGACAAGTCATCATAGACCAACTGGCGGAGGCTCCAATCTATTCAGAGAATCCACTCATATCAGAATTTCCAGACAAGTCCATATTTAATCTCAACATAACCGATCATTGGAAACTCTACTTTGACAGTTCATACACACAACATGGATCAGGAACCAGTATTTTATTCATCACCCCACAAGGGGATTGTATACCTAGATCCTACAAATTGGTATTCCCCTACACTAACAACAATGCAGAGTATGAGGCTTTAAGCATAGGTCTTAAGATTGCAACACAGTGGCAGATCATGGCACTAAAAGTCTATGGGTATTCACAACTCATTATCAACCAAGTCAATGGTGAGTACCAAACTAAGGATGACAAGCTCACACCATAAAAGAAGTTAATATAAAGCCTTAAGGAATCGTTCATTGATATCACCTTTGAGTAGATACCAAGGGCTAACAACAGAGCAACTGACGCCATGGATACAATTAGATCCTTATTGGATATCCCTTGCAATGTCTTAAGAAATTAATTCTTGGTAGAACAACTTATTGTACTGACATTTGAGGTAGGGTGATCCCACAATAGTGGTTTATAATTTTTGGCCAAACTCGACACTGAAATTATTATTTTAAACTAAATATTCACATTCAGGATCCTAGAGCAGCTAAACCGCGAGGAATTTGAAGATGATGAAAACTAGAGTCTCATCACATTTTGTCTTTGGATTCTAAAAATATTTTTTTCATTTTTTTTTTTAATAAGATTGCACTTCTTTTTCCATCTCCAACGAAAAATGGTCTTTTTCAGAAAACAACATTTTAAAAAAGTGATGCTCACCGTATACAACATAAATTTTATTGTATGAAGGATTAAATTCTAATTTTTTCGGATTTAGATTTTTAACTACAGTATATATCACTTTCATTTTCTCTCATAGTTGTTTATTGAATTTTTTTCCTTAATAGAGTTTCGAAGTCAAACCAATTGCAATTTAGAAATAGGCGGACTGTATAAAACATAAATTTTTATGTATGTATCAAAATTCATTTTTTTTTTTTTAATGGATCAAGGACATAAATACCCAGCACAAACATTTTTTTTTTTTCAAATATTTTGAAAATTTTCTATTTTTCCATATGTGCAAAATAGAGAGCTTGATTTTCGGTGAAAAACCTATGTTTAATAAAACTAAAAAAACACATACATAATAAAACCAAAAAATATTAAAATTATATTCATATGATAACTCATTTTGAGGCATACCATAATATTTTGAAATAAATTTTAAATGAATTCATTTGATCCCCCAAAAGGTAAATCAAAAGTGATTTTTTATCATCATTTTGATAGGTGTAAAAGAGACTCATTTATAGGTATGGTTTGAAACTAGAGAGGTTCTATCCAAGGGGGTATGATCTAAGGTGGTTTGATCAAACCCTCTTCAATTGGAATCCTTAAAATGGAACTTTTAAAGGCTTAAATCATTATATTTTCTAAACATATGTGTTTTCAGCAAAAAAAATTCCTCTTAGAAATTGTAAACCAACTTTATGGGATCACTAGAGTCAGAATATGTGTGTGAAATCATTAATCTCAGTGATCCTTGGTATCATGACATCTATACCAACCTAAGAATAGGAGTCCTCCCAATTGACATAACCCCAAACCTCAAACGATCCTTTATCAAAAAGTCCACACGTTTTGTCATCCTAGCAGAAACCCTCTACCGTAGGAGCATTGAGGGAACCCTTTTGCATTGCATAAATCTTGAGGAGGCCTTGATTGCTCTGATTGAGGTTCACAATGGCACTTGCAGTTCAAACTCGAGCGATATGACCTTGGCTAAGAAGTTGCTAAGAACTGGGTACTACTGGCCGACAATGGAAAAAGAGGCACATGACTTTGTCAAAAAGTGTCTACAGTGCTAGCAACATGGAGACCTTATCCATGCACCAGCTCAAGAATTGCATCCTATTGTTACACCATGGATCTTTTCACAATGGGGGCTCAATATTATCAAAAAAATCACACCCACCTCATCCAATGACCACAAATTCATCATTACCTCCATAGAGTACTTCACAAAGTGGGTCAAAGCAATTCCAATGACCTACATAACTAGAAAGAAGATATCCAAGATCATCCTGAACTATGTCATTTGTCGATATGGTGTCCCGTAATCCATTATCTTTGATAATGGGACACCTTTCAAGAATCAATATGTCTATGAATTATGCGACAAATTCAAAATCCAACATTGATTTTCCACTCCATACTATCTCGAATGCAATGGCCAAGCAGAAGCTACCAACAAAATTATTTTGAAAATCCTTAAGAAAATAGTGAATGACTCTGGTCATGATTAGCATCTGTAGCTAAATCTCGCCTTATGGGCCTACTGCACCAACATTTGCACACCAATAGGTGCCACCCCATTCTTCCTAGTCTATGGATGAGAAGCCATCCTCCCAATTGAGATCGAGCTCCCATCACTGAGAATATCATTGCAAAACCTCATCATAGATGAAGAATACAGAGTCTCATGACTGAATGAGCTGGAGTTATTAGATGAATGGTGCATGGATGCCCTTAATCATCTACAAGTCTATCTAAACCACCTAAAGCGTAGCTACAACAAGAAAATCAGGCGATGAACCTTCCAAGTCAACAAACTTGTGCTAAAAGAGAACCATAAATAATGTGCCGAACCTAGATAGCAAAGGAAAATTGGAGCCCAATTGGTTGGGACCTTTCATCATCACAACAAGTTATAAGTCATGGGCATATCAAATTTGTCAATACCAGAGGGCGAGCCTCTACAAGAGCCCATGAACAACTATCATCTCAAAATGTTTTATGCCTAAGAACTTGCAAGGTATAGAATCAAAAAATACAAAAAAAAAAAATGTCCTGAAAAAATGGTTACCTTTATGAAAACCTAGCAAACAGGCATCTTGGTGACAACAAAAAAATCAAAATATCCAAAAATCCAAAAAAATCAGAAAAACGGATTGAAAATAGTAAAGAAAAAAAATAAAATCATCCTCTAGTGAAAACCACTTCAGTGGCACTTTGGACAAGTACCTTTGTGAAAACCTGCCAAACAGGCATCAAACATAAATAAAGCACTCTCCATCTACTAGGATCTTCACAACCTTTTCCGCACACTCACTTATCCACTACATTCCATTACAATCCGCCATTCATTTGCATCTATACCATAGCATGATCTTGTGCTCGTATCATATTCCACCATAGTACTACTTGACATATTCCTAAGGTCAGTTTGTCCTACCTTCATCGAAGTAGTCTATCAAACCACGCTAGGGGTATGTTCCTATACCTACATTGGTTCAGATTCATGTATATTCTTGTGATCTTCCTAAACATCAAAAAATCCAAAAACATTCAAAAAATTCATCGAAAACCCAAAAACATTCAAAAAATTAAAAAAACAAAAATATCCAAATCATTCAAAAATCCAAAATTAAAAAAATAGAGTCGTCAGCCGAACTACATTGTCTCTGATCTTGAACATAGGCAAGGTTGATCTTTGATCATCCCTCGAGATAGTTACATCATTCATTTAGGCATTCGTCGCATTGGCAATCTTTGCCCATCTATTTCACATTTTAGGTCAGTCCTTTAGGCGTTTTCACATTGGCAATATGTTTTCCCATCTATCTTATCATTGAGTTGAGTTTGTCGTCAGTCAAACTACATGGTCTTTGCATTTATAATGTAGGCAAGGCTAAGCTATGGATCAGCTCTTGAGACCCCTAGGATAGGTCTTTAAGTCAGTCTTTTCATCATAAATCTCGAAAATACAAAAAAATCACAAAATTCCAAAAAAAACCTCAAAACATTTGAAAAAACCCAAAATGGTGCATATGTCTCATCTTGGTTTCACCCATAGTAATCATCATTCCTAATAAAACATCGTCGCTTTCATCCTTTGGTAAGTCAGTCGAAAGCAAGTCTAGCAGGTTTAAAAGTGAATGCTTAATCATCAAATTCTCAAGTCTAGATTGGTGAGTCAACAAGTTGGTCAACTCGGAGTATCAATAGCTTATCATCCAATCAATTTCATTAAAACCTTGATCACCACATGTCCTAGGAATTCAACCTTCCTGCGATGGACATCAACATCAAGTAACCCTGTAGTTTAGCCTTGGCTAGCGATACAAACAAAATTAGCTTGTTTGTTTACTTTATCTTGATCTTTTTAGACTTATCATATTTTGCGCTCATTCCAAGGACCTCTCGATGATGTCTAAACAGAAAGATTTAGAGAGAAAGGAATGGGGCAATGGTCATTATATATTTTTATCTGCTGTGCTTTTTAGATATTCTTGTAAAATAACTTCGTCATGCGTATTGTGTTTTTTTTGTAGGAAGGATGTTTTAAGTGTCTTGTTGACCAGATAAGAAGGATTGCCTTCTTATTTTTTGGTCCGAGATGTCTAGAATATTTGAATTTCATTCTAAATAAGGTTATGATTTTCAAGTGTGAACAGGAATACTCCTATCTATTTGACTAGTCAAAGTCCATTACACTAGGTGCCACACCATCCTAGTTCTTAATACCTTGATGCATCACACCTATGTGTGTTATCAAACATAAAGAAGGGTATTCTCTTTATCTCTCCGATCCTTGGATAAGCAATACATCATCATCATATCCAATAAAGTCTCGACGACTAGTGGAATTTTTGGAATTCTGCATCTTCTTGGATTTAAGGATTGATCCCTCATTCTTCTATCCTCTTTCGTGCTAACAATGCATCCATCCTGCATCCATATTGCATCTGCACTTCCATCTTGCATATCATCATAGGACAACATCATTCATCACACAAGCATTGCATCATCAGTTAAGATGTTTAAGATAATATAGATTTGTTATTCTAAGCATCTTCCAAACATCTGATTTGCATCACATCTAAGTTGTTTAAAATAATATAGATTTGTTATTCTAAGCATCTTTCAAACATATTATTTACATCATCATTATCATATAGATCATATAGTCTAACCATCCATACATCCATTTTTAACCTCTTTTTCACGAGATCGACCTCAATATTTTCGCTTGATCTCTCAAGAGGGCAATGTACTAACATACTTCTTTTTGTTGGGGCATCCGAAAAAATCAGAATTTTTTTTAATTTCAATGTTAGCAACATCATTCTTTGAACCAATGCAACAAGTACATTTCTTCAAAGAGGGGAAAAAAGTAGACATGCAAAATATACTCATGCATCTAATCATGCTTCATTCAACATTATTTCATCTATTAATTAAATAAACCAATTTAATTAATTCACTAAGCTTATCTCTTTAATTAAATAAATCAAATTATTTAATTATCTCCTAAGGATCCTTGATTTAATTAGATCACATGCATTTAATTAAATGGTCAATATTCATTTTCTTCTCATTTGATTTAAAACAAATACAAAAATGCAAATCAAATGTCACACCACCTAATCACTAGCTTAATTAATCAAATCCCCGATTAATGCTAACCCATGTCCCATCCGCTTGCACAATAAATCATTTATTTTGATTTATTAAAACCCTTATTTTCTTCACAAGGCATATTCCCAAGGAATATGCCCTCATTAACTCCCCTTGTTTGACTTTTTTGGCCAAGCAAATTTCCCCCCAAATCCTTCAACTACATGCATTTATTGGGGTTTTCAAAATTCAAATGGGCACATTGGCCAAAACTTGTACAATCATGGGCCAATCACATTGTGACAAGTGGCTCTCTCCTATTTGTTGGGGATTAGTCCGAAATTCTTCAATTTTGCCTCTCCTCTCTTCAAACTCAACTATAAATTGAAGGCCTCTCTCCTTCAAAAAAACAATACACTCTCATGCAAAGTTATTCTCTTCATTTGAGAACTAATTTTGTCCATTTCATCATTTAGCTTGGAAAGGATTGGGAAATGGCTATCTTCTACACAAAGGATAGCACCAATCCATCACGGAATATGTATATTTTATGTATTTCTTATATATGCTTTGACTAAGTTTGTCATGTGTTTTGCATTTTGAAGAATGAGGTATTATTTCATGAGGATATTGGAAGTATGCTTGGTTTTAAAATGTTGATCATGCTAATAGAGTGTATGTATTTTAGTATTTCTAACCATTTGCAGATTTTTCATGTCTACACAACCAATAGAGGGTAACTCCATGATGTTGGAACCTTGGTTTATGACACTAAAACCAAGAAGCCTCAACATCACACCATAGGGTCTCCCCAAATATAAAAAAATAAACATATTAAAGTTAAAATATGAATAGGTAATTTAAAAAGTGTGTATTACATAATTTTTCAGCTTCAATTTTTTTCATGTTTTAATTATTATCAAATTAAAAAATATATATATTTCAAAAATATGTTAATTTATAATAATTTTGAAAACATAAAAACTATAACTATTTAAATTTAATAAATAAATAAATATTTAAATTAATTTAATAATTAAAATTATTATATTTTAATTATTCGTTTAAATAAGTCTTTTATTTTAAAAATTTATCAAAAGAGAGTAAATTTAGGCTCCTTTGGGAGGTTAGCACATCCATCACAAAAAGAAAAAGAAAAAAAAATTATAACAATCTTAAAAAAGGAATATTTCTTCAAAATTCTTTTCTAAAATATAAAAAAGATCTAATATATTATATTAGATAATAATATATTATATATTATACATTATAATAAATCTTCTTAGAAATAATATCTCTTCAAAAAAAATCAAAAAATAATAAAAAACGATATAATATATTATAGTATATAATTATATAATACATACTATATATTATAATAATTAATAAATCTTAATAAAAAATATCTTCAAAAGTTTTCTCTAAAAATTAAGGAATCTTAAAAAATAGAATAAACTAGCAGTCGCATGCACATGTATGCAACAATCAGTCGATAAGGGTGGACCGCAGAAGGCCTTGTAGCGAGCAAGAAGCATGAACGTTTTTTGTGTGGAACAAAATGTTAAATATGAAAAACAACAATGTTTACAATTATGTGATTGAGGTGAGGAATAGAAAGAAAATTAATTACTTAATAGGAAAGAACATGATGTTAGTTCATATCTCATTGACTATGGGTGAGAGGTTATGAACCTTTCCGACAAGCTAGTTAGAATCTATGCGTGAATTTTAATTTTATGCAAGTAATGATCAATAATTTTTTTTATTAATATGTAATATTTAATAATTTTAGTTACAATAGTTATTAAAAATTTATTTTAGTTTAAAATGTTAAGAATATAGTAAATTAATTCTCAACAAATACAAATTGTTAGTAAATTTACTCTTTAAAAATGATAACTGAAAAAATATAAATTAAATTTAAAATTTTAAATATATTTTTCCCTCATAAGAATAGCTTCACGCCAAAATTTAAGATATGAGATAATTTTATCTCTATTTTAGTTTTATATTTATTAGCCATAGATAAAAAAAGGTATGTTCATAAAGAATTGGGTTTACATAATTGATTTCTCAAGTTAAAAAGATATCTCTATAAGCGTGGAGAAAAAAATAATTCAGTGGCTTTTAAGTGTTATTCTAATAGCTCTTCTATTACCTCTTACATGGGTATTTTACATAAATATTTTAGTTTTTTGTCTAGGTTATTCAATCAATTAATTCATTATTATTTAATTATGTTAAGATATATATGCATACAAATACAAGGCAATTTTTTTTAAAAGTTATTACCTATGTCTTTATCTACTAATATTGCATTAAAAAAAAAAATTGTTTAAGAATGGTAGTTGATAGCTTTGGGCATCACATATTTTTTAAGAAAGAAAGATGTTTAATATTGGATACTTTTTATAATTACTATTTAGTGCATAATTTTGTAAATCAAAGTTTTAGTATGCATGTGTTTTTTTGGGTTAGTAGTAGTAAAAAAAAAGTAGAGATAAATATAAAAGATTAAAAAATAGTCAATTACAAGGGAATTGGGAATAAAAATATCAATTTTTAATGAATTAATTCATAGTGTAATTGAAGACTCAATAATACCATCTTCGCTCAAATACAAGTAAACAAAACTAATGAAAAGAAGAGTGTGATGATGCAATACATATTTTTTTCGCTTGTTAGAATAAATGAATAAAAAATATGCTTTGCTTTGAGGTGACATGATGAAAGTCTCAAGTGCTTACCTACCACTTCTCATGACATAGGAAACATTTTGTTATAAACTATGTTTTTTTTAACACCAAGGCACAAATCAACAAGATGATTGCAGTTTGTAGAAGTTTTAAAAATTTTAGAATTCCCAAGAGGTAAACCAAGACAATAAAAACTTTGTTATAGGGAGCTTGAAACATATGAGATTAAAAAATATAATCAGATATTGATACAAGACAAACAACCTATGTGAGAATTGGCTTTTCAATTCTAAATTCGAACTACATTATTTGGCAGTAAAGACTATAGAGAAATAGGTAAATTGTAAAATAACAAATATATGGCTTCTCAATTGTAATTTCAAACTACATTAATTGGCAGTAATGTATGTAAGAAAAAATATATTGCAGTAAAAAAGGAAACAAAAGACCCATGCTCATTATCCACCCTACCATATTGGGATCATGGAGCCCCAAGGACTCTAGCAAAACCCCTGAGAAAGAAAAGTATGAAAAATCCAAGAAAAAGTTCCATTATACATGTTACAATATCAAAGTTTTGCAAAATCTAGTGTTTTCATCTATGACCTGTCATACTGAAGTGTTTTTTTTTGGTGCGGTGAGTTTGTACAAAAAATAGTATCGTGATTTTGGGATGCTTTTGTATGCCTTATCCTAGTACCTGAAAATAGAAGAGGGAGGTATGCTAGTGGACGAGAAAGAAAGAATAGGAAGGAACCATAAAAAAATAGTAAGTATATGGGTAAAGTCAATATAAACAATTTGAAACTGGATATAATCAGTAATATTTACAATTGGTTCACTGAAACTATTTACTAATAGTGGAAAAATTCTATATTTACATTTATTCTTGATAGTCTTTAACAAGCATGAGGAACATTGAGTTGAGTTGGAGCATTAAACAATTTGAAACACACAATGTAGAGTGCCTACATTTTTTTGCATTGTTAGAATAAATGAATAAAAAATATGCTTTGCTTTGAGGTGACATGACGAAATAATCAAGTTCTTACCTACTACTTCTCATAACATAATAAATATTTTGTTATAAAGTATATTTTTTCAAAGCCAAGGCATAGATCAATGCCATGGTTGTAGTTTCTAGCAGTTTACAGAATTTTAAAATTCACAAGAGCTAAACCATGGGAATAAAAACTTTGTTACAAGGAGCTTCAAACAAATGAGGTAAAAAAATATGATGACACATATTGATACAAGACAAAAAATCTATGTGACAATTGACTTCTGAATTCTAAATTCAAACTACATTATTTGGCAGTAAAGACTATAGACAAATAGGTAAGTCGTAAAAGAACAAATATATGGATTCTAAATTCTAATTTCAAACTACATTAACTCGCAGTAATCTATGTAAGAACTAGTATATGGCATTAAAATCCAAAACAAAAAATCCATGCTTGTTATCCACCCTACCATATTGGCATCATGGAGCCCCAGGGACTCTAGCCAAACCCCCAAGCAAGAAAAGTAGGAAACGTCCATAGGAAATTTTGTGGAGTTCCATTGTACATGTCACAATATCAAATTTTAGCAAAATCTAGTATTTTCATATATGATCTACCATATTGAAGTGTTTTTTGGGTGCGAAAACTCTATAAAAAAGAAACATCATGATTTTGGGATGCTTTTGGATGCCTTAGCCTAGTACCTACAAATAGAAGAGTGGGGTATGCCAGTGGATAGGCAAGAAAAAATATCAAAGAACCATCAAAAAATAGTAAGTATATGGGTAAAATGAATATAAACAATTTTAAACTTGAAATAATGAGCAATATTTACAATTGGTTTACTGAAGCTATTAATTGATAACAATTTTTTTTTATACTTACATGTATTGTTGATAGTGTTTAACAAGCACGAGCAACATTGGTTTGAGTTGCAACATTAAACAATTTGAAATAGACAATGTAGAGTGCACTATTTTTTTTGGATGCCTATTGTATCTAGGCAATATTATAAAGGAAATCATATATATCTACAATTAAAGAGGTTAGAGATATACATATACATATACATATACATATACATATACATACATATACATACATATACATATACCTATACATATATAGACATATACATACATATGCATACATATACATACATATACATATACTTATTCATATATAGACATACACATACATATACATTTATATACATATACATATACATATACATATACATATACATATACATATACATATATATACACATATAAATACTTGTACACATATTATTATTGCTCGAATTCTCATTGTAGGGATTTGTAGACGTGAAAATCTGCATATTGGTTAATCAACATGATAAAAATAATGTAACAGAAATACACATCTTTATGAGATATTGCATCAAGCTAAACATGCTACATGAGACATTTAAACAACAAAACCAAATGAAGCATATAAAGCTCAAATACAAATCTATCCCATATTGGATTGGTGCAACCTAGTGTTGTAGGAAGTTGCCCTTTCCCAATCCTTGATAAGCTAGGTGAAATAGACAATGAGATGCTTGAACTCAAGTTGCCTATAGTGCAAGTGCTTTCAAATGTGGCTGTTGTGTCATTTTGAAGGAGAGAAGCCTTCAACTTATAGTTGAACTTGAAGAGAGGAGAGGCCAAATTGATGAATGTGGGATCATTCATGGGCCAATGAAAAGATGACACTTGTCAAGTTATGAGAGGGTGAGGAATGTGCAAGTCTTGGCCAATGTGCCACTTTCAAATTTGAATTTGAAAGACTTGACATGTTTTGGGGGGATGAAAGGTGTAATAAATGCTATGTTGACTTGTGCAAATAGCATTTAAAACCTTGTTGGAAGGGACAAGTCCCTTTTTGGGGGGGAAGATTCAAATTGGAAGAATATTCCACTTTGATGCCCTTTTGAATGTAATTAGAGGAATTATAAATCAAATAAATGATTTATTGGTGCAAGTGGGTGGGTTAGTTAGGAGTTTGGATTTTTGACTCTAGTTGAGTCAAAAGCTAGAGAATGATAATCATGATTAGAAGTTAATTAATTTAGATTAATTAACTTAAGAGATCTTAGGGATTTGACATTTGATTAAATCAGTTTGATTTATTAAATCAAATGAGAAGAACATAAGGATTTGATTAAATAATTTAATTTATTTAATGAACCTTAGGAAAATTAATCAATAAATTGCTTTAATTGATTAATAGGAGAATTCGATGCACGATGTTAGAGCGAGATGTGCGATGTCAGTTTTGCATGTCTACAGGATTGAATAAAAATGTGTTGCAAAATATGCAAGAAAATGTATTGATTAAGTTGTATTGTTGAAAGAGCCATTGTGGTGTTCATTCCATAGGAGACTATAGTAAAACATGTAACCTTTGGCTTGGTTCCCATTTCATACATGACTACATTTATTGCCTTTTTGGCTATTTGTTGTTTTATGTGCACATGTTTCGTAAACATAATTTTGCATACATTTTTTTGGCATGGAATTCAAATAAAGTCATTTTGCATAGATGATTAATTTAATGTTCATGGCTTCTTGTTATATGTTTCTATCTTTGGCATTACACTCATTTTGTAGACTCTAAATAGATTATTTGTCTGGTTTAGATGGAAAAATTGTAGTTCAAACGAGAGATTATTGTATTTTTTTCGCCCTTGGTTTATTGTTTTATTTATCTTTGTACATTTGGATGAACCTTTTCAGTCAATGAGAGTCCTTATAGTGTATAGTATGAAGCTTTGTGGGTGCCTCTCCAGTTGAAAGAGATGAGGAAAAAATAATATCATGAAACATATTGATACCAGATTCGACCTGCGTTATTTGGTAATAAATATTGAAGACAAGTAGAGAAATTATATAAAAGGTATTAGATTAATTAATTGATTGTTCATATCTTTCGCTCTCTGCTTATTATTCCTTGTTATATGTTTGTATCTTTGATGTTATACCCATTTTTGAGACTTCAAAGAGATTATGGCTCTGTATGGATGGAGAAATTACAATCATATCTTCTTTCCTTCGTAAAAAAATATGGTTAGGTTTAGTAATGTTTTAGCCCTTTGTTTATTATTTGTAGTTATCTTTGTGCACCTTTGGCGTTATAGCCATTAACATAGGAGTAATCACATATATATACATATGCAGAGGATTAGTATGAAAGCATAAATTTTTTGGAGATAAAAAAGAGTTTAGTGGCTATTAAGTGTTATTATAATACCTCTTTTACAATTTTTATATTTTCCTATAATATTTAATTGGAAGTAATGTACCTTAAATTTTCAATTAAGCTTGTGGTGTTATAGCCATTTTGTATAGGGTATTGTATCCCATTGGCTTTACCACTTGTATTTAATGTGGGTTGACTGCCAAAGAATTTAGCTAAAGTTTTCAATTGACAACTTAACTCTTACAAAAACTAGTTATCTTGTATTAATACGTTTAATGTGGGTTTTCGATCATGTGCCATTTATGTGTGATGCTTAATTGTTTTTCTAATAGTTCTTTTACAACTCCTCTATTTTGTCTATAATGTTTAATGCCAAATAATGTAGCTTGAATTTTGAATTGAAGAGTCAACTGTTACATATATTGATTGTGTTGTATCAATATCCACTCGCCCATAAAAAATTGTTCATTATTATAGGTCACCTATTCTATTCTCCATGGTATTAAATTCTATTTAATGTGGGTTTCCAAGAATCTATGCTTTTCCTATGATTATTGTCTTTCCACTTATATAATAAGGATTAGAATGACACTTATGTGGTGCTAAATATTATAGAGAAAACCCACATCACATAGAATTTTAAAATATGTAGCATAGAAGAGGCAAACTACAAGAACAAATAGTTTGTTAAGGGGACCTGGGAAGAATAGTGCCATGAATAATATTTTGTCATTGGGGACTTCAAACAGATGGGAGGAAATAAATATCTTGGAACATGTTCATGGAATACATATAATGTGTTCCATCCATACAAAATAACCATGACAATTAATAGTTTGTTATAAGCAACTTGAAACAATTGAGGGAAAAAGAGTACCATGTAAATATTGGCACAAGACAAGTAGTCTGTGTAACAATTGCAAGATGTGTTACAATAAAACTTTAGAATCACATGTAAATGGGATATCAACAACAAATATTTTTATTTTTTTTGGAATGTGTATGTTTTTCTACCTCTCTTAAGCTTGTATTTGATGTGGATTTTTGGACCATATGTCATTTACCTATGATTGCCAAGTATTTTTGTAACATTTATTGTAGAATCTCTCAAATCACAAACCATCTAAAATATGTTTTAAATAAATGTTTAACATATGGAGAGTAGAAGTTGTAAAACATACATATGGAGACTTTCTTATATAGAGCTTCTACTATCCAAAATGTATATAGCAATAAGGATGAACAAAGACAACAATAGACAATCGCAAGAGAAAAGTGACCATACATGGGTCAAAGAAGAATTTTTAGAACACAATGGGAAAACCCTTTATAAAATAACTATTTTCAGTAAAGAATATCCTTTTATTTTTGACAAAAATTCAAACATAAACAGAGGTTTTTCCAAGGTTTTGCAAGTAAGATCTAACATGGATTTATTTTGTTTATTTTTAAACAAAAATCATTCACATTTCCAAACAATGATTTTGCAAGCAACAATTCCAAAAACATGAATCTTTTCAATTTCAATAACAATTAAATAACATGAACCTGGTAATCTTGTGTTTGAGAAGATCTAGATGGTGCACAAATCCTTGCTTTGATTCCTTCTTCAAATCAAAAAATTACCTCAGATTCAATCCAAAACCCACAAACTTGAAAATTTTCTCCCTCTTTCTATTTCAATCTTTTCCAAACTTTCATGATCCAAAATTGTGAAGAAAAATTCAATAATAAAGAAATTCTTCAAAAATATACTGCACCCACCCTCATAAATTTCTGAAAACAGAATAGCAAATATCTTCCTTAATTCAATTTTGAATTCAAATTTTCTAAATTGACTTTTAAACATTTTATTTTATTTTCAATTCCAAACCAAATATCCATAAATTTCCAAAATGAATAATTTAATTCATTTCAACCCAATTAATTTAATTAATTAATAAAATAAATCTACTACAAGATTAAATTATTTATTAATTAAATTAAATTAATTAATAAATTAAATCACATTTCAAACATATAACTAGATCAATTTACTCACCAACATAAGTACAGAAGCATATAATTTAACAATTTTCTAACTTCCAATATAAACTGAAACAAGGCAAAATGAACAATATAAAACAACTGGACCACACTAAGACCGATGACACACTTTGACTAGGGTGACGAATTAACACGAAAATCCTAGCTACTATCTCCCAATTGAATACCGTTGGGCAATGGACACACTCAAACTTGTGAACCCAAGTGGAGTCGATGTCCTGTACTTGTCAACCTGCGAACAAAGAGTATATCCACATGCATAAATATGTCATAAATAAAGCACACTGTGAAGAGAAAATCATGGAATCACAGGGCGCTTGCAAGCGAGTGATGCTATACCATCCCCTTCACCAATACAGTATTACTATCTGACGTATCTAACATATTAATTTAATCAAAAGCATAAAAGATCATTAATTAAAACATCCATAATGCTAATCCAAAATATGTCATAATGATAACATCATAATACAATACCATCACATCAAAATATATCATTAACTTTGCTTACAGATAGCGATCAAATAATAGTCGGGTACCATAGTCAAGGTACTAACAAAAAGTACAACATAAAAGAGCATAACATTGTTCAATCGGGAGGACAAAATGGAGGGGTGTTACATATTAAATATATTTAAATTTATGGGTATGTGCAGGATCATCATGGAAAAAATAGACCCTGAAGTGGCAATAAAATTCAAAAAATCAGAGTTAGGTAACTTGATGTTAAAATTTGAATAAGTTATCTATATTATTTCAAAAATATGTAAGAATAGAATCTGTAGAAAATTGAATTTAGTTTCTAAAATACTAGGTTTATTTTTTATTTTTAAATCTATTTGGTGAAAATTTGAAAATTTGATGTAGTAGTACTTAAATTTTAGGGAACAAATAAGAAGCAGGTGTCTGTCTGACAACTCTAATGACAATAAAATGATAATATTTTCTTATAATATTTTATATATAAGTAGGGGACTCATGTCCTGATGTGATGCATATTTTTTTGTATTTTTTTTCTAAGTAAATAATTAATTATGATTTTTTTATTACAAATTTTCAAAAATATAAAAGCTTGTATGCCTAAACACCTTAACTTGGTCAAAAATTTATGAAATTCAATTTTTTTTTTTTTAATCCTATATTATATGAATCATAGAATGTGGCGCATGTTTTGGATTAAAAAAATGTGATACCGTTTGGAAGTTATAGATTTTTTTCAATCAGCCTATCAATTAGGACTTTAGTCGTAATTCAAATAGAAAATGAAGAATAATTATATATTAAATTCAAAGTAAAGCATAATTTATATTGGTGGAAAGCTGAGAATCTCCTTTAAAAAACCTTTTCGTTTCATCAATTTTGGGTAAAAAAATAGTCATTAGCCACAAGGGTCATCATATCACTTAGATATCGCCACTTTTTGGTACATCATGATCCTACACATACCCTTATCTTGGAATATTTTCAATGTCTAACCTTGCAAAGGATTGATATCCTTTATCAAAATTCAGAGGGTCGTATGCATTGTGGAAGCGCACATGTTGTATGCAACAACACCTATGGGGGACAATGTGAGCAAGGAGCTATTAGATCCACTAGTAGACACATTTATTTGTTGTCTAATATAATTTATCAAGGATTTTCCAATGCCAGCTATCCCTTGAATGATCATGCAAAGAGGACCTTTAGGAGAAGGTTGTATGCGATGAGACTGGATGATTTGGAGGGCCAATTTTTGTTTTGCTAAAAGCTAATGGGATGATGTATTTACATGCAAAAGATATATAGTAGCTTGCTCACATTGTACCCTGGTTGATGGGATGAACTGCAAAGCAATATTATGAAGTTGTTCAGGCACATGGTTTATATTTCATGAATGGTTCATATCAAATTCTTTCCTAACCAATAGTTGGAGCTGATTTATATTGAAGTTAGTAGTTGCACCAAGTTGAGAGAAAACTTCCCATTCATATTCATCCATAGAAGGTCGATGGTTCAAATCATCAGTATCATTGCCATGTTCTTCTTTGATCGTGGATGCAAGTGGAAGCCAAATGTCATGCCCAAAAAAAATCGCTAGATAAATCCAAGATTTTTATTTTTTTTGTGTTATTACGTTGCTTTTAATACCTTAATTAAGGTATGAATATAACTAAGTATTATGAGGAATAGGATATATCTATGGTACACACTACACACATTTAAATAATAAGTTGTTGCAATGATAGCACCACTTAATCGTAACACATTGTCATGAATACTAACACTTTCTTTTTTCCAGTTAATTCTATGAATATTCGTAAGAAAATTATTTTTCTTATAGAATTCATCACGACAAAACTCCAAAAATATACATGATTAAAAAAATATTATTATTAGCGTTATACTACTAGCATTGATATTAATAACAATGCTAACCCTTCCCTTAGTATTAATGTATATACATATATAAACATCAATGTTACCTCTTTATTGTTAATGCTAGATCATCATTGGTTTCATATTACGAGATATGATTAATGTTATTCAAAATCTACTTCATGATGAGAGTAATGTTGGTTCCTTTTAGTATTAAAACTACTAATGTTTAAACTCTACATGTAATAATGGAAATACATATAAATACTGAATTGCAAAATGATGTCCTACTCTCCAACCCATTTTATTTTCACTTAAGTTTATATTTTAAAGATTCCAAGCTCATTAGTCTCCATATGCAAAAATTTAAAACATCAAAACTAAATAAATATACATATAGTACATCTATATGCATACTTAACAAATAACCTTAAAGTTATTAACATTATAATATTATTTATTTATACCAATATATTATTATGTACCCATTTATTCATGACTAACTATTATTTATTTAATCTTTTTCTTAATCTTATAAATAATTACTTTAACAAGTAATTTAAAATGAATTATAAAAATAACTTTTTTTATAAAAATAAAAAAATAACATATATACAAATAGTTATACTAATTTCTATGTATACACATAATATTATTTTTCTAAGAAAGAAAATAAAGAGATAATCTTCTTTCTAAAGAAATCCTAGTATGCTAACCATAAATAATCTTGATTTAATTTAATTTAAATAGAAACTTTATTTTAGGATATGGGAATATATTCCCTTTACCTTTTTTTCAAGGGCTATTTCAACATAAAGAATACCACCGATGACCCTTTTTTAACTAAATGTTTTATTTCTAAAGAGGCTTCTCATGAGGGGTTTACGTGGAGCTTAGATGAGAGATTTTAGAAATCAATATTTAGGGAGGCTATGAGTGAAGGTAGGCGTTTACCCTTGACAGATAAAGAAATGGCGGTTGAGATTGCGTCACATTTTTTTTTTGTTTTTTTAAAGAAATAATGAATTATTATTCTGGTTGCTTTTTATTTTATTTCTGCACTCAATAGACTCAACATATCTTGTAAGAGGTCTTTTGATATACTTGGACAAAGCGTTTATTACAATCAAACCATAACTTCCTGTCCCATCTTCCCAACTGAATCACTCAGACAAAGAGATATTAACAGTGTATGAGCCACAACAAATTAAGGGGGAATAGATATTTGATCTACTGCCAACTGCAATATTAACAGTGTATGAGCCAAAAAAAATTAAGGGGGAATAGATCTTTGATCTATCACCAACTGCAATAAATGGAATAGATCGATGGAGCCTGTTATTGGGGTAGACGTCTGTATAATAATCTACCAGTATAAGGGACACTTGTTAATAGAATTTAACAGGATCTTTTGTATCTTATTATTGATGGAAGCCAACCTCTCAACTTTTTGCAGGTTGTACGCTTGGCAGAAAAATTCAATGTAGGGCGGGGAACAATTTACAAGGCACCTTCAAGGTTGAAACGTGGTTAAGCCACTTGATTTGACTTCACTGTTAATACCAGTTAATGTGATTCCCTTTACTGCCTTGAGAAATGGAGATACACAACTTCCTCTATCCTCTGTTGGGTCTCCATAAAGTTTCATCTAATCGATGTTAGGGACTCTATAGCCACATTTATAGTTTATTCTTTTTCTTGTTCCATCGCTTTCCGATAGATTGATTTATTTTATAGCGACCAATACAATGCTAGCCATTGAAAGATGGATAGGCCATGTACATGCATTTAATGCCTATATTTGGCTGATCAATCATCTCAAACCTAGATGACCAGATGAGTAGCAGAATGCAATCTTCGAAATGCGTTAACAGATGAGGTGAGACACACCAGGTCGAAGAGATAATTCTATAATTGAAGCAGTCAAAAGAGAGTGACGCTGGGATAAAAAACAATATATGGCATGTTTGCAGCCATAACTTCTCCAGCAGTCCCTTCGATAGGTGCTCTGAAATCGACATGAGCATGTAATTTTTTTTCTTCCTATAAGCAACGATCCAGAGATTTAACTGTTCAAATGGCGATGAGGAAATCACATATTTTTATGGTTGTTCCTAGCTGGAAATAAGATACTCATATTTATTTTCTTTTGCAAGGCCCATTTATGTATCTTTCGTCACTGAGTTTCCAGGCGATAGCAACCCAGTTCGGTTCTTTTATCATTTTGGGAGGAGGTAAATAGGAAGAGATTTTTTTTTTTGGATTGTTAAAAAGAAATACAAGGATTGCAGGGTATTAAGGAAGGTGTCAGCCTGTGGGAGGCTGCGAGCCCTATCCCCCAAGGGAGGGGAGGTGATGCCATCCCATCCCTGCCACTGTAGCATGGCATGAGGAGGGGTTGAGCCCCCTTCTCAAATATTCAGTTTTATTTTACTTTATTTAATTATTATTTTTATAGTTCTTCCTTTGCAACATGTTTTTCTATCTTTTTGTTTTTGCATATATAAATAATCTTATCCCAGTATTAACCAAATTAAAAATCTGATAATGTTATAGACCTAGTAGAATAGGAGATCAGTTCTGCTCCAATTCATTTTTTAATCCTTACATAATATGTTGTATTTGATGAATAATATGCTGAATGGAATGGGAAATGTATATGTCTTATATATATTTCCTAAAGGAATCCATAAAATCTTATAGGTTAAATTTTTTTATCAACTAATTTGTTAATGGGTTCACAAGCATGCATTCTCATAAAGGTATATAGTTCTCATATCACTAGTATGTTATAATTTTTTGTTCTTCTTCCACTTACTTGATTTAGATAAATACTAACTAAATGCACTAACACCCCTTTTTAACCACTGGATAGTTATTGAAGTTTAAAGCTCTCATATTATTAGGGAAGCTTTAATGGGTAAAAGAAAGGAATATATATATATATTTTTTGATAATATTTACTTCATATTGTTCTTTTTTTTTAAAGCAATTTCATGAATACCCATATTACTCATCATGGACGGTTTCCTTCAAATACTCACTCCTATTCTTGTTACAATACTTAAATAGATACATAATTGATTGTGCAAGCACACAGAGTACTTCTCCTAATATAATACACAAGTAAACATAGAAAGACAAATGCAAAAATTTCTTCCTTTACAAAGAAAATATTTCTATATCCCATTCATTTATTGAGTGTAACTTCATAGAATATCTCCTTCTTTTATGGTCACAAGATATCATTCTCATTACCCAAACTTTCAACATTGCCAACAACTAAAGCTCTTCCTTCCATTCTTCAATTTGTTTGTTTTTTTTATTTAGTTTTTTTATTTTAGTTTTTTACAAGAACATATTCTACACTATTACAACATTATTTAGCAACATGATAAGGAACACACAAATTAGCATGGCTTGCTCTCCACCCTACCTTAATGGCGTCATGGAGCCTCGTGGGCTCTAGCCATAGCCCTGAGCAAGAAATACATTATACACCATGGTAATCAATGGTGAGAGTTTAGTGCTATAACAAGCTTGTTCGTTACACAACACATCACTCTAATAGATCCCTAAAAAAAATCTTATTTATGATTCAATGCATAGATCAAGCTATCTCTACCAATACTAAGAATAATAAATGGATAATCAATGAATTATCTCTCTACAAGCTGCTTTCCTTGATCTCCTATTCTTTCATCCAACTCCCTCCTTCTTTTCTTCACTTCACAAGTTCTCCAAAAGGAGAAGTGGGCAATGCCCAAGTCTTCCATCTTCTTGAGATATATAGGAATCCTCCAAACCTACACGCTTTCCCTCAAGCTCTCACACATGTGTGAGTCTTGTGCCAAATCCAAGAACTTATGGGGGGTAGGAGATTGAGAGTAACAAGTCACTCTTCCCAAGCCCCAACACTTTTTGAATTCGTCATATTCATGAATGTGGACTCTTGAGGGGTTTTTTCACATTCTAAGGACAAGTTCACATGTCAAAAAGGTTCCAAACCCATAGGTATAGGTCCTAGGGGTCTATTCTTGTTCAAAAACCAAGGAAGTTGACTCAATAATCCCTTCTTAAAACCCACACAAGAATCCATACGAATTTTGATCCCAACCAAAGATTCCAACCCCAACCAAACTCACATCACATGTCCTACAATTGGATTCTACTCAAACATAATCACCCAATCAATAATAAAACCTCAAACCCTTCTAAGTCAAATAGGGCTACACTTAAAACTTCCCAAAGATGTATTTGATTTGATTCCGATATTTATCCATCCTCCTATTTGCATATTCAATTCCTACACATTACCAATGTCTGCATGATTAGATCATATATCTCTTCATATTATTAGCTAACCCAATTCACATAATTTTCACTCATGAACTATTTACTCATTAATACATCAAGTGAACCTAATGATTCAATTTTCATTATAATCAAAGGAAATACACACTTACTCCAATACAAGAATATAGTCAATGAAATAGGCACTCCATCATTTTTTTTTACCACCTTAGTAATTCATATTAAAGTCCTATAACATTAACGATGAACCATTTACCAAAATTTAATATGCCAAATAAACCAGCTCTTTCAAGTTATATCCAAAAATTCGCATGTGCATCTATCATAATAAAATCAAGGTTAATGCCCATGAATTCTAAAAAGAGTTGTATAATTTATTCCATCATAATTATCATCTAACTACTTATTTGATTGAAATAAAATGGGGTTTACGAAATGGGGTCTTACATTCATGGTAGCATAAATAAAAAGTCAAAATGAAAAGAAAGAATATTATCAAATAATCACACTATTTGTCATCCATAATACATCTTACCATCTTTTTAGGATCACATAAAAAATATTAGAGATTTACTAATCACATTCAAGGTGGGGCCTTACACCTAATAACATGCCAAGGATGATAACCAACTATTCTTAAACCTTTCCAATTTTGTATGATCTCTTGTTTGGAAAAACCTATATTTGTTTGTATGTTTCAGAAAGGTTTGTATAACATAAGTTCAATCCAAAAAAATGTCTTAAATATTTTTGTATCTTCTACGGGAATAGTCTTGAACAATGGATACACAAGGACAATTTTAGGTTGTTGTCTTGGTTTCCATTTGAACTTTTTGCACTGCTCTGAATATGTATATAAACGGACCGAGTCAATCAGGGATACACCACCTAGCTCTTGAGGCATTTGGATATAGCAGTGAATATAATTTGTTGGCAGGTCTTCATCAACATAATCTTTATTAATACAGAACTATGCTTTTTTTGCCAACATTCAAACAAACATATTGTTGGCTTGAAGTGAGAAGAGGAAATTTTTGTAACATATGGCACGTCTCTTGTGGAGAGATGTAATGCTCCACAAGATTATTCATCATGAATTTTTGATATGTAAGCAATGCTCTATCCTCAACTATATTTTTATTTACAAGTCATTTCAACATATCAAGATAATTTTTTGATTTCTTCTCAGATTTAGCTGCATATTTAGAAATATAATTTAAAATAATTTTCCTATAAACAATTGGCTATTAATCAACATTGGCACACTAGATTGCAAGCATGGGAGGGCTATGAATATTTAAGTGATCATCATTTCTAGCTAGCCTATATGATTTGTTAGAATTGACATCAGATGCCAATGTAGAGGTAAGTTGTTGTTGCCAATGTGCTTTATACTGAAATTGTAATTTCTCTCCTTTTTTCCTTAGACAATTATATTCAGAGCATTTTGTGTTCCTTTGAACTATATTTAATAACTCTTCATAATCTATGATTGGATCATTGGAAATAATTTGTCTTGTGGAAAGCAAGCACAAATTATCTTCAAAACAATGATAAATTCTAAGAAATCTTTGTGCAGGGCAACGTGAATTCCAAGCTGAAACATATCTATCAAAAAAGTTCCTTGCCATGGTAACATCATGGTGATTGGACCAACCAAGACTGTCCATGTTGGTGGCTTCTAGAAGCCATAAAAAGTCATGCACATGTGCAGAGCCATGATGCTTCCATTCATATCTATACCAATAATCTTTTGCATGCAAAAGATTTTCAATCACCTTTTCATGGAAAATTGAGAATCTATGATGCAGATATAAAGACATTATATATGGATTATGAACAACACTATCTATTAGTGTCTTTATAGAAGGATTCATTGCTAAATGAGCCACAAAAGAGAAAACATTTTGTAAATCAACCTATTTTATGTTTGCACAACTCAAAGTGAAAAAAGGGTAGGTATGCCAGGTTGTTCAATCATTGCAGATAACTGGGCCCGACAAGAGGTCCAAAAAGAATAGGTGTCACACAACGATGCCCCAAAGCGCATCAAATACTGAGCTATTTTTCTGTTAGGAGTAGCTTGAAGATGTTCACACAATGGAGACAATGACTGGAGGATTTTGTCTTCCAGATCTGCTCTAACAAAGACATAAATGGTTTTCTAGTTGTGACGTCTCATTATCAAGTTATAGAGGAAATACCTAAACATGACATTCTTGCCAAATTTGTGGTCAAAATATCTCATTAAGTGGAGGGCATATTCATGCAAGTGAATTTTAGTATTCCTCGGTTGGAGGGGAAGTGCTTCTCCAGTGGGAAACAATGTTGGGAATGCTATTGTAAATAAACCCTCAGTGTTGTATTCATTAACAAGAGGAGCTAATTCCAAGCCAACATAAAACATCATGCTTTTTTTTTCAATCTATAATACTTATTTGATTGCTTCGAGCTCTCATCTATAAAATTTGGCAAGGAAGGGATAAATGATCTGAAAAATTTGAAGAGCCATTTTCATCTTGAAGAACATCTTTTGAGTTGATTGATGGTATTAGCTCTTCATCGAAAACTTGCTCTATTGTATATAAGAAATTGGAGACAATAACAACAACATCAGGTAACATATTAAGAGCCTCAATATCAATCTCAACATCATTATAGTATTTTTCATATTGAATTTTTTATTTCAATGCATCATAACATGGTGTTTATTAATATAGAAATTGTAATTACCACCCTCCATAGTGGTGTCTTAGACGATAACAACCTCAAGGTCTCACAATCGACGTGGTAAAAGTTTTTCTATGCTCAAGATATATTGAGGAAAACTTATTGTGTGAACACTATATTTAAAGTGACCTCATCTAGCGTGGGACAATTGTAAAAATGGAGCCACCCTAGTAATAAGCATTTCTTCAACCTGTGTCAACTTTTTTAGAAACAATGGTTGTGGGCTTGGGTCCATTCTATTGGTATAGCTGAAGCGATGGGTGCCTTTTTTAGAATAACATCTTTAAAATATCAATTTTTTCCCCAACATACGAGTGTGCATCCCTTTGTAGCTTTCCCTACATATTTGACATACAGAAAGGTTCAAAAGTGCATCTTTGTGTTGTCAAAACCACTTCACTGTAGAAAGGTAGCAATCATTGAATATTTCTTTCAAGTGTTTTTGTTGTCTTGGTGTACTAGGGGGATTTTTCTAAGATTGTATAGAAGGGGTGTCATCCACCATTGCCAATGGGTGTTGTAAGGGAATATTTTAAATAGGTAGGCTTGCACCTGTGCTTGATGCAAATAGCCTTTGCTGCATGTATTTTTTATGGTGCTTCGTACAAATTTCCTCTCTATGTTGGCTATAGTACAAATGATTTTGTTGGTATTTTTCAACCTTTTTAAAATTAAAAATTGATTGCATTATGGAGCTTGAATGTACTCACACAACCTAGGAGTATACATGTAAGCTCAACCATATTAACATATATCAATATACATGTATAACAATAGATATATTTAAAGTAGTAATTACAGAAACACGTAACAAAATATATATGTATATCCATGTGTATACAAATGTATATCTATGGATGATAACAAAATTAATAGAATAGCGTGAACATTGGAATATATAAAAATATATACAGAATGATTTTATAGATTTTTGTGTTAACCATTTCCACTATTTTACAATTGTTATATCCCCTGTTTAGAAAAATACAATATTGGATGCACACAACTAGTTGAAAGTTATGTTTGTGGAAGCTAGTTGTATATAGGCATTTGTGTAATAATCTATTTACATAAGAAAAAATAAATGACATTAAATCCAAAACCACACCACACACATTGTAGGGCCCTCCCATCCATTTTTTTTGTGTTGCGAGGGGCTCATGGACTATACCGAAACCTTTGATAGAACATTATGAAATGTCAACAGGGAATTTCATGGAGTTGTATAGTACATCACACAATGAAAAAGTAAGTGGGAATCTAATGTCTATATATCTAATCTATCATATTATACTCTTTTGACAAGACAAGTTATTCAAACTATAGGATCCCACGTTGGGACTTTGAATATTGCACTTACTTCAACCATCGACATGCCACAACAACAACCAGATACAATAACCCTTGCACAAGAAAACACTTACCATTCAATTTTCGCATATACATATGCATATACATACACATATATATACATATACATATACATATATGTTTACATGAACAACAATGACAGGATGCAAAACCTTCATGCGAGCAAACAATTTCCCTTAAGCTTTCCTGTATCGAAGCCACCAATCCCACCACCGCCAACCTACACAATTACAAAGCTCCACACTGCCAATAAAAAAACTCAATCAAATCATCGCTAGCAGGAAGATCTATATATACATATACATACACATAGGCATATAGATACATATACATATACATATACATATGCATACACATACATATACATATACATATGCATATGCATATACAGATACAAATACATATACATACATATACATATACACATACATATACATACACATATACAAACACATATATATGTACATATACATGAAAGAGATATTTGTGTATACTAGGAAAAATAAATATGTATCTCCTTGCATATATATATGCTTTGTCAAGTTCACCCATGTGTGTATACACCTTTAATTGAATTAAAACTAGAAATAGTGACACCAAATGTAGAATAGGTATAACAAAAAGGAAATTTTTACTTACGAAATCAAGATTTGAAAGTTAACGAGCAACACCCTCAAAATTGGACCCCGAATTGGAAACAATGGGGGATGTCAACAAATCAATACTAGGGGACTTTGGAGACCCATCCATGGAGCCCACTTCTATAGACATAGTTATGGGGACTTTTTTGCAAGGACAAAATGCTACAATTTGAATTGACTAATTGATAGCTCTATTTCACAATTAAAAAAATTAATGTATTGCAACATCCAAATGCCAATTGGTGGATAACTTATAAATATTAATATATACCCATTCCACTTTTAATACCAATCAAACAACATGAGATACAAGAATAAGAATAGAAATCCACTTTTAATATTGTTAAAAAACTAGGGGATACATCAACAAGAATAAAAATGATAAAGTACATATATGCATTGAATTTTCCCTTTGTCCACACATTTAAAAACAATCACACATTACGAGATATATATATATCCATATGCATGCATGTATATTTCTATTTATATACACATTTCTATATCTAAATAGATGTGTACATACCATATTTTTTCCTCACTATGTAACTCCTCCCCTTGAAATTTATGAAGAGATAAAACATCTAGATTGGATTTTCCATAAATTGATTGGTTAGGAAGGGTAAAAATTCAAACCCTATGTTTCCTAAAGGATATTGGGGTATGTGTAGGATCATCATGGAAAAAACAGGCCCTTAAGTGGCAATAAAAATTTAGAAAATTAGAGTTAGGCAACTTGAGGTAAAAATTTGAATAAGTTATCTATATTATTTCAAAAACCTGTAAAAATAGAATTTGTAGAAAATTGAATGTAGTTTCTAAAATACTAGACCTTTTTAAAAAGAAAAATCTATCTGGTAAAAATTTGAAATTTCAATGTAGTAGTACTTAAATTTCAAGGTAAAAATAAGAAGTATGTGTCTATCTGACCACCCTAACCACAAAAAAATGATAATATTTTTTTATAAGATTTTAGATATAAATAGACGACTCATGTACCGATGTGATGCATTATTTTTATAAAAAAAATCCAATTAAATAATTAATTATGAATTTTTTATTACAACTTTAAAAAAATATAAAAACGCATCCATCTAACCACCTTAACTTGATCAAAACTTCATGAAATTCTTTTTGTTTTTTAATCCTATAGTATGCAAAGCACAAAATAACACATATTTTGGATTCAAAAAATGTGATACCGTAAATGAAAGTTATAGATGTTTTTCAATCAGCCTATCAATTAGGACTTTAGTCAAAATTCAAATAGAAAATGAATAATAATTATTTATTAAATTCAAAGTAAAGAATAATTTATATGGGTGGAAAGCTGAGAATCTCCTTTAAAAACCCTTTTCATTTCATCAATTTTGGGTAAAAAAAAGGTTGTCAGCCTCATGGGTCATCATATCACTTACATATCGTCACTTTTTGGCCCATCATGATCTTGCACATACTCATTGTCTACTCCGAAACAATGCATTACTATAGGGAACACAAGGTTTGAATTTATAGCCTTCTTAGCCAGTCAATTGAGGGAAAATCTAGTCTAGATGTTTGTTGTCCTCATAGATTTGAAGGGGAGGAACTATTAATTTGTAATTGCTCCTATGTTAATGATTGTTACACCAAAGATACATTTTTAATAGGCACATTCACTACCAAATTCCAATCAACTTTACAAATTTATTATGAACATGTTGAACATACTGCACCATTAAATGCTCTGTTATTAACAACATCTCAATGCTATATCATTTAATGTAATGGCTATATTCTAGCAATTTTTCCAAAATTTAAATACTACTTACATATGCTATTTTTAACTCTTTTTAAAGGAAAGTCCACCTAAACACAAATAAAGGTAGCATACAAATTTTTCTAGATATACATGTGCATATATAAATTTTTTTTGCATTCTCAAAGCAACCATAATGCTCTTGGTTTGTATATATGGATATATATTTCTACCTATATGTATTATTTAAAATATAAAAAATGTTATAAGTCTTGTATCAATATGTTTCATGATTTTCTTTTCTTACTGAACTATTTAAATTTTGTGATAAGGAAGTTTTCTTCATGATATTATTTATATCAACTCCCCATAGCAAGTTGCTCATTATCCTAGTTTGCCTTTTCTATACTCCATATTTTAAAGTTGACTTTTTTTTATCATATGTTTGTTTCTTGTGGCTCATACATATATTCCTAATATTTATTTTAGAATAAACCTGTTTTTCTATCGAGCTACATTGCCTAGCACTAAATATTATAAACAAATAGAGAAATTGTAAAAGAGCTATTAGGTGATAAGTCCTATTCATGGCTAGCCTGATGAAAATCCTAGTGGAAACATGAAACAAATAGCCTATCAGCTAAAAATATAAATTTGAATAGATAAAAGAGCAGAAAAGTGGAATGGAAAATGATTTCCCATCGTGCTTAATAATGGCTATCAAGATGGTGGGTCCAAGCAACTGAAATCAATGTTGTTTTCAATGTTTTCCAATGTATGCACTTTCAATAAGAACATTCACTGCCAAATTCCAATCAACTTTACAATTTTTTTATGAACATATTGAACATACTGCACCATTAAATGCCTTGTTATTAACAACATCTCAATGCTATACCATTTAATGCTATGGTTGTATTCTGACAATTTTTTCAGAAGCTAAATACTACTTACATATGCTATTTTACCTTATTTTAAATGAAAGTCCACCTAAATACAGATAAAGTTAGCATACACAATTGTCTAGATATACATGTGCATATATAAAATGTGGTTGCATTCTCAAACCAAACACAATGCTATTGGTCTATATATATGGGTGATCCCACAATACTGGTTTATAATTTTTGGGCAAACTGGACACCAAACTAATTTTTTTAAAACTAAATCTTCACTTTCGGGCTCCTATAGTGGCTAAACCGTGAGGAATTTGAAGATGATGCAAACTAGTGATTTGTGAAATTTTTTCTATAGATTATAAATATATTTTTTTCAAAAAATTTGGAATTATATTGAACTTATTTTTCCATCTCCTTTGAAAACTAGTTTTTTTTTTAAAACAACATTTTAAAGAAGTGATGATCATCGTATACAACATAAATTTTTCTGTATTAAGGATAAAATTCTATTTTTTTCAAATTTAGATTTGTAACTAATATATCTAGCACTTTCATTTGGTTTCATAGTTTTTTATTAAATATTTTTTTCTTAATCAAGATTCGAAGTCAAACCAATTATAATTCAAACATAGGTGAACTGTATACAACATAACTTTCTCTATATGTATTAAAATTCAATTTTTACTGTTTTAATGGATCAAGGACATCAATACCCAGCCCAAACATATTTTTAATTTTTTTTTTTGATAATCTACTATTTTTCAACATGTGCAGAACAAAGATTTTGATTGTTCGGTGAAAAACCTATGTTTAATAAAACTAAAAAAACAAATACATAATAAAACCAAAACATATTAAAATTATATTCATTGGATAGCTCGTTATGAGGAATACCATGACCATTTCAAATAAAGTTTGAATGAATTCATTTGATCCCCCAAAAGGTAAATCAAAAGTGACTCCATTTCAAGGAGACTCCATTGTACATATGGTTTAAAACTAGGGGGGTTCTATCTAAGGGGGTTTGATCTAAGGTGGTTTGATTAGACCATCTTCAATTGGAATCCTTAAAATGAATTTTTTTAAAGCTTAGATCGTTATATTTTTAAAAAATTTGTGATTTCAGCAAAAATTAGAATCTCTCAGAAATTGTAAACCAGCTTTGTGGGATCACCCATATGGATATATATTTTTTCCTATATGTATTTTTTAAAATATAAAACATTTTATATGTCTTGTATCAATATGTTCCATGATTTTATTTTTTATCGAACTATTTGAATTTTGTGATAAGAAATTTTTCTTCATGATATTATTTTTCTCTACTCCCAATAGCAAGTTGCTCATTATCCTAGTTTTCCTTTTCTATAGTTGATATTTTAAAGCTGAATTTTTAATCATTTGTTAGTTTCATGTGGTTACTATGTATATTCATAATAGTTCCTTTATAGTTTACCTATTTTTCTATCGAGCTACATTGCTTGGTACCAAATATTAGAAACAAAAAGAGAAATTGTAAAAGTGTTATTGGATGAAAAATTCTATTCATGGCTAGGCTGATAAAGATTATAACTTGGAATTTAAAAAAAAAAGGCTATTGGCTAAAAATATAAAGTTGAACAGATAAAAGAGATATTAAAATAACACTTAAGAGCCACTAAATTACTTATTTCTCCATGCTTATAGAGATATCTTTTCAACTGGCCAAATCAGTTATTTAAACCCAGTTATTTATGGTGATACCTATTTTCTTTACACCATGAAAACAATTATATGGTACATAAATCTCTGCAAAATGCGTATAATTCCATGAGCTTAATTGTAAGTTTGAGCTACATTACTGACATTAAATATTATAGACAAATGATTTATCTAAAATACCCATGTAAAATGACTTGTAGAAAATAATTGTTATTCTAACAACTCTTATAATTTATCTATTTTTCTTCAATATTCATTAACAAAGAACATAGCTCAAGTCCTCTATCAATATGTTTCATAATATTTTTTTCCTGATCTACTTGAAGCTCACTGAGACAAACCGCATAGGTCTATTTATGTAAGGGGTAGAGCTTGCTAATTACATAGGATGTCAGTGTCTTATATCAATATGTTTCATTATATTCTTTGCTCCAAATCTATTTCAACTTCCTCACAACAAACTGCTCTTCATCATATTCCTTTTTTTAGTTCCCCATTAGAAAACATTCATTATCATAGTTTACCTTTTGTATTATCCATATTTTAAACTTTTATTTAATCTAGGTTTTAGAGCATATGTCATTTTCCTATGATTCCTAAGTGTTTTCCTAATAGATCTTTTCCAATTTTTCTTCTTCAATATCTTTCATGATATTTTTTTTTTCTCAAATTAAAAATATAAAGATGAACAAATAAAAGAGCTATTAGAATAACAGTTAAAAGCCACCAAACTATTTTTTTCTCCACGCTTATACATATATATTTTCAAATTGCAAAATGAATTATGTAACCTAATTCTTTATGACAATACCTATTTTCTTTAGGCTATGGCAACAATTATATGATGCAAAAATCTTTGGAAAATGTGTATAGCATGACAACCTTAATTATAAATTTGAGGTACATTGATTGGCATTAAATATTATACACAAATCATTTATGCAAAATACCCATGTAAAATGACTTCTAGCAAATAATTGTTATTCTAACACCTCTTATACAATTTCTCTATTTGTCTTCAGTATTTATTAGCAAAGAGCATAGCTCGAATCTTGCATAAATATGTTTAATGATATTATTTTTTCTCTAATTTTTTTGAAGCTCCCTGAAACAAATTTCCTCGGTTTGTTTATGTAAGGGGTGGACCTTGCTAATTACATGGGATGGCATTGTCTTATATCAATATGTTTTATTATATTATTTCTCCCTCATATATTTCAACTTCCCCACCCTAAATTGTTCTTCATGATATTATTTTCTTTAGTTCCTCATAAAAAATTGTTCATTATCATAGTTTTCCTCTTCTACTCTCCATATTTTAAAGTTCTATTTAAAGTGGGGTTTTTTTTTTCCAATTTGACTTTTTGTATTCTTCCAATATATTTCATGATATTTTTCTTTTCTCTATAGTTTGAACTAACCCATATGAAACTGTTCTTCACGATATTTTTTTTTCTAATTCCCTATACCAAACCATTCAGTATCCTAGTTTGCATGTTCTATTCTCCATATTTTAATGTGGCTTTTCCAACATACGTCATTTTCATGTGATTGTTAAGTTTTCTTCTAATAGTTCTCTTCCAATTTCCCTCGACCCAAAAAGTCTAGATATGGACATCTATGTATGTGAAACTACTTACAAAGAATATTTAATACTGAAGAACCCAGTTCAAGTCAAATGCATGTATACATTTGAGTTTGTGTAGATGCTAATTTTCACAAACTTCAAATAATGAACCACATTAGTATTGTTAGTCCATTTAAAGAAAGCATGTGAAGTATGTTCAAACCTATACCATAGTGGGAGAGATGCTCCTCATGATGCAGAAAGGATGCCCTTTCCCACCTCTTGATAAGAAAGAATGTCAAAATGATGATGATAATGCCAATACTGAGATTGTGCATCAAGTTATGTTGTTGTAGCCAGTTGTGTGTAGAAATTATTTGCATTTATAGATTCAAGGTTGAAAGATTGAATGATTTGGATGAATGTGGGATCATTCATGAGCCAATGACAAGATACCACTTGTCAAGATCTGAGAGAATGAGGGTTGTGCACATTTTGGTCTATAACGCCCTGCCATGCAACCCTAGAGGAAGGTGCCATTAACTACTCAAACAGACTATTTTTTTTTGTTTAAGTACAATTAACATGCAAGTTCACTACCCAATGCCAACAACCTCTAAGGTTATGTGACTAAGGTTAGTTTAGAACCTCAACAAAAGACATCAATTGAAACCATATCATTTATTTACTTAAGAAATTAAAACACATACATTCCATACATGATAAGTTACATCAAATCATAAGAGATAATATGAAATTTTAGTTATCAATAATTAAACAATAAGATTACATCTCTCATTCCCTGAATGAGGTAAGTCCAATAAGCATGATTACAATTACAAATTTCCATATTGATTAACAAATGAAGGGTAATTACAAATTTCAAAGAGCCATCCCTGGATTTCCTTCATCTGGCTAAAACCAACTCTGAAACCCACTCTAAAATCTTGGACTGGACTTTATCTGAAATTAACGAGCTTAAAATAAAAAACTAGGCCCTGTAATGCAAAATTGAGGAAATGGGAGTCAAGATTGTGGATTTGGGTAAGAAAGATACGGTCCACAGCTATAGGATTATAGATAATGAGATTGAGGGCTTAAGAATCAACATCAAAACTATTGTTGAATAGAACCATAGAATAGCAAGACACAATGCAATAATAATCAACACTATGACCAAAAAACTTGATAAAGCTCAGCAGGGTTCCTTGGTGGTGGATCTTGATGATACTGAAGAAAAAAGCCAGGAAACTGATGGTGGTATATCTAGAAGAACCAGAGCTAATTTAAAGCGAAAGGCTCCTTTAACCTTGAAAATGGTGCAGACTTTCAAACAGGGGGTCATTGATATGCAGGCGTTGGAGGTAGAGACTGAGACTATCCTTTGGTCTTTGAAATAATCCCGTGTTCTTCTGGTGTCTTTTTCTTTTTGACCCTCCTGGTCTTTTTTGTCCATTTGCTGCTATTTTTTGCTGGGCAGCTGTTTCTTTTTTTTGGTGGACCATTGGTGGTCCTTTCTCTATCTTGTAAACTTTGTGGTTTCGGGTCCCTGTAAAACCCGTTTTACCCTTTTATCAAAAACAAATGAAGGGTAATAAATCAGAAGATCAATTGAAATGAATAAAGCATGAAATGAAACTAGATCCCATGAGCTATCCAAGTGGAAATCTCATCCACATGAACAAGAAGAAATCCCAGTGGAGTAAGGTGCATGTTCCACCCAACCAAGTGGTACCCAAAGGCCCACCCCCCATGCTAAGAGATAGTAACAAGGATTCCTAGCCAAGACCATCTACCTCTAGACATAGGCTAACACACAACTGAATTGAATCAAATCCAATTACATCACTTATCACAATGGTTACAATTCTTCCAAAATTACATAATCAATTGCATCACTGATACAAACATATTATTGACTTAGGAGAAGTGTCATCACAATGTTGCATGGGTTATCCTAGTAAGTCTTCCTAGGCCCTGGCCCTTGTCTCAGGTTATCCTGGTAACCTCTAATGACTTCCGGCCCCTCATGCTAACCATTGTGGAATCAGTTATCTCTTGTAGAGACAAGATAACAATCTTGCCATTCTAGGCCTTCCCATCTCATCCCAAGTCTATACAAGCCCTTGTGTCCATGAGCGAGGCATAATTATCTTATTAAGTGTTTCATACTACATAATCCTCTAATTAGTTTAATTACATTATCACTGGATTAACTAGCTTAAAATGAGTTATCCTAGCACCACTTTGTGTGTCGGCCCTCACAATAAGCCATTCCTTTAGGAAAACACATGGAACAACTCCACAACCCAAGGGTACACAAGTGCGACCTAAGGATATCAAATCCTGATCCACGACATAAAGTCAACACATCCTTGTTCATGATAACTGGGTAACAAACTGGATACAGTTAGACACACTACCCAAGGCAATCCAAAGGTTGACTACATAATAAGACAACCCACATAACTGAAACCCCATATGGAAGACTTATTAATCTCTATAACACAATTTCCCCCAAACGAAAACAGAAACAATTCACACTCAAGACAAGCAAGAAGACAAGAATTAAACCTACTTTGGATTTACTAAATCCATTTCCTTATTTACATTCACTAATTTATTGCATTAATAAAATTGATTTAAAAATACATCTTTTTCTGACAAGGGATGAAATTAAAACTCAATATTTAATTCCCTATTTTCTTTTAAATAATAAAATAACCATTTATTTCTACAAGTAAGAATACATCGTTTTAAAATAAATATTGTTTCCTCTTTTCAACATAATCATTTTAAAATAATTAACTTATCTTAAAAAGCATATTATTTAAAATCAAATCTACTTCTCCATCAGATATATTATTTTAAAATAAAAATAATGTTTTAACCAAAATTATCACATTTTCATTTCCTCAATTAAACTTAACTCATGCCCTCAAATAAATCATTATTTTAACATATATACACATAATATATATATATATACACTTATGTATTATATATATATATATATATATCTATCTATCTATTTTAATTAACTAATATAAATATATATAATATTAAATATTAATACATATTATATTAACTATAATATATATTAATATTATAAAATATAATAATAAATTATAAAATATTAATATTTTATATATATATATATATTTTAAAAAAGGCAACTTGAAACGTGTCTCGGGCTGTGCACCAAAGATGGCTGACTGTTTTCAGCCGTGCTTTGGATGGGCGTCGATGACTATTCTCGACCACTCTTTGGAAGGGCGCCAATGATGACTGTGTGCACAACCGACCACCATTGTTGGTGGAGTCGTGTTATGCACAACCGCCCACCAATAATGGTGGCGACGACTGTGTATCATAGCGGTAATGGGGGTAATGGGGGGTCGCGCTAGGCGCGGCTCCCCCCACTTGCCTCCCATGGGGGTGCAGTGGGGGTGAGGCCCCAGTGCCTCCCCTCACTGGTTTACTTCAATATTTTTTTAATAAAAAAATTTAAAAAAGGGGTTTAAAAAATCGTGCAGATTTTATCCACCAATAATTTTTTTTTAAATAAAAAAATAGGGGTTTAAAACTCTGTGGATTTTTATCTGCCATTGGCTATTTTCCCAAAAAAATTCTAGCATAACCTTACTAAATTAAAATATATAAAATATATATATATCTATGTACACACACACACACACACACACACACACACACACACATATATATATATATATTGTCAGTGTATACATTAATGCTTGCTTACACATAGGCTGACCTAAGCCTACTTAGGCATTTATTGTTGTATGACTCATTGACATAGAATAGATATTTTCTTGATATTTTGCCCTCTTGATATTTTCTTGATATTTTGTTTAGCACTTGGATATTTCTCCTTTATAAGGAGACCCTTGACTGTCTATCATATTGAGATGAATATTATACAGTTTGTGGATTCATTTGTGCTTGTAAAATATCTCTATCTCCTGGTCCTTACATGGTATCAGAGCATAATAGAGAGTTCTCAAGCTGTAAAGAGTACGCATCTGTGATTATTGGCTCTAATTGGTTGGAAATAATCGACCGAGGTGAATCACCATTGGTTGGCTATGGAGATACATCCCCTGTTTCTTCTGAGATCACTTAGTAGACCTTCCCAATAGTCAATTGGAGGCACGCTTTGTGTTTTGGAGGGAAGAACAACATCTGAGAGGCTGTGATTATAGTTGTTGTATACCCTATGTCTGGCGTAGAAATTTGCATCCCTCCTCTCAGAGAAATCCTGTGTCTAGCGTTGCAATTGGTTATGTTCTCAAGGAGTTATTCTATTCTTTGGTGAAAGAGACCGCTCCGTGGAGAGGCCTATCGCGTCCAACCCAAAACCATTTCCTTTGATTTGTTGTTGGTGTCTTGAAAAGACCCTCTCATGTAGGGCCTTCTCACATTCCCTCTTACGTAGGTACTTTGAATGAGGCATTTTCCTCAAGAGGGCAAGATCGAAACCTGCAAAAAGTCTACCAGTTGGTGGAAGCTTTGATTAGAGCATTGGCAGGCCACGTGACCTACAAGTTATTCTTCATGAGCCCTTGATTTTATAACTCTGGAAAGGCGTGATTATTCTTCACTATGAAGGTCAATTTTGGTGATAATCATTCATCCCTTAGTGCATCTCCATGCAACCACCATTTAGTGTGGTCATTGCAGTGATCCACAACCTACGCCCTTTGTGGTGCTAGAAAGAAATCTATTCTCGACCTTTGACTCATGGTTGTTCATTGAGCCATTGTGTTTTCTAGGCTCGTGATCATGATTATGTGAGCGGAGATCTAGCTCTCTATTCTATTGGAGGCTTTGTTTATTGGCCTGTGCATGCATTGAAAGCCACAAAAGGTGTGAGACCCTGTGTAGCCACTTGGCCCTACTTTGTGGCACCCCCATATTCTCATATCTATCTTCCTCTATTTCTATTTCGCCTAATCTTCTCGTGTCTAAGTCTTTTGCCTTAAATTTGGTTTTATTTATGATTGTATTTATGCTTTCATATTAAAATAATTTAGGCATATAAAATTATTTAATATTATGCTTTTATATAGGCACTAAATTATTTCAAACTATGCTTTAAAAGGGGGACTTTCAATTAGGGAAAATTGCTTTGAAATCATTTAAAGCTTGTAAGGAAGGGGAGTTAAAAAAAATTTTGTCATAGTTAAAAATTTGTAAAAGAGGAATATTCTTTTGCAATGAATGTGACATTTGTAAAACACACTCATTTATAAAGTGCCAAAACTGGGGGGCTCATCTAATTTGGGGAGGTTCTTAATCTGTTGATTTTCTATGGTCTTAAGGAATTAACTTGTTTGTAATCATGTGATATGAAACGCATTCTTCTGTAATCAACCTAAAACTAGGAAACTATAAGTCTTGGTGTGAAGGAATCTTTAAACATCTTAGGTTCCATAATCTCATGCCATATTTGTATTGACTTATCCTTGAACCACGTAAACAAACTCAGAAGGATAAATGGTTTAATATTCATGATCATATTTGTGGATTAATCGGTTTACATATTCTAGATGACACTTTGTTTTTCATCATGGATATTGAATGTCCACATGCATTATGGATCAAAATTTGGGAAATATATGGAGACTCCAATGTTTCTCCATTCCGACATGATCCTGCTATGATCACAACTCAAATCCTACATCATGATTCAAATAAAGAGCGTCCAGTTGACATAGAGGAAATCATCATTCCTCCACCTCCTCTTGTTGCTTCATTGGATTTTAGAGTTGTTTCTTTGAAATCTTCCAACACTTCTTTATAACAGGATATTTGTCTTCCTAGCATTGCTAATTGGGATGTATATCTACCCGACATTTCATGTCTTTTCATAGAGTCCCGCATTGTTGATAAGGAAGCACACATTGAGGACATCAGTCTTCTTTTTTATGATAACTTCAATAAAGTTGCATCAACCTTGTATTCTTTAGATATGATCTCTCTTCCTTCACCTACATTGACTTCTATAGTGACAGTATTAGATTCTTATGGTTCCAGTTATCCCCATACATCTATGGTTCTTGTGGTCCCTGTTACAAAATCTTCTATGATACTTGATTCATTCCATCAGTATTCGTCACATGTCAGCATCGGGCTGGAGATTCGTGAGCAACATTCGAAGACATCATGGGAACCATCATCGTCATTCTTGGATGAGCTTCAACTCTATTCAAGATCATACATACATCTCACATGGGAAGATATTATGCATCTTAAGTTGGTTTCATTTCTTCCTAAAGAAAGGAACATTGTGAAGCGTTCTTGGAACTACATCTGCATCCTTTGTCAACTATCCAACTTTGATGTAGCAGGACATGTATTATGGGGGGGTCTCATAGACCTTCTATCATTTTCTCCCTTATCGAGGAAATCATATATTGTACTTAGTGAAAGAAGTAGTACTTCTTCATGTGTATAATTTTCAAGCATATTTTCTCTCTTTTGGAGGGTAGTTTTTTCTCATAGGGTTTTCTACTTTTCTCCATTTCATGAGAGATTACTTTGTGCATGGGTACCTAACATGGCTAGTAGTTGGGACCGATTTTATCCATGCCTACCTAAGTTATGCTTAAGGGGGGGTGTCAGTGTATACATTAATGCTTGCTTACACATAGGTTGACCTAAGCTTACTTAGGCGTTTATTGTTGTATGACTCGTTGACATAGACTAGATATTTTCTTGATATTTTTCCCTCTTGATATTTTCTTGATATTTTGTTCAGCACTTGGATATTTCTCCTTTATAAGGAGACCCTTGACTATCTATCATATTGAGATGAATATTATATAGTTTGTGGATTCATTTGTGCTTGTCAAATATCTCTGTCTCCTGGTTCTCACATATATATATATATACATATGTATATATATTTACATTTTCACAAATTGAATTTGCAAAACTAATTGAGAAAACAAAATTGAAATAACAATTTCGAGCTAAGAACACCAATATTTTCTTGAAGCAATTAATTTTCAATAGAGGTTTTTCTTCAAATTTAGAAGCAAGATTTAAAATGGGTTTCATTTGCAAACCAAATAGAGTTTTTGAATGTTTTCAAATATCATACTAAAACTTTGAAACTTTCAAAATGACACTAATTAAATAAGAAGAAAACCTGAATTAAAAAGCTTGAAGTTTGACAATGGTGCTCTGGATTCCTCCTCTAATTTCAACTCCTCCAACAGATCCAACTCTTTCTCCAATCCAAAACCAAAACAACAAAATTCCTTTCCTCTTTTGTTTTTTTCTTTCAATTTTTCATTCCCCAAAACTCATGAAAAATAACAATAATAAAGAAAATTCCCCAAATATCTCATCAACCACCCTAATAAATTTTCCAAAAATAGAATACCAAATATCTTTATTTTTAACTTTTTGCATTTAAAATTTTCTAAAATGCAATTTAAAACCTTTTTCTTTAATTTTAAATTTCAACATTCAATCCATACATTTCAAAATGAATAACTTATCTAATTTCAACACAATCAATTTAATTAATTAATAAAATAAATCTAATCCACAATTAAATTATTTATTAATTAAATTAAATTAATTAATAAATTGAATCATATTTCTAACATTAAACCAGATAAGTTTAGTCAACAACTTAACTGCAAAAAGCATATATTTACCCTTTTCTAACATGCAGTTAAATAATCAAAGAGAAGGAACAATATTAAAGCAACTTAACCCGACTAAGACTCGACGACACACTATGAGTAGGGTGATGACCTGGCATGGAAAACCTAGCTACTATCTCTCAATCGAATGTCGTTGGGCAATGGACATGCTCAAACTTGTGAAACTAGGTGGAGTCGCCGTCTTGTACCTGTCAACTTGTGAGCAAGGAGTATATCTACATGCATATATATGTCATAATTAAAACACACCATGAAGAGGAAATCATGGAATCGCAAGGTGCTCACAAGTGAGTGATGCGATATCATCCCCTTCACCAATACAATATTACTAACTGACGTATCTAACATCAAAATTTAATCAAAAGCATAAAGCATCAATAATTCAAATACCCACTATGCTAATCTAAAGCATGCCATAAGACAACATCTGAATAAAGTACCATCACATCAAAATACATCACCACATCACAATACAAATAGTGATCAAATAATAACTGAGTACCATAGTCAAAGTACCAACATAAACTAAAACATAACAAAGGAGAAGAACACTGTTCATACAACAAAGCAAAACGAAGGGGTATTACATGGTCAATGTGCCAATTTGAAATTTAAATTTGATGGAATGACATGTTTAGGGGGGATGAAAGAAGAGAGTTAATGCCAAGTTGAATTATGTAAGAGACATGTAAGAGCTCTTAAATTCTTTGTTGAAGGACAAGTCTTTTGAGAGGGAGATCCAAATTGGAGGAATATTCTTTCTTGATGCCCTTTTGAAAGTAATTGGAAGAAATAATAAATCAATATTGTGCAAGTGGGAAAAGATAGAGGATGTGACATGGGTTTAGATTAATATTAATCATGATTTAGTTAACTTAAGAGAGGATTAGGTGATTTGACCTATTTGATTTAGATTTATGATTTAAAATAAATCAAAAAGAGATGGAAAATGATTTTAGATCTAGTTGATTTATTTAGCTAAAGAGGATGCTATTAGTGTTAAATATGAATTTATTTAATTTGAATGGATGACTTTAGGAGATTAATTAAATAAACATGATTTATTTAATTAAGGAGAATATGATCAAATATGATGTTAATTTTGCATGTCTACAGTTTGCAACATATTCTTGCTTACCTGCAATTCTATCACTATCTAGACAAGGTGTAACAAAAAATTCTATGTTACAGTTGTCTTCTCAATTCAAAATTCAAGCTACATGATTTTCCATTAAATATTATAGACAAAATAGAGAAATTGTAAAACAACTATTAGAAAAACACTTAAGAATCATACATAAATCATAGATCGTCAAATATCTACACTAAACATATTCATTATAGATGATCTAAAACCCACACTAAACATATTCATACAAGACAAGTAGTTTGTGCAAGAGTTGCATGGTCAATTCAAAATTCGAGCTAGATTCTTTGGCACAAAACCCACATTGAATAGAACTCGTAAAGCCAATAAGCAACAATAACCTGTGGAAAATTCCTATAACACCACATACTTAATTGATAAAATTCAGGCTACATTACCTGACACTAAATATTCCAGACAAATAGATAAATTGTAGAAGAGCTATTACACGAAGAATTTTATTCATGGCTCACCTAAAGAAAATCCCGTTGAAAACTTCAAAAAAATAAATTGAACATATAAAAGAGATATTAGAAATAATAAGACTTAACACCCACCAAACTAATTTTATGTCCATCTTGTTTTTTCTTTCATATATATATATGCAATCACTCCTATGTTAATCTACAATTGGTCCTATTTTAATGGGTGTAATGGCAAAGATACACAAAGATAACTAAAACAATAAATAGAGGGCGATAAAATTACTAACCCTAACGATATGTTTTGACGAAAGAAACAAGATTTAGATACAATTGCTCCTATGGTAATGGGTGTAATGCCAAAGATGCACATAGATAACTATAAACAATAAATGAGGAACGAAAAAATTACTAACCCTAAGCATATTTTTTGACGAAAGAAAAAAAATTAACTGCAGTTTCTCCATCCATACAAAACCATAATGCCAAAGACCTCTATAAAACAACTTACATATTCAAGATAACAACAGTTTTAACATAAACAATAGGTAAATCATTTATGAAAAACACCCATGTAAAATAACTTATAGATTATAGGGAACAACACTTTTAAAACCCTCCAAACTTGCTATAAAATGAAGCTGAAGCCATCAATTTTTATAATAGCCTCCTATCAAACGAACCAGGGTACCAAAGCCAAAAAAAATTAGAATAGTCTTCTACCAAACTAACAATGCAATTGCTCTTTCTAGAATGCAACTTAATCAATATATTTTTTGGCACATTTCACACTATACTTTCCCACACTGCAACACCCATGTAAAACCACTTACAAATTCTGGTGAATAACAATTTTAACATAAATAAAAAATAAATCATTTATGCAAAACACCCATGTAAAATGACTTACCGATTGCAGAGAACAACAATTTTAAAACCCTCAAATGTGCTATGAAGCCAACAATGGCTATTTTGACAATACAACTTAATCAAACTATAATTTCCCACACTACAACACTCAATATTGCATTTACTTCATCTGCCAACATTTACTTCATCTACCCCTATCGTACAACAACAACAAAATACATTAACACTCTTGCAAGCAAACACTTTCCATTCCCCTTCCGTGTATCAAGGACACCAACTTCACCACCACCAACCCACGTAATTCCATAGGTAATATTAACCACAAAAAACTTTGTGAACTTGTTGTTGGCCAAAACATCCCTAGCATCGGCAAAACCAATTCATGGCTAGGCTGACAAAAATCTCAATGGAAACTTCAAACAAAATAGCCTATCGCCTAATAAAAATATAGATAATATAATATACTATATATTGAAATATATAATAAAATAATTGATATTATATATGATAAAATGTAGATATTAATACATAATGTATATAATATAATAAAAATAAACTTGAGCTTAGGATTAGCTTTACATGTACAATTATGATTGGGATTAAAGTTTTGGTTGGGTTACAGTTTAGATTATGATTGGGTATTTAGTCAGGGTTAGTGTTTAGTATTCAAATTAGGGTTAGGATTAGGAAAAATAGTGTTAGGTTTAAGATTAGATTAGGGTTTATGGTTTTTGACTTAGGGTTAGATTTAGAGTTCTAGTTATGGTTGGGATTAGATATGCAACTAGGGTTAGAGTTTAGGGTTACAATCAAGGATTTTGTTAGATTTAGGGTTAGGATTATGGTTTATGGTTAGGATTAGGGCAAGGTCAAGGTTATGATTATGGTTAATGGATAGGGTTACAATTATAGTTAATCGTTAGATTAGGGTTAGCATTAGGGTTATTTTTTAGAAATTTTAGGGTTCTACAATAAAGCTTGGGATTAGGGTTACATTTATGGTACAATGAAGGTTAGAGTTCATAATAGGGTTTAATTAGGGTTATGGCTAGTATTAAGGTTAGCTAACATTTAGAATATATGTTAGGATTATGGTTAGAGTTACTATTAGGATCAAGGTTAGAGTTAAGGTTAGGGTTAGGGTTAGGGTTAGAGTTAGAGTTAGAATTGGGGTTAGTGTTAAGGTTATATTTCAATTATAGTCACAATAAAATTGGGGTTCAATTACAAAGGGTTATGGTACAATTATTAGTATTAGTGTTCAATTAGGGTTATGGTTAGTATTAGGGTTTGATAATAGCTAGGTTTAAGGCTAGGTTTATGGTTAGTTATAGTTAGAATCAAGGTTAGGGTTAGTGTTAGATTTACAATTAGGATCAAGGTTAGGGTTAGATTGGGATTAAAGTTAGGTTAGGTTACAGTTATGATTGGGTATTTATTTAGGGTTAGGGTTTAGTGTTCAAATTAGGGTTAGGATGAAGAAAAATAGTGTTAAGATTAAGATTAGATTAGTGTTTATGGTTGATGGTTTAAGGTTAGATTAAGAGTTCTAGTTATGGTTGAGATTAGATATGCAATTAGGGTTATTACATGGTCCCATGGGGGGGCTTGGGCTTCTATTTTCATGGAGCAAGAGGTACCATGAGAAAAAAAAATTATGCTACGGGATCAATTAGAATCTTTTGCAGAAAAATAGGAGCCCCTACCTTTTAGAAATGAATATTTTAGTTGGTGAAATTGGGGTGTGGCTAGAAACTACCCCTACAACTTGGGAGTTTTCTATACCACTTGTCTCTCATCTAAAATTTTAAATTCTTATTAGGAAAGAAAAATTAGAGAAATTTGATTTATTTATTATTTTTTATCAAAGCACTACAATTCCTTCCTTAAATTTTGGAGCTTAAAATTTTAAGCAGAATTGTAAGATTAAATCCACAGGACCATTACAATCAAGGATTAGGGATTTTATCACAATTAATGGGTTGGGCTTAAACATCACACACTAAACTGACAACTTAGTGTGTGGGCCCCTCTTTACTATTTCTTTCCCATTTTTGTTTGATGCAACACTGTTGGGTAATTTTTTTAACTACAGGTGTAAGTTTATAAGACTACAGTATTAGATTTTGTAAGGGTTAATGTTAAAACATATTATATATTATGTAAAATATATATTATTAATTATATTATATTTATATAAGATATTATTTGATGTTATACTATATTTATATATTTATTTTATATTGATCTATTCTATATAATATAATCAATATATATATAAATATAATATCATATATTATATATAATAATTATATAATATTATATTATATTAAAATATAATATTATTTAATATATATTATTGTATAAGATATATATTAGAAATTATGTTATATTTTTTTATATTATAGTCATTTATAATATTATATATTATATTTATATATTTTTATTGTACTTATATATTATATATTTTTTTTACATCATAGTATTTACATATACATATTATATAAATATAATATAAACAATATTATAGATATAGTTCTTGATTTTTATTTTATATAGTGATATATATTAAATAATATTATAATATAATATAATATATATCTTTTTAATAAATATATTTATATTATACAATTTTAAAATATATATGCTACTATATTTATAATGTGTTATATTATATAGTATAGATGAATCTAAAATAAATATATAAATAATATATTAACATATTTTCTATATAAAGAAATTATGTTATATTTATTATATTATATTCATTTATAATATTATATATTATATTTATATTGAATCTATAAGTTTATATATTATATATTTTTTATATAATATTATTTACATATACGTATTATATATAAATATATTATAAACATATAAATAATATATTAATTAATATTATATAATATAATATTATTATATTATTTTAAAATATATATGCTACTATATTTATATTTTATAATATATATAGTATTGATGAATCTAAAATAAATATTTAAATAATATATTAACATATTTTCTATATAATATAATATAATATATATTAAATAATATTACATTTTATATTTAATATAATATATATATATAATAAATAAATAAATATAAAATAAATATATAAATAATGGATAATATATAAATATAATATAATTTATTATATATATTTTACATAACATATAATATATTTTAACATTAAAACTTGTTGAGAGAATAGTACTTATTTTACTTTTCAGGGGTCATCTAATATTCCATTCTTAGCATCCGTATATTATAAGATTACACGTGCAGTTAAAAAAATTAACTAACAGAATTGCATCAAACAGAAACGGAAAAGAGGTAGTAAAGAGGGGTCACGTGTGATGTTTAAGCCCGGCCCAATTAATGTTGCTCAACATATATTTTATTTCCCATGATAACACCTTTATTTTGAGCTGTAGAATAAAATGATATATTTTTATTAAGAAAAATTAAAACCATTTGTTATTCCAGTGTCATAGATCTCTTTAAACTTGAATCAAAAGGAGTTCCAGATATGGGAATCCATGAATCCCCACCAATAAAACTCCCAACAGTAAACTGCTCTGCTTCAACTGGATTAGTGATTACATGATAGCCAGGCCATTTCACACGTTTAGATGTATCTGCACCAGCTCCAACATTCTGAAACTCGCCATAATACAAATCAGATACTGAGTTATTCCTGTCCAACCAACCAGCAGAATCAATGAAATTATCAAGAGTAGATTGCATGATGACAGTGCGAGAGAATTTTCGCCAGGGTCTACCCAAATATGTCCTAAACTTTTGTTGGGAGAGACGTAACTCAGGAGTTTCCTTTATTTGACAAGCATGTATGACGATGGCAGTGTTTTGGCGGGAATCCGTCCTTCCATGGGCGGTAATGGTGTTGCACTGACCATCAAGGGGTCTTCTAACTAGTATTGTGCTCTCTTGAATGACAGCGGCAGAATTGCCAAAGATGAAATCGCCGGTACCATAGATGCGGCATTCGCGTAAGAATTGGCGGTTGCTGTCGAGCCAGAGGGTGTCCTGATACCCTTCTATGCTACACCTGAACAAGACTGCTTTGTCACCTTTCAATAAAAGTGCCACTGCCTGATAATTCTGAGGCCCTGCTGTGTTGGCGAATGTTATGTCTCTGGCTACAAAGCCATCCCCTAGCACCGCTGTATCACATTTCAAATAAAACAATTGTTATGAACGTTTATATATAACAATTTTGTTCTTAAGCCCTAAACAGCTGCGTCGAAACACGCTGTTGATTTCTGAGTCCAAAACAAAAGGAGCTTCACATAACAGACAAAACGGAACTTCAAAAGAAACAGAAGACAAACACTGTATTGGTACGTACCGAAAGTTGCAGAATCATATAGAGTACGCGCAACAGAACTGCATTTATTCCCGATCACCGAAGTGCTGTTCATACCGTCGCCAATCAGCATCAGATTCTTCAATGCTGCTTCAATCCAAATGTTCTCATAGTATTGCCCGGCCTTGATATAAATTACAAAATACGTCTTGTTACCCTGTGGCGGAGCGTACGCCCCTAGTGCTTCTCTAATTGTTTTGTAATTCCCCGACCCATCTTGTGCTACCACGACGTCTGGACTAAACTGCAAAAACCGCCTCCTTTGTTCCCCCGATACCCACTCACCAAATCTCATTTTCTTTCCATCTAATAACACTCTGCCCTTCCCAGCCGCCGCCGGCGATCTAGACACTAAATTCGTAAAATGAGAAAGCGAGTCGCGTATTAATCTCGACAATTTCAACACTTGCAGCGAAATAGTCGATCCGACTTCACTGAGATTAAGACTGCTCATGTTTTCTCCATTGTAATTCATGCCAGAGAATCCATTGAGACACATATGTTGATTAGTCAAAGCAGAGCTAATCCATGTGTGAACGTCCGCCATAGCTGCTTGATTCTCCAAATGAGAAGTCCTGATTGAATTCAGAGAGCCGTTGAGACGATATAACGTGTCTTCAAACAGTTGCAAACAGTCCTCTGTTGCTGCGCTCTCGTGGGTTCCACTCACCTTATCGGAAAGCGCTACAGCACACGCCTGCGCCTTCTGCACTTCTCTCATGGCTGCTTGCAATGATAACATAAGCCCATTTTTTGGGTCTACAGTGTTCTCGATTTTGCCTTCACTAGACGTGAAAAACATCGCGAACAATGCCAAGGCAAGAAAAAATATGTTGCTTCTGAAAGAATTATGTTGCTTCTGGATAGCCATTTTTGCCGAATTGCTGTTGATTTGGTAAGCTGATAATTGTAGATGGGTGTGTATGTACATTTGTTAGAGCTTATATTTACTTTTAAACAACAGTTTTGAGATTTTTGGGGACTGTTTATCCAGCATAGATGGTGTCTATCATATTATCCGTAAACATTGAGTTACCTGCCGCTGCATTCCGGTTTAACTGATCTTGGATCGTTATTACCCTCTTAAATTGTTTTTTTGTCGATTTTTGCTGCTTTAACAGCTTATCATCTTTTATCGAAACTTTCCAAAAAAAATTGTAATTGATTTAAATGTGGATTTTTACTGTCATCACGATGTTTAGTTTTGCTGTGTGCGGATTTTTGCTATATTTTTTGTTGAAAGCTTCAAAATTCGCGGGCTCCACAAAGATATTTCGTATTTCTTGTTGAAAGAATGGAAAGATAGTATTGCTTGTTGAAATTATCAAGGCTGGGAGAGTCGGGCACATCTGGAATTTGAAGATCAATGATGATTATTTGTTCGTGATTCCGAAAAATTATTATAAAAATATCAAAAATAACTAGGATTTGTTTACTAGGATTTGTTTTCTAATATTGATTCAGCTGGCAATTCTTTTTTAGGCTAATTTTTCGTGATGTAGAGATTCCAGTAATTATAGTCAATTTTCGTTTGGTAGACTAACAAATATAATCTATGTAAAATTGTCAATACATATCTTATTATTATTATACTAGTTTAATTATTTTATTGCATACTATATCTATATTACGTCGATATATACATCGCTTCTCTTAGAATCAAATTAATATCTCAGAATCAAAATAATTTCCTTTTACAGCTGTGATAAAGCATACCAACAAAGAGCAAGCAGCATTTTGTGTAAGCCTTATTAGAAGAGGCTTACATTGCAAATTGCATATATAAACACAACCAATATTATATTACTATGGACTTGTATAAACATGCAGCCATTCAGGCTGAACGACTGCATTTACAACCCACAGATATCGCAGTGATCCTACAGAACCAAAACACTTTACACACTGGGGTAGAAAGATTAAGATCATTAAGAAAGCAAAAACAAACCCACTGGAAATCATTAGCCGATAGGCTATTATACGTGGGGAACCCCACCGGCATTTCCAGCAGTCTGACGCCGGCGGGAACCCTACGCAATTTACGGCATGACAAAACCATTTTTAATTTTAAATCCACGACACCCAAAAAACAATAACTACTTTTCAAAGGGACATCGTGGAACACGAAGCATCAAAGTCCGTCAAACAGAAACCAGCTGTATTTTCGGCCATGCCGGGTCTAATCCAACCTCGTTTGTATCTAGGTACCACACAAAAAATTAACTAAACAAAAGCTAAAATCAACCTATACTTTTCCCAGATCAATACAGCTGAAATACATAACGCCATTAATGAAAACAAGATAATTGAGCAATGAAAACAATATAAATAAAGTCTCAATTTATTATTAATTGTTTGAGCGATGAATAGATTATTCTTCAAATTTAAAGATGTTATATAATTGAAAAAAGAGATTTAAAGTGTTAAAATATAAATAATTTAACTGAAAAATTTATATTTACAAAAATAATTTATATAATAAATAATAATTTATGTAATAAGTAAAATAAATAATAATTTATGTAATAGATAAAATAAATAATAATTTATATAATAAATAAAATAATATATATATAAAATAAAATAAATATTAGTTTATGTAATAAATAAAATAAATAATAATTTATATAATAAATAAAATAAAATAGAATAATTTATATACTAATTTATATAATAAAAATAAATAATAAATTATGTAATTTATATAATAAAATAAATAATAAATTATCTAATTTATATAATAAATAAAATATAAAATAAAATAATTTATACAATAAATAAAATAAATAATATAATATAATAAATTTTAAATAACAATAAAATTTGTTTTGTGTTATAAAGTCCAAATAAAAATAAAATAATATAATAATTTTTTAATAAAAATAAAATTTGTTCTATGTTATCAAATCCAAACAATAAACAAATAGAAAAATTATGATATTGCTATGAGGATTCAACCGTGTAGTTTTCGAGTCAAACTCATTGACCGATGTTTCATGAGTAGTGGTTCACAAGAACCCATCTCTCATGATAATGAGTAATCCACTTAGCACTCATTGCATCTAGGTGATGCTCACAGAGGTGAAGCACTGAGTCGTCCCGGGACGTCACCCATCCTAGTATTGCTCCAGCTCAAGCACGCTTAACCATAGAGTTTTCCCCACGGTTAAGCCCACTTAGCTTGAATGGTTCATAAGCAAATGGGGTTGCAAGCTAAGTGGGCTTAACATTGGGGAAAACTCTATGGTTAAGCGCGTTTGAGCTGGAGCAATACTGGGATGGGTGACCTCTCGGGACGGCCCAGTGCTTCACCTCTGTGAGCATCACCTAGATGCAATGAGTGCTAAGTGATTTATTCATTATCATGAGAGATGGGTTCTTGTGAACTGCTACTCATGAAACATGGGTCAATGAGTTTGACTCGAAAACTACACTGTTGAGTCCTATTAGCAATATCATAATTTGACTCGTTGTGGAAAATACCTTCTACTTATCAAATAGAAAAATAGAAAACTAAAGTTGTATAGGAAGTGTTGTTTTTGGAATGAATTGGAGAGGAGGGTAAAGAAGTAGAGAGGGAAGGATAGAGAAAGAGAGAGAGAGGAGGGAAAATAAGTAGAGAGGGAAGGATAGAGAAAGAGAGAGAGGAGGGTAAAGGGACAGAAGAAGGTAGAGAGGGATAAGTGAGATAGAGATAGGGAGGGAGGGAGAGGTGGGATAGAAAAAAGTAGAGAAGGAAAGAGAGAACCAAAGAGAGTGAGAGAGAGAGGGAGGGAGGGAGAGCTAGAGAGGGATAGGGGAGATATAGAGAATTAGAGGGGGAAGGAGAGAGAGGTAGAGAGGAATGAGTGAGAGAGGGAGAGAAGTAGAGAGGGAAGGAGAGAGAGAGAGAGAGAAATAGGTGGGATGGAGGGAGAGATAGGTAGAGAGGAATATATGATATAGAGAGAAATAGAGAGGGAATAAGAGAGAAAGAGGGAGATAGAAGGGAGGAGGGAGGGAGGGAGAGGTACAAAGGGATAGGTGAGATAGAGAAAGAGGAGGGTAAAGATGTAGAGAGGGAAGTATAGAGAAAGAGAAAAAGAGGATGGTAAAGGGACAGAGGAAGGTAGAGAGGGATAAGTGAGATAGGGAGGGAGAGAGAGGTGGGATAGAAAGAAGTAGAGAAAGAAAGAGAGAGCTAGAGAGAGTGAGAGAGAGAGGGAGGGAGGGGGAGGTAGAGAGGGATAGGGGAGTTATAGAGAGTTAGAGGGGGAAGGAGAGAGAGGTAGAGAGGAATAAGTGAGAGAGGGAGAGAAGTAGAGAGGGAAGGAGAGAGTGAGAGACAAATAGGTGTGAATGGAGGGAGGGATAGGTAGAGAGGGATATGTGATATAGAGAGAAATAGAGAGGGAAGGAGAGAGCAAGAAGGAGAGAGAAGGAGGGAGGGAGCAAAGGAGAAGTAGAGAGTGATACGTGAGATAGATCACTATTTTCTTCACACCATGCACTTCTTTTCATGATTGTAAATAATGTGGGCTTAGCCTATCGACGTAAGTATTGTGCCTTATTGGGGTGCAAGTGCTAGTAATAGCATAGTTGAACTGTGTTAACTAATTGGAATATGCAGGAACTGCTACATTATTCCATTTGAAGAAAAATAATATTGTGAGGCTGATAAGTTAAATAGAACTTACTAGTTATTTGAATTTATATGAATGTATATAGAAGAACTTACCAAGGCTGTGAAAAACTAACAAAACCAAAAACAACAATGTGTATGTATCTTCTACTTTAAAGATTGGGGAGATGTCGATGCCATTAGATTGTTCACCTGTCTGGAACTCTTTTTCTCTTCTCTTCTGATTAGCATGCTCATTGTATCTTCCAGTAATTTGAATTAGCTATTCCCTCACCTGTTTATGTACCTCTTGCATGTATTCCACAAAATCTTTCACTTCAGCTCTTGCCACGCCCAAATTTGCTATAGTTCTCAACTTTGTGGCACTTATGGGACTATGCCCATATGCTATTTGTAATGGTGTCCTCCCTGTACTTCTGTTCACTTAATATTGTGTGCAAACTCAGCTTGCCATACTACCAAATCCCATTATCTGATAGCATAGTTTCTTATAATAAATATTATGATTGCTATATTCCATGGGAATTTGTGTTGTAGCCCTTTGTATAGAATAAATTATGTATAATCCTAATATTTTGATGTTGTACAAATTAACAAAAAAACTACATTATACTGGAATTAAATTACACTTAAACTATTAATATGTAGATATTACAGAATTTCAATTTTTTTGAAGTTGTACAAATTAACAACAAAATTCTAAAATAGAACTAAATTACACTTAAACTATTAAGATATAGATATTACAATAATTCAAAAAAAATTAAGCTATACAAAGATATTACTAAATTTTGAATGTTTTAAAGTTGTACAATATATCTATTGTTTATTTTTTTGAAGTTGTCCTTGCCCTTGTTTTTTTGATTTTTTTTTAATTTCTCCATTCCATAATGTCCAATGAATACAATCCATAATCAATCTATTTGTAGGTAGTGTTTCCGTGACATGCTCAATGATGTACAACAAAGAATGATGCATGGGTAAGAATCTGCTAGTAAAGTAGGATTAAATTGACTAAGTCAATTTGATTGTCTTCTTCAAACACATTTTGATAGAATGCCTATGTATCCATTTGAATTTGAAGCTTCCCATTGATATAGTTATGTTTCTGAAGTTCAACCCCCAATCCATACCAATATGATTTATCATCTACAAAATTCAAAAGTGTTAATTGCTGCAAAAATATTTTTGATTTCCTTAATGCTTGTAGTTCTTCATTCCTTTTGGTCAAAATAGATAACATTCTACATGGCAGCCCAAAAATATGATTTTTTAATTTTGATAAATTTTACATAAACATATAAAATATAGCTCAACTTGAATTGGAAAAATAAAATATAAATTTACATACCTTTTCGCTTGGCTCCACTAATATACACCATAATTTTGTTGATCTTTAATAGTATGTAACTTTGTAATTATTGAGCATTAAACAATTTAATATTAAGAATTGAAAGACAACCATGATTAAAAAATAAAATAAATTATTTATTATTATTTTCTAAAAAAATGGAAAATAACTTTATTATTAATTATTTATTAATTTGAAAATAATATTTAATTAAAACTTCATAGAAAAAATGATAGTATTATTCTTATAGATATAAACCATCCTCTTTAGAATCATGTAAACCTTTCACTAACCATAACTAACATGAAAAATCTATCATGCATCTTGAGCCAACATACATGTTGTTTAATGAGCACATTTGTATGAGCAAGGAGGAAGGCAATACCAAAATAGGAAAAATGGAGGTATTTAAAGGAAAAGGCTTTGCATTCTTGCACTCAACATTCGATTGTTTTTTTATGTGTTTCTTCACTTTCTATTGTTGCAACACTATGAATGATATTTTTTATTTTGTGTCCTTGGATCCTATCTGGCTTTGGATGAAAATTCTTGATACATCTATTTAGAAGATTAGTTTATTTCTAAGGCTTTTAGCATATGCTATTTTTCTTTTCTATTTGCAATTTTTTTTCCTGTCTTGATTTTTTCATATTTTTTGAATGTGAATGAAGGCAAAATGTGGAGTCCTTGTGTAGACTTTACATGAGAAAATCTAACAAATATTAGTCTTGTTCTTTCAATTGGGCCTATATTGATAGTTGTTTTTTGAAGAGTTAAACCTTGTGCTTTCTGTATAGTTAGTTCCCAAGCTAATCTCAATGGTATTTTCATTGATCTTCCTTGTTGGATTGGTGTGATTGGAACTGCACATGGTTGTTGATTGCCAAAAGGTATTCCAAAGTAAGTATCAATTTTGACCAATACATATGTTTGTATTTGTGGTGGCATCATTCTTGGTTTCTATACGATCTATTGAATGAATCCAAGAGCTCCATTTACTAGTCCTACTTGTATGCATGAGTTTGTTGTCAACATAAATATTGCATTTATACTTAACAATAATTTTTTATTTTGTTCATCATTTGGAATTTTTTCTACTTGACTACTTGTGCCATCTTTTTTTGGAACACTGCATGCAGTTGGTTGTGCCAATGAGTGCAATTTTTTTCCTATTGTGGATGTGAAATTTTTCATTTGTTGAAAACAAGTGTACATTATTTTTGAAATCTACATTCATTGCTACATCAAGCCTTGTATTGCACCTTGTCATTAGAAGTTCACAATCATCTATCATAGGGTTTGCATCTCTAATTTTTTCTAGTAGTTGGCAAAATCTTTCTTGATCATTGTTTAGTCCATGTTGTCTAAAAATGTGATCTAAAGTAATGAAAATTTTAAATTCTTCCCATAGTATTCTAGCTTGACATTTTCTACTATGTGTCGGTTTTTCATTAGCTAGTGCTAACTGTCTGAGGTCACCAACAAAAATCAAAGATATTCCTGGAGAAAATTGATAAATATTGTGTTGACAAATATGTGTTGGTACATATAAAAATGATTTTCCAAGGAAATGATGTATCACGTTTAAATTTTGAGTGAGAGAGACACCTGCAAATTTTTGAATTTACTTCTATGGAAAGGATTGGTAGAGTCAACAATCTATCTTTTCAAGTAATTTTTCACTCAAAGAGCTCATTTCATCAATCAATATATATTTGATGTGTGTTAATTCTTGTTGAAAATGTGTTAATCTTGTGCCTTTAAGTTCTTTGAAGTCTTTTATTGGAATTTTCAATTTGAATTAATAGTTGATGCTCTGATATTGAATGTTGCTGCTCTAGTTGGAGTGAGTACTACAAGGGGAGATTAATTTGGCATTGAAGCTTTTTGAAGTGTTCCTTTTATTGTGCTTATAAAATATGACTTTCTTGTTTCTATTATTCCCTAAATAATCATAAATTGTGGAGACTTATTTGAACTTGCATTGTAATGGGAGAGAATAATATTAACTACCTTGTGTTGATGGTTGCTGAGATTTTCATAGCTTACAATTTTTTTAGATTCTGATGAATTATGGAGTCGGTACTCTTTATAGTGGTAGTAAAATTTATAGCTGCATTTTAATACTATTCAGTTTTGAAGTCAGTAGACTAGTCTATTTTATTTTCTAGATCTCTTCTTCCCAATATATCTATCTATGAAATGTGCATTGCTTGACCACATGTTGTGTCTTGGTATGATTTCCCATTCATGCTTTGTAGTTCTATGTTGGATAGTGTCATTGACTTCTTGAGAGTCATTGTTGTTTTCAGTATTTTATATGGTTGTTCTCTATTCAACATGCCATTGGTTGTAGGCATGGTTTTCCTAATCTGATAGTATCAAATCATTAATATGACCAATATCTCTACTAATGTCACAAAATGGTTTGTAATGAAATAATTCTAAGAGACAAAAATCAAACCATTTATTTGACTCATATAATAGCTGGTATTTTTCTTGGCTTCCATTTTTTTCATTTTTACACTTAACATTATATATCCCTGATTTTGTTGAAATAATTAGTGATACTATCTCCATGTGTAGAGGCCTATTTTTGTATGCATCAATGTAAGATAGTGCTTGTGCTTCATCACTATTTTCTTGGTGTAATACCACACATTTGAAAACTTTGATTGATACATTTACAGTTATAAATATTTTGCCGCTTTCCAGTAATGGAATTTATAATAACATATGGCTTGTTTCTTGTGCTCCAATATCTCTTTATATTAGGGTATGTGCAGGATCATGATGGGCCAAAAAGTGGCAATATGATGGGTATGTGGCTAACGACTTTTTTTTTAAGGGAACTTGATGAAATGAAAAGGGTTTTTAAAGGAGATTCTCAGATTTCCACCAATATAAATTATGCTTTAATTTTAATATAATAAATAATTATTATTCATTTTCTATTGAATTATGACTAAAGTCTTGATTTTTAGGTTGATTGAAAAACATCTATAGCTTTCAAACAACATCATATTTTTTGAATCCAAAACATGTGTCACGTTCTATTCTTCACATATTATAAGATTAAAAAAGAAAAAGAAAATTCATGAAGTTTTGACCAAGTTAAGGTGGTTAGACATACGAGTCTTTATATTTTTTAGAAGTTGTCATAAAAAAATTATAATTAATTATTTACTTGGAAAAAAATTACAAAAAAATATGCACCATATTGGGACATGAGTCCTCTACTTATATATAAAATATTATAAAAAAATATTATCATTTTAATGTGGTTAGGGTGGTCAGACAAACACCTACATTTTATTTTTTCCCTGAAATTTAAGTACTACTGTATTGAAATTTCAAATTTTCACCAAATAGATTTTATTTTTTTGTAAATAAACCTAGTAATTTAGAAACTAAATTCAATTTTTTACAAATTCTATTCTAGCATATTTTTAAAATAATATAGATAACTTATTCAAATTTTTATGTCAAGTTGCCTAACTCTGACTTTTTTGAATGTTTTGCCTTAAGGGCCTCTTTTTTCCATGATGATCCTGCACATACCTGTTATTGTTTTTGTTATGAGATTTTGTACACCTTCGTTGCAAGATCATCTAGATTTTTGACACTTGTAAGACGTACCAACATTTGTTTGTATGTGCTTGAGCTTCTCTCTACATTTTTTGCATACTTGATAATGTATTTAACCACAACAAAATTTGAAAGAACTAGTTTCCAATTGATATTTTCTCTCCATAGTTGCAAGATATGGTGGTTTTGCGAGTTAAGCCTATTGTCATTTCTCATAGGATAATTTTTTTTTAGGGGTTTCTAAATTTTGGTATGATTTTGGTCCTTGTAAATTTAGTGGCCATTGAGTATTGTACCTGTACGTCATATTGTTAGCATCTCATTATATTCGTTTAGTGAATTCAAAAAATACATTCTTAAAAATATTGTGCCTTATCTGCAAATAATTTTTCAATTTTTGTTTCGCAAGAATGCACCTTTCCTACAAATTGTATGTATTTTTATAATGTTTTTTATCTCCTCATAGTCCTTTTCTACATTATTTTTTGCAAGTTGCCTTGTATTTTTGAGACATGGATGTATAGAAATATGTTGCAATGCCTATTGTAGGATGTTCAATTGTTAAATTTTTTGTATTAGATAGATATACATAATGTATTAGAATGTTTTCTTTTGTGTTTATTGGTAGTTTACCTATGAATTTTTGCTGGTTGTAGTATGTGATGGATTCCCTGCATTAACAATTTTGTTGAAATATCTCTCAGTTGCATTTTTTGTTCACTGTTGAGCCAATCAATAGTATCCATGTTTAGCGCTTCATGTAGCCACATGAATCCATGTATATGTGTTGATCCTTTGTGTTTCCACTATTATCTATACCAATAATCTTTAAATTTCATAGATTTTTGGAGGATTTCTTTTCTGAATTGAGAGTGGCATAAGAGCATGTACTATGCTACAATATGAGGATAGTCTATAATATTTTGTTTTCCCTAGAGGTGCACATGTTGTGGATCCATTGGATGTATCCCTGACATTAGCGCATGTAAATATGGCCAATAGAGGGTAGTTACACTCAATGTGAAGAATATTGTAGTTGTGCCAATTTGATGTAGTTGCCTATCAATTTTGCACATCTTATCCATTACAATCTTGTGCCTCTTAAGGAGTTTTCTTATCACATTAGTCTATTTGTAAATGTGATTCTGGTATATTGCTCATATGTTCATGTAGCTCATGTATAGTGATTGGCATGTCATGGATGTTTCTTTTGACAACAATTACAACTGATGTTTGTGGACTTTGTCTCATCATCATATTTTCCATATAGTATCAGAAATGTGGATTTTTTGTAAAGTGATTGTCTTTATATTAGAATAGGTGATTTGCATATTCATGTAGATGAATTTGTCTAGTTCGTGGCTCTAGCCAATCACATCTACCATCAAGAAATAAGCTTGGAAATACCATATCAAGTAATCTTGATGTCACATATTCATTTATTGGAGATTCATCGATTGTTGGCTACTCAATAAATTTAATTTAATTTGTATCTGGGTTATTAACCCATGCATTAATCAACTCCATTTTTTTTTTGCATTGAGGGTTTGAGTATCCATTAATGTAGTGTGATCTTCATGATGTCACTTTTATAAGTATCCATTAGTTACCAAAGGATCATTTTTTTTCTTGTATTTACATCTAATTGTATATGCACTATTTGTAGTTGACAAAGATATCTTTGTTACAACTTGAAGATAAATTGTTGAGAATGTTCAGATCGATTGTGACATCAGAGTAATATTTTTCGTGGCTGGTTTTTTACTACAATTCTTTATAAACAAAAACTTTTTTCACTTTTAAGTGATAATTTGTGTCACACTAATCTTTCCTTCAAACTATTATGATTGGTAGATCTATAATGGAGTGGGGTAACTTATTTGCTATGTATTCAATATGTTGTGGAAAGCATATAGAGTGTCCTCTATATTTATAAATACTAGCCACCTCTTGCATGGGTAACTTGTAGTATAGGGCATACACAAGTGATTAAAATTTCTTCTACTTGTGTCAGTTTTGATAGTTTAATTCTGACATAGCATTCATCACAAGTATTAAAACTGATGAGTTCAGTTATAAGTAGTCCATTTTGATTTTCTGTGATCGAGACATTGGAAGTATTTTCTTGCTCAAATGTATGCCTTTTTATATTTTCTTCCATTATGTTTTCTATTTGTGAATGTTCTTTAGTTAATTGTAATTTTTTCCTAGCATATCTTATTTTATCTACTTCATTCCTTTTTTCCTTTGTTCATCCCTTTCTACATTAGTCATATTTTGCCTTTGTTGTTTTCTATATTCTCTTTGGTATTATTTTTAAAATTGCTTCCTTTGTTCCTCAGATTCAAATCATTTCTTTGGATGACCCATATCCGAAAATTGAACTTGATCTTGTAGATTTTATGTGTATGTAAATAGTGTGAGTTAAATATCATTATAGACTAATAAATCCCTTATTCTAATTTTCTTAACAAAATTATTGTGATTATAGTATTATATTGTATTAATTTTTTTTTAAATATTTAGTGACCTTCCGCTCTCATTAGAATTCACTTCCTTGCATATCATAACAAAATTAGTATCCTTATATCCATATGGTTTATGCTCTACTTAATATTTGTATCATTTTTGCAATGCCCTGCCACGTAACCCTAGAGGAAGTTGCAATTAACTACTTAAGTGCACATTTATTTATTTATTTAAAGTATAATTAACATACATGTTTTTTTCCTATTGCCAAAAAAATCTAAGGCTATGAGATTGAGATTACTTAAAACCCATACAAACATTATAAATAATCTATAACATTTACTTACGTAAAGAATTAAGTATTCATACATTCAAAACATAATAAATTACATCATAACACATGTAATGTCCCTTACCCGATTTTCCCTAGAATTCATTTGTTGATTAGGTTTAAGAATTATTATTTTCCAAATGAATGTTCTCTTAATGCAATAACCCTAGATAAGAATCTTGTATTCACCATATTAACAACATATATGTTAGCATTAATATCTAGATATCAAAATATAAGAATAATCAAAAAGTAATAATGAAGACAAAAGAGAAGTGGCATGGGTAGATCCTCTTGAAGTTATCCATCTAAGCCCAAGGGCACAAGCATCCCCTCAAGACAAACCACCCCTTGGCTCCGAGTTGAACATCTAAACTAAGACCATTCCATACTCGGAGTGGCGTGCTTAATGGAAACACTGGTACCTGCTTTCTCTACCCATGTCAGCACCTCGAAAGATAATTGACTTATTGGGGATAGTCAGGGGAACGGATAAGTAGCCCAGGCCTACCACCCCTCCATGATTGCATCGTACTATAAGTGGAACCCCACCCCTCCATGGCCCACCCAGGCCTTGGGATTGGGTGGACTATGAGTGGAATTTCCACCCCTCCATGGCCCATCCTTGCCTTGGGTTTCAGGGGCAAACTTAAGTGGGGTATTTAGGCACCACTTCCCTCACACCCTTCCTCCTAATAAGCTTACAAACACAAAGAAGACAATCTTTTAGCAATTAAATAAATTTTCATTTATTACTGATTCTTTAAGTCAATATCAACATCATTATCATCATGATAATACTAAAGAAATCATTACACCAATAATCATATTAGCACTATATGTTTCTTATATTCAAAATATGCTAAATATTATTGCTAAGTGAATACATCACCTGAGTTGCTATATCTCTCCATGTTTCCTTACTTTCCTCCTTCAACCTTAAACTGAATTGATCATAGGATAAGGAAAATTCATAAATATACATAATCTACTTATGTTTATATTAAAGAGTCATCATTACTTATAAGAATAATTATTGCATAGTCTTATATGTATATATATATTATTTTACTTATATCCATTAGCATTCATAAATATGTTTATATAATTATTCTTTCCTTACTCATATATATTCTTTATTCATTACATATTATTCCTTATAAAATTTATCTATATCTATCCATATATACTTGCATGCCTATTAGTTTATATATATATATATATATATATTAAATGACTCTATATTCCAATGCATAACAATCATTGTTGCTGTTGTTCTAAATTGTAGATTGTATTTCTCCATGTTTTCCCCCCTTCCTTATTTTCCTTCAATTTATACCATTCAAGGTAGGTAACTCATGGGGGGAAAGAATTGTTTCGTGAAAGAGGTGACTTTTCATTAAATATATCCCTTTGTTAATTTTTAACCGTTGCCTGCATTATCACAATAATATCTATTTTTAAAACAATATATTATTAATAATAATTATGATATTTCAGATTTATGCTTATTTTATTATTTTATTTTGATGTTTTATTGAACATATTTTAACATTAAAGTATAATAATAAAACCAATTTGCAAATATCTTATTATTATTTTATGCTAATGTATTACAATCTTTGATGTGTAAAGAGTATAATATTTATTTATTATTATTAATTTTGATATTAAGTTATTTAATACTAGAATGTAATAACAATAATTTTCCTATATATTATTATTATATTTGTTATTTCATATTTATATATTTTTATATTGATATGATACACATTTATTTTATATTTTATATTAATATTGCTATTTATTTTATTTATTAATTTATTTGTATTTTAAAACTTGGTCTTTATGGTTTTTTTATTTCGGGGACATGACAACACATGAGATACAAAAAAAATCTAATAACATTAACTTAACAATACGGTTACATTTCTCATTCCTCGAATGAGGTAAATCATATAAATTTGATACAAATACAAATGAGGGGTGATTATTAACAAGATCCACTTGAATTAATAGCATATCATGAAATGAATACTAGATACCACAAGCTCTTCAATTGGAAACCTCACCATCACGAACTGAAGATGAAAGGGGACCCAACGGTATAGGGTGCACGTTTCTCTCAACCAGGTGGTACGCGAAGGCCCACCCCCCGTGTTAGGAGATAGTAACAAGATAACATGGCCAAACCTACAACCACTAGTCACATGATGATACATACACTGACTCAACCAAATGCATAAACCAAAATAACACAAGGTTGCATTGCTTCCATTTTACACAATATTTAAATTCACGATACTAACATATAGTTGACCTAAGAGGAGTGTCATTACAATGATACAAGGTATATCCTAGCAAGTCTTCCTAGACCTTGGCCCCCAACATGGGATCTCTTGGAAGCCTCTAATGACTTTCAGCCCCACATGTAGTCCAAAGTAGAATCGGGTATCTTTCAGGAAGACAAGATACTGATCATTCCATTCTACACCTTCTTGTCTCATCCCAAGCGTATACTAGCACAAGGTTCCATGAGCAAGACACATTAGTCTTGATTAAGTGTTGAATCTACCCAACCCCTAACAAGTTAATTACACTATGAGTGGATTACCAACCTACAACGAGTTATCCTGGCACTCCTTTATGTGTTGGCGCTTGTTGCAAGCCACTCACCTAAGAAAATTTAGTGGAACAATTCCACAACCCAAGGCAACATAGTTCTATTCTAAAAATAACATCCACTCTATACTTTAAGACTTTAGGTTAACACTTCCCTATTCGTGGAAATTGGGTAACATTGACCAAATCAAAAGCACTAAGCAAGGGTACAATCACTAGGTTGACTCAAATAAACACACAACCCCATTTCCCTCTTTACTACTGGAAGTCTTAAAAAATTCTAAACCACTTCCCCATACAAGAACACAAATGAAATAATCATGAAAGGCAATTTCAAGGAAATAAACTAATTTTGGATATACTAAATCCACTTCCCTTTCATATTGAGCTCACAGTAAAAATAACAATTTCCCTCATAGAGTAATTAATAAATAAAAATAAAAGCCTCTTCAGAACAGAGAAGGGAAATACTGAGTATAACAAAGAATCAAATCCCTCGATTACTTTTAAAAGAAACATAAAATTCACTGAAGCCTTATCTTGCCTAATTTCTCTTTTAAATTTTTTTTGTATGTATCCATATTAAAATTACAATTGTAAAAAATATATTTTAAAATATATACATATAGTATATATACATAATTATATATACATATATATGGTGCAAGAAGGGGAGTAGGAGCAGGAGTGAAAAAATACAGGAGAGGAGAAAAAAAAATTGAGTGACCTGGTGTTGGAGGATGAAATAAGGAAGGGAAAATAAGAAGATATCCCTCAATGGAATCTAGATCACATCCCACAATGGGTATTTGAAAATGGCATATGGGTGGAAAAATGCAACCTCTCCACAAACAGATAGGGAGTTTGAAGATTGAAATCCACAACCAAGGTAGAAATCAAACCGAAATCAAAAATCCGATCGCTCCTCAAATAAAAAGGAAAAGGTGGAGCTTGAATGAGTAAAGGCATGGGTGGTTCTGGGAAAATAACCATCAAGGAAATCCATTGGATCACAACTGGCGAAGCAATGATAATGGAAACCTAATGTGGACCAGTAAAACTTGGAAGGCTAAGAGTCTGAGATACCCTAATCTGGGGCATAATGACAAACTAAACTAGCAACGAGGGGAAGAAGTGGAATTTAGAAGAAGAATGAATCTGAGAGATCATGACCTCTACAATCAAAAAGAAAACAAGAGGAATTTTCAAAAAACACCAAATGGAGGATTTGGGTTGCGTCCTCACGGGAGTAAAATCTTCCAGATACCATAAAAAATGATAAAATGAAGAGTGAATCAATTGATGGAGAAAGTCTTGTTCAACAAATGGACGGGTCAGGGATGCCCAAGTGAGGAAATCAAAGCCTCATGGAAAAACAAATGCAAAGATTGGGTAAGCATAAACCAACTACAAAACTCCTATTTTCTCATAGAATGTAGTGATCAAGATCTAAAGCTAGAAATTGTAGAAGGAAATCCCTTGATCATGAATGGTCACTTCTTTCACAGTCTGAACTAGAGGGCTAACTTTGATCCCTAGAATTAGAAATTAAACCAAATCCCCATTTGGATCAAGCTGGTAGATCTACCCACAAAATTTTGGAATGCAGATGCCATGTTGTGAATAGGTGATGCCCTAGGGGTGTCCTTAGGGGTGAATGATAAATTCATAAATGAAATAGAAGGAGTTGAAGCATGCATTCTGGTAGAGATAGAAAGAGTAGGGATTTACAAAATCTATAAATTCTAACAAAATATGGAAGCTAGCAGCAACAGATAGAAATTTGGGAAAAAGCTGAACCTAGAAAATGTCTTTCTAGATATTCATGCCTCGAAGGAACCTCAAATGGAGGAAGTAATGGTATCTCAAGAAAGAAAAAGAGAAGTATGACTCTAAATCCATTGGAATCATGATCCAATTCAGAAGGCCTACCTGGGGTTAGCAACAATAAAACAGATCAGTAATCCCTAGGAGAAAAACCCCTAGAAACCCTTAGCCTTTCCCCACCAACAAAGGAAGCTCAGGATAGGGGAACCTTTAGAGAAGAGGATGATCTCAATTCCCTCATGGTAGGGGCTTAAGAAATCTATAAGGACATAAAAAATCAACTATGGAAATTAACGAAAGAAGTAGGAAAAATAGACTCGGTATCTCAAATTTCTTGGGGGGGGAGTGAAAAGATTGGAGCAATCGACCACTTTAAACAATGGTTTTGTTCTTCAAGAGGATGAAGTTGACATTTCCCAATCAAAAGGAGAGGAAAGCTACCATTCCTCAAGAGGAGAAGATGAACCCTAGGAAGAAATCGAGGCAGGGGAATTGTTGGAAATATGGCAGTTGGAATAATCAGAGTCAAAGATAAATGCACCAAACATAAAGGAAAAATCCAATAGGGGTAGGAAGTCAGACAAGGCCAAGATAATGATTATAGGTAATGCCTCAGGGAAACAAAACTGACTGTAGAGAAGGATAACCTCCTTCCCAGACTAGAATGAGGATCATATATTAGAATTTCATGGGCATCAATGCCCCTGACAAATGGCACATGGTCAAGCACCAAATTGACCAGTCAAAAGAAAATATTCTTCTCATTTAGAAAACTAAATGGAATAAGGAAGAAGGTCAGAGGAGACTAGTTAACTGGAGACAATGGAAATGCCAATTTAAGGATGCGGCGGGAGCCTTAGGTTGATTGGGAGTCTTGTGGAATCCCCTATCAGTAGCAAGAGCGATGGAGAAAGAAGAGGACAATTGGCAATTACTCAAGTTGAAAGACCTAAGTAAGAACACTTCATTATTTAGTGTTAATGTATATGGACCAACAACCACAGTAGAAAAAATACAATTTTGGGACAAAATATCAAGTGAACTGGAAACCAGAAGTTGGAAAATGGGAATAATAGCTAGAGATTTCAATGCAACTGTGAAAAATGAAGAAAAGTGTGGTGGGCTTGGAAGACAAACCCTCATGTAGAAGGATTTTTTAGGAATTCATAGACATAAATCTCCTAAAATATGTGCAAACCAAAAATGGAATATTCACTTGGTCCAATAGACATAAAGACTTTACCAACATAGCAGAAAGGCTAGATAGATTCCTCCTATGGGGAGATTGGGTTTTCCTAGCTGCCACCCATGAAGCCCAGATTCTTCCTTTTAAAGGATTAAATAACTTCCCTATCTCACTTACCTTTGGTCAAGATAACCCACCCTTGGGGAGCCCCTTCAAATTTGAGTACATGTGGCTAAGAGATGAGTGCCTTGCAAAACTAATTGAGCACTAGTGGAATGAAATCAAGTTTGGGGATAACTTAAACCTTTTCAAAATAGGCAAAAAAGTGAGTCACATCAAAACCAAGCGCAAAGAATAGAACAAACTCCACTTCAAAAACATATTCTAGGAGAAGGAAAGAGTGGAGCTAGAAATTAGAACGCTAAATGAAAATGTAATAGAAAATGGGATGGATGTTGAAGACTTTGAAAATGAAAAATATCTAAAGGAAGAATTGTCAGAACTATTAAAAAAAGAAGAATTCTATTGGCGTCAAAAATCAAGAAAAACTTGGTTGAAAGAAGGAGACATAAATATAAAATTCTTCCACAAATCAACAATTGCCAATAGAAACCAGAACAAAATTTGAGAAATAAAAAAGGTCAATGGTGAAGTGGCACAATCTACACAAGAGCTCAACAAAGAAGCGATCAATTTCTTTGAGGAAATTTTGAACAGGGTTTGCCCTAAGAACAGGGCAACAAGAGACAAACTATTGAGTGCAATCCCATCAATCATAAATGAGGATCAAAACTTGCATTTATACAAAGATATCCCCTTGGAAGAAGTCAGGAAGGCAGTCTTTCAGATGAACCCAGATGAGGCCCTTGGCCTGGATGGTTTTCCTGCTGGCTTCTTTCAAAAAAAATGGACACGATCAGAGAATATCTTGGAGTAGTAGTAGAGGAATCAAGAATAAAAATGATAATTTTGGGGCCAATGAACCACACCTTCCTGGCCCTAATACCCAAGAGAAAAGACCCACAAATAATGAGTGATTTCAGGCCAGTTGCCCTTTGCAACATAGTATACAAGGTGGTCACCAAAATAATAGCCAATAGACTCAAGGAAGTTCTAAATGAAGTAATTTCCAAGAACAGAGTGGTTTTGTCCCAAGTACGTCAATAGTGGAAGGAATAATCACAACCCATGAAACCATCCATAATGCAATAAAAACCAAAAAGGCATGTATGATAATTAAATTGGATATTCTCAAATCATATGATAGGGTTGATAAGAAGTTTCCCTTAGAAGTTCTCAAGAAATTTGACTTTGGGGCTAACTGGATCAATTGGATTAAAATTTTCATCTCCATAGCTAAATTCTCAGTATTAGTGAGTGGATCTTTCCATGGTTTTTTCCCCTCCTCACAAGGGTTGAGGCAAGGTGACCCCCTCTCCCCATTCTTGTTTATAATTATGGTAGAATTTCTAGGAAGAGGAATTAAAATTTTAAGAAGGAAAGCTAAATGGAAAGGCATCCATGTAGCTAATGGATTGGAGCCTATCACACATCTCCAGTTTATAGATGACACGATTCTAATGGGATAGGCAAGTAGAAGAGATGCAAGAGTGATAAAAACTTTCTTGGATGATTAGTGCAAAGCGTCAGGACAAAGTATCAAGTGGGGAAAATGTGAGATGTTCCTCCTAAACACTCAACCAAGCATGCAATGGGTCTTAGCCAAGATCCTGAATCTGAGAATTACTTCACTTCCAAGGCACTTTTTGGGGATGCCCCTATTTGCTAGGATCAACAAAAAATGCTATTGGGAGAACCTAGTGAATAGCTGTAAGACCAAACTGGGGTCTTGGAAAGGAAATGGTTGTCTTCAGTAGGGAGATTATTGTTGGTAAATTCAGTTTTATCAGCCATCCCAGTCTATTCAATGTCTTGCCTCAAATTTCCTAAAGCAGTGGAAGAGGCCCTTACCTAGATTTTCAAGAAATTCTTCTAGTTTGGGATAGGTGATCAAAATAAGTTCCCCCTACTAGCTTAGGACAAGATATGCAAGCCCCAGGATGCTGGTGGTGTAGGACTAGACAAATATCAATAATGAATCAGGAAATGGGAACCAAATTGGTATGGGATATTCACACAAACGGTGAAACAAAAGTGGGTCAAAATCGTAAGAAGAAAATACATAGACTCAGATGACCCGGTAAGAATAATTACCACGTCTAACCCTCTAAGAGGTTCAAAAATTTGGAACTTCATCCTAGATAGTAGGGATATAATAGTTGAGCATGTGACTTGGGAAATCAGAAATGGTTAAAGTGCCTTCTTGTGGAATTACTCTTGGTGCAGGAAGCCACCTATAAGCAACTCCCCCAGCCTAAAAATGATGAAGGAGGAAACCATCAAGATTTGGGGGGACAAGGTAACAAACTATGGTAGGAATATTAACAACCAAGGATCCTTTGATTGGTTTTGGAATGATTTTCAAACCCTTAGTGCCCCCCAAGATCAAAAAGACACACTAGCAAAGATCCTCAAAGATAGACACTCCATCCCATATAATGAGAAAGACATGTTTCGCTGGTGTGGATCACCACTAGGAACCTACAAGGTAAGGATTGGTTACAAGATCAAGGAACTGGCATTGGCAAGACAAGACTAGCCATACAAACTGTTTTGGGGAAGGAAATTCCTCCCAAAGGCTAGGGTATTTTCTTGGTTGGCAAACCAAGGAAGAATTCTCACAATGGATAGACTAGCCACCTTTAGTATTCAGGGTCTAGGCAGATGTATTCTATGCAAATAAAGTGAGGAATCAAAGAATCACCTCCTTCTACAGTGCCCCATGTCTAATGAGTGTTGGAATATAGTAAAGAACAAACTAAATTTGCAATTCCCCATGCTAGCAAACCTAACATCATGGTTCAAAATGTGGCCTCAAAAAGGAAATAATTTTTTTTTTGGAGTATGGCAGATTATCCAATCCATCATGGTATGTGAAATTTGGAAGGAACAAAACAAAAGAATATTCCAAGGTAAGGAATTGAACAAAGATAGGCTCTAGGATAAAATTGAAAGGGCCATAGTAGAAGTGGTAAATGAAGATTCTTGGAACACCTCATCCAAATAAAAAACCTCCACAAAATGGGATGATTTCTTAGCCAAAAAATTTAATGGCCTCAAACCACCACTGATATCTAGGAATGGTTCATCCTAGGTAGCAAAAATCAATAGAGCGAAGGTAACTTGGTAGGCTCCCAAACCAATCTAGACCAAGGTAAATTTCGATGAGGTGACTCATGGAAATCTAGGTCCAGGAGGCATGGGTTGCGTTACAAGGGACTCTCATGACAATAGAATTGCAGAAAAATCATTATCACTAGGCACTTGCATGAACTATGAAGCCGAGTTCAAAGTAGCGGCATTAGGCCTACAATTGGGGATCAACCTAGGAGTACATAAAATACATCTGGAAGGGGATTCAATGATCACAATCAATGCCATCAAGAGTAGCTCTACCCCAAATTGGAAGCTAAATCATCTGTTGCAGAACATTAAGCACTTCATAGACAGGTTTGAAGCCTTCAAAATAATCCATGTCTATTGAGAAGGTAATGCAAAGGTGGATGAGCTAGAAAATCTGGCATCTAAAATCTCCACTTAGGCAACACCAATTGCAATGCCAAAAACTTTTTTTGGCATCGGACTTTCCAAAAGAAAGAGGATAAATCCCACAAGGAATAAAAGTACAAATTGGGGGTCTAATCGGATGTGACAAGGCTTATCAATATAAGGCAAGATGCAATTAAATCGAACAAGTTCCAAGGCAAAGGCAATATTGAGTGGATCTCAACATACTTTGCATTAATCGTGTTGGGTACCTCTAGTAGAGTGACATCAAGTTTACATGCTCCAACCACCACGTTCACAGAAGAATAATCATGAAGGCTATAGGCCAACACTGTTAAAAAAGGGCCAACTTAGGTCTTTTTAACATTGTCTTTGTAGGAATAGGGTGTGCATGTAGAAGCTCAGAATATTTGTCGATGATAAAAGGTGGTGATAAAGGGATGAAGACTCCACTAGCCCTAGACACTGACAAGCAACAACAAGCCTTCCAAGGAGAAGTAGGAAATAAAAGGCTAAATGGGCTATTGGCCTCTTCCCACCTGCTGATACTCTGGGCAACCAAGATGGTTGCTGGACCTGAATTCTTGAAGGCATATCATAGGTTCAGGTCTAACACCGAAATACCAGCAATGTTCTTGGGATTGATCCTCCACATGGGTGTGTCAAAGGAAATAAAAAGAAGCTGACCCAGATGGTCTTCATCCACACATGGCTGGGAGACATTGATGCGGCCCTAAAAAATGTAGATGAAAATAATCTCATCCCAATGCCCCAGAACTACCACATGGTGAGCATGCATGGACGGGAGGTCTTGAAATTCCCTCTGGTCAGGGCAATTGACCCATAAGGTTTTGAGAAAAGATGGGATGAAAGGCACTAGAGAATCACCTTCCTGCTCAGAGTGGCCAAGATAACCACCAACCAACCTTGTGGTTGGGTATCACGCTATGTGAAAAATGAAGGGCTTGTAGAGGAATTAGGCTCAGGAGATGACACCGATTGGGACTTAGGCTTCGGGGAAGAATGGATTTGAAACAATCCCAGGGACCCAAAGGAGAAGGCTAAGGGGAAGACTCACCAAAACTATAGAGCAGACTACCTAGTGATTGCAAACTACAATGTATACATGAAGCGGGTGGAATCAAAAGAATCTAAGGACGAAGACCCTGAGGAAGGAACAAATGCCTAATTCAACCCATTATGCCATGGTATTTTCTTTGCTTGTTCTTACATAAAAACTATCAAATCCTATTAATTTTAGGGTATAGGTGTTTCAATCAGTTTTGCAGTGGAATACTAGTGCCTATGCACACTTCTAGGATTTTTTGTATTTAGATATAAATCAGATCGTAGGGTAGGTTTGGTTGTAGAAAGAAGCTAGTGTTGAATGGCCATTTTGTCAGATAAGTCCATCTATCAGTTAGTTTATGTTTTCAATCTAAATAAACTCTCCATTTTTGAAAGCAATACAAGGGGCTACCCCTTAGCAGCAATTTATCTAGCAAATAAACTAATTATATATACATATATAATCATGTGTATACTAATGTATATACATTAAATATATATCAATAATAAAATTCCTTTTAAAAATTATAACCTCTTTCATTTATTTATATATATTTATATATATTCAACATATATACATAATATATATACATATATATATACTATAAATATATATTAAAATATATAAATTAAATCCTATGAAAATATTCCAAATCAAAATCAATTAACATAATCAACAAACATATACTTTTTTTGTCATTTTTTTAGACAAACAAACGCTTTAAAAAGGAGGTGTTGATTGTACTGAGTACAATTCGGCCACCCAAGACAAGTGGGAGGGCAACACTGCCATGGGGCAACACGTCCCTCAAGTGGTGGGCGCACTAGCTCATGGCAAGCACACCCCCAATAAGAGTGGGTGGTGGGGATTTTGACCCTCACACCAACCACTATGAAAAAAAAATCTCATCTCTTTTTTTAAAATAAAATTTATAGTACAAATTTTGAATTTCTTAGAATAATTATGTTGCACGGTGATTTTAGAAAAAATCCAAAAATATTAAAATTTTAAAAACATTCATAATATATATGTATATACATACATATATATCTTGCAACATATATATATATATACTCAGAAATATTAAAATACTAAGATAGGGGAAAAAATTCTGAGAAAATAATTATTCAGACAATATAAATAAAAATTTTTGAATTTCTTGAGAAGAAGATTTTTCCAATATTTTTCTACAAATATTTCAAATATCTCTATTGTTCTCTCAGGAATTTTCTATTGTTTAAAATTAGCTCCCTACAAAAGCTCTCAACAATTTTCTACACAAAAGCTTTCAATAATTTTCTACACAGAAGCTTTCAATAATTTTCCACATAGAAGCTTTCAATAATTTTCTACACCTTATACTATTTGCCTCTATTTTTTTTCCAATCAAATTCACAGAGGCTCACTAATTTCACTATAAAATTTTCCTAAGAGGCTGTAAATTAATCACGAAAAATCTACAAATACAAAAGCCTTACAATTTTCCAAAAGAACTAAAAACTTCTACTAAAAATACAAATCTTCTTACACAGGAAATTTTTCCATTTCTTTTTAAATCAATTTAAACAAAAATTCTACAAAATTTGAATCTTGTAGAGACAATCTTTCTAAATCCACTAAATAAAATAAACAATAAAGAACCTATTTTCCTGAAGCTTGAAGAAATGAAGGTTAGAACTGATTCTCACCTTCAAAGTTCAATTTCCAAAGCCTTTTTCAAAATCACCACTTCTAGAATGATGCAAAAATAGAGAAGCCACCAAAATTGTTGAGAATGTCATTTTTTTTTCAACGAAACAATCTCTCCCATATATCTCTCTTTTTATTCCCGTGAAGTAACCTCCTACCTCACTTAGTGTTGACAAATATTCTCTTCGAGAATAATTTCCAAATAGAGTGATTAATAAATTCTTCTCACACACATGTCAAATTCAAAATATCTTCTCAACAACCCATAGATATTTCCTCTAAGTCATTTTTTTATTTTAATAATTTCAAATCACAATCTAATTTCTAAATAAATTTAAATCAATTAATCTATTTGCTTAGTAAATAATTTAATCAATTAATTTATTTACTTAATAAAATAAATTTAATCAATTAATTTATTTACTTAATAAAATAAATTTAATCACAAGGATTAAATTGCTTTACTAAATAAATTAAATTTAATTAATTAAATTAAATTAAGTGCTTCCAACAATATTATTTAAAATTGGTTAAATATATACTAAAATCATTTAAAGCATTAATTCAACATTAATTTCCATAAAATAAACCTTGCCTGATTAAATAACAGTTGACAAGGCAAATGTAAACATGATAATCAAACATATCGAACATGGACTGATGACACACTATGGCTAGGGTGTAGACTTGACAGAAGTAACCTAGTTACTATCTCCTAATCAACTTTACCATTGGGTGGTTGGCATGCTCAAAACTATGAAGCCAGGTGGAGTCAATGTCTTATACCTGCAAACCTGTAAATGAGATATCAAAATTACATGTATATAAATAGCATAGTAATACACACCGTGAAGAGGAAATCATGGAATTGCAAGGCTCTCACAATCGAGTGATGTGATCTCACCCCATTCACCAATACACTTATCATGAACTGATAGTTCCATCATAATTAAATAACTCATGTGCAATAATCACGTTATAAAAAACTAACATTATTACATTAATCAAAGCATGTCAAATAAAGCATCAAAGAGATACATTACATCACCTCAAATAGTCTATGTCACTCTATGAATAGTGATCAAATAACACACAACATGATAAAGTATATCAACGTATCTAAGAATCCGGAAAACAAAACATAACAAAGAAAAACAAAACAAGGACACACTATCCAATCCAAAGAGAAAAATAGAGGGGTATTACAAATTCAAATTTATCATTTAAGAAAATGGAAATATAAAAAATTTATTTACAATAACTTACTAAAATTTTAAGTCATTACAATGTACTATTAGATATATGAATAGTAAATGGTCTTGTAAGATTATATCACATGATTAAATCTATATTGTAGTGTTTTATAATGTGTAAGAGGTAATTTTGTTCATATGAGTGTTAAAAAAATATAACTACATACATATCTATGTACTATTAGATATATGAATATTAAATGATCCTACAAGATTATATCACATGATTAAAACTCTATTGTAGTGTGTCATAATGTATAAGAGGCAATTATGTGCATATGTGTCACTTATGCAACTTGTTTTATAAAAAATGTTTATTTTATGGTATATAATTTTATTTGAGAAATGTCTTACAAAAATACAACTATTTGTGGCTCGTATGTGTTATGAGTAACAACCATTTGTTTCAAAATATATAATTATGACAATTTATATGTGAGTCACACTTACAAAGAATCTACAATTGTATAGTTGCATATGATAATTTGTAGACAAACATAAAAGTTATATATAATAATTATGTTTAAAACATGGTACTTTGTATGTTTCCAAAAATTATACAATTATATACATATATATATATATATATGAGGATTCATATACAAAGTAGATATCTTCAATGATGGATGGTTGGAAATACATTGCTATGCTATAGAGTATGCACATATTCGTTAAATTCACATGTACTGTAAAAACATTGTAAATACTATAGTGGATGTACATTAGTTATGGTCGAGAAATAGCTTAAAATAGCTCTTTTAAGAATGAAGAGAATCCTATAACTTTGCCCCATGTGTGATTGAATTTTCGTGCAATTTCTTCAATTTCCTATATTTCTTCTTCTTCTACAACAACAATCTAGTAGGTGGCTTCTTTAATGGCATTGATAATCTTCTTATAATGGTCTGATATTGATTTGACTAACTTGTTGATGGGTTTTTCAATGTAAGTATTTGAGCCTATAGAATCATCTAGGATTATAATTGGACTTCTTGTTGAATTGTGTGATTGATATTCTCCAACATTAATAGTGGCCATGATCTAAAAGAATAGACAATGAAACAAATTATTACATTTTTAGGAATCATTATCATATTATGTAGTATATATAAAAAATATGTACTGAAAAGATGTAGTCACTTGTAAATCGATGAAACAAATATTTATAAGTATATGAATCATTGTCATATTATTTAGTATTGATGAAAAAGTTGTAGTCACTTGTAAATATTTATATAACTAATCATAGAGTACTGATAATATCGATAAAAAAAATATAAACCAAAAATATGTAGTCACTTGTAGAATTGAAAATGAAATATTTATATAAGTAATCATACAATATTGATTGAGGTGAGAAGAATGCAAAAAACAAGAATCAAACCATAATACAATTGTGTAAACATATATGTATACCACACTAATAAATGTTACAATAGTGGCATCATTGGATTGAATCACAACAATAAAATATGTGTGCATGAAGAGGTATGCACTCATAATATTTACATGCTTGTGGTAGTTGAAGTATAACTTTTTGAATCCTAACCAATTGAATCGAGAAGAACCTTGCGTTCAGCTGAATAATCAAACTCTTTTGTTTTCATAATTATGCACTTGATCCTCTCTACATTATTATAACTCTCTACTACAACTTGAACAGTAAATATGAACTTCCTAAAAATAAATTTATGTATAATGTCTCCAAACTTTGAATCATCTTGATCTTTGTATTTCAATGTAGATAATTCCTTTGATGTTACACCCACTATTTCTTTTAATGGTTTCTCAAAATTAATAGCCAAATTTGAACACATATGATCTTGCACCTAACATTGTAGGAGATATATATGGTCACAGTCATGGCAACTCTCATCACATTTTTAGAAATACCAATTTTCACTACCATTTTTCTGCACCTTTCTTTTGCATTTTTTCCTTTCAATCTCGATGGGGAAAACATTGTAATAAAAATTATCATATTTGATGAAAGATACTATAGCTTTCAGCAAAACCCATGTGTTTGTATTGCATTTGAATAGTTTCCTATCTTTACTTTCTTCTACAATTTTCAACATTAAAGGTTGTCTAGCAAAGGAAATTTCCTTTCTCATAGAGTGGGAGGTATATCAGTTGTTCTGAATTTGGAAGACTTGGATTTACCAAAATTAGGGTGGTACTTATTGTGAGAAATTTTCTTCTAATTTTTGAAATAGTAAATTTTTTGTGTCATTAATGAACTTCGATTTTTAAAAGTATATAGAACTCCTTCATTCAGGTTTATATATTATATGAAGATGAAACACAGTCCCTAAAATCTACTTCATTTTCAAAATACTCATGGTAGTTACTATGAAGGGTATTGATTGGTATATGAAATTTTGCGGCTATCCTTTTCATCTCTTCATTTACAAAAAAAAAAAGAGATTTAGCAATTTTTTTCCAATTTAAATGTTATAAAATAAATAAAAATACTGACATTTTATTGATAAGTTGATTATATGGGTGCATATAGTCAGAAAACATGGCGCTACAAGTGTGAAGTAATTTTTTTCCATTAGAAAAAAATTATAAACAATAAAGGAAAAATGATAGGGTAGGGTTGGATGGAACAATCACTGTTCCATGCTCTGGATCTTTCTTGGTAGACCTCCTTGGTGTCTTACTTCACAACCTTAACCTTTAGGACCTTCTTCATGTTTAGGTACCCCTAGTTCTCCTGGCCAACCCCACTACCATCAGAATTCCAACCTACCAATTCAATCTTGGTGCAATGCCTCTAACTCTTCCTTAGCCCTTAATCTATCCTAAAGACTAACATTCTCTAAGAACTAAAGCTTAGATTTGCAAGGGCATGGAGATGTTTCCACTGACTTCACTCCATCCTGTTATGGCTCTGAAAGATCCACCTAGCTCCATTTGTTCATTGCCTCCACCAAACCCTCATTTGGGGTTAAAAAGGCTACTAGCCTAGGAGCCCCAATTAGGTCTCCACCTTCGAGAAAACAGGTTGGATCTCCTAAAGTTTCCAAAGAACATAGAATTTTTCCTTTGGATTCTTGGTCCTTATGCCCATCCCTTAAAGATTCTGGAGGTCTTAATCCTCAACCGACCGTACACAAGCCTAACCCTTAATTCGGAAAACTTAGGTCTTTCTAAGCCTTTTCCCTGACCTTCCTGCAACTGTTCAAGATTTCTAGTATCAGATGGATTGGTGGAGATTTCTCCTCCATGTTATGCCTTGTCAAGGCTCATTCCTGCCCTCTCCACATCATGATTTGATAGGAGATGAACACCCTTGCAAATCAAGTGCTTTACACTTCTTGTCTTTCCTAGCCGGGCACTGTCAAGATCGCCTAGGAGAAGACTTCCATAGTGATTTCTTGACTCCTAAAGACTCCTAACCCTACCATATTTACAATCATGGAGTCTAGCCACAATCCCAAAAAGCCCGTACACTAGGTACAGTGGAAATATGAGCTAAACCTCCATTCTTCATAGTCTACCAGTCAGAACAACAACTTAAAAGAAACAAACTAACTACAAAGAATGCTTGAAATGAATAAACTAGCTACCTACTATTCCACACAATGCTTGGAAGACAATTTCCCTACATCCTACACATTTCACAGTGTCAGGATCGCTCCATTAACACACAATTCAAAGCAAGAACCAGAAAATTTACATCAACTTATCACTATCTTCTCTTGTATTCATAAATTTCAAATAATGCAAAAGCTTCCAATCCTCCCTCTCAGGTCGAGGCACACTCTAAATAGGTCAAAAAAATTAGTTATGTCTCCCCTTGGTCAGAAATTGCAGCTACCTTGTGGAAAATTTGCAAAAATGTACCATTTTGCACTTTTTCCAATTTCTAGTAAAATGAGTTTCTAAACTCATTAGTAAAATGAGTTTCTACACTCATCCACCCTTTCCAATCCTTATCCTACTGACCATTACTGACCACTCCTAATCACTCCTGATCAAGACAGATGCTTAAACCTTTAGCTCTATCTCAATGGTAAACATGACCTTCATGGTAACATGTCAAAAACAAAAATTCATCCTAGACTTCCTAATTGCCTAGTGTTTCCTAGGTGATCCTGCACTATTCTCCCCCTCCCTACACAAACACTAAGGAATGTGAGGAGAGATCAGTGACACATCAATACCCTACATCTTAAACTGAGCTTCATCCACCCATGTAGCCTCAGACTCTGGCTTGTCCTTCCACTTGATGAGGTGCTCCATGTACACTTGATGCCTTGTAGATTTCTTCACCTTTAACTCCAAGATCCTCTCTTCTTGTAGCTTTTCTTTAGGAGATAAGGTTATGTTACTTACATCCTTGAAGATATCCTTACTATTCTGATCCATGTCATTGACTGTTCCCTTATACCTGATCAAATCAGCTACATTGAACACTGGTGAAATCCCTAAATCTGCAAGTAACTCCACCTTGTATGCATTCTTCCCATGTTGGGCTAACACCTTGCATGGTCCCACTCTTTTCATCTACAATTTGGTTGATGTTCCCTTTTGCAACCTAGATTTGTTGAGGTGGACCATGACATAGTCTCCTACTGCAAATTGCAAATTTTTTTTTGACATATCTACCTTATCTTTCAACTTTTGAGTAGCCTCGGTGACTGTCCTCTTTACCTGCTCCTGAATCTCCTTCATGGTCTAAGTGAAGTCCTTTGCATGTCCACTCCATAGCTCCATAGCTCCTAGATCCCTGAGCTCACATATGCCTCTTGGGTGCATTCCATACACAATTTTAAAAGGACTCTTCCCTGTGGTTCGGTTCACACTGTCATTATATGCATACTCATCCTGTGATATAACCATGTCCCATGTCTATCCATACTCTTTGGTTAGGCATCTTAGAAGGTTACCTAACACCCTATTAACCACCTCTATTTTTCCTTCAGTCTGAGGATGGTAAGCTGATCCAAAAGATAGGTTGGTACCTAATCTACTCCATAGAGTCTTCCAAAAGTGACTCATGAACTTCACATCCCTGTCTGAAACAATGTTGAAAGGCAATCCATGGATCCTTACAATTTCCTTGAATAAAAGGTGAGAAATATAGATAGCATCATGGGTGGGTTTGCAAGGGATAAAGTGACTCATCTTACTGAATCTATCTACCACCACATAAGCACTATCAAACCCTGTCTTGGTCTTAGGGAGTCCTATCACAAAGTCCATGCTAACACACTCACATGGTCTGTTAGGAATGGGTAGGGGTTTATATAGACCAGCATTACTAGCTCCTCCCTTAGCTTTCATACACACTACACATTGCTCCACATACCTCTTGACATCCGTTGACAACTTAGGCCAATAGTAGAAACTTTTCACTAGTTACAATGTCTTGTTGATGCCAAAATGTGCACTAAGACTAGCATTGTGCTTCTCTTGGATGAGGTTTTCTCTCATTGATCCTTTTGGAACACATAAATAATTCCCTTTAAATAAAAATCCACTTTGCAATGTATATTCTGAGTATTTACTATGAAAATGATTCTAAAAGTCAGAACATACCTTGTAGGCCTCTGAGAAGTCTTCATCTTCCCCATAGAGATCCTTGAAACTCTCTATTCCAATGCTCTTGATCTGTATCTCTTGTACTATCAAAAATCTCTTGCTTAGTGCATCTGCTACCTTTTTCAACTATCCCTTCTTGTTCTTGATGGTGAAAGTAAAATCTTGGATGTACTCCATCCATTTCAAATGTCTATTGCTCAACTTCTCTTGGGTGTTGATATAACTAAGTGCCTGATTGTCAGTAAAGACCACAAACTCCTTGGGTAGAAGGTAATGCCTCCACTTCCTAAGTGATTGAACTAAAGCATAAAGTTCTAGGTCATAGGTAGAATACTTCTTCTTAGCTTCATTAAGCTTTTCACTGAAGAAAGCTATAGGCCTGCCTTCTTGACTTAGCACTCCTCCTACTGCAACTTCACTAGCATCACATTCCACAGTAAAAAACTTGTCAAAGCTAGGTAATAAGAGAATAGGTTGATTTTCCACTTCTTGTTTCAGTTTCTCAAAACCTTTCTCTGCTTCTTGAGTCAACTTAAACTTAGTCTTTAAACCACCTTTGATTGTATCTATGACTGGTGCACATATGCCACTAAATTTCCTTATGAATTTCCTATAAAATTGAGCCAATCCATGAAAAATTCTTACCTCTATCCCTGTGGTTGGTGTAGGGCAATTTAAGATAGCTTCAACCTTGCTTGGATCCATCTTCAATGATCCTTGGGATACTAAAAAATCCACATACACAAGCTCTTGTTTGAAGAACTCACATTTCTCTAGGTTGATGGCTAACTTCTCTTCTTGAAATCTTCTAAGAACCAAATCCACATGCTTTAGGTGTTCTTCTGCTATCTTGATAAAGATGAGTATATCATCAAGATATACCACAACAAATATCCTTGTAAAGTCTTTGAGCACTTCATTCATGAGCCTCATGAATGTGCTAGGGGCATTAGAGAGGCCAAATGGCATAACTCTCCACTCATACAACCCATCACTTGTCTTAAAGGTTGTCTTCCACTCATCTCCATCCTTGATTCTGATCTGATCGTATCTACTCTTGAGATCCAACTTGGTGAAGTACTGAGCTCCTCCAAGACAATCCATCAAGTCCTCAATCCTAGGAATAGGGAACCTATACCTAATTGTGATTCCATTTATAGCTCTAGAATCAGTGCATAATCTCCACTTGCCTCCTTTCTTGGTTGCTAAGACCACTGGTATTGCACATGGGCTCATGCTCTTCCTAATCAATCCTTGATCTAATAACTCCTGCACTTGTCTAGCTACCTCTAGATTCTGATATGGTGTAAGCTTATAAGCTGCTTTATTTGGAAATGAAGCTCCTAGTATGAAGTCAATCTGATGACTAATGGCTCTCTTTGGAGGTAAATTTGTAGGTGCACCATCACTCACTATGTCCTTATAATTCTCAAGCAACTTCTTGACTGCTCCGGGTATGACTATTTTCACAGTCTTTTCCTCTTCCTTAGGTTGCAACATGACCACATATCCTTCACCCCCTTGTTGTAGGTTGTTAAGGAAATCTTTACCACTGCTTAACAAGACACTAGGTGTCTTTGAATGTCCTTCTTCCTCTTCTGACAGTGACTATAACTTAAATGTCTTTCCATCCTTTTTGAAAGAAATGGTGTTCTCTTTCCCATCATACATGGCACTTCTATCATACTTCCATGGTCTGCCCAATAGTAGATGGCATGCATCCATGGGTAACACATCACATAACAACTTATCCTTGTACCCTCCAATGGAAAACTCCACCGTTGTTTGTTCATTGACAAGAAAACTTTTCACTTTGTTCAACCATGTTACTTTGTAAGGGTTAGTGTGGGGTACCTTCTCCAATTTCAACTTCCTTACTGCCTCTTCTAATATGATCTTATCTATTGAACATGAATCCACAATAACCTTACATACTTTCCCAAGTATTTTTCATCTCACTCTAAATAAAGCTCTTCTTTTTTTTGGCTCTTCCTTGACCAGTTGTTTGATCAAAACTCTCCTAAACATTAGGATCTCCCCCTTTTTTGATTCAATGTGACTGACCTTTGGTGATTTAGTTCTCATGGTGTCATCTTGAGCATATGCCACTCTCTTCTTTGAAGATGCTTTCTCCGAGCACCTATAAGCCGAATGTCGTACTTGACCACAATGGTAACACTTCATATTAGCAAAGTATGAATTGCTCCTGCCTTCTCCTCTTCCTCTATTTGATCCTCCTTGAGATCCTCTACCTCTTCCATAACCTCCTCTAGAAGGTGTTTCACTTCCATGTTCTGTGAGTTTAGATTCTCCTTGGTTTCTTTGCTCAGTTCCTCTACCTTGGTAGCCACCTCTATGTCCTCTTTGATCTCTTTGATCTCTGCCTTTGCCTCTACTCTTAGAAGCCTGATCATGTTTCCTATTGCTTATTTCCTCAATCTTAATAGCTAATTGGTAACATTGGTGTACTGTCTTAGGACTTAGAAGAGTCATCTCCTCTTGAATGGTCAACTTCAAGTTGTTAAGATACCTAGACACCTTGAGACTTTCATCTTTTGAAACATTAGACCTCATACAAAGTTTTTGAAACTCCTTAGTGTAAGTGTTCACATCTTGGTCTCTTTGCCTCAAGCTTTGTCTCTTCTTATGTAACTGAATCTCATAATCATCTGGTATGTATGATTCTCTCACTTTTGCCACCATACCCTTCCAAGTTGAAATAGGCTTCTTGCATTCCTTTTCCCTCTGTGTCTGAATGAATTTCCACCATGTCAAGGTAGATCCTCTCAATATAGACTTGGCCACCTTCACCTTATGTGCTTCAGTGATTCCATTGCACTCAAAATGGTTTTCCATGCCTTCTATCCAATCCATGACTAGATCAGCTTCCAATTTGCACCTAAACAATGGTATGCCTTCAAGTGCTTTCCCACTCAAAGCTTTCAATGCCTTCAAGAAAGGCTCCTCTTGCAAAACAGGGTCAAGTTCAAGGGTCTTGTCTTCCTCTACAACCTCTTCACTCTTTGGTACCCTGCCCTCAAATCTATCATTGTCCTCATCGGCCTTGATCTGCACATTGCTCAATGCTTGCTCAAGTTGAGCTAGTCTTTCTCAATCTCCTGTTATATTCCTTCTGATCTTCAACCTTCTTTGACAACTCAATTTTTTTCACCATGGTTGTGGAGCCACTGGATTCAAGGTCTGACATACAAGTTTCTATCCCAAATCTTTAACTTTCTCTAATACCAATCTGATAGGGTAGGGTTGGATGGAACAATCACTGTTCCATGCTCTGTATCTTTCTTGGAAGACCTCCTTGGTGTCTTACTTCACCACCTTAACCTTTAGGACCTTCTTCATGTTTAGGTACCCCTGGTTCTCCTAGCCAACCCCACTACCATCACAATTCCAACCTACTAAGTCAATCTTGGTGCAATGCCTCTAACTCTTCCTTAGGCCTTAATCTACCCTAAAGACTAACATTCTCCAAGAACTAAAGCTTAGCTTTGAAAGGGTATGGATATGTTTCCACTAACTTCATTCCATCCTGTTATGGCTTTGAAAGATCCACCTAACTCCATTTGTTCATTGCCTCCACCAAACCCTCATTTGGGGTTAAAAAGGCTACTAGCCTAGGAGCCCCAATTAGGTCTCCACCTTTGAGAAAACAGGTTGGCTCTCCTAAAGTTTCCAAAGAACATAGAATTTTTCCTTTGGCTTCTTGGTCCTTATGCCCATCCCTCAAAGATTCTGGAGGTCTTAATCCTCAACCGACCGTACACAAGCCTAACCCTTAATTTGGTAAACTTAGGTCTTTCTAAGCCTTTTCCCTGACCTTCCTGCAACTGTTCAATATTTTCAGTATCAGACGGATTGGTGGAGCTTTCTCCTCCATGTTATGACTTGGCAAGGCTCATTCTTGCCCTCTCCACACCGTGATTTGATAGGAGATGAACACCCCTACAAATCAAGGGCTTTGCACTTCTTGTCTTTCCTAGTCGGGCACTATCAATCTCGCCTAGGAGAAGACTTCCACAGTGATTTCTTGACTCCTAAAGACTCCTAACCCTACCATATTTACAATCATGGAGTCTAGCCACAATCCCCAAAAACCCATACACTAGGTACAATGGAAATATGAGCTAAACCTCCATTCTTCACAGTCTACCAGTCAGAACAGCAACTTAAAAGAAACAAACTAACTACAAAGAATTCTTGAAATGAATAAACTAACTACCTACTATTCCACACAATGCTTGGAAGACAATTTCCCTACATCCTACACATTTCACAGTGTCAAGATCACTCCATTAACACACAATTCAAAGAAAGAACCAGAACATTTACATTAACTTATCACTGTCTTCTCTTGTATTCATAAATTTCAAATAATGCAAAAGCTTCCAATCCTCCCTCTCAGGTCGAGGCACACCCTAAATAGGTCAACAAAAGTATTTATGTCTCCCCTTGGTCGGACATTGTAGTTACCTTGTGGAAAATTTGCAAAAATGTACCATTTTGCACTTTTTCCAATTTCTAGTAAAATGAGTTTCTACACTCATCCACCCTTTCCAATCCTTATCCTACTGACCACTACTAACCACTCCTGATCACTCTTGATCAAGACATATTCTTAAACCTCTAGCTCTATCTCAATGTTGAACATGACCTTCATGGTAACATGTCAAAAACAAAAATTCATCCTAGACTTCCTAATTTCCTAGTGTTTCCTAGGTGCTCCTGCACCAAAAAATAGTTACATACTCTTTTTAGAATGAATAGGAAACAAAAATGTTACAGCCTCAAGAAAAATCCACTTCCACCTTGATCCTTGTTTAAAACAAAAGCATGTTTCCTTGGCCTCGAATTTCTTTTGCACTATACTTGAATTATGTTCACTGTGACTTCTTATAAGTGGCAAGAGGCGGTGTTGATAAGTAGAAATATGAGAGAGGTCCAATTTTTCACATAATAATCACCAATTTCTACCATCACATAGCATGACATAGCTAACCTAATAATAAGCAGTCAAACATGTCCTCATTCTACAAAATAATCTCCACACACAACATTCACACATCCACCACAAATCAATCTTCACCGCAAATCAATGTAATTTTTATAATTATTAAAAGAGATGGAATTCAAAACCAAAATCTATATTTATATATGAAATATGTGAATAAACTCATTTAATACAACCATACGACAATTAAATTTGAAGTACTTTGTTGAATATTTCTCCAATCTATATAGAAAATCTCTTTAGTGCCCATTGCCAACTATCAAAAATCAATGTGAATAAACTCATTTTAAAATTAAATGATTAACATAGTGGGTTATCTTGATACTATGACCAAAAATCCTGAAAATTGAATACTAACCGATTATCAATTTAACACATTCATGTGAGGTCAATACAACACCCTTTGTTACATTTGTTTTTTTCCATATTCCAAATTTCTCTATCATTATCACATCGATAGTTATAATATCATAACAATTAGTCATAGCACCTCCTCTTTCGTAGAAGTTAAACTCACATGGTATATTAGGTGTTTCCTAAACAATCATTGAAAGAAAATGAGAATAATTATTCACGTCATCAAATACATTTTGATGTACATGTACAAAGTGTCGCAGTAGTGGAACATCTATCGGTATAATTATAGTTTTTAGTTCCTGTCATAGAACTATAGGCACCACCAAATCGTAACTAGTTATCAATGCTATGAACTTCAACCAATCAAAATTGATCATTTTCTTTTATACATTATATTTGAAGATTTTTCTAAAGTTAAATGCATGCTTATAAGCTTTTCTAATTTTGAAAATTATTTTTCTTCAATATCATTAGCTAAAAACATTTAGGCCATAAGGGTGGATTTTTATTTTGCAATTTTTTTGGCTTTTTTTGTGGCATTTTTATTCTCCACTTCTTAGTTAATGTTTGCATATCCAGAAATGCAAAAAATATGAAAAAGTTAAAATGAGAAATTGTTAATTATTTTATATAAAAGCTTCATTTAATTTATATTTTTTTAAATTAAATCTATTATATATTTATTTTTTAGATTAAATTTAATCTCAAAAATTCAATATCAATAATTACTTACAAATTTGACAATAAAAATCACAAATCTCTAATATTTTTCAGTCTAACACACATTTTATCCATCTATTTTTAAATTATTCTATATAAAAATTTCATTTAATTTAACTATTAAGCTAAGTAGAAATTGTATGTCAAAACTTTTATTTAATCTGATTTAACTATTTTAACCAAATAGTAATTGAATCTCAAAAATTCAAAATCATAATTATTTGAACATGTCAACAATCCAACTATTAAATCTATTATATATATGTTTCTTAGATTAAATTGAATGTAAAAACTTCCCTTTAATCCATAATAATTATTGATTATAAAAAATAATTCAAAGCAAATACTAATTAAAATAATAATTGTTAAAAATAATTGCATACCTCAATTAAATTTTAAAATAATAATTCTTGAACATAAATGCTTGCCTTGTTAAAAATAGATATCTAAATTTTCAATATAAATAATTTTTTTATCCAATTATAATATTTATTAATTTAATTTAATAAAAGAGATTAAATTTTAAAATTTCATTTACTATTTAAATAATAAGTCTTATCATATTTTAAATTTCAATATTAAAATATATTTTATTTCAAAACATTTAATAAATATTATAATTCTATAAAACAAATTATATTTATTATTTATATATATATTTAAAAATTTAATTAAGTATTATATTATATAATTTATTTGATTACTTCTGAGAACTATAGGCAAGGGGTTGCTCTTAACTAGTTATTAATAATTCTCTTTTTAACCAATGAGAGCTCAAATAGTTTTTCTATTTGAAAAATATTTATCTATTATCAATGTATAGATGCCAATTATATAAATAAAACATATTTGAAAATTTATTTCTCTTTAATCTAATTGGTAGGAAAATTTCACCCAATATGAGTGATTAACACGCTTCCATTACAACAGTCCGTGTAATAGTGACAGATGCAAAGGAGAGTCTTGCTTGCTGGATTGAATGTGGTTGGAAAAATGGGTACAGTCATAAATGTTATTGCAATTTAGAAGTTATAATTCAAATTGGACAGTTTGGAATTGAAAGCAAAGAAACCAGTTCAACTTTTACTTGTACACGGGCAATATAAAATGGTTTGATTTTTTGTCCATTCATATTGTTTTGGTTTTCCTTTAATTTATTTCTTTCAACTTCATATTGAAATTCTAGTGTATTTTATTTCTCAGTAATTTAAACTCACGAGGGTTGGATTTTTTTAAGTAGAAACAGTTTGATTGTGAAGACCTAAATCTAGATTCTAACTATCTTTTTGATCATTATGAGTGGATATTAATCGTAAATCTTTCTTTCTTGTTGTATTTTTACATTCAATCCCTTTTTTTTCCTCCTTAGTCTTGTGGTTGGTTTAGTTTGTTGCATGGTATGGGCTAATGTGTAGGCCTGCTAAAGATTTTGAAGTTGATTTCAAAGTTTATCCCATGACTTGTATTGCTGACCAAGTGCATTTATCTCTCTCGGTTTCTTCACAAAACTATTGAATCCTTTCCTGCTCTCTATAGGTCATGTTTCCAGTCCTCTTAGATAACAATAAGATGATATTTAAATATTGCAAAAAATACTAACTTCTTATGCAAGATGACTTCTACTAGATGGTTATAAGTGTTTACTTTTAATTTTCTATTTTCATTTTCGACTACTAACTCATCATCCATTTTGAAATTTTCTCATTTTCTATTGCAATAAGAAACTTGGTTTCCATTTTTTTAACCTTTTGATTACTATTTATCAAAATGCTTGCATTTTATAGATTTCTTATGTCTTCCCAATAGCTTGTGCATCTATTTTACTTCACCAGTGGAGGATGTTGGTTCTAAAAGTGATATCTAGAGCTTTATGTGTTCTCAGATGGGATCAACATTGACTATAAAGGATCCCTCTCTACTATTATCACACTAAATATTATGTAATTTACTTTTCCATTCCCCTCCCCTTACCCCCCTCACCTTGCCCTACCCTAATAACATACCATCCATTTTTTTTTAGTTTTTTTCCTTTTGCATGTGAATACGATTGTTTGTGGAATCCTATGTGGGATAAGATTCAAACTTTTGTGGAGGTACCTTTTTTTCTTTCTATTACTATGAGGACTTTGATTTACATTAAATTTATAGAAAATTGGAAAACACCTTTATATTTGTTTTATTTGTTTGAGATTTTTTCTAGAAATAAGTTAATTGTTTGTGCCTTCAGTTGGTGTTCATGCTTTTCCCATTTTCTTTTTCTCTGACTCTTTCTTCTAAACTTATCTTTCTCCACTCTTTACTTCTATTTTTGTTTCTTTCTGCAATTGGTGCTATATTATTTTTATCTTTCTTGTTCTTCTTTAAGTGGCTTGTTCATTTTCTTCTAGTTCCTTCTCCATCATCACCAGAGATATTGGGGCTTTTTGTTGTTGTTCGTTTGGAAAAATTATACCTACAACATAAGGAAATTCTTGATATTTGACTGCCAAGGTTGTGGGGAGGTTTGGATCAAAAATTCTTAGTCTACAACTTACTAGATTCATTTAGTGATGAGATCATGGAATTAGAGTGTGGTGTGATAGGGGAATTGTCAAATTTTGAAATTTGAATGCAATGTGATGTGGGCTTTGAAATTGGATTGTTTTCAAGTGAACATATTTCCTTTAGGGTTTCTTCTACATCTTGAGTAGGTTGGCTGGATCAATTTTGTTGAATCGATTTGTTTGGGAAGACATTTTTGGATAGATGTTTTTGGCAAGAGAAGTTGAAATTACGAATATCTTGGTGTTGTTTGTATCTTAGCATAGTTTTAAATTATGACCTTATTTTTCTTTGGTAGTGCCTAGTATGGTGTTTTTTCTTTAGCATAGTCCTTTATTGTGACCTCGTTTTAATATTACGTGGTTTAAAAATAGGCAATCATACTATTATCCCGCCTTCACCAGGTCTGGTCCTTGCTTGTGATGCAAATCTTTGTAGACATTTTCAAAACCTTGTGAAGTTCCTCTAGTAGAAGTTGATACCTCACATGCTAGTTGTTAGCAATGTAAGCTTGGTAAATTGTATCAATTCTTCATTTTATTGTGCTTAACGATGCAAATAGTTGAAGAATTTTGGTCATAACTAATGGTGGTATACATTATACAAATCTCATTGAACTATTGTTATTCTTTATCTATATGTATTTTAAAATATATAACTACCAATTGATAGACTGACAATTCGATCAAACCTCTTCTACTCTCAATTTACTTGCACAACATACCTTTGTCCTCTTCCATTGTACATTCATAAACAATGTCTTTCTTTCATGCATCTCCCAACCTTCAATTCTAAAATTAAGCCTTGCATGACCTGGATAATTGATAAAATACAAAAGAGAGTAAAATACAAAATGGTTAATTTTTAAACCATGCAATTACAAATTGCAATGATTGGAATGGTTAGTTCTATTGTTTATTTTGGTAATTCAGTTGCTTAATTTTCTATCATGTAGTTTACACTTTTCATGATATGCCTAAAGGTGTTGAGAAGGATGTTTTGTACAATTCCATGAATGACTTAGGATATAAAATTATTACTACCTCCTAGGATACCAAAATAACATTTTGACACCAATTGCAGCACCACTTAGAAGATTAACAACATGTTCAATTAAATTCTAAGCTCTCAATCTAGCAAAGACAATACAATGTCAAAAATTTCTATTGGATATGTGTTATATACTTGACAAGTTTTACATCCCTTTTAGGATTTTTTTGGTCCATACTTTTATCAATTGTATTGTAGTACCACTTAGCGGTTTTCTATAGTGATGTGTCTATAAATAATCACAAATAGACTATAGTTAAGTACAAGAAACAAATATATTTTTCTACAGTGAATAATTGAATTAATACAATTCATGTTGTTTTTCCTTGGTTTATTTCTCAAATGGTTTTCTAGGGTTAATAAAATAAACCAAAAAAATGACAAAATTTCAAGATGATTATAAAGTTATTATTTTATCAACATTGTTACTAAAACATAACACACAAATCAAATTAAAACATGTCTATTCTAAAACATTTTGGCAGGAACTTCGCTACTCTGCAGCTCTTGTTTAGTTTTGTTTCTAATTTTTTTTGTGTTTTGGTTTAGTATTATATTATGTTGTCATTATATTATTAAAAATAAACTTTTTTAAATGATTTTTTGTTTTTTTCATTTTGTTGTGTTCCTAAAATGTGTTTGATTTTATGTTTTTTGTGATGGATTGTGCTAACCTCTTATAAGCATTGTGCTACCATTTTAGGTTTACATCTATCAATGTAACAAGTGCAATTGAATTTCAAGCGATTAAGTAACTTTAGTGTCAGGTATTAATAGTTCATGAAGAATCATTGTCAGTTTTGTACTATTCACACTATAACATCGATGTCAAATATTATAAGAATAAACTACTTTGATGTATGTAATATTAATCCCTTTTGAGATCAATAAAGTGTAGTATTGGTTGGCAATTTATTGATCAACACTCTCAATATTCAACCCACATAGCTCAAGAAAGTGTGTAACCTAGTATATGTGGCAGTGCTTTCAACAATAAAATAATCAATGCAAATAGGAATAGATAATATAAGCCGTTTTCATTTCTCATGAATTAATAAGGTATGCTCAAATTGGAAAAATCATCTCAATTATGGGATAAACAATTATGAATTAGAATGATCTCTTGCTTGTTTAAGGAATTTATTTTCTCTTGATATAATCTTTCAAATGAATAATGTAAAGATTCACATGATGCATGGGAAAAATTTAAAATTCTCTATGGTACAACTGATAAAGTTCATGGTTATCAAATTAACAATGAACTAATGAGTCTTGATCCAAAGTATTTTGACAACATCCAATGTTATGTAACAAAGGTCAATGACCTTAGAGAATAATTTAAATCATGTGGCTTAGAGAAGAAGACATTCAACTTGTCTATAAAACTCTCAACAAACTTGGACCTGAATACACAAATTTTGTTTCTAGCTTTCACACTCATAGGTTGACAATGGGATCTACATTCACTACACCTTTTACTTTAATTTTTTAAATGTTGATACAAGAAGAAGGAAATATTATTTCCATGGGTCATCTTGAGCCTTCACACTCACAAGCTTTGATGGCTGGTCAACTGAAAGGTTAGAAAGAATTAGGGAAAATTGACAAAAAAAAAAAAGCAATTCAAGAAGTAAAAAAAAAATCAAGAACAATCATTTTCTATAACAAAATTTTACTCCAACTCCTCTTCAAATGGGAAATATGAAAAGAAGTAAAGGCAAAAATTTTTGTCACTGATATGGATCTATTGTAAATTGATATAGGATGTTTTAACTCATCCGAATTGACAAATAAATTCTCATTAGATGTCATATGTGAAGAACATCTAGAATCAATATACCATACATTATTTTCATTGGTATTTTCCTCTACAATAGATACAAGAGGGAAAAGAAACACATTTTTCAGATATCAGAACAAAGGTGACTATAGCCATACAAATGAATAGAAAGGTGAATCTAGTAATATTAGAGGAAGAGGTAATAATTTTAGAGGAGAGATAGGATGTTACCAGATTATGAAAAGTGTTTTCATCCAATGAGGTGTGACAAATCAAGTCATTTTATACTAGGTTACATCACTAAATATAAAGAAGACAAAATAGAGTTAAATCTATGTATGGAACATAAGGGGATTTACTGATCACAACACACTTATTGATGTATAGAAAGCTCTTTATAATTGGTTCTTTAGAGTTGAAAAAAGAGACCTAATAGAGTTGTAACTTGTTTTAGAGTGCTCTCAACAATGTACTTTCAAGCCATGGATACTAGAGAGGAATACATTACAAGCATGAGAAATCAACATGACTTCTTGATAAATCAACAAGAGTTATTGTGCATACATATTTCAATTATAAAGTATACATTAAATGCACATAGATCATTTTCTAATAACTCATGTTGATTATTTTTCTATTCATAAAATAGATTGAAGATATTTTATATGTACTTGGATCACTAGACAACATTACTAGTTATGACAACTAAGAAGACATATTGAAGTTAAAGAAATGATCAATAGTCCATTATCTAGAACTGCTAGTCTCTAGATAATGGGTTATCCATCAGCTATTAATGAATGTAATAGATGTATGTTTCATTGAATGGACAAAATCTCCAAAGTTTATATACTGTATTTATTTGATTAATATAAATGTTTCATGTATGCGTTCTATTTGTCTCTCTCTTTTCTTCCATTTCAAATCCAACAAATGGTATCAAAGCTAGGTTGGAGAAGTTTGTTTGGGTTTGAAAACTTGCAGAAGCAAGATTTTTTGTTTGGCTATTGAAAAGATGTTAGTCCAATATAATGTGTTGCATGAATGATGAAAGTTTTATAGATAAGTCATTTCCTAGTTGTAGCTAAAGAAAGTCACCACCTAGTATATTTGTGAAAGAAGTCAACAAGTCTCACAATATAAAAAAGCATTGAAGTCATTAGTTGTAGCTAGTCTCACAACCAAATAATAAATTGAAAAATTATTGATTGAAGGATTTCACAATCAAGTCGATCTGATGCAAAGTTAAAAGGATCATTTTTTGAAGGAAAATTTTTTATACAAAATCAAGATAATTGAAGTTGTCTTAGATCTAAGTCGTTAAAAAAGTGATGCATTGAATATTGCAGCCAATCAATAGAAATTATAGTTAGTTCAATATCCTATAAATGGTCTATCCATTTGTATTATGGATAGCCAAATAATTATCAAAAATCCATTTAAGAAGATATTTTGGATCAAATTCTATGATGATTCTATAAAAACCTTTATATCTAGAATCGTCATTATTTTGTAAAGTATACATATAACTGATGGAGAAGTAAAGGTTTCTTGATACATTACAAAGAAAAAAATTGAAGTAATAGGCATATAGATCATATTTTAATAAGTCATATTGATTATTTGGATATTCATAAAATATATTTCATCGATATTTAATGCATCCTTTTTCAAATAGCTTCAATGATCTTGAATTTTTGTATGAGAAATATTCCTTCAAAAAACAATCCTTTTCCCTTTCAGTCGGCTTAACTTGGTTGTGAGGATGATTATATAAGGCATAATTTTTAAAAACATTATAATTATTAAATTATGTTGATAGTTTTAGCACCCCCACCAAAGTTGGTGGCTATTTTGGCAGTTCCACCAAATGTAATGCTTTTTAATTTTTCCTAGAATATTTCTAATTTTGGTACATGTTCAAACTATCTGAAGTATATCTAAACTTGGTAGAAAGCTAAAATTTTCAACAATTCCACTAAATTTGGTGGATTTATTTTAGAAAAATATTACCCCCTCTTTATTGCCTAGTTCATTTTTGAAGACCAACTTTGAAAGCTCATAACTTGGGTTTCAGACCTCCAACTTCAGTGAATTTTTTTTTATTTGGGATAATTTTTCATGATCTAAATATTGGTAAAGATGGTTTCATATTTAAATTTTAATACTTTTCAAAAACTTCTGATTCTTAGAGAGGGCACCTCACTATTCTCGTTTTCAGAACTTCAAAACTACATATATTTTGCATATGACCTTAGATAAAGTTGATTCTTTTTTTGAAAGTGCATGATTTTTTGTGTAATACACATTGATCGTGTTTATTTCATATGAAATTATATAAAAAATTTACTTTCAATATATATGCTCATTTCTTGAGGATTTATAAAAGCATTGAAATCAAAAAATTTGTAACTGCACTAAATATGAATTGTGGCAAATAATTTTCTGTAGGGGTTATTTGATTGAGTGAAAAGGGAAAGGGCTCTCTTTTTGTATTTTTTATTGTACATATCATTTATTTTTTAATGTACATATCATCTACTTGTTCTCTATTTTTCCTTCACAATTGGTATATTGAAGTTTTCATTGCTAACACCATACAACTACAAAAAATGGAACCAAAATTCATGGAATGCCTTAAAGAAACTAGGATATACACCTTATGTTGAGAATAAGGTAAGTGAACCAAAAAATAATAAGGAAAAATTACTCTAGATGTTTGAACATACAAAAGCTCTTGGTTTTCTAGGGATTTTAGTTTATCTTGACATAATGTTTCAAATTCAAGAATGTAAAGATTCATATGATGTATGGGAAAAATTAAAAACTCTCTATGGTACAATTAATGAAGTTCGTGGTTATCAAATTGACAACAAAATAATGAGTATTGATCCAAAGTATTTTGAAAACATCCAACATTATGTAACAAAGGTTAATGACCTTAGACCACAATGTAAATCATGTAGCTTAGAGAAGAAAGACATTCAACTTGTCTATAACACTCTCAACAAACTTGGACTTGAATATGCAGCTTTTTTTCTAGCTTTCACACTCATAGGTTGATAATGGGATCTACATTCATTACACCTTATTTTACTTATTTTTTGAAATTTTGATGCAAGGAAAAGGAAATATTATTTCCATGGGTCTTCTTAAGCCTTCACACTCACATGCTTTGATGGCTAGTCAATTGAAAGGTCAAAAAGAATTAGGGAAACCTGGAAAAAAAGCAAAATAAAATTAAAAAGAAGTCAAAAGAAGATTAGGAACAATCATCTTCTACACAAAATATTTTACTCCAACTCCTCCCCTTCAAAGGGGAATTATAAAAAGAAGGAAAGGCTAAATTTTAGCTGCTGCAAAAAACCTGGTCTTGAGGAACATTCTTGTCATAAGAAGAAGATCGATGAGTTAAAGCATCTTCTTAAAAAGAATAACATTAATCTACCTTCTTTTTTTTCTCAATAATCCTCTACTCCTTCCAAATTAGGTAAAGGTAAAAAAATTTCACTTGTTGTTATTGCTAATTTTTCATAATAGTGGACTCTTGACTTGAGTACATCACATCACATGGATTCTATTAAAGAACAATTTTCTTTGTTGGAGGCTTGTTCTATGCCCCAAATTTTCATCGAGGATGATTCTCTAGTGGATGTGATTGAGAAGGATTCAATTGATGCTAGAAATGGTACTTTTGAGGATGTCCTCTATGTGCCTAAACTATTAGCCAACCTTCTCTCTATCTACCAAATCACTGAGAATGGTAGAAAATTTAAATTCACTCCAGATTTTGTCAGCATCGAGAATCTTAAAGATAATGTATTCCTTGCAGTTGGTAAGGCCAATTGGGAGTATTGATTGTATGCTTTCTCTCATTTTGTATTTGAATCACATTCCACTGTATTGCTCACCCATTCAATTTCTATGAGAAAACTAAGGCATGAGAAATTTGGCCATCTCAACTATTGATATCTTCAACAAATTAGCAAATAAAATATGATCATGAGTCTTCCTCAAATCAATTTTTTTTATGGTGCTAAGATTGAGGAAAAATTTTCCACACCCCTAGTTGATGCTACTTTGTACCATTAACTTGTTGGTAGCCTCATCTAATTGACTCATTAAATCAAAGAAAAATGAGGTTGATGAGTCTCTCTAGGAATTTTAGCCTAGTTTTAGACCTAGAAGGGAAGAGATCCATTGTTTTCTTCTTCTAAGGCATAGTTCGCACAAGAACAAATCTTGATATTTCAATGCAAATGAGATTGAAATATGAAAAAGGGAGTGTTCTAGGGGATTGAATTATGAGAATGAGTGGTTCACCACCAGGTTTATACTTGGAAATACAATGCAATGAAGGATGAAATTCAAAACCATAGTTTTATGCAATGCTTTAATGAATGACCTAGAAATACAAGTAAAATGTAACATAAATGATCTACTAAACTAGGAATGTGCACTTGGAAACTTCTAAAGGACTGGAAATAGCTCTAAAATTTTATAAATGCTAAATTTTTGACCAACTAGGACTCATTTGCCAACCTAGGTGAATCGGTCCTAGATCCATTTTTTTGTGTAGGAGACTGTTATAGGAAAAACGGTATCGAAATCTGCAACTTGATCTGACATATAGTAGTAGTGGGACTGATTCACCACTCTTGGTGAATCAGTCCAATTCAACTTTACCAATATTTGAAAACTCTGATGTGCACTTTAATACCTACCCTTCTCATCTAGCTTGAGTTTCGGATTTGAACCTGTCAAAATCACCCGCAAAACAGAATTTGACTTGTTTTGGTAATGGTGGGTTTTCCTTGGTCAAACCTATAGTTTGGTAATTAAACCTTGAGAGACATAACGAAATGTACATGAAAACTCTAGCCTTAAGTGTATCTAAGACTAGGAAATCTGAAACATGATGTAATCCTATTCTAGCATGAAGGAATATTATGCAAGAATAGAGATGAAGAGAAGAATGATTCACTTGTGATGATCTTTAATCACCCCAAATGAATCCCAATGATGATTGTACCTTCCTTAGGCTAAACATGGAGTGATAATGGAGGGTGGAATTACTTAGGAAACAAGTCTTTAGGATTGGGTTGATGGCTAGTTGCATCTCTCCAACCTATAATCCATCATGATTCACCATAGACATCCATGATCAACCCTTGAAAATTCTAGATCTTGATTTAAAGTGAGCTTGAAGACCTACAATAAAATTTAATGTTGCTCTAAAGCTTCAACCTTGTTTTTGAAACTTGAATGTTGTTGTGAGAACTTTATTGAAGAATCTTGATTCTTGATGCTTAAAAAAATTATTGCTCAAAGTTCTTAAAGATTGATAAAAATAAATTAGAAGCTTGATTTTATAGGCATCAACACATAATTAACCATTACTTAGATCCCAAAGGCTGAAATTCACCAAAATTTTGAATTAAATCGATGAATTTCCACTCAAATTTGAAAAATAACACAAAAAGGATTCATTCGCAACCCTTGGAAAATGTGTCCCACCTTCAATTTTTTACATGGGTTTTAGAATTTTTTGAGATTTTATATGATTTTTGAGTGGAATGGGCCTCAAAATTCAAAAATAATGGGTCTTAGGGGCCTATAAATGATGATTTTGAAGGATAATTAATGCAAGGGTGCCAAAATGGGTCCAAATTAAGTGTGAGATCATCTATTTTTTTAAGAGTGAATGATTTTCTATGCTACATGCATACTCACACCAACATTTCCAATGTAGTTGGCATTGGTTCATGCTTCATGATGGAACTGCATTCAAGGTTCATTGGAAAGCTACCAAATTCATGAAGTGGACTACATCCAAGGCACTCATTAGTATAGGATTTACTATGTAGGAAGCACAAGTTCAAACTTGCTTGGATACACAGATTCTAATTTGGTTGGTGATACTAATGATCACAAGTCCATCTTTGGCGATATTTTTCACTATGGTTCTAGTCCCATTTTTTAGGAGAGCAAGAAGTACCATGTCATTTCTCTTTCTACCACTAAGGTTGAGCATCAGGGGGATTTCAATGCTACCACTACGTCTATTTGGCTTCTAACATCCTAACTTAATTTTGTATCACCTTTTAGAAGTCATCAATCATCTATTGTGACAACTAGAGTGCCATCCAAATCTTGAAGAACCCTATCCATCATCAACAAACCAAACATATCAATATCCATATGGATTTTCTTTAGGAGTTGATTTAGGATTAGGTCATTGATTTGCTTTGCTATCCTAAAATAGATCAAATTACAGATATATTCACCAAACCCTTCATCGAGATAAATTATTTCCATCTTCATTGTCTCTTAGGGGTGAGTTAAATCTCTTCTATAGGGGTCACTTAGAACTTCTTCATTCGACCTCTAATGGGAGGGAATTTTTTCTCATTAGGTTTTCTCCTTCCTTACCATTGATAGGTTATTATGTATTTCAGTACCTCATCAAGCCTATTAGCTGAGATCCATATTTGCATCTTTGCATTGTATACTTTTTCCCTGAGTTGCACTTAATGGGGTGTGTTAGTGTGAAAGGGGTACTCTCTCCAAATAGTTCATTTCCTAGCTAGTCCTTAACTTAGGTCCTATTAACACTAGCTTAACTTTACATAGGGATAATTTTGTTGAGTTTTAATGACCTAAGTTGTCATACCTCATAGGATGATAACAATTTTTATAATCTAGTTACATCCTATCTCTCCCCTTTCCCTATATAATGAGGGAATTTCCTTTGTAATATCAATTCTCAAGATCATAGTAGCTTTGCATTCTCTTGAGAGGAATATAGTTTATTGTTTCTTATCTCTTATTTATGTATTTTATTTCCTTTAGTCATTTGTATCTTGGGTAGGCTATTTATCAAATATTACATGTTAGTGTGAAAGGGTTACTTTATCTAACTAATTCATTTCCTAGCTAGTAATCCACTTATGTACTCTTCTCACTAACTTAATTGTTTACATAGGGATAAGTTTGTTGAGCTTCAATGACCTAGGTTGTCACACCTCATAGGATGACAATACTTGTTATAATCTTGTTATATCCTATCTCTCCCCTTGGCCTATATAACCAAAGCATTTCCTTTGTAATCTCAATTTTCAAGATCATAGTAGTTTTGCATTCTCTTGAGAGGAATTATAATTTATTTTTTCACCCCTTATTTCTATATTTTTTCTCCTTCAGTCATTTGTATTCTAGTTAGGCTATTTACGAAATCTTACATGCTATTAGAGTAAGAATGAGTTGTGGGTTAGCAATATCTATTTATAAATATGTGAGTCTTGCTATTTTTATTCAAAGAATTGAGTATTCTCTTCTCTTGCATCCTTAGATTATATGAAGAATAAGAAAAGTGTGAAGAAAATATCAGTTTCTAGGGGTTTTCATACATTCAATTACAATTTTAAGGTTTTATGTAGATTCCTAGAGAAATTATAAGCTCACCATTGAGTCCAGAATAGTTGAGAAACTCAGATCTGCCCTTTATTTTTTTTAGAATCGAACATTGAAAGCTAGATCTGCAAAAATTGTAGTGGGAGGTTCATTTCTAGATTCAACAAGGAGCCACCATTTCAAAGCATTTCATGTCAAATTTGACCTTGCCATCATGCTCAAAAGGCATGAAAACCATAAAATTGACTTTCAAGACATCAATTTTAGACAAAGTTGTCAAGTGAGGCAAAAATAATTTATCTAGGAAGTCATATGGCCCCCATGAACAAATCAAATTTTTATTAAATTATTGTTTTCTTTTAAATTATTTACCAAAAAATGTTGATTACAGAGACATCTACACACCATTAGCAAGAAACAACAACAGACAACAAAACAAGACCCAATAAAAAGAACCGAAATAAATTTCCATTAGACAAGTTCCTTGAGAATTATAATCGCTTCTAGGTCTTTGGAAATCATTTTGTCATGCATTTCCATGATTTCCTCCACATCCTACCTAGGCATCGATTTTCATTTCTTAGTTTTGATCTGGGTGCACTCACTTGGGTACATACCCACATCCATGGTTTGCAACTCCTTGTCAGAAATCTCCCCTAACTTCTTGTTTTCCTTCTCACTAAATAGAGACTTGTCATTCCACTCATTTTCCTTCTTGTTGAGGAACACAATCTCTTCATTCGAGGACTCCAATTTCTCCCTACTAAGGTTGATGATCATGTCCATGTCCTTACATAACTTTTGATAGTTCTTTTCCAACAAAGATAACCTTGGTCTATAATCTCTCTTAAAATTCGTCAACTCATCCACCATAGAACCAACACTGGAATTCATTAACTTTTCCAAACCAAAAATGGAATTCTTCTCCTTAAGACTACGAAGCATGGAAATATTGCACTGTGCATTAGTATAATACTTGTTATGGGGGTCTTGAACCTCTTGAAAAAGCCATGTCAACAAATTAAACAAAAAAATTTCCCCTTCCTTAACCAAAACCAAGGCTTACAAATAGTCCATAGCCCCTGAGTATAAACCTCTCCCTTGATGGGAGCTTATGGGGGGATCATCTTCTTTAAAACCATAGAGATTAATTTTGGACTTACCTTTTTCTTTGGAGGATGACACACAAATAGAATTATCCACATCAGCCACACTATTAACATTTCTAGTAGTAGGGGGCACTCCATCAACACCACAACCAATATTTATGTTCTCCATTTCCACCTCACCAACCTGATTACCCTCTAAAACCTCTAGAAGCTTGTCCACCACATCCTTAGAGCCTACTAGCCCCTATACCTTATCCTTCTTTCCACTGCAAAACCCTTCCTCAACATCTTCACCACAAACCTCCATAATTTTTCATTTAACATGCAAGAGGGAGGGCTTAGCCTTACTAGTAGAGGGTTTCTTCCCACTACTCAGAGGATTATAATCAAGGTTAGTGTTATAAACATCCGACCATGCCTCAGACTCCATCTCAATTTAAGTCCCCTCACTCTCAACCACCTCCTCAACCCAACTATTCCATCTCCCCTTCTTCTTTTTTGAATCAGGTGGACAAGGCAATTCACCAATACAACTAGCCTTAATTTAATCAATTCTATAAGCACCATTTAGCCCTCATGTAAATAATTGTTTCTAGGATTCTCTCTAAAATTTGAAATCCCCTCTTCCAAAGAAAGTAATAGATAGAAGGGGAAGGAAATGAGCTTACCATTTTGAAAATGGTTCAGCATCACAAAGTGGCGACCATATAGGGTTGTGTACCTGCCATCCAAGGTGAGATACCACATAAAAACCATGGAAACATCTTGCTAGATAGGTTTAATCTTAGACCTGTCATATCCGCCATAGTCCAGCCTCACCATTTTGGCTCTCTCTTTTTCTTGAAGAAAAATCAACCTAGCCAACCCTGACAAATTCTTGTCCCTGTAGAACTTTCTTCCCTTGGTCAACATCAAGCTCAGCAATGAAATCTTCACTAACAATTATATCTCGATCAAATATGCTCAAAACCCTGTTGTGTTAGGAATAAACAAAATCTTTGGAGACACTAGTTCTAAAGCCATGGAACCTTTCTATAAACGAGATAAACCCACCCTTCTGTAGCATATCCCACACATTGACATTGGCCTTCAAATCATCATAGGAAAGCAACTTCATTCTGCACCTTTCCCCACCCATCATCAAATACTTCATAGAAGCAAGGAAAATGAACAAACAATTATGAATAAACACTAAGGAAAGAGGAGGAAAAACACCCAAAAAGTGTGTGTGCCTAGAACGATCAGTATTAAGGATAATAATGGTGAGGATGCTCTTGCATTTATGAGTAGTATTCCCACATATTCCAATTATCCTCATAGGATTGAAATATCTAATCAACCAGGGGTATCCATGATAACCACACAAACCTTTAGTTGAGGAGACAAATTCCACCCATGAACTAAGATTTATCATTATTCATCAAGTTACTTAAACCAAAGGGAAAAATATCCTTAGCCTCCCACTTCCTAGCTGATGTCACTTCATGATTCACCACCCAGTCAGCCACCTGATTCACCTCACAAAAGGCATGGGATATATAGACTTCATTAAAATACTACATAATAGCAAGGGCATCCAAAATAAATTTTTCAATAGTCCATGAAGTGGGAGACCCCTTCCTAAGGAAATTAATAATATTAAGGGAATCCCCTTCAATCCATAACTTATTAAAAATTGTTAAAAAAATTACAAAAATTAAAAATTAATAACTTAAATGTACCAAGTACCTATGTAGTTCCTATGCAGGCTTCGTACTTGCTTGGACTTTGTGCCCTTTTAAAGAAGGGCAACTCCTTTAAGAAGGAAAAACCCTCTTATAAATAGGATTACAACTCTCTTAAATAATTTTAAGAACCTACCATTGGTTACTCATGCCTCCAATATATGGGTACTCAAACCAATTTTAATGTGCCTCTGTAATGTGTGCCTCTTGCCTCCATGTCAGTCACCATTCCTTGCATGCATTATTCATAATTTGTAGATAGAGTCTATGAGGTTGAGTAGATAAGGTACATATTTAAAGACATAATATATTTTTTCAATTCCACCAAAGGATTTAATGCCCCCACCAAATTTGGTGGTTATTTTGGTAGTTCCACCAAATGATTTTTTTTAAATTTTTTCTGGGATATTTCTAGTTTTGGTGCATTTTTTAACTATCTAGAGAATATATAAATGTGGTGGATAGCTAAATTTGGTAGAAGTTCCAATAAATTTAGAAAAAAAATTAGAAAACTCCTACCCCTTCTTCATTGCTCAGTTATTTTTTGAAGACCAACTTTGAAAGCTCATAAATCAAGTTCCAGACCTCCAATTTTAGTTCATTTTTTTATTTGGGATAATTTTTTGTGCTCTACAAATTGTTGGAGATAATTTCATATTTTAGTTCATGGATTTTTTAGAAATTTTTGATTCTCAAAGAGGGCACCTCATAGTTCTCATTTTGAGAACTTCAAAGCTGCATAAATTTTGCATACGACCTTAGATTGAGCTAATTATTTTCTAAAAGTGTATGGTTTTTAATTTAATTAACATTGATGCTACTTATTTAATATAAAATTGTACCAAAAATCTAATTTCAACATATGGATAAGTGCAAAACGATGGGAGCCTAGAAAAGGGGCTTAAATGGCCACTTTTTCTAAAATTGGGAAATATTGACCTTGGACGTGAAATTGAGGATAGTTACACTCAAGATTTTGATATGCTGCAAAAACAAGGATTGTAGTGCTCTAAGTCTAATTTCTAAAATGCTAATTTATTTTGAAAATGGTTGAGATTTAGGGGTTCAAAAGAGGGACCTACAAAAATTGGTGTTGTTTTTGTCAAAAAAACATAACATAGCAACTTGTGTGGGAACATAGCATGATGAAATTGTTTTTAGTATTTTTTTAATTACTTCAATGAGAAATAAACTAATATTATATAGTTGATGCATGATTTATCTGATAGTTTTTTAATGAATATTTGATCTTTTAGTGATTTTCAAAGTGGAAACTTCTTGAAAAATAGAATTTTGGTCATGCTACCCCTACAAATCTTGGAAACTAATTTTATTTTATTTTATTTTTAATATTTGTAGAATGGAGTCTTGTTTCTGAAAATGTATTTTATCTGAAATTTTGATGAATAGTTAATTTATAATGAAAAAACCACCAAACATTATTTTTTGCCAAAAAAGAGACACACAAACAAAATAAATTATAGATGAAAGACTTAGCATTGTCAAAAAATGAAAAAAATTACATCATTAGATAGCTAAGAGAGATCCTAACATTATGCAGGTGTTCGATTTGTTTGAAATTGAAACACGTGCAATCTTGACAGTGAGTACGAACCTAATTATGTGAAATATTTTAGAATCTGCAAAAACATGTCTTTGATCATTGGGAAGTTCCTCCAAGCCTTTGGGTTGGTATTCAAGGAAAATACCAAGCCTAAGGCTTGGGGATTCCCAAAGCAAGATATAACACAATAACATTATAGTGTGCTTCCATTATACTAATTTTTGACATGGTTTTTTGTGTTTGTGGAGGACATGTCTAGCAAGACATATTCTGAGCACATTATAGCGCGCTCGTGTTATGCCTTGCTTTATGTTAAATTATACTATATTTAATGTATGTTTGTATGTACATAGATGCTTGTATTTCATGTATGTATGTATGCGTGCATGTATTCATCAATGCATACATGTATGCATCAATGCATGCATGTATATATGCTTATATGTATGCATATAGGATAAAAAAAATTATCCCTCATGCAAATTCCCCTTTTACATATCCTCACCTTTGAAAATCAAATCTAAAGGTGGAATTCGCCATCAACAAGCTACCTTCCTTCCACTTGGCATTTGTCCTTTGTGTCGGTAGAATAATATATATTGGGGACACATGTGTGGTGAGCAGATGCATTTGTAGTGTGCTTATGTCCCTAATGGATTCCTACATCTAAAGTTTGTAGAGGCATTACACTTTCGATTAGGGTCAATTTTTAATGTCCCTCTTCAACCAACCAACCCCGAAAATGGCATATTCTTCCCTCTTCTCCTTCAAATTCATCCCTTCCTCATTCAACTCAATTCTATTTACGATCTCTAATCACTCATTCAATCATTTTTTCACATTCTCAATCATTTCTAGCACTTCAACACTCCATTGCAGCAACAACACTTTGTCAACTCCACAAATCAAGTGTGAAGCAAGCCATCGTAGCATGGGCTTGAGGTCTTGTGAGGCCTCCCTTCATCAAAGTTGAGGTTGTGGTGATTGTTCAAGCCTTCTTTCTCCCCCATTGGCTAGTGAGCTCTTGGTGGATATGGTAATGTTTCACTCCTCTCCTTTGTGATTTGGTAGAGTATCTCTTTACTATTTTGTAGTGTTATTTTTATTCCTTATTCCTTTACTTCTTTATCACATAGTTCTCTCTCATTTCTATTTGGATTTTCGTGGAGGTAGAAACACCAAAATGGGGGTCTAACTGAGGAAGACCCCTATACAGCCCCAACAATTTTCCCCTCTTTCTTGTGTGCAATTGGACATGTTTTTTGGAGCTAGCTCCCGAACTAGCATCTTGGTAAGATCCTCTTCATTATCTTAGATCCCATATATTCACTTTATCATATTGATTTGTACAGTTTTCCTACTTTGTAATTCTATTTTTTCCTTTAGAAGTCATAAGTTAGGTCATCAAATTCTTTTTAGATGGTTCATACTATATTTTTGGTCATATAATCATATGAATGCCACCACACCTGAGAGACACCAATGTGTCATGTTGTCATCCCTGAACAATGCTTTCATCCTTGAGAAAAGAGCTACCTAGGGTATAGTGTTGAATAAAAAAACCTTGGCTCACCTAGCCCCAGTTTAGATCTCGGGTTTGAAGAGTGATTTAAGGGCCTCATTTTCCTCATCATTCTCATCCCCTATTTCAAAACATTCCTTTAGAGTTAGGTAAGTTAGGTAGGCCTTTCGTTCTTGTCTCTCCATGACCTAGGGCCATGATGTGGTTGGTCCCCCTCTCTTACATTTTTGGTGGACCCGATGTGAACCATTTTGGTTCCGTTTGGTGATACTGAAAGTTCCTTTCCTCATATTCTAGGAGTGTTGTAGATGTGAGTGTATGAGGTCTTAGTATTGCAACCCAGCCAGTGACATCTAGTACATGTAGTTGGAAGTTTCCAAAAGTATTGCACAGCAAAACCCTATGTAGGTCACCGTCCTATTTTACAACCTTTAGGGGGCTTTGTGAGAATATCATTTAGTGTGTGTGATGGCCTCTTTTTTGCATCAACCTATCCCCTTTGTGTATCCTGTGAGTAGTGGTACAGTTATAACCTTCACCTCACAGGACCCGCCAATGGGATTTGATAAAGAACCATCTCCTCTTTATATCCCTACACGGATCAATGGGAACATTATAGTGGGTGTTCTCATTGAACCAATTTCTCAAGTGAATATCATAATCAAGGATATTATGTTAATTAAATTCCTGCATAAGAATGGGCCCAATGCACCTATGAGCACCATCTCTATGCACAACAAGATTTTTGTACCTCCCTCAGGTAGTATTGTGTTGTCAGTCCCTATCAGACCTAATTTGGTGAACCTGTTGTTTGACATAATTTTGATGTATGAACTCTTCAAAGTGAAGTTGGGTATCCCCTAGTTAGTAGCTATGAACTTAGTTCCCTCGATCATGCACAAATATATAAAGTTTGTTCATGGGGTGTCGGTGCATATGATTCACAAAACTAGTTATAAACCACCAGTCATGTGTGATATCTACTCCTTAGATTACTTTCGACTTGCACCTATTTGCCCTCTTTTTCCTAGGAAATACCTCTTGTACTAGACATATCATAAGTACAAGAAAGGATGCCTAATGCTGAAAGTGAGGTACCCTTCATCGCCTTATGTTTTTTCATATAGAGCTTACCTGAAAGATAAAAATGATGCCACCAAATCTTGTAGAAGAGAAGAAGAGTAGTGGTTCTGAGAAACTCCTTCTTCCTCATCTATTGTTCAACCTGATGCTCCTTCTCACCCTATTGTGGCACCATCAAATTTTCTTTCACACTTGCCAGAGAATCCTATGCTGCATGCCTGGTGAAAGTCTAAGTGTCCTACATTTGAACTTCCTATTTTTCCAATGGAGCCTAGGCCCATTTGATATGATATAAAGAAAGGTCCCTGAGGAGAGTCATCTATGTCTCGTTATCTGTGGCTTCTCACCACCTCTACTCCTAAGGCGATGAATGGGAAGAGGCTCACTAATGAGGCACTAGAGCTGATTCCCCCCATTTTTTCTCAACCTACTCTTACTCCCATCCAATAGTCTATACCTCCATTGGAAACAACTTTGATAGATACTACCATGGACGAGTAGGAGCATTCTATTTCCTTACAACTTCCAACCTCTAGCTTGAAGAGTCATAAAAATTGAATTGCATGTGAGTGCAAGTGCTAGAAAAAGGCCTTGTAGAGAATGGATGAGGAGATTACTACCCCCATTTCAGGACCTCCTGATGTTTCCTCCTCTCTCCTCCCCTCTGATTTCATTCAGTCAAACTTTGCATCACTTTCAGCTATTGCTCTAAGTGCACCCGACCCCAAAAAGGTATAAATGTACATCGCTCCTTCGACCGATCCTACCTTGCTAATGTCCCTTCAAGATGTCTCTCCTTTGTCATAGCTATAGATATGTTGAATTCTTTGGTGGTATTTGTTGTGATTTTCTCCTCCTCCTCTTCCTTCATTCCTCTTGCCTCGTCTATGAGTATTTCACACCCCCTAGTGGAGAAAAAGGTACGATGGCCCTTCTAGCAACAATGGGAATAAGACAATCCCACCATCCCCAAAGGGTGGTCCTATATTGACTTGTTCCATCTTAGTAATCAAACATGTATTGGCTTACCTCGAGTTTTTCATTGCTCCCAAATCACTCAGTGAGCCTAGTACTAAATCTTGGACACAACCCTCTCCATCTGTTGAGTTTCAACATGGCACTCCAATAAAGTGCATGTTTAACTCCCTGGATGATGTTATGTCATTTTCAACGTTCTTCGTAAAATCGCTGACCCTAGCAAGCCACAAGAGCTTGGTGGAGGAAAACTTGTGTAAGCTTCTTCCTTAGCCCTTATTATGAGAGGGTTAGAAGATCCTGCCCTAAATATTCCACCATTGTAAGGTCATCCTCCTTCCCCTTATGATGATCTAGAGTGGGAAGCAGAGGACCTCTTGGTCAATCAGTGTTAGGGAGAGGCATTTTCCTTTATCTTTAGATTAGATGTGTCTGTGTTGAGATGTGTTACGGTCCCATGATTGTGTTGTGTTCCTAGATGACCCTTTTCACCCTTGTTGGTGCTTGGGTACATGAGTGATTTTTTGTGTCATAAACCTTCTATTTGTATGATCATTCTTCCATGAGTCTGTTTGACTTTAAGAAAAATTGGGGATGATGTAAAGCATTGGGGGAATTTAGGCTTCCCTATTGACCCATTTTTTTATTTTTAAACTTTTTCTTCTTGTGCATTCTTCACATGGTTTGATATAGTAGGGGGTTGATGACAGTTCATTTATATGCTACTATTATACTTATATATATATATATGAGTAGTGTTGACCCTGAAATATAAGATCACCCCTATGCCCTATGTTTATATTTATTTCTCTTTTTCTCTTTTATTATATTTCTCTCTTCTTTGCTTGAGTTTTCCCTCTCATGTTTGATAATGCTATGATACTTTGATTTTTAGAAAATGCATTCGTTGCCAACAAATATTTTCTTGAGAATCTTTGCACACTTTTTTAGGAATTGCATTCTTGACTTGGGCCCCTAATGGAACATGTTTATTTCATCATGGGTTCATAAATAAAGAAATTGATAACTTTCCTCAGATGTGGAAGCAACCTTCACCTTCCCCTCACGAGGTAGAACTCTCTTCCTTTCAAATTCCTTTATGAAATGAACATTTTTTAAAAGGATTCCTTGATGATGAATTAATTTGAGAAAGAACATCTTTCTTGCACTTTCAAATAACACGTCCCTTGAGTGGATCCCCTCTCCACATCGGGCTCCCAAGGGACCCCTTTGAAAGTTTCATATTTTTTTGCATGACTGTCAGCTTGACTACCTGCATGGTCTCTTTATGTTTTAACATGCTTTATCTGTGGGTAAACATGTCGCTTTGTAGGTGCACCTGTAAAGCCACTTTGGAATTCGACTATGTGTAGTCCCTTTCCTTTGGGTTTCCTCCATGTGAGAGATCTTGCAGGATGCCTCCTTGTAGGTTTATGGATCTATAAGGTGCTCTTTCCCTTGAGTTTCCTTCATGCGAGAGATATTGGGGGACACCTCCTTGTAGGTTTGCAGGCCTGTAAGGTTTTTTCATTTGCGTTTCCTTCATGTGAGATATTTTTGGGTGTTGGTGTAAATAATTGTGTTGTACCTTGTCCTAGGTCATAATTACACCTTAGTTAAGTTTACTTAGGGACAACATAGGAGGTAGTTGGAGATTTTCCACCTTTGGTGGACTTATCATGTTATTACTTTATCAATTCCACCTTTCTTGGACATATCATGTGATTACCTCTCCACCTTTTGCGGGTGATCCACCATTTGTGGTGGTTATCACATTATCACTTTCCACTTTAGGTGGAGTGATAAATTTTCATAGTTTTCTTGTAATAATCTTATGAACTTCTATGTTCTCACCTTGGCTATATAACCAAGGGGTCTCTCTTTGTAAATCATCTCATATCATTTGACATTGAATACATTTTATTCTTGTCACATTATAATCTCTTTTTTTGTGCTTTCCATTTGGTCTCAAGATGTTTGAAGCCATAGCCAATTATAACATGGGGGATACCTTATTTTATGTCTATGAGCCTATAAGATGCATAAATCATGGGGCTTCCTTCATGTGAGAGATCTTGGGGGTTGCCTCCTTATAGGTTGTGGGCCTATGAGACTCTTACTTCTTTGGGTTTTCTTTATGAGAGACTAGATCTTGAGGGACACCTTCTTGTAGGTCTATGGGCATGTAAGATGCTGTCATCATGTGGGATATTTCCATTGTTGGGTATGTGCAGGATCATGATGGGCCAAAAAATGGCAATGAGAAAAATATTACGTTTTGCATCAACCCAATAAAGCGAAAATCCCAAGTTGACTTTTTTCTGGCTTAGTTGTCTGTACATTGCTCCAAAGTAATGCCCAAACAAAGATTTACATATCGGATATCTGATTTGGATTGGATTCAAATCAAATATCCAATTCAAATTGAATATCTAATTCAAGAGCTACCTATAAATACAAAACAATGGCCTTTTAAAATCATTTTACTCATTTTGAAGAGGCTGTGGGCACACAGTGAAAATGATTTCTTGATATTAAATATTTGATTTCAACAGATATCTAATTTGAAAGGCATGTTTTTGGATTATTTTTGTTTTAATAAATTTTTCAATTAGATTTGTATAATTTTAAGTAGTTCTTATGGATTATTTTAAAAGTGGGGTTTTTTATTGATTTTTATTAAACTAGAGTTTACAATGGATTTTTTTTATGGATTTTGATTAAAAACTAGTGTTGTTGATGTATTTTTATTTAAAAACAAGATTTTTTAATGGATTTTTGTGAAAAAGTAGGGTTTTTTTTGGATTTTTATTAAATAATAGGGTTTTTTACAATAATTTCATTTATATTGTGTAATTTCAATTAGATTAGTTAGTTTTTAACTTTAATCCAGTATTATGGCTAAGAATGAAAATGCACAAGTGCCAAATGCTCTGCCACATCTGCAACCATCAATTGAAGACTTAATTGGTGAATAATTAGAGCAATTGAGGGGCATTTGTGATATTTATAAGACAATCCCTCAATTCTCTGAGATGACAAACACATTGAAGGAAATAATTAAAAATGTAGAAACCCTCTCCACCCAACATAATGCCTTTCATTCGTGGAAAGAGGAAATGAGGGAATATTATGCATGTGGATTGTCTTATGATGATGTGAAATATCTCCAAATAACAAACGCCCAAATAGCCTCTTTATTCGTTAACCCCCGCACCCGTTAGCCAACTGATGTTAATAAACCAAAAATTTCTATAAAATGGTGTATGAATAGGGACATTCCAGATAAATTTTGTGATCATTGGTGTATGGTTTTTGATAAACCATCGAACAAAAATTGTGATATACCATTTTACTATTAAAAAATTATACACTGAGTTTGTGTTAGGGCATCATGTCAATGATTTTGACATTAAACCCTTCCAAGGCATTGATGAAGGTATGCCCTAGGATAGACCAGGGGTAGTTAGAGTAGTCTCGTGCTCATATGTTCCCCCTCCTCCTCTTCATTTGCCACCTCTAGTATATCATCTAGATATTATCCAGGATGCAACCACACAGACTATTCAAACTATTCACTATTTGAGTGGTCATTTGGTTTCACATGCTTCTATAGTTGCTCAGCCGCATTCTAGTGATGTTGGAGATAGCTCAAGTGTTGTTGCATCATCCTCCTCAGGTGCACATATTTTTGTTCCACATACTTGCAATATGTGACACAATATATGCTTGGGCCCTCTTGTACAACCTGTTGAGAATCCCTTGGATACTTGTGATTATGACCTTCATGATATTGACATTATAGATTAGATGTAGGGGAGTGGAGAATACCATACAGTTTCATCTCCTGCTAGAGAGGGGGACGTTGGAATAGTGTACATGTAAGATTTAAGTTGTAAATTCATAAATTGCAAAGTTTTTTAAATGAACATTAATAAGAGATAGTATAAAGTACTAATATTTATTTACATGGTCTATTTAACAGTTGATGTCTGGGGAGGAGCTAACATAGGTGACAGATAGTACCCTTAGGGCCATTTCATTTGGATTTGACATGAACACAAGTATATATTTTTGCACTCACTCGTCGACATAGATTGGTAGTTTCAGATGTACTTGTCATTTTTATGTACAAGCACTTATGAGCTATACATCATTGTTGACAAGTGTCAAAATGCTTGAAGGAGTATCTATTGGAACACCTCAAGGAGTAGGTGTTGAAAAACCTCAAGGAGGAGATGTCGAAACACCTGAAAGAGTTAAAAATAAAAGATTAGCCTAAAGATGTATGTGTTTATTTTATTTTGTGTTTGGTAAATATGTTCCCATTACCAACAATCATACGCTAACTTGGATCAATTTTATGTTTTTGTTCACATATATAGATTGACATTTCAAAAGTTCATTTGGTTGTTTCTTTGAGAGGGGCATATTCTAGAACTCTTGACCCTTTGAAGAGATGTATATTAGAGGTAATCAAGATTTCAATTTTAGATTTCAATTAAAATACAATGTATATTGATTTTGATGATATTTGTTCAATTTTAAATTATACAGTATAACTAATCTCAATTGTGGTTTGAATTTTTTTTGTGCAACTACCTTCAGAGCCAATGAGTGCTTCAAAGAGGCTCCATTTTGATGATCCACCAATAGTTTAGGATGAGATAAACATTTTGGCATGTAAATTGTGAATAGATGGGTATGTGCAAGATCATCATGGAAAAAATAGGCCCTTAAGTGACAATAAAATTCAAAAAAGTCAGAGTTAGAAAACTTGACGTAAAAATTTGAATAAGTTATCTATATTATTTCAAAAATATGTAAGAATAGAATCTGTAGTGGATTGAATGTAGTTTCTAAACTACTATGTTTATATAAAAAAGAAAAAATCTATTTAGTGAAAATTTTAAATTTCAATGCAGCAGTACTTAAATTTCAGGGAAAAAATAAGAAGTGGGTGTCTGTCTAACCACCCTAGCCACAATAAAATGATAATATTCTATTATAATATATTAGATATAAGTAGAGGACTCATGTCCCAATGTGATTCATAATTTTTTGTAATTTTTTTCCAAGTAAATAATTAATTATGAATTTTTTATTACAACTTTTAAAAAATATAAAAACTTGTATGTCTAACCACCTTAACTTGGTCAAAACTTCATAAAATTCAATTATTATTTTTTAATCCTATAGTATGTGAAGTATATAATTTGACACGTGTTTCGGATTCAAAAAATGTGTTGTCGTTTGAAAGCTATAGATTTTTTTCAATTAGCCTATCAATTAGGACTTTAGTCGTAATTCAAATAAAAAATGAATAATAATTATTTATTAAATTCAAAGTAAAGCATAATTTATATTGGTGGAAATTTGAGAATCTCCTTTAAAAACCCTTTTTGTTTCATCAATTTTGGGTAAAAAAAAATTCATCGGCCACATGGGCCATCATATCACTTATATATTGCCACTTTTTGGCCCATCATGATCCTACACATACCCAGATATTGAGATGGCATATGCCACAATTTGTAAAAAATTATTTGAGTTGGAATTGATATCATTTTTGTATATGTACATACACTTGATTATTGGATAATTTGATACATAGAAGTTGACAATCGAAATTTAATTTGTTCCTCATGTGCATGATTAAACTCTTTGAAAATTAAATCTTGAGCAATGGTTAAATATCAATTTACAATAGAAATAAAAAATAATGGTTACACTATGTAGTTTATATTCATATTGTTGATTACATTGCATTGCAAATCTTTCAAACTCGAAGCATTACTTCAAATTGCATAACTAACAACTAGATGTTGATAGATGAAAAAAAGTCAATTACAACATAGTTTTTACAAAGTCAACCTAAGCAATTATGCAATTACTTCACATTGCATAACTAATAACTAGGAGAAGCTATCAATTGCATTTTCTTGTCATGGAATTCTATGAGACCACATTTATTTGAGGCTTTTTTTCAAATAGTCCACTACCTTGTCTATGCTACCATATTTTTCATACATACAGTCTACCAAATATTTTTATCAAATAGTTTGTTGGCTTGTTGCTATGGCTAAAATCCTAAAACTAGTTCTTTCAAACAAGTTATGGATGCTTGGAAAAATTCTATCAAAGCATAATAGTAAGCAATAGCATAGACATGGTAATGAACTGTTTGAAAAAATGCCTCAAAGAAATGAGGTCTCATGGTGATGGAATTCCATGGCAATCAAAAGAAACATTGATTCTCATGGCATTCCATCACCACGAGACCTCATTTATATGAGTTATTTTTTCAAATAGTTGAGTGCCTTGTTGATTGGCATGGAATTCCATCACCATGAGACCTCATTTCATTGGGGATTTTTTTTAAAATAGTTCATTGTCTTGTTTATGCTACCACATTTTTCATGCATGCCTATCAAAAATTTAATTTCCTTGTTGCTATGGCTAAAATCCTACAAAAAGTTCTTTTGAACAAGCTATGGATGATTGGAAAGAATCTAACAAAGCATAATAGTAAGAAATAATATAGAAAAGGCAATGAAATATTTAAAGAAAATGCCTCAAAGAAATGTTGCCTCATGGTGATGGAATGCCATGACAAGAAAATTGCTATATATTGCATGGAGTTCCATCACCATGAGACCACCTTTTTTTGAGGAATTTTTTCAAATAATTCTCTGCCTTGTATATGCTACCACATTTTTCAAATGTCTACCAAAAAATTTTATCAAACAATTTGCTTCCTTTCTTCTATGGCTAAAATCCTAAAATAAATGCTTTCAAACAAGCTATATAGATGCTTGGAAAATGGTGCAAGAGCACCTTGGAAATAGAGGAATATTTGATGGTTAGTTGATGCAATCAAGGATGGAAAACCACTCACTTTCATAATACATGGGATTTCTAAACACCTTACTCAAATTAACTCTTAGATATCTTTAACAACTCCTACAACTAATCATCATTCTAGACACCCATTTTAGTCCCCTTCAACATACTTCCAACTCACATAGGACTCTATAGGCTAGTAGCATCTATGAAAGATGATAGGTGGGAGGTGGAGTTAGCTTCAGGGGCCAAGGTACCCATTTATTTTATAGTTCTTGATTTCCATTTGGTTATTGGGTTTGTTGCCACCATAGTGGATCTTCGCATCACTCCTTTGGGATCCTATGCCATAGTGTTGGGTATGGATTGGCTTGGTGCACACCACACTAAGATCAATTTTCATTGCAAGACAATTGAGTGCATAGATGACCAACGTATTTCCATAATATTATCAGGGATTCTTAGACCTATTTCACTTCGTATGATATCAGCTATATAGTTGAGGCAGTGCCTAGGGAGAAGGCGTCAGATGTTTTCCATCACCATTAGTGATAAGTCTAAGAATATGATAGAGGTGTATTTGGATGACCATCCTTTACCTAGGGATTTTTTAAATGTGTTTCCATCAGAGTTACCAGGGATGCCTCCCCCTAGAGAGGTGGAATTTAACATAAATTGAGTTCCAAGAGCTCAGCCAGTTTTGAGGGCACCATATAGGATGACTACACATGAACTCAATGAGCTCAAGATTTAGTTAGATGAGATTTTAGAGAAGGGTAACATTCAACCTAGTGTCTCACCTTGGGGTGCACCTATCATCTTTTTCAAGAAGAAGCATGGGTTCCTTCGCCTTTACATTGATTATAGACAACTGAATAAATTTACAATAAAAAAATACTACCCTTTGCCTCAAATTGATGATTTCTTTTATCAAATGAGGGGAGCCAATTTTTTCTCCAAGATTGATTTAAAATCAAGATACCATCAATTGTTGATAGAAGATGAAAATATCCATAAAACAACATTCAGGACTCGTTATGGATATTATGAGTTTACAATGGTACCCTTTGGGTTGATGAATGCCCCCATCCTATTCATGAGTTTGATGAAAGGGGTGTTCTGCACCTTCCTGGATAGATTTGTGTTGATATTCTTGGATGAATTTCTGATTTATTCACATGTAGTAGAGGAACATGAGGATAATTTGAGGTAGGTCTTGCAGTGTTTGAGATGACACTAGCTTTATGCCAATTTGGCAAAGTGCTCATTCTTCTAGAAAGAGGTTTAGTATTTGGGACATAATATATCAAGCAATGGTATTTCAATAGATCCATAAAATATTAATGCCATTGTGGATTGGCCAACACCCACTAGTGTTATAGAGGTTAAGAGCTTTATGGGACTAGTAGGTTACAAATTGTCATTTTGTGGAGGGTTTCTTTGGGATAGCACACGCCATTACTTCCCTCCAGTGTAAGAGGCAAAGGTTTGAGTGGATGGAGTAGTGTGAGAGGGCCTTTCAAACCATCAAGGAGTGACTCATGAGTGCTCTGTTCCAGTAGTACCTGACCCAACATTAGATTTTATGGTTTGTACAAACACATATTTGGATGGTATTAGAGCAATACTTATGCATGAGGGTCAAGGAGTAGCGTACAAGTCATAAAAACTTAGGACCCGTGAGTTGAATTACCCCACACATGATTTAGAGCTTGCAGCAGTAGTACATGCACTCACAAGATGGAGACATTTTCTCCTTGGCCACCACTTTGAGCTTCATTCAGACCATAGCAATTTTCATTACATCTTCACACAACCAAACTTGAATGCGTAGAAGAGACGTTGGATGGATTTCTTGTGTGAGTATGAATTTGATGTACATTACATCCAGGGGAAGGAGAATGCAATGGCAGATTTCTTGAGTAGATGACAACATGAGATGATGGCTATGATAGTGATTACAGACTTGAGGACTCACATTTTACAACTTTTATCAGTGGATGACAGGTACTATGGGGTTTAAAGGGAGATATAGTCTCAACAAGCCCTTAAGGTAAAATATTCAAGATACACCTTGGATTCAGATGGATTATTACATCATAGAGGATGTACATATCTTCCATAGATTGAGGATTTATAAATAGTGGTTTTGATAGAGGCACATAGGGATCCTTATGCAGCACACCCAGGGGTGAAGAAGATGCATGCAGATCTTCTCCAGATGTATCATTGGGCAAGGATGCGTAGAGATATTGTAGAGTTTCTGGCTCAGTACCTTGATTGTCAAAGAGTCAAGCTCAAGCATCAGCACCCAACACAACTTCTTTATCCCCAGGAGATTTAGGAGTGGAAATAGGACACGATCTCTATATATTTTATTGTTGGTCTACACTTGTCTTCTCATCGCCATGATACCATTATGGTGATAGTTGAAAAGTTGACGAAGGTGGCTCATTTTTCTCTAGTTTAAACCACTTTTACAACACCAACATCGGTGAGGGTGATGATATAGTCAGGTTGCATGGGATTACTCATGGGATTATATCAGATAGGGATCCTATTTTTACCTCAACCTTTTGGCGAGCATTACAGTAGGCTTTGGGCACCTAACTCAATTTTAGTACCACATACCACCCAGAGATAGATGGGTATATAAGCAGGGTTAATCAGGTGTTTTAGGATATGCTACGTATGTATGTGATGGATAATTAGTATATATGGGAGGAGTACCTTTACCTAGTTGATTTTTCCTACAACAAAAGTCATCACAATTCTTTAGGTATGGCACCTTATCAGGCAATGTAGGTCAGACCTTGCAGGACACGTTTGAGTTGGGAAAAGATTGAGGATAGGGTGGCTATTGGTCTAGAGTTGCTACATGATATGGAGTGATAGGTAGTTCTGATCTTACAATGGTTGTAGGAGGCTCAAGATAAAAAAAAATATGTATGTAGATGCTAAGAGATCAGATCAAAGCTTTACAATGGGTGATTGGGTATTCTTGAGAGTTCAACCACATACAAGTCCAATCCATTATGGGAAGGGATCTAAGTTAGCACCTTGGTTTGTGGGTCCCTTTGATATTTTAGAGAGGATAAGTTTGGTCGCTTATCATCTAGCCTACTGCATATCCATGATATTTTTCATGTTTTAGTTTTGTGACATTATGTGCATGACCCATCACATGTTTTTGATTGGAATTCCCTATAGGTGGAGTTAGATGGCCAATTGGAATTGGAGCCCATTCACATATTAGGTCATTGGGCGTTGGCCCTTTGGGGGTGAGAGCTAGACCAAGTCAGGGTCCAGTGGGATAGATATGTTGAGGTTGTTGCTACCTAGGAGGAGGCATCATGGATGAGAATAGTATGTAACCTCACCTCTTCGAGAACTTCTAGAAGGAATTCCAACCCTAAGGGGAGGATGTGAGATCCACCTTTTCTTTTTTATAACAAAGGTTATATGGTTTATGTCATTTAGTATGTTATGCATAGACACTTTTGACTTTGATATTTTGATATCATAGCTTTGTCATACTAATGTTATCTTAGACTTGACTATAGATATTTTGATATCATGTATTCTATCCCTATCATGTTGATGCTATCTTAGATTTTATTATGGATATTTTGATGTCTTTGATTCTAGCTCTAATTTACTGATGATATTTGATACTCAATACGCTCCTACTTATATGTTGATCTTTACTGACATAATATTTATGATGGCATGTTATTAATTTAATTAATTTGATGATTCTATTATTAATATATTATGATCATATGTAAATTTGATTGGGATAGATTTGTGGATAATGAATGAAGTACAATTGTGCTTTATCTTGTTAAAATTGATTCTATAAACATTATGATAATGGCACTGATGGGGAGTCTTATCTTTCAAGAGAAATATTTCTCTTCTCAAGACCTACTATCTGGTCTTCCTAGGGTATTCCTCTCTACCCTATTCGGGGATCTCTCCTAAACCCCTCTCACCTCATAAGACTCTCCACCAATTTCAAATTCTTCACCATTGTTCTCAATTCACCACTAAGCTTCCCTGGGCTCCACACTGACCCAGAGTGTCCTAACCACTCCAGGGCTAGGAAAGGGTATTCTCACTATCCCCTTGTTGATTTTTCTCCTCACTAATCCATCTCATAGGATTCTTTCACCTTGTACCCATCGCTTCCTTGAAAAACCAAATTTTAGGCCTTGTAGCCTTTTGCCCAATTAGGCCTCCTAGAAGCTGTTTTCGTGGCTTTTCTCAAAAACGGTCTTAACAACCCCAAAATATTTTTGTAGATTTTTTTTAGTGGTACCATAGGCTTAAATATTTACCAAGTTTTTAGTCCCTTTGGCATCCGTACATATGGTTGTCCTCATACCCCCTATTTACAAGGGTTTCTAGGGTTTTGGCTCCTTTTTCCAACTTTGAGGGCTTCATTGACCTCCTCAACTCTCCTCCTTGCCAAAACATGTATGGAATAAATTTTCCCACACTCTCATTCTCTTTATTGGCACAAACCAATCCATTTAGCAACTTTTTTTTTTGTTGTCCTCTCCAAGCCACTATCCAGAATGCACTTGCACTCACCTAGTACTTGATGGTTTCATCTCCTTCCCTACAAACCAAGACCCCAAATACTGTATGTACACACTATTTACAAAATATCCAACTTGATTACAAGTGGCCATGAGAGGAAATCCATGGGAATTCAATTGGGACTCATTATTTACAAAACTGCCTGAAGCGACAACAAGACCGAGAACACCCAAAAACTACAAAATGATAACCTGTCAAGTTAAATGACTAATATAATGCTACAAAAATAAATTAAATGACACCAATGAAGGAATCAAAGCATTAGATAAGTCCTTTCAATCCATTCTTGACTAGATGAAGGATCAAACACAAAAATTCACTCAAAACTTGTTGATTTCCAATCACACAATGTGCTCTGCAAGTCTCAATTCATGAAAATGAACTTCCAACCCAGGTATTAGGTTTTTCTGACCTTACATACCTTTCTCCCATGTTCTAGGACCCTTGGATTGGGTTTAGAACATCTTTAATGCTATCTTCCATCTTTTGGACATGTTTCCAAGACAACTTTGTCAAAATGCTCAAATTGTCAAGATTTTCCTAGGAATGCACAAAGTTCATGACTCTAAGAAAAACCTACTCTAACACACTCTTAAAAATATCCTAGGTACTTTACATCATAGTCCTTATTACCTTGGTGGTTGGCTAGAACCACCTACAAGCCAAAAATCACTAAAGGTCTTCCAAAAGACCTTTAAGGTGCTCCTGCACCATTCTCCCCCTACAACAAAGAAGTTAAGGAACATGTGGTGTCAAGAGATCCTCACTAATTTCATGCTTTTGAAAGTCACTCTCTGCTATTGATGTAGCTTCTAATTCTGGTTGATGTCTCCACTTCACTAGGTGCTCCATGTATGTTGTGTGCCTAGTCTTCTTCTTCACCTTTGAGTCTAGTATCTTGTCCACTTGTGGTATGATCTGTTCAAGTACCTTGAGTGCTTCCACATCCTTAATGAACTCAGCACTATACTATTCTTCATCCATTTCTGGTCCTTTATACTTCACCAAGTACTTCACATTGAAGATAGGCGAAATAGATATATCCTTGGGTAACTCCACCTTGTATGCATTTGATCCATACTTAGCCAACACTTTACATGGCCATATCCTCTTCATCTACAACTTACTTGGTATGCCTTTCTATAGTCTTTCCTTGTTCAAGTATACCATCACCATATCACCTATTTCAAATTGTAGATCTCTCTTCCCTTCATCTCTTCTAGCCTTCAACTTTTTGTTAGCCTCTATCAATGTCTTCCTTACCTTCTCATGAACCTCTCTCATTGACTGAGCAAAGTCATTAGCATGTCCAGTGATTCCTTCATAACCTTTTAGATCTCTAAGCTCAAATACACCCCTTAGATGTAAGCCATATACTATCTCAAATGGACTCTTACCCGTAGTCCTATTTGTGCTATCATTGTAAGCAAATTCTTCTTGTGGAATCACTTGTTCCCATCCTTGTCCATAATTCTTAGTGAGACACCTCAAAAAGTTACCAAGTACTTTATTGATCACCTTTGTCTATCCATCTATTTGAGGATGATATGCCGAGCTATGAGACAAGCTGGTTCCTAATCTTTGCCAAAGAGTTTTCCAAAAATGCCCCATAAACTTCACATCTTTGTCTGCAACTATGCTCCTTGGCAACCCATGTATCCTCACTACCTCCTTGAAGAATAGGTGTGCAATTTGACTTGCATCATGTGTTTTTTTTCATGGAATAAAATGGCTCATCTTGCTAAATCTGTCCACTACCACAAACACACTGTCAAAACCATTTGGTGTCCTAGGTAGCCCTACTATGAAGTCCATGCTTATGCATTCCCATGGCCTACTTGGGATGGGTAATGGCTGATAAATACCTGCATTTCTTGATGTTCCCTTTTCCTTTTGAAATACTCCACATTGTTCAACATACCTTCTTACATCTCTTTGCATTTTAGGCCACCAATATAACCTCTCCACTAATTCTAGTGTCTTGTTCAAACCAAAATGACCACTCAAACTGCCATTATGCTTTTCTTGGATTAGATTCTCCCTCATGGAACCTCTAGGATTACATAATTGCTTTCCCCTAAACAATAGAGCATTCTGCAAAGTGTAATCAGCATATTCACTATGAAAATGGTTCTCAAAATCAGAACATACCTTGTAGATCACTGAGAAATCATAATCTCCTTCATATAGATCTTTGAATCCTTCAACCCATGTGCTTTGTAGTTGTAACTCTTAGATAGTAAGCAACCTCCTACTAAGAGCATCAACAACCTTGTTGTTAACTCCCTTCTTATGCTTGATGGTAAAGGTGTATGACTGCAAAAACTCCATCCACTTGATGTGCCTCAAACTGAGCTTCTCTTGAGTATTTGTGTAGCTTAAGGACTGATTGTTAGTGTATACCACAAATTCCTTGGGAAATAGGTAGGTCCTCCACTTCTTAAGAGCCTGCATCAAAGCATATAGCTCTAAGTGATAGGATGAGTACCTAGACTTTGCTTCATTCAACCTTTCACTAAAGAATGCCACTAGCCTACCATCTTGGCTTAGAACAGCCCCAACTGCTATGTTACTTGCATCACATTCCACTATGAATGGTTTGTCAAAGCTTGGTAAAACTAGGATAGGTTGGGTAGCTATCTCCCTCTTCAATATTTCAAATCCTTCATTGGCTTCTTTGGTCCACACAAACTTAGTTTTCAGTCCTCCTTTGATGGTGTCAAGAACCGGTGCACAGATTTCACTAAACTTTCTCACAAACTTCCTATAGAATTGTGCTAATCCATGGAGACTCCTAACTTCTATCCTTGTCTTGGGAGTAGGCCAACTGAGAATGGCTTCAACCTTTCTCTTGTCCATCTTCAAGTTCCCTTGAGATACCACAAATCCTAGGTAGACTAACTCTTGTTTTATGAACTCACTCTTCTCTAGATTTATGGTGAGCTTCTCCTCTTGAATTTTATTCAACACAAGCTCTAGGTGCTTCATATGTTATTATTTTGTTTTGCTAAAGATGAGGATATCATCTAAGTAGACCACCACAAAGACTCCTATAAAGTTCTTCAAGACCTCATTCATCACCCTCATAAAAGTGCTAGGTGCATTTGTAAGACCAAATGGCATCACTAACCATTCATACAACCCTTCTGTAGTTTTAAATGCTGACATCCATTCATCTCCCTCTTTCATCCTAATCTGATAATAGCCACTTTTCAAATCAAGTTTGGAATAGTACTTAGCACCCCCTAAACAGTCCATTAGATATTCTATCATAGGAACAAGAAACCTATATCTAATAGTTATCTTATTTATTGACCTAGAATCAGTACACATTATCCACTTATCTCCCTTTTTAGGTGCCAACACCACTAGAACAACACATGGGCTTATGCTCTTTCTGATCAGCCCTTGGTCCAAAAGTTCTTGAACTTGCCTTGTTATCTCCCTGTTCTGCTCCGATGTCATCTTGTATGAACCCTTGTTAGGAAATGTTTCTCCTAGTATAAAGTCTATTTGATGATTGATTTATCTCTTAGGTGGTAGTGTAGCTAGTGTGCCTTCACAAATTATATCCCAGAACTGATCCAACAGTTGTTTCACTTCTGCTGTCATAGGTAGTCGACTAGGTGACTCCTCTTCCTTTGGTTTCAACATGATTGCATAGACCACTCCTTCTTCCTTGATGTATTTTAGGAATTCCTTTCCACTCATCAAAAAGAAACTAGTTTCTACCTTTTCCACTATGCTTTCTTCCAACAAAGATTGAATTTTATAAGTCACCCCAAATGCGTACTTATTCTCCTTTCCATGGTGTACTGCCTCCCTGTCATATTGCCATGGTCCGCCAAGCAGCAGATGAAATGCATCCATTGGTAGCACATCACATATTATCCTATCATGATAATTTACTATAGAAAACTCAACCCACACTTGTTCATTGACCAGTATGTTCTACCCCTTGTTCAACCAAGTAACCTTGTAAGGGCACACATGGGGTATCTTGATGAGGTTTAACTTCTGTACTACCTCCTCTGATATGACATTATCAGTTGATCCTGAGTCAATGATGACCTTGAAAACCTTACCTAGTATCTTGCACTTGACTCTAAAGAGAGCTCTCCTTTGTTTGTGTTCATCCTCGGTAGGTGCTTTGATCAAGATCCTTCTTAACATGAGATTCTCATCTTTCTCTGAATCTAAGCTCACCTCTAAATGTTTGGAGCATTTCTCTTCTTCAACATAGTTGATCTTCCTCTCACTTTGTGAATATGTTGGCTTGTCAGGACACCTATAAGCCGAATGACCCAACAGTCCACAATTGTAGCATTTCATGGAAGAAAAATGAGAGCTTCTCCCAAAGCCTCCTGATCTGCCTCTTCCTCCATTGTTATAGCTTCTACCTTTGTATCCCCCTCTACTATTTGGCTCATGGGATTGTTCACTAACCTTAGTATCACCTTGGCTTATATTCTCATTACTCCTTCCACCAAAACTACCTCTATGTCCACCTCTAGATTCTCTACCTCTTCCTTTACCTCTAGTATTGGAATCTTGTTTCTTTTCTAGTTTCTTTTCCAGCTTAATAGCCATTTGATAGCAGCTATGGAAGGTAGCAAGTGTGAAAATACTCAAATCCTCTTGTATGCTCCACCTAAGACCATTTAGATATCTAGCAACCTTGATGCTTTCAACTTCTTGCACTCTAGATCTAAGGCTTAGTTTTTGGAACTCCTCTATATAGACAGCTACATCTAGGTCTCTTTGTCTAAGATTTTGCCTCTTCTTGTACAATTGGATGTCATAATCCTCAATTAGATAGTTTTCCTTCACCTTAGCCATCATTGTCTTCCAATTTCCTTTGGGTTTCTTGCCTTCCATCTCTTTTTCTTCTTGCAAGAGCTTCCACCAAGTTAATTCTTGTCCTCTTAACCTTGATTTGGCTATCTTCACCTTTTGTGCTTCTGTAATTCCATTACACTCAATGTGATTCTCCATTCCCTCTATCCATTCCATAACTAACTCTGCATCCATTCTTCTAGTGAAAACATGAACACCTTCTAGTGCCTTGCCACTCAATGCCTTCAATGATTTGAGGAAGGGTTCCTCTACTAATGGAGGGTCAAGTTCTGGTTCTATTTCTTCCTCAATGTATTCCTTACCCTTGTCTTTTCCCTCTGCTAACTGCACTCTCATCTTGCCTGCAGTCTCTACAACCTCTTCTAGTTTTTGCTTCATTTCTTTAACAACTACTTCAAGTCACCTATTCTTTTCTTGTTGCTCTATCAAATCTCTTGCTAGCTCTACATTGGTCACCATGGTGCTTTCTACTATGGATTCCCTTCTTTTTTACATTCACTTCTCAATTCCCAAGCCTTTTAATGGCTCCGATACAAATATTATTGGGAGTCTTATCTTTCAAGAGCAATCTTCCTCTTCCCAAGACCTACTCTCTATTCTTCATAGGGTATTCCTCTCT
>CM021101.1:650574955-650679783 GCA_007115665.2 Sequoiadendron giganteum | reverse complement strand
CCTCTAGAATCCCTAGGGAGGCAATAGAACTCCCAAGCAACATGATGGAAACATTGTGGGTTTCAAAAGAAGCCCATAAGAAATCATGCAACAACTTTTCAAGCTTGATGTAAGCAGCTTTGGAGGGAGCCCAATAGGAAGAATAATAAATATACATGGCTCCCAAAATTTCAGAACACACATGGAACTTACCGGCCAAAGAAAGAGGCTTGGTAATCCATTAAGCAAGCTTTTGCTCAACTCTGGATAGCATGGCCTACCAAAGCTCCCTAGGGGAAGCTTGGAAGGCAAAGAGAATGCCTAGAAAGTGAAAAATATATCCCTACCCGATTCACTTCCAATTATAAGTTTGAAAACATGCAAGGGTGGGTAACATAAATTGTATGTAGCATAAAGTCTTATGCCATTGGATGCCTGAGCCAAAGGTAAGGCAGAAAGTGTTAAGACAATCAAGGGTAGCAGTGATAGATTCCTCTTCCTCCAAGAGAGTGAGAAAGGAGTTATCCACAAAGTGGTGATTGACAAGCTGCTCCTATGAATTTGGGAGAAGAATCGCTTTGACACACTATTGAGAAACAACATGGGCTAATAGGTAACCAAATCCTTCAATATCCAAAACATACAAACCATTAATGGTAATGCAAGATGAAGCATCAGCAAACAACATTTGAACAAACTGAATGAAGTTGGGCCCAAACCCCAAGTTTTTCAACATCGCAAGAATGAAAAGCCATTCGATGCGATCATAGGCTTTAGAAAAATCAATTTTAATGAACACAACTTTGTGGTTGGAGCATCGGGCCCACTCCATGCCTTCCCAAACAACAATGATATTATCTAGAATAAACCCGGATTTGATGAAACCAGTCTGTTTAGGGAACACAACTTGAGGCAAGAGATGGTAGATTTTCAAAGCCAAGGCTTTGCCATTGATGTTGTAGGAAACATTGAGGAGCGTGATAGGCCTCGAGTTGCAAATATCCTCTAGATCACCAGGCTTAGGTATGAATTTTATATTGCCCTTATTTATTAAATTACCTAAAGAATTGGTATGAAAATCTTCAAGATAGACATGATGTAAATTGCTCCCAACACAATCCCAAAGAGCTTTGTAAAATTCACAAGGGAAGCCATCAATCCCGAGAACCTTTTCATCGGCCATAGAAAAAACGGCCTCCTTGAGATCATTAATTGTTAACAAGTGATCACAAAAAATGATCTGGGTTGAAGAAAGCCTATGTGGCACAACAACAAGGAAGTATTGAAGAGCTTGTTGTCACACATGCCTAGAATCCTAAACAGTGAACACCTATTCATAATGGCACACAAAATCCTAGAGAATGTCGGGAAGCTCTGAGAGCACCCGAGTGCCATCCTTAATTTTTTTGATGCCTAGGGATGAGTGCCTGACATGAAGTGCCAAACAAATTATTTGGAGGCATGATCACCAATCTTAAGCCAATGTAGTCAAGCTTTGATTTGTGCTCCTCTAGCAACATAATTATTAGCCACTTGCTTCTTGTGTCTTAATTCTGCCACCTCGACTTGATGTGATGGGGAAAAGGGACTGGCTACCAGAGCCTCCATGGCCGTACACAAGTCAGCAGTGTTAGCCTCATAAGATCACCAACAAAAAATAGCCAGCTAGTGCCCATAAATGTGCAAGAATTGAGCAGTACGAATGATGGCATCATTCCACTAGGTAATCTAGCCTATTTGGCTAGCTAGTCTGCACTCCAAATTCCACACTCGACAAATGTGGGCTAGAGTGGGCTTGTGGCAGAGAAGAGACATGTTCAGAAAGAATTGAGTCTTACACGTGTGGGGCTGGAAATAAGTCCATTCAATGAGAAAATGAATTGGGAAGTGATCAGCAAGAGTCACATCCACTAATGGCTTCATTGGAAAGATAGAGCTAGCAAAAGGAAAGAAAGATTGAGCCAAGATCATGACACAATCAAGGCATTTAAAGACTCTGTCAAAACCAGCCCTGTAGTTACACCAAGTGTACCAGAGGGAATGAGAACGGTGGCAGCTAGTGTTGGGATCAAAAAGCCCCAATCTACTACACATGTAAAACCACACCTCCCTTTCACCAATAGCCCAACAAAAGGGTAAGGTGCCATCCTTGTCACATGCCATCTCAACCATGTTGAAATCTCTACAAAGGAGCTAGGTGGTGACTGGCAAAGAATCAACAAGCCAACACCAGAGCAAAGAGTGCTCCATAGAATCATTGGAGGTGTAGACATTGACAACCCAAAAGGAATGGTTATCAATGTTGAGAAGAACCTAGACGACTCATTGGAAATGATCGGTCCCATGATCTACAATGCAAGAATGCAACTGGGAGGACAAAAGAGTGGCGACTCCACCACGCTCGAATTCATGAAAAGTAAAAAAAATAGTACTGCCTGGCCAAATAGTGTGACCAACCGAAGCAAGTAAAAATCATTAAATTTCAACTTCCTGCAGACAAAGCACTTCAATTCCTGAGTATTTCTGTAAAGTATCCCTAACATAATACTTTCTGGAGAGGTCAGTTAGACCTTGAACATTCCATGAAAGAAAATTCATGGATGAAACTCCTCCATGTTTGCAAAACCTAGTTCCTCCTCAGTCAAGGAAGATAAACTAGTCTTCAAAAAATCTTGTGGGACTGAACCAATCTGAATAGGCGGTGAATGCCTCCATTTTTTTGGCACATATTCTCCTTCTTTCGACGATGAAGACGAGCTGCAAGATCACCGTTGATCCCCAGTTGTGGGAGGAATAGTCGATTGGGTGCATAGAATAGCCATAGGCTGAGGTTTTGGCTTTGACCTAGGTTCTATTGATGCAATAATAGCTCCGAAAGGAGATAATGTCCCCTTTTTAGAAGGGTTTGAAACACTTTTAGATGGTTCAGGGGCCTTGGGAGCCGACCTAGAACTAGCTGGCCTATTTTTTCGGTTTGTAACCGTTGTCCATTTTGACTCGACCTTAGCAAAAGGCTCTATTTGGTGAGGATTTTCATCATCTCATGATAGTGATGGTGTATGAGAAATTGTCAAAGGGAAATCCTTGATCTTATGGTCAACTGATTGGCATTGATAACACGTGTTGGGCAGATTGAAATATGTGATTTTTTGGGTATGTCTAATAGTACCAATCTGAATGTCTACAGACTCTTTCAAGTCCTTGGATAGATCAACTTCCACACAAACTTGCTTATGTAGACGTGCTTCAAATAACTTTCCAAGTTTGATGCAAACAACCCTCCCCAACGAAGAAGCAATGTGGTGCAGGAAGGGCACACATGGTAAAGGCAAACCGGGAAACTCAATCCAGACCGAGACCCACATTTTAGCATTAACTGAGAAAACAAAATCTTGGGTCCATGCCTAGAATACCAACAAGGAAGACCTAATATACCAGGGCCCATGCCCTAGAATGGCTTGGATATGATTAACTTCTGCAAAGTGGAAGAGAAAAAATCCTTTGGTTAAGTTCTGGACCATATCAAGACGGACCCCATGAGGGGCCCAAGCCTTGTTGACCCATTCTTTCAGCACACTTTCGGGGGGAGTCCTCCCAACAAAATAACCCACAAGGGTGTGTTGTTCGAGCCATTGACAAGCAGAGTCAAAATCAGGTAAAGACAAAACGACATCAACAAGGGCATCAAATTGCTTACCTCGTGAAAGACTTTCAGAACAAATTTTTGAGGACGTTTGTTCGGAGGAGGAGCCATTGAGCTACACCAATGAATCATTAACACCAACATGAATTGTTGGGTTAATGTCAGTTCCAGGCATCATAAACCCCTAAAACCGCAGTAAATGCGATCGTACTCAATAAGGGAGGAAAAATCTCGTGCAGAATGCATAGTATGATGCAAGAGGGGCCAAGGGTGACCGCAAAAAACACAAAACCCTATTAGAGATCATTCACCGATCCATAAAAATAAAAAAATTTCAAGCATAAATGTAACATTTCATAACTGTAGTGTAGTAAAATGCATATCCTTGCATTTTCCAATTTATATCATTCCTTTATAATTTCATTTAGTAACGAATATGGGTAAAATGTTATAGAAGCTTGAATACATTCTTTGTTATATTAATTTTTAATATTCATATGTATATACATTTTATAATATCATTTATTATTATCTTTTAAATACACCATATCAATCTTTAAATCATATATATACAAATATATAATATTTTATATTATCATTCAATCATTATCTTTTAAATTACTCATTTTATCTTTCTTGAACATATAAAACGATAACAAGATTGTTTGGGCGAGATATACTTTATTTTACCCTCAATCAATTTCTATACACGAAATTGCCTAAGCTATCCCAATTGGGTCTTATTTTGGAATTAAATGACATAGAGTTAAATATGAGGAGTAAATTCATTTTGACTTCAATAATTTAATAGCATTTAGAATGGGCAATAATAAACATCATAATTCACTTTTTCTATAAATAAATTTTAACTTCCCATACCGTAGAAAACCAAAAAAAAAAAGAGTTAATGATACAGTTTTATCTATGCATATATTGTAATAAGAGCAAATTTATCTTTGGTTACAAACTTGTTTACTAAATATTAAATTGAGGGTAAAAAATAATAATAAAATTAGTAATTGTAAAATATATGAAAGAATGATTATTAGTAATATTGAAATGAGGGTGAAAAGAAATAATAAAATTAGTAATTGTAAAATATATGAAAGAATGAATATTAGTAATATTGAAATGAGGGTAAAAAGAAATCACAAAATTAGTAATTATAAAATATATGAAAGAATGAGTATTATTAATATTGAAGTGAGGGTAAAGAGAAACAATAAAATTAGTAATTTTAAAATATATGAAAGAATGAGTATTAGTAATATTTTTTTTTGTTTGATAAAAGGCTTAAAGCCAAATAAATTGAATTGCTAAAGTTTATCACTCTATGTGCGTGGGTCTTTCGTCCTGACAGGCATGCAGATTACAATCCTATTTTTGTCAATTACGAATCTGCAGGGATACTAGGTTCTAACCCAAGTCTAGCTACACCGACCTCCTTATTGCAGTCTAAGACTTCCACTGCAACTAAGCCAAACACATAAAGACACCCAATGCAACCAGCCGGTGATCCTCTGCCTTGTGTCCCGATGGGCTCTTTGAGGGCTATGGGCTCCTTTCAACAGAAATGACTTGGAACTCAGTAGACTTTGCTCCAGCTCCTCTGGACTCATCACCGCCTTAAGACTATCCTAAGTCCCTAGCCGAGTTGGCAGGAATACCCACCAATGTGTCAAGGCTTATTCCATCTACAACCATGTTGGCCAGGTTGTCTGCCTCCTTGTTAATTTCCCTGTACACATGGTTGACTGTTATATCCTCAAAATACTTCAAGAGATCTAATGCCCGGCTCAGCAAGGCATTCAACTTCCAGTTGGGTGTTGAGCCAGTTCGCACTGCATTAACAATAATTGTAGAGTCTCCTTCGATGGCCAGTTTCCTGATCCCCAGGGCTCTGCAAAGACCCAGACCTTCAACAAGTGCACTTAGTTCTGCACCATTATTGGAGATGATTCCAAGACGAACCACTTTTCTGCCGATGACAGTGCCATTCCAATCTCTCACAATGCAACCAGCCCCACCCGTGCCTGGGTTCCCATGAGCAGCCCCGTAGAAATTCAATTTTTCCCAACCAACATCTGGAGGCAACCAGACACCTTCTGCTCTTTGTTTCTTGGCAACAACTGCCCCAGACCCAAAAAAGGGTGGAATTTTGAGATTGGGCCAAATCTTCCACATGTAATTGTCCCATGTAGTGTAGATGACCCCTGCTTTAACATGTTTCAGATTACTACTGTTAACAACTTCAATAATCACTTGCTCCAACTTGATAAAAAAAGGCTCTAGATCTGTTTTCTTCCCCTGAAAGATTCTCTTGTTCCTCTCTTTCCAGATTTCCCAGATTAGGAGAGAAGGGCTAATCAACCATAAGTTCCCAAACAAACTTGATTTGAAAATCCTCGGCCATGATTTAAATAGATTTAGTATGTCGTTAGGTAGGGCTAAGATCCACCCCAGCCTGGCACACAACCACTGCCATCATTGTTGGGAGAATGGACAGCTTAGCAAAATGTGATCTACAGTTTCTGAATCACTTTCGCAAAGGGCACATCTGGATGGGCCATGATAGCCTAGCTTTCTGAACCACTCAGCAGTAATAATCCTCCCCTGTAGGGCAGCCCATGCAAACATGCCTACTTTGGGCAGACAAGAGTTGTTCCAACATAGGTCATTTGCTAGATCCTCTCCTTTGTTGGTATCTTTACTAGTCAATTGATACCCATCCCTTGAGTTGTACTGACCGGATTTAGAACTAGTCCAGATTATTTGATCCTGACCTTTTCTAGGAGAGATCCACCTTGCCTTAAGTAACTCACTCAATTGGGTTGTTAGAGTGTTGTCCAAACAAACCTCCTCGAAGTTTTTCCATCTCCAAATTACTGTCGGCTCTACTGACGCAAACACCATGTAATCTATGACCTTGTCTCCCCAGGCCAACTTGAATTGCTCTTTCACACCCTCTGTCCACATAAGATGGTCTAGGGCAGGGCAGCCCCCCCAGGAGTCTTCCCAAAATAAAGCACATTTTCCATTTGTTATGTCCCAAGAAATGAAATCTATGATCAACTACCTACATTCCAGCATGAAATTCTAGATTCTAGAACGTCTAGGAGGAGAAGGAGTTCTGAAAATACCTTCATGATTTGAAGTCTCTAAGTATTTTCCTTTCAGGATTCTTACCCACTTCAGATCCGGGTGAGAATACATTCTCCAAATGAGTTTGGCCCCCAATGCCTTGTTTTGCCATCTTTGGTTTCTTAAGCCTATGCCCCCCAACTCTTTTGGTTCCAGATTTTGTCCCAAGCGATTCTGGCCATCTTTTTCTGATCAGAAACTCCTTGCCAGAAGAATCTCCACATAATCTAAACTAGTTGCTTGTTGACACTGGAAAGAGATAAACTTGATAGGATATATATAGGAAGGGCTGTAATGACTGATTTCAAGAGCACCAATCGACCAGCCCATGACAACAACCTTCCCTTCCATGAGGAAAGTTTCTGCTCAAACTTGTCCTTGAGAGGGTCCCATAATCTCGTTGTTCGGGTACCAGAGTTCAATGGTAAGCCCAAATATTTGCATGGAAGCGAGCCTAAGTTGAAACCAAGTGTGCTCCTGATACTTTCACTTAATGGACTAGGGGTATTGAAAAAGAATACCTCTGACTTGACTTTGCTAACAACTTGCCTTGAAGCCATCTCATAGTCCATTAGAATCTTTTTGAATTCTCTCACTTCACTCCTTTTGTTGCGCCCCAAGAGTAAGGTATCATCTGCGAACTGCAGATGAGTTACTTCAATGTTATTAGTGACCTTAATGCCTTGGATTAAACTCTACTCTTGAGCACTCCTAACGGCTCTACCCAAAGCCTTAGCCATGATTATGATCAAAGAAGGAGAGAGGGGATCTCCTTACCTGAGACCCCTGGAAGACTCAAAAAACCCTTCAGGGGAGCCATTGACTAGGACTGAGAATCGAGGAGTAGAGATGCATTAAAAAATCCAGTTGATCCATTGCTTGCTGAAACCAAATGCCTCCATGCATTTACATAAAAACCTCCAGTCTACCTTATCGTACACCTTCTTAATGTCCAACTTGATCAGCATGCTTGGTTTTTTAGTTGACTGAATTGAGTGGATAGTCTCTTGGGATATGATTACTCCATCCAAAATGGATCTGCCAGGCACAAAGCTTGTTTGCTCCTCAAATATAATTGTGGGAAGGATTGATTTAAGTCTGTTTGCCATCACTTTTGACATGATTTTGTATAATGTGTTGCACAAAGAGATGGGGCAGAATTCATCCCATACTTCTGCATCTTCTTTCTTTGGAATGAGAATGATAAAGGTGTTGTTCACTTCTCTGAGCAATACTCTTGAGTTTCTTGATGCCTCCATAGCCTGAACCAGGTCATCTCCCAAAATATGCCAGCATTTTTGAAAAAAACTTGTCGAGAATCCATCCGGGCCTGGGGCCTTGTCAGAATGAGACTCTTTTATAGCTCTTTCCACCTCCTCTTTGGTGAATTTCTTGTTTAGCATTTTGTTTTGCTCTACTATTATTAGCTTTGGGATGTTTTACAACAGTTGATTTTGACTGGATAGGCAGGAACCATCAGAGGTGTTCAACACGTTCTTGAAGAAAGAGACCGCACTCTCTGCAATCTTGACCGGATCCTCTTCACTGGATCCATCAGCTCTTTTGATGCTCCTTATCCTGTTAGCACTCCTCTTGTATTTGACTAGGCTATGGAATAATTTAGAGTTTTTGTCGCCATCCTCCAGCCAAATTTCTCTTGATTTTTGTCTCCAAAATATCTCTTCTTTTGCTAGGATGTCTTCATAACTTTCCATCAAATTCTTCTCCTTGGAATATTTCTCTTGATCCATCCCATCACGAATGACTCGTTAAGGTACTGCAACTCAGCTTCTAGATCAGCTTTCTAAGCAAAAATGTCCTTGAAGTGTTCCTTGTTCCATATTAATAAGTGTTTTTTGAAAGCTTTCAGCTTGGAAATAGAGCAAAAGAGTTTGGAGCCCTCAAACTGACTAGCTCTCCACCAGGATTCAACTAGACCAAAAAAGTTCTTGTCCTTCATCCACATGTTTTCGAATTTAAAGGGGCTCCTTGCTGGTTTATCATCTTTGTAGCATTTGAGGAGGACAGGAAAGTGGTCTAATCTAGAACAAGGGATCACAAAGGCTTTGATGTCTGCCTGAGTTGAGGAAAGATCCCCATGAAGAAAGAATCGATCAAGATTTTTTGCAATCTGAGTGGGTCCCATACGTCTGTTATTCTAGGTGATTACACCCTCCCTTGTTTCAAACTCTATCAAATTGTTTCTATTGACCCAGCTCTTGAAATCGACCTGGGAAGGAGAAGCTCTCTGTAAGCCCCCCCTCTTGTCTGCTGAGTGGAGGATAGCATTGAAGTCTCCCCCGATAATTGAGTGCTCCACATCTGATCCGTTCAACAGGGTTTCGATTTCAGCCCAGGCTTTCCTTTTCTTTTCTGTGAGGGATGGACCATAGACATTAATGAGTTGAATCCTCATGTTAGCACTAAAAAATTGGACCCTTTTTGCTATCCAATTGCAGTTGCCAGCCATTGCCTCAAAGATCACCTTCCTGCTATCCCACAGTATCACAAGCCCACTTGAAGCCCCACTTGCTTGTATTCCAACCACGCTTCAACCACCTAGCCTCTTGTTAAATGAGTCAAGGTCCTCTAAGTTCAGTTTGGTTTCTTGTAATAGGACAATATTCGCCTTTGTTTCCTTTATCCTGCGCTTCACCAAGTGTTGTTTGTTAGGGGCGTTGAGGCCCCTAATATTCCATGTTAGAATCATGGTGCCTGGGGAAGGGGGCCTCCCTTCCCAGCTTTCATAATTTCTATGATTTTCACCTGATCTTCTGTTGATCTAGCCAAACTGATAAGATCTGCCATCGATTTCCTCCCTTTTCTACTTCCTGGGGATTTACCACAATATGGTTTTGACCTATTAGGGGCATTTTGTAAAAGTCCCAGGTTGTGTTGAATAGGAACTTCTTCACTTTCCCTTACTTTCTCCTGGCAGCCAAATAGTGACTCATTTTCTTCCAGCTCTAAAGCATCTAATTCCATCATCTTTTGGATTAAGTCCTCTTTCTCCGCTTGTTGATCCAGAATCAACCCTAGACAGTCAAAGGAAGCTATCCCAATGCTACCAATCTCATTTCTCTGTTGGACATGACTTGGGAGAGGACATTCCTCAGTGCCTTTTCTGATTCTGGAAGTCGGTTGCTCATTGCCACCCAAATTATCCTGAGCTCTCATGTCAAGAATTTTCTGGATTAAATCTAGCTTCTCTCTACTATCCTCCTCACCTATTTGGGTGGATGATATGGGAAACCCAACAATTTAATTGATGATCTCAATTTCAGATTGAGAGTCTCTTTCCACAAGAATCTCCCCCTCTTCCAAACCTTTTGGGCATTCCACACTGACAACACTTTGATTGTTCACTAGACTGGGGGATAGGCTACTTCTATTGATTGAAGGTTGGGTGTTTTGGGCTGCAGAGAGAGGCTTCTTGTGCTGACTATCTACCTCTGGCATTTTGAGTTGCTCCTTAATTTCTTTACAAAGCGCTTATGTTTCCTTAACTAGCTTTGCTATGACCACTTGGTTATCTTGATTACTGACCAAGCATCTATTAATCGAGGCTAACTCCTACTGGGGTACCCTCTCTAAGCCTTCAGAGCCCTAGAGGGAACCACACCCACCATTCTACTTGAGAATTAGGGCACATGGAGGCACTGGTTGACAATTTATTTCTGACGTTTCTAGCCTCATTTCTTCATGATTCTTTTTTTGTAAAAAACCACTCAGTGAGGAAGACTCTGGTGTGGAAAACTCGATTCCAAAAATCATCTTCCTCTTCTTGGAGGGGAGCGCTGTGGCAGCATTTGATCCTCCCATTTTTTCTCTTTGCTTGTCCACCTCTGAGTTTTCCAAGATATCCCCATCGTTTTTAGAGCCTTCCCCTAGATGCGAGCGATCTTGGTACGAGCATCCTAGATTTCTGGTTTTAACAAAGAGGCATTTTCCTTCGAATGGAAATATAACCATTGACACCCTTTATGTCCATACACCATTCTTTGATAAAACTTCCAAGTTATCCACTTTGTTGTATTTGAAAGATAGGTCTATCAAAACTCTTGGTTTTGTGCCTTCAATTCCATTCAAGAAATTCTCATCTACTCCTATTATAGTCCCAAGCACTTCACCCATGGTGATTAGGGCATCAAAGGTCCAATATTCTGTAGGCAGATTGTCTAGAGTTATCCAAATAGGCCTCGATTTAGACCAAAACTGGAAAGGGTCAAAGTGTGGCATCCACTCTATCAACAAGAAGGCTTCTCTAGAGAAAAACCTTGGTTCTCCATATAATATTTTTTATTTTAGTTCCTTTGTGTTGCATTCAATCATTAAAAAGTTGTTTGGCAAGGTTTTAAGCCTTACCTAGTCTCCAAAGGCGTTCTTCCACCAATCTTTGATTTCGCCCATATCTAGATTTTGACCATTCCATTTAACAATAAAGGCCCTATCTTTGAGTCGATCTGCTAGGGCTGAAAATGCTCTTGTAGGGATCGAAACCATTGTGCATTTTTTCTTTGGTTCCTCCTTTACCGGGTTTGTTATACCAAAAACGCCCATTCTTGTTAGCAATTCCTTGATCGGGAGGATGTTGATTACCTCTCTGGTTGTATGTGTTTCTACCATTCACTCCCCTGTTGATGGGGATAGCGTTCGCCCCTGTCGCCGGGCAACCAATTTCTGGAAAGGGCATCTTTTTGACCCATTCTTTCCTGGTTTGGTGATTGCCTTTCGGTCTAAACTTTGCGCCCAGATTTTCTTTTCTGCGCATTTTTTTCTTCTGAGTATTAGTAATATTGAAATGAGGGTAAAAAATAAATAATAAAATTAGTAATTGTAAAATGTATGAAAGAAAGAGTATTAGTAATATTGAATTGAAGGTAAAATAAAATAAAAATTGTGATTGTAAAATATATCTAAACCGTATTAGTAATATTCATTTAAGGGCAAAACAAAAATAATAATATTCATTTGAAGGTAAAACAAAAATGAGATGGAAATATATTAACTGAAAAATAAATCTAATAATTCCTTCTATCTCGTGTTAAATGGAGATATAAACAAAATGATAATAGATAGAGGATATGTTTGGTTTGAAAATTAGAAATGGTAATGTTAATTTTATTAATGAAGTGATTTGTTAACTGTTATAGTAATTAGGGTATTGTGGTTAGTTTTTTTTAAGGTAATGAGAGTTTCAAATATTATTTAGGAATGATTTGACATATTATTAAAATAATAATAATAAATAAATGGGAATATTAGGGGATAAATCAACATCAGTCTTATTAAATGTGATATATTGATAATAGAGTTATGTTGCATTATATAATTAAATTATTGAGAATTCAATTAATATTGATGGATTTTTGTTACATGTTTAGAAGAAAAGAATTGATAAATAAACTATTGATGGCAATGAGGAAATCCAATATCAGTGTTTAGGGTAGTGCTCACACCTTCTGTTGTCTCCTTGGTGTATGCGAGATCCTTAATGAAAAAAAAAAATTGGGCATGACAGGACTCATAAGCCCAACCTAGTGTATGAGTCTCACTTTAACCTAGGACCTATTTTAATTCAAATTCTTTTTAGGATTTTACTATCCTTAGATTTAATTTTCAAATGTCAGTTTATAGTGTTGTAATTTTGGGAAATTAGGCATTAAAAAGTATAAATACAAGGCCATTTCATTAGTTTTCTCCAAATAAATTCTAGCAATATTTTCAAGTGAACATTCCAAAGGAAAGTTTATGAGATCGATATAATTGAAGAGAAAATCATCAAGCATTTGCAGCTACATTCAAGATTCAAGCATCATGTAAAATTTTCCATGGATCATGTGTGTTTGTGAGGTAGGTTTCATGATTCAAGAAAGAATTCAAGACAAATTTCTAAGCATTCAATCAAGAGTGTGATCCACATTCATGCTAGTCATTTCACACAAGTTTGCAACCTACATTTCAAGGGTTTGGTGGGTTGCAACATTGCATTTGTTCATTCATCATTCCTTCATGATGTTTCATTTAATTTTAAGGTTTAATTGCTAAAATGTGGTTTGACTAAGGTAAACTCCCATTCCCTAATAAAATAATATTTTTCTCCCTTGATGTGTGTTTGCAGATCTATGTGAACTAGAGCTTGAAGATCCTTTCAAGACAAGGTTACAAAAGTTCTCAAAATTTATCAAGAATTTTTCATCTTCATGAAAACTCGCCTATTTACAAGAATTCAAGTTTTTAGACTTGAAGATCATATAGGAAGGAAGCTACAAAAATATCATTCAAACCCTAAAAATGGGACTAAATCACCCTACCTAGCATATTAGTCCCAATATAACACTTTTTGACATATTTTTACAAATCTTGATCAGTCATCAAAAGATTCCAAATTTTGTCCAGAAACCCTAGAGTGGGACTAAATCATCCAACCTGGCATATCAATCCTGATGCAATTGGAGATGACAATTTCTAGGGTTTACAAACCTTTTTCTGGCCTCTCCACTCCTCCAAGTACTTTTTTTATTTCATTTTATTTGTTAATCTGATTTCATGCTTTCAAGTTTCTAGGGTTTTGTACATAAGTGTTTGCATTCCCCCTTTGAAGCTACATTTGATGGTGAACCCCCAACCAATTACAAGAGGAAATAACTAGCCATTCCTCAATTAAGTCACTTCATTTAGGGATCTAGGTTTCCTAATGAACTAAAGTGTGAAATAGGTCCAAGTTCAATCTCCCAAAAGGTGGAACACCTCATTTCCATTGTGTCCAATCATTATGATAACTTTTAGCATTTGTAGTGACTAAAAAGGGTACGCCTTTTCCTTGCTTAATTTAAGAATAATTAATGATAAATTGGATTTTCTATCACCTTGATGTAGTGTTTTGATGAGTTTTACACATTCCCATTAGGTTTTGGGACTTTTAAAGCTAAATAAACATAAATTTTCCCTAATTTAATGGTGTAAAGTGTATTTATTTACACCTTCACATTAAATTTAAGAGGCCTGTAAATTTATTGGACCTAATCTAGTGTTGTAATGTGTTTCACACATTCACATTGGATTTAGGGCCCTTTTTAGCTAAATAGACCTATTTTTTCCTTAATTTAGTGGTGTAAAGTGTATTTATTTACACTTTGACATTGGATTTTGAGCCCTATTGTATTTATGACCTTCATATCATCATTAATAAGCCCCCACGACCCCATATTATGCATCCCAAGTCATATTTGAATCAAAACCCAACAATATCAACATATAAACTTAATTTACACACCCCCTGACACTTTAGCAATCAAAATAGGCCCTATGGGATTCATTCTCCATCTTCACATTGGGTGAATGAGTCCCATGAAGATGGAAATTTTAGACATGCAAAATTGACATCATGCATTCTCCATATTTAATTAAATCATATTCACCCATCAATTAAATAAATCAAGTTTATTTGATTAATCTCCTAAGTTATCTCTTTAAATAAATAAATCAAGTTTATTTAATTAATCTCCTAAATTCATCCATTTAAATTAAATAAATTCATCTTAATTTGATTTAACATTAAAAATCATCACCTTTGATTAAATAGACCAAATATTTATTTAATTAAATCTAAAATCATTTTCTTCTCATTTTGATTTACTTTAATCCTAAAATCTAAGTCAAAAATCAAAATCACCTAATCTCCTATCAAATTAATCAAATCCTGGTTAATTTAATCCTAATCACCTCAATCCTCTATATTTTTCAACTTGCACCAATAAATCATTTCTTTGATTTATTATTTCTTCTAATTACTTTCAAAAGGGCACCAAGATGGAATATTCTTCAAATTTGAATTTTCCCTCCCACATGTCTTGTCCTCCAACATAGCATTAAATCCTCTTGTATTGTCTCTTGGATGTCTCCCACTTGGCATTTAAGACTCTTTCTTCTCCCTCCAACAAGCCATATTTTGAATTTCAAATCTCCCCCTCTTTGGCACATTGATCAAAATGTGCTCAACCTTCCTCCATTGACATATTGACAAGTGGAATCTTGTCATTAGCTCATAAATGATCCCACATTCATCCAAATATTTCAATCTTCCAACCTTGAATCTATAAACGAAAAGAATTTATACTCCAAATAAAACACTACATCACAACTTGCTACATAACTGGATCTACAATCCTGCATTATCATCACTTGCATCTTGACATTATTTCTTATCAAGGGTTGGGAAAGGGAATCCTTTCCACATCATAAGGGGAACCAATCCCACTATGGGATAGGATTCATTCATGCCTTCATGTGCTTTCAATTGGTTCTCTTGATTTCTTATATCCTTGTTTGCATATGTAGCATGATGAAATATCTCATAGGGATGCTCTATTTGGTTTGCTTAATTAGAATAACAATACTAATGTTTGTTTGTTTTTGAGAAAATTAAGAAAAGGCATCCACATAATGGTGCTAGAAGGAGGGCACATCTAGATCATGCTTGTTTGAAAATCTCGCCATCTAACACGTTACTTGTGTTTCCAAATTTTGTATCTTAGTTGGAATGGATTTTATTTCACCCTAAGATTTGTCATATTGTAAATGCTGGCTAAAATAGAAATAAGTCAAATAGTTCACACTTTTTAAAGCCTATGTAGGTGATGTTGTTCACACTTTTTTGTTTGGGGTTACTGATTGTTGAAGAAAATAAGAAGTCAAATAGTTCACTTGTCTTGTTTATGCTTCTATATTTTGCAGGCTTATCTATGAGGGTCATATGCTATGGAATTTGAGTTTACACCTGCTAATTACATTTAGTTTGAAAGTATTTTTGAATGGAATTGTGGGTACGACTTTAAGCTTTCCAATTGCATTATTTTTAAAATTTCTTCAAAGCTTGTATGGCGCAGCTTTACGCCTACTAATAGCATTTTCTTAAATATTTCTAATGCCTTTCAAATGCAGAAAAGGTTGAGGAATTTGTATTTACTCCTGCCAAATGTATTAAGCTTAAAAGTTTCTAAATATTTTTATATGTGTTGCAATCATTACAGTCCAAGAAACCGTGCCTTGAGGCCTTCTGTCTGTACATGTTCCTTTTGTATGCAATTGTAGTTATGTATAGGTCATAAAGTTTTTCAAGAAATAGTGCATAGGGGAACACGACAACTACAATGTGATTTGTTGTCTTCTCTATCTAGTTGTTTTTGGGAGTCATTGTTTCTATCCTAAAAAAATCATTTCGATTCTCATTCCCTCATCTCAATTTTTATTTTCAGTCGCATTTGTTCAATCTATTGTTTGGCATACAAACATGTGCATCTTTAAGAGGAAGATAATCCAGCAAGACTAAATCTTGTGTTATTTCCTTTATCTCGTATGACCTTGTAAGGCATCTAGTTTACCATGATCACCTCTCACATGAGGGCTTAACATCTGGGGGTTGTCTGTAGCAAGATTTTGATCATTGTGCAATAAGAGATAAACAAAACAAGAGGACATTTAATAGCTATGGTCCTATCTAAGATACACAACACCTATCCATGCCCCTCTAAGGTTATTTTTCTCCAATCTGACTATGCGTCACCTTCTTTTGCTTTGTTGTAGTAACTCTTTCTTTCTACAATCATCTAAACTTATCTTCTCGGTTTCTTTCTGAAGCTTTAGTAATCTTTTGTTTTAAACTTAATGGAAAATCTCAGTATTCGTCTGCTCGAGTCACAATAGTTTGGAGTTGCCAACCATTATTGGTTTCCCCTATTGCCAACATTGGTATCATCTGGGGATATAGTGGATAGAAAAATACTTTATGTTAGATAAATCTGGTGATCGCCAAAGAGTGTTGAATCAAAATTGTCAATTATTGTGAGCTCTATTATTTTTTATGGTCAATTGATATCAAGATATAGGCCTTTAAATCCTTGCAGTGCATAAGGACCACATCCTTGAGGAATTTTGTCAAAATTTCACACGCCCTCTCTATGCTTACATTTTGGCATCCTATGAGAACATATCATTCTCTACGCTGTGAATCCTCCCAACAACTTCATATTTTGTGAGATCCTCCTCCTCCTCAGCTAAGCACACTATCACTAAAATAGCCAATCCTCTTAATAATCTTTTTTTTTCTTTCTTTACAGAGCTTCATTTTTTTGGTATGTCGAGGGGCGTTCCCAGCAAGAATTTATGATGGAGCGTTTGTGATAACTATAGAGAGATGAAGATTTATGTTAGAAAATCCATTGCTATGGCCATATTTTCCTCTTTCACATGGTTTTATTTAACTAAAAATTTTGACAAATGAAAACTGTGTTTTGGTTTTTTATGCTAAATGTTTTGTAGGACTCAATTTAAATGCAACATTTATTCAAAGTCTTTGACGTCGAAAGACAAAATAAATCAAGTAGATATCTGATGTTACTTGGGGCACTCAATTTACTTTCAAAATATTTGTTGGCGCGTATCTTTCTTGTAGGAGTAATTTCTTGGCTGCACTGGTGAGTTCATTTAATATCATCAACTCCACAGGTACAATTATGGCATGATTTCTATGGAACATTTAATCTTATTACATCATGTGTTGCGGTGTTATCTAATCTCAATGATAAATGTGGCATATCATATTTTTAAATGCTTAAGGATCATTAGTCATTGTGCTAAGTGTTGAATGTCGAGTTCTTTATAGCGGATGAGTTATTTGGATAATGGGTTTATGAAATCTCATTGAATGGTTGTAGAGGCTACGTTGAAAACTATTTGAAGATGTCAAAATATTTTAATTTAGGCAACCAGTTGTACACTCATTAAATATGTCCAGTTGCTGAGTTGACTTTAAACTACTACCGTCCCAGTCTTGTCCACACCCACAAACCAGCTTCAAGAGAGGTTTTTAATGGAGGTTCATACCCTATTCTAAAGTCTTCATGAATTGTATTTTCTTGAACCTTCACGAAGGATTTTTAATAAATCTATTTTTTCCCCATCATGCAATCATTGCACTCCATGAGACCGCACTTCTTTGAGGAACTTTGTCAAACAGATTACATGCCTTTGTCGTGCTATTGCGTTCAAAACTAATTATTTTTTCAATACTTTGATGGATGAGCCTTCATTATTACTGGATACTTGACATTGTGCAGATTATTATAGTACAAGCCTATTTCTTTTTTTGTTACCATCACCAATAATCTCCACATACTTTGGTGTCTTGTCATGCATTGTTGGGAAGGAAGGTCCAATCTGTTGGGTGTGTGAGATGTGCTTGGGCACGGATTTTGAAAGTTGTTTGATTGCAAAACTTCTTCACCCTCTGAACAACTTTGTCGCTTCTTAATGGGGCACACCATAAAGTCAAAATCTATCTGAGGCATGAAATCATCAATGATAGAGGCTTTGAAAAGAGGGTGAATGCATTCAAAGTGGATCTCTTACAAAAATCAATATCTTTGGTATACATAGTTAATGCAACGTACATTGCTGAAAATTCTATATGAATTTATACTTTTCAAATTTAAAGTTAATGCAACAATACTAATAGCCATTGGTTGATTTTAAAGAAAAACATGACGGAGAATTGCATTATTGACTATTTTTCGGGGTGATTTGAAAACTAACATATATTGATCACTGTGATATGAAACAACTATTAGAAAGATAAGAAAGATAACAATATGCTCATATGCAGATTTGGAGTCATTGTTGTTGTCAAATATTTGAAATCATTTTCAGATTGTAGTAATGTGGAGAGAAGGCCTCGATTTTGAAGAACTATTATTCAGCTATATGTAATAAGTGGGCCCCTTTTGAAAATATTTGATTGCCTCTTACTTGTGGGCTATTATACATTTACTATTGCAAGTTGAGGAAAAGATTTGTTTTAATTTCCCTTTGATTAATTTGATCCTTCCAACCTCATCAATGAGGGAAAATTTGGTGTTGGAGCAGAGCATTGGAATTTGAACAAGAGAAAGTGGAGTGAAGTTGAAGAAAAGTAATCCTTGAACATTGAAATTAAAACCTAAAAAAATGATTTCTTAATGCTAATTGTAATAACCTAGGGGCTCCTATTCTTTCTTTCGTTTTTTGTTTTAAACCAACTCACCTTTCAATTTGGGTTTAAAACCAATCACTGATTTGATCTTTTCAAAGTTGGATTAAAATTGAAAATTTGGGTTCTAAAAATTTGACAAACAACTCTCACATTTTGATTTTGGGGCTTTAAAAAGAACTCATTTTTTTCTTTGGAAATTAAAATGAACATGTGCTTTTGTGTCTTGTAATATTTTTTGTAAAGTAATTTCATTCAAAAAGGTGTATGCACTTCTCTCGCACTTCACAGTGATCTTGAGAATCAAAAGTCCTTTTGGTGACATTAAGTTGCATAAAATATTGCATCCACATTTCAATTTGGGTACCTAAAATTTGAACAAAACATGCAAGTGTGAAGAAAAGACATTGTGTGTGCTGCTGCCTAAATGCGTTAGGTGGTCGAGCTACAAATGTAATCCTTCACTATTATCCACCTTTAGAGAATCTGCCTTGGTGGAAAAAAGTACTCACCTCAAGGGAACAACTCAAACTGGTAACAAGCTAAACACCAAACTATTCCCAGCCGATATAAAAATTTGAATGGTGAGGAAAGTTCATTATTATAGGAGCTCCTACGGACAATCGGGTGATACTCTTTATATGGGTTGATCTTGCCTCTAATGTGGCCTTCTAAATGGGTACCCTGATTATGAACCAATTTGTGTAGAGGCCAAAATACTAATCTATTTATTGGTGCAAAAGGTCATGTACTTTGAATCCACACCACATATACATGTGATTCTATTGTAGAGATGAAAATTATGACATAGGAGATTCATGGGTATTGATGCTTGGCTGACCCGAGAAGCGAGTGCACTATAAAGGGGAGCCTATTGGTCAAGCATCTAATCATCTACATTGAATATGCACAACTGGATTCGTCCAAGTGGGAACCCAATAAATATTGTCTTTTCAGCCTAAGATTGTACATGTTTTTGGAATCAAAAATACTTTTCTTGAATCTCAAAACATTTGGAAACAAATGTTCACAAGATCTTCAAAATTTCAAACCCTTTACGGAAATAAATACCTTTGATGAATTCAAGTGCTCTTGCTTGCCCTAGGGATTTCATCCTTGGAGATATCTAAATACTTGGATTCTATCATCATTTTTTTTCACTAAAGTCAACATTAGGAAAAGTTTGCCTTAATTTCCTTGATTTCCACATAAGGAACTTTGTGGGATGAGAAGAAGTTAGGAAATTAGACATTCAGTTTGAAACATAATCAAGAAAGTGTTTGTGGTAAAAGAAACCGAATCTAAGCAAGATAACGGAAAATTGAACCACATGTGCTTGGTCTCTTTTGGGTCATATGGTTTTCATGCAAACATTGGTCTTTTGGTTTGAAGTACTCTTAGAGAAAAGCATGTTCTTCACTATCTTGGTCTAGTAAACAAGTCCTCTTAGGTTCATCTAGCATCAATTCAAACACTTCACCCATCTCAAACATCAATCAAATCCCATCTCACCAACAAAATCTTGAAATCTTTGAAAAAATCATTCATGCTAGACTTCTAGTAAAAATCAAAATCATCTTGTTTGGTTAGATGTGTGTAGATGAATCTGTCTTAACATATTTGATCAAATTATCAAATCCTTGTGAAAAAATTTACCTCTTGATAAAATCCAACATCTTGGGGTCTAGGAGGTCATTATCTTGTTTGACTTAAGACACTTAGTCAAATTATCCTCTTGTATACAAGTTTACTCTAGGATAACACAATTTCCTATAATTTATAAGTTCATTATCCAAGATCACCTTGTTTGACTTAACACACTTAGTTAAATTATCCTCTTGTGCACAAGTTCACTCTAGGACAACACAACCTCCTAGAGTTTACAAGTTCATTATCCAAATCAAGGCCTAAAGTCTAGCATTGACCCAAAGTTCCTAAAATTTTAAACACCCATATCATTCACCCCTTTCATCTTTCATCTCATCATTGGTACTAAACACCTTAGAGATTCACTTTTTCAACAAGGAAAAAAAACAAGAGGAACATGGAATAACTTGATTCATCCATCATGAGTAATCCAAGTCAATCAAACTATCCAAATCTTGTAATTCCAATTTATTATCGAAACTCACATTTATGCAATCCATACATGGAACATTGTCTCCTACAAACCTCAAAGGTACAACGATTGTGAGTATGCCCAAGCTAAGTTGTGGACCACCTTTCCCTATGATAGATTTAAATCAAAGTCAAAACCCACAAATCTATCAACCCAACAATCAATTCATGAGCCTTATTCCAAATAGCATTATCCCACCAAATCCATACATGCCAAATGTGAATATACCAAGTACAAGATTATCAAACATGAATGTATCAAATCCACACTTGGTGAATTTTGGGATAGATGTGCTTGTAAATGAAACCAATATCGGTCAAACACCAAGCAATATATTGACAAATCAATGTATTGATTCAATTCAAGGTAACCTCATGCAAAATCAAAGTTACCTAAACCAAGGAAATATGATTCTCAACTACAATAATGTTAAAATTCAACCTATAATGCCAAATCTAAACATCACACAAAATTAAAAAATTGTCTAGAGCCAATCCATCTGTGATCCCATAAAAAAACTATTGGTACATTATCCCTTTATGCTTGGTCAACAACTAGGTCAATGATATTGAGAATGTCAAGATCAAATCTTGCAAAATAAAATTTCTACACCCAAGAAAATTGTTGATTCATATCACCAAGAGACATCTCCACCCCAAAATCAATACACTCTTCCATTGGTTGAACCATGTCATCAAAGCATTGAGTTGGGTCCACAACCACATCAAGAACAATATCTCAAATGTCAAAAGGTTGGGAAAAAATATCAAGAACAAACCCAATCACCCCATCTTGAAGATCAATCATCATATCTCAAAGATCAATCACAACTACCCATCAATGAGCACCTTGAAAATATTTCCACTTCATCCAACAATAAAATCAACATACATCAAGAGCCATTTTTTATTCATGATCAAGACCCCTCCTACAAAGATCTATTTCAAGGAGTGTTGATGTTATTTGATCTTATTGATATAATCCAAGATCCATCCACCAATGATCATGTTGACAATGTCTCTACATCACCTAATGAGCTAGAGGAAATATATCAAGAATTTACTCCAAAGCATGATCAACATCTATGACCAAGTTTTAGAAATGGTCCTTCCCAAGACATACTGACATCCCTCGACCTCATGATTGTGGATAGTGAAGGGGGTGTTGGCAAGAAGTTGAGTCCACTTTTTAGCGAAAAAGTGGAAGTGTTTTCCTTGATTTTCAGAATTTGACATTTTGACCTTAAACTTTGAAGCACTTGGAGATGGAATCTTCAAAAAATTCACTAATCATAAAATGTAGTATTTAGAGTCTTAGTTTCCAAATATGTAATTTATTTCAATACCTAGATTGTACAAATTGAGTTTCAATAAGCATTTCTAAAAACCACTGTTTAAAAGTCATTTTTTTTTACCATACCATGCACGTGTACGACATCCATATTTTGACCCAAATTATTGTATTTTTCTAAATACTTTTGGGAAAATATTTGTGACTCATTGAATCTTGCCTTTGATATTTTTTTGTAATTTTTTATTGAATATTTTTTTTATTGTTAAATTTTTATTAGGCATATTGTCATTTTGAAAAATCATTGTGTACGACACGCATAAGATGACCTAAAATTATCACTTTTTGTTTTTTTTTTTTAAATTGAAAATAATTGTCTAAATTTTTCCCTCGTGCAATCTGTTCATAAAAATTTTATGTTGATAAAAAGCTATTAAAATACTAAAAAACACTGATAATTCAAGTTTATGGACCTGTTTAATTATAAATTAAATGAAAAATAGAAAAATTAATCCAATTTTTTAAAAAATTACATATTTGGAATCTACATTGTCTAATCTATAATGGGTTTTAATTTCATCAAAAAAATCTACAAATAAAGACTTCAAACATATGCCCAAAGTCAATATTTTTTTGTGACATTGTTAGGACTTTCAACTTGCAGGTCAAACTAGGTCCATGGCTTAGGTTTGGATCCCCAAACCATTTCCCGAACCTATAAACAAAGAAAAAACCCGACCTAAATTTGAAATTTTAAAAAATAGGATCCCGTTTTCAAAATTGTCAAAAACTGTCATTTTTTGGAATTTTTGAAAATGGGATCCTATTTTGAAAATTTTCCAAAAAGGAAATTTTTAAAATGGACATTTCAAAAAACAAAATTTACAAAACGGATCCTTTTTAATTTTTGGCTCGGGATCCTGAGCCTAAACGGGACCTCGTTTATTAAAAAATGGGACCCTGTTTATTAAAAACAAAATCATATTTTTGTTTAGCCGATTTCATTTTTTCGGCTAAGGAAAAAACTTCCACATTTCGTGGACCCAACTTTGTGTATTTACCCAAGGAATCCTCAAAGATCAACAAGATATTGATCCACTTCCCATTCGTAATAACAATGTCCAAGAATCCCTTGTAGACAATCCATCCTTTGAAATTGACCTATGTCAAGAACTTGATCCAAAGCATGTTGAGAGCAATTCCAACATCAACCAAGATCAAGAATTCATATATCCAAGATACTAAAATGAGGTAATGAAAACTCTCCTATCTATACAAGATGTCGCAAATAAGGATCATATCCATATAGAACATACCCCTCTGTCTACCCATGAGATACTTTCTTTAGATGGACATGTAGATGACCTTCATTCAAAAAATGATTCTCCTACTCTTGAACTCATTACCAAAGAACAAGAGTTTCTTACTCTTAACATTTGTACACAATACCAAGATGTAGAAAAATCTAGACATATCAGAAATAGATCATGAAGAAGGCTCCTACAGAAGTTGTGAATAAGAAAAATCACGTGAAAGCATATCAAGAATGAATCATGAAGAAGAATTTTATGTGGACAATGAATCTTCAACACCTCTCAAAGAATCATTAAAATCTAATATTTCACAAGATCAAGCCAAAGATATCAATCATGGATTTATCCCACATATGGAGGATCCGATCACTTATAAACTTAAATCACTTACATTTTTAAGGGAAAATTATCTTATCAAGGAGGAAGTTATCATCTTTGAAGATCCACAATAGAGCAGAGAAGGATTAGCACCTTGTTTCAAAGATAAATCATATCCTATTGCAAATAAAATGTTTCAATAGATGAATTATCAAGGTAGATGATTAGGCCTACATGAACAAGGTATCTTAGAACTACTACAAATTATTGGCAATCCTAAGTATCAAGGTCTTGGTTATTTAACAGTTAAGGGATCTAAACATATTAGTGATACCTCTATAATACTAGGGGAAACTTTGTCTCAAGCAAATGTCAACATAGGGATCAAAAAAAATCCTTATGATGAAACCGATGTCAATACTACAACCCGCCACATCATGAATCTTCATCCACACATCACCCCATCCATGAATTGGGACCAACATCAAAAGAAAGATCAAATCAAAGCACAAAGAACGTTATTAAAGAAAAAGAAGCTAAGAAGCATAATGGGAAATCAAATACACATGGATACCAAAAAATACAAAGAAAAATTATCCCTATCAAACTCCATCAGTCAAAGAAACTATGGGGAAAAATAAACAAGGGAAAAGTATCCATCAAAGATGTCCACAAAGGAAAAAGGAAGCTTCTCAAGTGATGCACAAAGTATATCAAGCGGTTGGTCCTAATTCCATGCACACTTTTGCATCCATTCATCATTGCTCATCTTCCCAAGTTTAGAGAGTCAAAGGTTCCAAACTATCAATCCATCCATATTTTATTCCTAAATGCACTCCATCCACACATCCACACATGATATCCAATTCTCACATTGACCATGTATTGGCAGCAACCCTTCATCATAAGGATTTAGAAGGCACTCTATCACGATGTGTGCACAAAGACTAAGTTAATCTTCATTTTAGCAAAGTAGATTAGGAATCTCAAAAGTTGCATTCAAATGCGCGCGTATCTTAGCAAGACAACTTCTTCAAGCAGGATATCAATGAAAGATTATGATAGAAGCATCTACATCAGCAACATCACTTGGTTCAGAATGAGCTTTGAATCTTTCAGCAAAAAAAAAAAAAAATCAAAAAAGGGTTGAAAACAGTAAAGATAAAAATCGTCCTCTAGTGAAAACCACTTCGGTGGCACTTTGGATAGGTACCATGATGAAAACCTGGAAAATAGACATCATGTGTATAATCGAGCATCTACGTGCATCAATTCAGTTGGAAGCATCTTATCACATCCATAATAAAACCAACATTCCATCCATATCATCCATTCATCCACGATCCATTTATCCAATCCATTTTCATCCATCCATAGTCCACATTATCTTGGTCTTGACAAGGTTGGGTGCGCACTTTACACTTGCTTGTGGTAAACATCTTAACATGGGTCATTTTCATTGATCCTATCCAAGCCAACATTCTCTGAGCTAGGAAGCACTATCTAAATGAGAATCCTTTGTTCAAACACCTTATCTTATCGCAAGATGATCCATACCCATCCATCCATCCATCTATCCAAGAATCCACCCATGACCTTTCAAACATTGCTAGACACTAGGAGTAGATATTTACATCTTGCTTCAGGTATAAGTCTTTGTAATGCCCAAAATTTTGCATGAAGGGAAAAAACATAACCATCAATATTTTTTTACAAAACTGTAACAAAGAACCCATTCGCATGTAGGGTACTACACTAAACACATCACACGATGGAAAAAGTTCATCACCCGTCGACGACGCACCACTTGAGAGCGGGGAGCAGGGAAAGAAAAATACATTTGAGTGTGTGTGGCGTGTCGCACAGCATCCCCTCACCCCTCCCCTTGAGGTCATTGGGTTTGTACTTAACCTAGGTGGTGAAGTAACTAGATTAAAATAAAATATTATAATAAATATTTTAATAACGCTCTTCATATTATCACCATTTATTATTACAAAAATTACCTAATATTGACTTAGGTCTAAATTTATTCGCTTGACATAATGACATTAATATAACCGGTCTATTAATACCATTAATAAAATTCCTCAATTAATCTTATTGCCAACTTACCATATTTTCATTTACTTCATAAATATTCTCTATTTAATAAAGATATAAATAATCCTTATTATATATATATATATATAATTAAATTAACCCTAAAATTATAATTTTATATTATCTTTACTAAATAAACTTTATAAGAAAATTACATACAAAATTAAATTAATCTTAAAATTATAGTTTAAAGTATCTTTAATAAATTTAAATTATATTTAATACATGTAATCTTTATAAAAAATTATATTTTATATAATTAAATCAATCTTCAAACTATAATTTTAAATTATCTAATAATATGAATCTAAGTATTTCTCCCTTTCTTCCAGGGAGAACCCCACGTAATTTGTTTAGGCTCCAATAAAGTATTTTTAAATCTAAAAAGGCCATGTTTACATTCATATGGGTTTCAAGAATATGGCTTTCAAAATAAAGATTTTATTTTGGTTTAAAGATGGTAGTTACAACTACTCCCTCAATTTTAGCTGAGTTTTAAGATTTATATTATTTTATTTATTCTTTCATAATGAGTCAACTCTTAGAAAGCAATATAAGAGTGAAATATTAAATGAGACAGATTTGATTTTTACATAGTTTCCGCGAGACTGGTAGTACCGGTATGGGAGAGAGGTAGTATCAGTACGGGAGATTGGTATCGGTACTGGTATGGTTTTTTTTTTAAAATAGGAGATGGGGGTACTTGGAGACGACAATTTTTTTAATATAAATAAAAAATAAAAAATAAATAATTTATAGAAATCTGAAAATAAATTTTGTAATTTATAGAAAATCTGAAAATATGATGACATTGAACTTTCAAAACAATAGTTTAATCACTCTTAGACACGTCAAATACATTATGCTTTAATTTTTAAAGTTTCAAATGTTTAAACTTTAAAGTTTTTTAAGGTATTTTAGTGGGAGATGTCATTTTTGGCAACAAGAAACTTCAGTAGAAGTCTCTAGCCTCCTGGATAAGTCTCCGAAGACGGTACCGCTCTCCGAGACGCGTCTTTGAGGGGGTCGGAGACGCGTCTCACGACAACTATGGATTTTTACAAATTTCACATTGATAAAATGTTGTCGTGAATGATGAAATTGAAACTCCCTACGTTAATACACACCTTACAAATTAATATTCACAATATTAATTTTACTAATACATTGAAGATTTTCTTTTACTAATCTGATTTTATTTCTGACGGACATTAATATTCAACCTACACTCTGGGTGAGATAGGCGCACATTTCCCATTGCTGGATTAATTTTAATTAGTTAAATTGTGAAATGATTAGCTTATGGTTCCAAGTCAAAAATTAAACTCAGACTAGGTGCTTTAAGAAAATTGCAACCCTAATTTGTTTTCTATTCACCTCGATTGCTGAACTTTTGTTATGGCACGATAGCGGTGGAGAATATTTATTATTATTATTTATTTTTCTTGGCACAGCAAAACCATTTTTCCTGTACCCTATTTACTATTGTCAACACCAGTACGCCTTGCAAAGCAAGGGACAAAGGATTAAATGTAGCTTTATGCAATGCTATAGGGATACAAAAATTCGTTTGCCTCAAACAAGCCAATACCCGTTGGTTCTGGCATAGGGAAAATAAATAAATTTTATTTTGTTTTATTTATTCCTTTATTTTCTCTTCTTAGAAGCAATGATTTATGTTCTTTGGTTATTATTATTATGTTTTTTTTTTCTCTTTCCTCTGTTTCGTTCATTCATCCATTTTAGCGGATTAGAAAGAATGAAAGATCCACATTTCCTATCGAAGATTTACCACAGGCAACGCCACTAAAACAACTATGGGATTCATATAAGACACAGGGTAATGACTCTTAAGAGAGATTTCCTTCTTTCCTTCAGGGTTATTTTTTTTTACTTTATTTTTAATTCCACACTACCATACGTCATAAATCATACCAAATCCGTTACAGGCAGCTAATTCATGGTTTAAAGACTAACAATGTTATAGGTCAAGCATTTTCCTTCCTACCCCAACTGTCGAAGGTGGAGAAAGAGACATGTACACGAGTATACCAGACCGGTTTACTTAACCCTTCAAGAGAAATTTCAGTCATTTATATATTGTAGAAAAGAAATATACGATATGAGCATTATAAATAGTTTACATCCAATCATTTCAAGGGTAGATGTGCAAGCATGTATATATATACATTCTTTTGTTTTTTTGAACAATGAGAAATAAACTCAAAATCAAGTAACTATTTCCCTTAGTACTAAATAAGTATTTCAATAGTCATTATTTCAGTGCCTATATTCTGAAGCAACCCTTATCATTTATTCTGTCAACTTTCAAATCGACTTTTATCAACACAAAATTGAAAAGGAGGTGGTAAGAACTTTTTTTTTCTCTCTTGCAACACAATAAAGCAGGAGCAAACAGATCTTAAAGACAACACTGATATATTGATAACATTCATTAGAAAACAAAATAATGCATTCTCTTGGAGCTATTATAACAGTTAAATACACATTACAGAGCAAAATGCTAAAAGGGGTGTTTGCATGCAACAACTCTTTCCTTCCATATAGGATATATCATACGAAATACAGTTCTTCCTTCCAATTCTTTTATACTCTTTGCATCTTGTTAAAATATCTATTCAGTAAATACAATATGGCTAACATTGAAGCTTATTTAAAAAAAAAAAAACTCCTTTTACACAGCTGCAAAGGTGGTCTTTAAATCTGCAAGTTATTCATAAAATAATTTCTTCTCATGGCCATCCGGGTGTGCTCACCTCCCAACCTTGGGTTGGAAAACCAACCGACCCCAAGCTATCGGGTACACACAACAATAGAGAAATAAGTCGTTCCAAAACACAACACTTAAACAAATTACTCCCAACCAAGATTTACACATTTACATAGGGATTCTTCAAGAATCCAAAGATGGGGATAGAGGTGGAAATCGCTTCTATATGGGGAGACCTATTAGCAAGTAGAAATAACAAAGGGTATGTGCAGGATCACGATGGGCCAAAAAGTGGTGATATGTAAGCCATATGATGACCCATGTGGCTGACGATTTTTTTTTAACCCAAAATTGATGAAACGAAAAGGGTTTTTAGAAAAGATTCTTAGCTTTTCACCAATATAAATTATTCTTTACTTTGAATTTAATCAATAATTATTATTCATTTTCTATTAGAATTACGAATAAATTCCTAACTGATAGGTTGATTGAAAAATATCTATAACTTTCAAACGGTGTCACATTTTTTGAATTTGAAACATGCGTCACATTCTATGCTTTGCATAATATAGGATTAAAAAAAATATAAATTAATTTAATGAATTTTTGACCAAGTTAAGGTGGTTAGACAAACAAGCTTTTGTATTTTTTAAAAGTTGTAATAAAAAAATCATAATTAATTATTTACTTGGAAAAAAATTATAAAAAAATATGCATCACATCGGGACATGAGTCCTCTACTAATATCTGAAATATTATAAAAAAATATTATCATTTTATTGTGGTTAGGGTGGTCAGACAGACACCTACTTCTTATTTTTACCTTGAAATTTAAATACTACTGCATTGAAATTTCAAATTTTCACCAAATAGATTTTTAAAAAAAAGTAAAGGTCTAGTAGTTTAGAAACTACATTCAATTTTCTACAGATTCTTTTTTTACATTTTTTTGAAATAATATGGATAACTTATTCAATTTTTTACGTCAAGTTGTCTAACTCTGATTTTTTGTCTTTTTATTGCCACTTAAGGGCATTTTTTTTTCATGATGATCCTGCACATACCCCAAAACAACACGTTTTTATTTTTTTCTTCTTCTCCAATCTACCCATCCATCAAAATTCCCCATATCATACATCTCCATACCACCATCTCTCAATACCCCAAGTCATTATGAGCTAAATTTGAGTACTCATACCCCTACTTTTATTTGCCTCTCATTTTTAAAGGAGGAACAACCTCCCCATAGAGGTTCCTACTCATTCCTATCCCCCACAAGGATACTCTTTCCACATTGGGTGATTTTATCCTATACAACCCCAATCCAACACATTGAAATACAAGGCACATAAAATGAACAACCAATTCACATAAACAATCTTCTTACATTTCCATATACAAAGGATAAAAAGGAGAAACATGCATACAAGTAAGGTAAAACCTACCTCAAATCCAAAGCCAAATAAAGGTAAGTTGAAAATGAACTCTTTATCTTCTACTCCTCCAAGGTCAAGCAAAAATTTTCCCTTTCAAAGCATTCTCCAAACACAAGGCCAAAAAAAATCCCTTTCTTTGAGTTTCAAAAGCATTCAAATAGGAGTCAAGGGTTGGAAACCCTTGGAGAAGAGAGTTAAACATGTCAATATCCTATCCACTCCTATGGACACACCTCCCCACAAGTTCTCATACATGTGTGAGAAATCTTGGGGAATTGAAAAACCAAAGAGTGTTCAACACTTAACAAGGCTTTCAAATCTGATAAATGAGATTTTGGAGCCAACACTCCAATCCCATCCCCAAAATCCATCACCATTTTTAATGGTAAATTAAAAAGGGTCACAACTTGCTATTTTCAAAAGTTATGGGTTTGATTTGACCCCTAACCCATAGGTAACCATCCTAAGGGTTAAATTAGGGTCAATTAACCCATTCTAATGACTAATTCAATATTTTTAAACCCTCAAAAAGAAATGAAATTTAAACATAATAAAATAATTTCCAAAATTCCCCAAAACCCTAATCAAAAGTTTGATTGACTTGAAAAGGAAACTTAATCACAAGATTCAACATTAAATCATTTTAATCACAAATAAAATACAACACAAAATGGCTATGATCCATTCTCCAAATGGACTATAGTGGTTTCACTTGGCTAACACAATCGGGTACCCTTAGTTACCTTCAATCTCATTGGCCATGGGTGTGTACCTGCACACTAAAATTCAAATGTCAAAATATCCAATGCATGATAATCAATAATTAAATCAACCAATTCATCTGTATATATTTAACACAGTCTAATTCTGAATCAATAAATTCAATATCCATAATCATTCTTCCTCTAGCAATAACGTATCTTATCAATTCATATCTAATCATGACATAATAAGGAAATCACATCACTAAATTTTATTTAGCATCCTATCAATTCCATTTCATAAAACAATTATCCATTTCTATCATGATAATAGTATCATATGAGCATAACAATAAAGGAAGCATAATGTGCAACATATAATCATCATAGCATCATAAACATAAAACAAGCATAACTTCAAGTATCTATGACCATCCAAAATAGTCCAAATTACATAGAGTATCAGCATGATCGAATCAAAAGATAGTCAAATGGGTGTATCAAATGGTCAGCCTCACAGTCTTGATCTATATCTTCCAACTTATATAGTGATTAGAACATTGGAAAACATGAAATCAATTGGTCAAGGCATTTGTGAGCCAAAAATCCAAATCACTAGCCCACATTGGCATATTTTGACAATACGATGTTCCTTACCAAGCTTTATCTTTGTCAAACATCAATCCAGACGATCAATATCAATCACATCTAATGTGTACTTTAGCATCACATCAAATCATCAAAACATTTTTGTTCCAAATCAAGCTTCAAAATCCAACCAATCCATCATCATCATGAGATAGCCATCCTAATCCTTGTGTTGCTTAACCCTATCCTTGCATTTTTGTGTATCGTCAACAATGTTATCATCATCAATCCTGATCAGTCAAATCCAACCAATCCATCTTGGGATATCCTTCCCAATCCTCGTGTTTCTTAACACTATCCTTGCATTTTTGTGTATCCTCAATGATGTTATTATCACAAATCCATCAATCTAATTGATCAACTTTAAGCTTGGTTTTCAACAAAATCCCAAAATCGATCACTGATATCATCACATATCCATATCTAAATTGTCAAAATCATGTGAAAATCCAAAAACATTTGAAAAAACATAAAATCCAGAAACATTCAAAAATCTCAAAAAAAAAAAAACCAAAAATATTGAAAAATCTCAAAATCCCAAAAACAACCTCAAAACATTTCAAAAAACCAAAAATATCCAAAGATCTGAAAAAAACCCAAAATGGTGCACCCACCTCATTTCACTCTCACCCACAATAATCATCAATCATAATAAATCATCATTGTTTTTCATCCTTTGGTAAGTCAGTCAAAAACAAGTCTAGTGGGTTTAAAGGTAAAAGTTCAATCGTCAAATTCTCGAGTCTAGATCAAAGTCAGGAAGTCGGTCAACTCAAAGTGTCAATAGCTTATCATCCAGTCAATATCATCATCACCTGACCACAACATGTCCTAGGATGCATCCTTCCAATGATGGACATCAACATCAGGCATCACCATATTTTAGTCTTGGCTAGCGATATGAAGAACATTAGCTTGCTTATTTACTTTATCTTGGTATTTTTGGCTTATTTTATTTTTCACTCATTCCAAAGACCTCTCAATGATGCCTAATCAAAAGTTTTAGAGAGAAGGGAATGGAGCAATGATCATTATCTTTTTATCTTTCGTACTTGTTGGATATTCTTGTAAAATAAACTTGGAGAATACTTTCTTTATTAGGTGTTTATGGAGGATGCTTTGGACACCTTGTTGACTATTAAACTGTTAGGTTTTACCTCTCTATGTTTTGGCCCAAGATATTTGAAATGTCTAAAGTACACCCTAGTAAGTTTTTTGTATGTCAGATGTGAACAAGAATACTCTTATTTCTTTGTCGATTCAAAGTCCATCACACTAGGTGCAACACCATCCTAGTTCTTTATACCTTGATACATCAAACCTATGTGTGTTATCAAACATAAGGAAAGTTATGCTCTTTATCTCTCCCATCCCTGCATAAGAAATACATCATCATCATTCAGCATCATATCGAATAAAGTCTTAATGACTCATGGACTTGTTGGACTTCTGCATCTTCTTAGATTCAAGGGTTGATCCCTCTCATTCTTCTATCCTCTTTCATGCTAACAATTCATTCATCCTGCATTCGCACTATCATCCTGCATAATCATGCTATATCATCATAGGACAACATCATTTGTCACATCCATCTCACATGCATTGCATCATCATTTAAGTTGTTTAGGATAATATAGATTTTTTGTTCTAAGCATCTTAAAAACATCTCATTTGCATCATCATTATCATATAGATTTATTATTCTAACCATCCATACATCCATTTTGAACCTCTTTGTTGCGAGATCGACCTCAAATTGAAATTTTCGCTCAATCTCTCGAGGGGGCAATGTACCAATGATCTTATTTCCATTGGGGTATCCGAAAAAATTCAATTTTTTTTAAAATTTCAATCTCGGTGGCATCATTCTTTGAACCAATGTAACAAACACATTTCTTCAAAGAGGTAAAAAATGTAGACATGCAAAATTTACATCATGCATTATCCATATTTAATTAAATCATATTCACCCATCAATTAAATAAATCAATTTTATTTAATTAATCTCCTAAATTCATCCATTTAAATTAAATAAATTCATCTTTATTTGATTTAACACTAACATCATCATCTTTGATTAAATAAAACAAATCTTTATTTAATTAAATTTAAAATCATTTTCTTTTTATTTTGATTTACTTTAATCCTAAAATCTAAGTCAAAATTTAAAACCACCTATTTTCCTATTAAATTAATCAAATCTTGATTAATTTAATCCTAATCACTTGAATCCTCTAGATTTTGCAACTTGCACCAATAAATCATTTATTTGATTTCTTATTTCTTCTTATTACTTTCAAAATGGCATCAAGAGGGAATATTCTTCAAATTTGAATTTTCCCTCCCACATGTCTTGTCCTCCAACATAGGATTAAATCCTCATACATTTTCTCTTACATGTCTCCCAATTGGCATTTAAGACTCTTTCTTCTCCCTCCAACAAGCCATCTTTTGAATTTCAAATCTCCCCCTCTTTGGCACATTGATCAAAATGTGTTCAACCTTCCTCCATTGACATATTGACAAGTGGCATCTTTTCATTGGCTCATGAATTATCCCACATTCATCCAAATCCTTCAATCTTCTAACCTTGAATCTATAAATTCAAAACATTTCTACTCAAAATAAAACACTACAACACAACTGGATCTACAATCCTGCATTATCATCACTTTCATCTTGGCATTATTTCTTATCAGTGGGTGGGAAAGGGCATCCTTTTCCACATCATAAGGGGAAACACTCTCACTATGGGATATGATTTGATCATGCCTTCATGTGCTTTCAATTAGTTGTATTGATTTCTTATTTCCTTGTTTGCATATGTAGCATGAAAAAATATCTCATAGGGATGCTCTATTTGGTTTTCTTAATTATACTAACAATAATAATGTTTTTTTGTTTTTGAGAAAAGGCATCCACAAAACCCATTCACCCAACATGCTGAATGAGCCTCATTTGTCCTATTTTCAGGTTTTAAGCGAGAAAATTTTGTTTTAAGTTCAAATTTCTTCTATATCGGCCTTTGGGATCAAATAAATGGTCATTTGAGTGCATTACCTATATAAACAAGCTTTCAAATCATTATTTCATAGATTCTCCATGATATCAAGTGAAGCACTCAAGAGTTAAGAACTCCAAGATCATCAAGATCATTTTTAAGGCATTCAATGGTATATGTCTTCATCAATTGTTGCAAAAATTCAAGATACATCATCATCTCAAGATTATCAAGAATCAAGCATGTTATTGAGCTAGTGTTGTGGTGAAGAATTGAATATTCAAGATCAAGATTCTTTTTACACCTATTGTCAAGATCAAGATCTACATCCTTCATCCATTTCATGTTGAGTTGCAAATTTACAAGACATCATTCAAGGTATCATTTTTTATGTTTCATATCCTACGTTCCATGTTTCATGTCCTTGTTTCATTATTTCATCATTTGGTTTAATTACCTAACAGGGGTTTGACCAAGGAAAACCCTTATTCATAAACAATCAACAAGTTTTATCCTCTTTACATGTGCAATTACATATATAAGTGTTTTGGAGCTTGCAAGATCATTGAAGATTAGGCTACAAGCTTGGAGAAAGTTTTTGGAATTGTTCTCTCATTTACAAGGTTGTATTCTTCACTAAAATGTCACCTACAACCCTAAAATCAAGGTTTCGAATTTGGAAACAGAGGAACATAAAGAGTAGATATTGGAGACCAAATTCAAAATTTGAAATTATAGAAAAAATTAATTGGACTCATTCACCTAGATTGACAAATGAGTTCCATTTTAGGTCAGTTTTGAGATTTTTGTAGTTTTAGATACCCTTTTTCGAGAAACCTATTCTTGTACAAAAACCCAAATCTAGAACTGATTCACCCAAATTGGTGAACGAGTTCCAATAGGCCTAAATTTCAAGATTTGTAGCATTTCCAGTCTTCATTCAAGCCTCTACAAGTTTCTAGGTTCACACTTCTGATTTTACAACTTTTTGTTCTAATTTATATGCATTTCTAGGTTATTCATTCAAGTTTCATGCATCATTAAATTTGATTATTAGATATTGCATTTAATACATTTTTCCAAGCATTAGCTTAGTGGTGAACCCCTCTCCAATCATTAATAATACCTTAGAATAGACCCTTAGTAGATATATTTCTCCCATTATCATCATTTAATTGAGATATCTAGGGTTACCCTTTAATGTAGTAGGTGGAAAGTGGGTATGCTCTATGTCCTAAGACATATGATAGCACTATACCAGTTTTTCACCATTACAAAATTATTAGCATTCCTACCCAAGATAGTTTATATCCCTTCCATGGGGAGATATTTCTACTACATCTTTCCAAAAGAGGATACTATAATTTTATTATTGTTAGACCTGAAGAAAGTAGTTGTAATGACAAAAATTTACCCCCTTCTTGGAGATAGCAAAATTTCTCATTTAATCTGGACCTATTTTAGTACCCTTGCATTAAATACCCCTTTAAATTATCATTAATAGGCCCCTAAGACCCATTATTTCATATCTCAAGGCTTATTTCAGCTAAAAACTTGACAAAATCATCTAAAACATCAAAAATCATGAAAACCCACCCCAAAAATCTAGGGTAGGACTCATTCGCCACCTTGGGAAAATGAGTCCCATTTCGGGATGTTTTGGGTTTTGAGTAGGAAAATCACCTGTTTGATTCAAATTTTTTGTTGATGTTGGCCTTTGAGATCTAAATAATAATAAATTAGGTGTTAATTCCTATATAAGCAAGTTCCCAAGTCATTTTTTTAATAATAAGAAAACATTTTCAAGAGAAAGTTCAAGAGACAAGCATCAAGAATCTCCAAACATTCTTTCACAAGAGCATTCAGGTTTCAAAAGAAAACAAATTTGAAGTCTTGGAGCAGCTTTAAAGTGTTTTTGCAAGTCTTCAAGCTCGTTTTGATTCAAGTTCTAGAATTTTAGGGAGTTGATCATGGTGCAACTAGCCATCAAGCCAAGCCTAATGACTTGTTTCCTATGTGATTCCATCCTCCATTATCACTCTATATTTAACCTAAGGAAGGTACAAGAATTATTGAGGCTCCTTTGGGTGATTAGAGATCTCTCAAAGTGAGTCACCCATTGTCATATTCTATTCATGCATCTCATTCTTGCACATTAGAAGAGGATTGCATTATATTTCAGATTTCTTAATCTTAGACACACTTAAGGTTAGGGTTTACATTACTATTTGCATGGATATTTCATTATTTCCATCAAGGTTTAATTACCAAACTAGGGGTCTGACCAAGGAAAATCCCCCATAAGAAAATCTAGTCTATATTTTTTTTTGCAGGTATTTTCTTAGATTCAGATCGGGAAAGTAGTTTGGAAGGGAAAGGAAGAGATTGGAGCACATATTTCAAGTTTAAGTTCTAAAACAAAGCAGAAAGGGGTCTGATTTTATAGAAGTGGTGAATGTGTCCCACTATAGGTTTTTTTCAATAGTTTTTCATATTTGGATACCCCTTTTCTCGAAACCTAATCCTGTATAGAAACCATGGTTTGGGACTAATTCACCTAGATTGGCGAATGAGTCCCAGTAAGTCAAAAATTTAGGCTTTTCAACATTTCAGAGATCATTCAAGTTTGCTTCGAATTTCTAGGTGCACACATTATGTTCTTTAGCTTTTTTTTTGTTTCATTTAAATTTGTAGGACGTCAAATTGAAGTTTTCATTGAATTAGGGTTTAGTGTTACATCTTACATTACATTATTCTTTCCAAGTTATTACTTGGTGGTGAACCGATCATTAGTGTGTGTTCAGTCTCTAGGACAACCCTATTGCAAGATCTCTTTCTCCTTTGCATTGAGATCTCTAGGGATATCCTTAAATAAAATTGGAAATTTGGTGTGCTCTATGTCCTAATTTAACCATATGATAGCACTTCTAAACTATTTTTCACCATTTCATTTTGGATTCACTATAGATGACATCATCGAAAGTGAACCATCTAGCATCGTCGGGTCTCTAGGCACTTCCTACTAATCTCCTGAAAAAGGGTTATGTCATGGGTGGTATCTGAACCTATCCAAACTATCACATGACATGATCATAGTAGAAATTTCATACTAGGTAATCATGTCTACCTATCAAAAAATTTCTATTTGCAATCTCCTCATCTAACGAGTCTCATCCAACCATTACAAAATAAGTTGGTAAGGTCTCCATATGATCTCCTCCTCATATATTCGATCTAATCAGACTCTCCAAAAATGAAAGTCACCATACTACCATGGCCACCATGGTGGATATTTGAATGCCCGAGGATACCCTAGGGTTGTCACACATGGAAATACTATCATTTTAGTGCACATGATATGATCCATGAACCGCACCTGCAACAACATACAATATACCATACTATTAATCTCACAAAATCAAAATTAGCCAAGACCATAATAAAGGTTCCCTAGGATGTTGTGCCCCTAGGTGCACACGGTCCTATGCTCTGACATCCTCTAAATCATGTGTACTAGTCCTTCCTCTAAGTGTGCTCCGTAGTAGTCAAGGATGATTACTTGTTCTACAATGAACGTCATAATATATGCAACAAGTGGGGCCCATAAATATAGTAGCACAACTAGATCGATTAATGGCCTCACGATACCATCATGAACTAAAACTCTAAGGAAATATTGCATATTGTATTTCATCTCCTGAAATGACTGACCCGCTAGGAAAGATACCCTCTCACCCCAAATCAGAACTTGGAGTCTATGATGGACATCCTCTAGTGTGATGGTCACATTGCTGGTGGGAAGATGAAACATGCATGTGTCTGCATTCCACAACTCTACCAGTGCCATCAACATACCATTGTGGTACCTCATGGGGGGCATGAGGTATTCCCAGTACAAACCAATAGTCTATAATATCTCTATCTCCTCTATTGAAAGTGCAGGGGTTAGGTCTCAAAGGCAACTAATCTATTGCTCATCAAGACATTTTCATGAATGGGGAGGAATCTAACAAAAAGGAAAAAATATTTCCTATAAGAATTCTACAATCTTAAATATATACATCAATAATTAACAAAGTGTACTAAATTTGTTCTAGTGTACTCTCCTAAGGGTCCTTAACGTTGTAGACCGCTTTTGAGACACTTTGTGAAGAAACAAGACACTTTGTGACAAAAAGGGACACTTTGTGACAAAAGGGGACACTTTGTGACAAAAGGTGACACTTTGTGAGAAAAAGGACACTTCACAACAAAAAGGGGACACTTTGTGAAAAAAGGGATCCTTTCTGAACTTTTTCTCCAAGACCCTAAATTAGCCTAGAAATGCATACAAAGCATAAAATAAATGCATAAGGACAAAGATAACGCAGAAAAATCAACTAACCTAATAATAATGCTCTATGCGGGCAACCTAATCTCATAGGATGTCCACTCTCGTAGGCACGTAATATAATTGACTCAACATATTCACTCACTCTCCACCAAACTCAAGCTACAAGAAGGTAAATTAAAATATAGTTAGAATACTTCATTTTTTACTTTTATATAAGTTCAAATTAGGGTTTTTACTATGTATTAGGGTTAAAAAGTGCCTTTCATTAAAATTCACATAATGGATGCTAGAGAAATCTATTTTCAATGTTTTTTGTTGTGTTGGAATCATGATTTCACTCTCATCCTTATCTAATATATATCATTATGTGGTATGGTACTTGTAAATACCCTATGATGTGACCTACCTTATTCAATGTGGCTAGAATGCTACCTTGATTCCACCTCTGTAAAGAAATCAAAATCAAGGGAGGAATACATCTACCATTAAATTCAATTTCTAGAAAGAAGTTAGATAAGAGGATTCTAGATAACTAATGAATTTGTGTTACAAGATGTGGTCCCTAACATTGTGGTTTTGCAGATAGCTACAATGGGGGCTTCATTCTCCCATTTCGTGAATGAACCTATATGAGTATCCATTTATGAAATAAGGTGTATTATTTGGATTCCTTTAGCTTAAATATGCATGTAGAGTCATATAGGTGCTAAAGTGGGGGCTATATGTACTGATAGAAATTGACCCCACTTCTTGGATATAAGGTAATTTCTCATTTTATTACGATCTATTTTAGAACCCTTGCATTAAATATCCATTTAAATCATCATTAATAGGCCCCTAAGACCCATTATTTCAGATCTCGAGGCTTATTTCAGCTAAAAACCTGACAAAATCATCTAAATCATTAAAAATCCCAAAACCCACCTCAAAAATCTAGGATGGGACTCATTCACAACCTTGGGAAAATAAGTCCCATTTGGGGCTTTTTTGGGTTTTGAATTGGAAAATCAGCTATTTGATTCAATTTTTTGGGTTATGTCAGCCTTTGACATCTAAATAATGGTAAATTAGGTGTTAATGCCTCTATAATCAAGTTACCAAGTCATTTGTTTTTATTATAAGAAAGAATTTTCAAGAGAAAGTTCGAGAGACAAGCATCAAGAATCTTTAAGCATTCTTTCACAAGAGTATTCAAGTTCCAAAAGAAAAAAAAATTGAAGTCTTGGAGAAGCTTTAAATTGTTTTTACAGGTCTTCAAGCTCACTTTCATTAAAGATCTATCATTTTCAAGGATTGATCATGTTTGTCAATGGTGAATCATGATGGATTCCAGGTTGTGGAGATGCAACTAGCCATCAAGCCAAGCCTAATGACTTATTACCTAAGTGATCCATCCTCCATTATCACTCTATATTTATCCTAAGGAAGGTACATGCATTCTTGGGGCTCCTTTTGGTGATTAGAGATCTCTCAAAGTGAGTCATCTTTTGTCATATTCTATTCATGCATCTCATTCTTGCACATTCAAAGAGGATTGCATTGAATTTCAAATTTCCTAATCTTAGACACACTTAAGGTTAGGGTTTACGTTCCTATTTTCATGCATATTTCATTGTTTCCATCAAGGTTTAATTACCAAACTAGGGGTTTGACTTAGGTAAACCCCCCATACGAAAATCAAGTCTATATTTTTTTTTTCAGGTATTTTCTTATATTTGGATCTAGAAATCAGTTTGGAAGGGAAGGGAAGGGAAGAGATTGGAGCATAGATTTCAACTTTAAATTCCCCAAAAAATGGAAAGAGATTGATTCACTAGAAGTGGTGAATAATTCCTGTATACACCTAAAAATGGTATGGAGCACAAATTAATTGAATACTAGTTATTTAATTAATTAATCTTAATTCCTCTACTTATATAAATAAATTGATAGATTTATTTGTATAGTTCACGCCTTTAATTCTTCTATTAAAAAATTATCTTTCCTCTTGAATTAATTAAATACACAAATTTAAATTTATTTGATTATTTCCTTTCCTTAATTAAATTTGAATTTTGAATTCAAATTTGTCACAATTCTCCATAATTTCCTAACTTCCTCCAAATCACCCTCCACATCATCACATGTCACATGATTTTATTTATTTCTAATTTTCTAATTAGAAATATTCATCTAACCTCCTAACCTCATTGGAGACACATAAATCCTCTTTCTAATTGATTCTCTTTAACACTTAGATGATTTTCCTTTCCAAATGGAGCAACCTTGATGAATTCATCCAGCCTCTTTGTGCTCCACCATTGATCTCTCAGGATCACGATCTCGACCATCCATCTCCACCACCTCACTTAAGGCTTGGAAAAAATTATAAATAGATCATTCTATAACTGTTCAATAAGGATTGGATCATAAACTTATGTTGCATAAATTATCTTAGCAATTGAGAGAAATTGAGTGCATTTTAGAGTTGCATATCATTTAGTATTATTATCATGGAAATTTTACTTTGTAGAATTTTAGTGTGGCACTAGTATTTATAATAGAATTTTCATTTACATTTGTATTATATCAATAACAATAATCTTACCATCATTCACATAGCAACAATCTCATGTTTCTTTTAGCTTTCATATCCAAAATATCAAAAATATGTTAATGTAGGCATGTAGCTTTGCATTTCACAAAAATTCTCATTTATTAGGTTGTCATCTTTTGAATTCATGTGCAAAATAAAAATCTGAGAGCATGAATTTATAGATCCTTAAGATTAGAGAGCAATGAGATGATTTGAAAGGATAGTCATAGTAGTTTAGTTTGTTATTTCAATTCCTTTTATATAATACATTTCATTGATGTGTGTGTATTTACTTTATATATTTTTAATCCACTTTATTTGAAGATCACACATAAATTGGAACCCACCATGTGGCCCTAGCCCCTTTCATTAACATTTTCTGGAAAAGTGTGTTTTATAGGTTCCAATGTGAAATATTTTAGTGTGATCATGAGTTTTGTTGATAAATACAAAAACTTCTCTGGTGAATCCGAGCACTATTCTGGCGCATACATCCTTTTTTCCAACGCATCCATACCATATTTTCACACATATAGGGAGTATTTTAGCACATTAGTAATTTATTTTAACGCATATATAGGTTTTTCTAATGCATTCATAGATTTTTATGGTGCATTTATGTAGTCTTTTAGTGCATTGATTCTCTATTATGGCACATCCGTTTCATTTCACGAAAAATCATTATTTTAAGAATTAATCACTATTTCTTTGTTCTATAGGTATTTCAAATGTTGTTAGAGACATTGCTGAAACTGGTGAAACACTGTCAAAGATTTCAAATCTGAAACTACTAACATTTGATTATAGGGATTTATTGCTCTTTCTTTTGATTAAGTTAGTAGCATAGCTAAATTAGGGGAAAACGAACACCATGTCTGTTGTGATTGTTGAATGGTAGGCATATGATCTCCCCTTAACTAGGTGACCAAAAAACTAAACCCATTATTTTTATTTTTGCAATTTAATCCTTAAAGGGCCTACCTTGGTGGGACAAGAGGTAATCACCCCAAGGGAACGACCCAACCAGGAACACACTAAAGCTAAGCGACTTCCACCTAGGATATAAGTGTGGGTGTTTGAGGAAAGTTCAAGTATCATGAGGATTTTTCTGATAAGAAGGACATCAATGGTATCTTGCCATATGGGTGATTTCCCATGAATGGAATACCTATACTAGAACCTTGTTATAGTATGTGAAAATCCCTTTTCTATTTGTTGGTGCAAGAGGCATAACCTTCGAAGCCGTCCCACATTCTTGTGTCTTTTGGTAGAAATGAGAATTTTGTCATGGGAGATTCATGTGGACTGATTCTTGGCTAACTCGTGAAGTGAGTGAAACACAAGGGGGAGCCAGTGTGGTCAAGCCTCTATTCATTCACCAAAAGTAAGCACAACTGGACAAAAAATCTAAGTGGAAATCCAGTAAATAATGTCTTTCACAACCCTAGGGATTGTACATGCTTGATGTGTTTCAGATGCATTTTTTGAATTTAAAAAAAAAAAACGTAGCATACTAGGATATACAACCATTGATTCAAAAGAACATCCAAATAAAACAATCAAATTCCTTTCCAAAGAATAGAAAAATTCGTCAAACTATCAAAAAATAAAGAACATTTTCTTGATCAATGCATCTATTGACTATTCTGATGCATTCCTTAAATATTCAAGTGCATCCATTTACTATTTTGGTGTATTTATCCTCTATTATAGTGCATCTATACTATTTTGCAGCACACGCCTTCCATATTTTGGCACATTTATTGCCTATTTTGGTGAATACATCTCTTATTTCAGCACATCTGTTTCATTTTGTAGTGTATACCAGCCATCATTTAGTGCATCCAATTCATTCCTTGGCACATCTATATTTTAGTGCATCTGTGCACTATTCTAGCACATTCATAAAAAAATTAAACTAGAGATCTAAATTCCCTATCTGTTCGAATTTGGAACTCACAGTTCAAGATCCTCTTCAAAACATAACCATTCCCCAGTCACACTAGAGTCTCAAACTTGTTGAAACTAGTGTTTTCAGGTGAAAATATTTTACCTATTGATCAAACCTCTAAAAGTGTCCCATCATCACAACTATCTTTTTTTAGCAACTAAGTTTCACCATCAAGATTCATCATCCTTTATCAGGATTCATCATCCTTCAATCTTGAAACAACGTTGTGTAATCAGATTTTTTTTGTCCCTTTGGCACTCCCCAATAATGGTCAAAGATTAGTGCATTCCCATCACTTGTATTCCCATTAAAACAAGATCACAAAGACAAAACTCAAGGAGAAAGAACTTAAAACCCGAAACAACATGGCTGAAAGAGAAGAGAATCCCTTTTTTGGAATTCATTGAGATGAGATAGAAGAAATAACAGATGAAGCCATAGAACAATCACAACAAGATCCCAATTTTCATAAGTTCATGGAGAGGATCTTTGAAAAGGGGGGTGAAAATTACCTTTTGATGCTAGAAAACAAAGGGGTCAAACTACCCGAGGATTTTCATATCACAAAATAAAAAGGAACTCCTAAGAAGATAGAAACACAAACACAAACTGAAACAAGAAATGAAGCAAGAACTAATGATCACATAAGTGCTTTAACACAATAGGTACAAACCCTTCAACAACAGATGCAAAACATGCAAACTAGAGTCACAAAAAGATACTCAATATGAGACATATGTCCATACCCTTTTGATCAAAGTGTGAACATGATCCCATTTCCCAAGCATTGTGAATTCCCTAAATATGATAAATACAATGGTAAATCGGGCCCTATAGATCACATAATAAAATTTTGAATGATGAGCCTAGAATTTGCACATAAGGAAACTTACATGATGAGATTATTCCTACGAATCTTGGGAGAAAAATGTATGCAATTTTTCTCGCAATTACCCCCAGGGATCAAGTACTTTGAAGAATTGTTCAACAAATTTATCACCCAATACTCTTATAATATCCAACATGAGATCACAATGAAGGACCTTTGCAATGTGAAACAAAAAAAGGGAGAATCATTTCTTGTATTCTTACAAAGGTGGAGGAGATTATTTTCAATCTTGATATCCTCATGCTATACTAGAAGAGGAAAATATGGAGGTGTTCATTGACAACTTAAATGATGAAATGTTCTATAGGCTTGAATTACAATATCCACCAACCTTTGAGAAACTAATTGAAAATGGTATCAAAATCCAAGAAGATTTGGTCAAGAGAGGAGTCTTGAAAATTTATAATGAAAATAAGCTAGCCAACTCCTCCAACAACTATAACAACAATGATAAACCAATTTTTTGGGAAAAATACAAGAATAATAGTAACGATGCTTCAAATGAAACACATACATTTTCCAAACCGGTCTTCAATTTATAGGGAACCACATATAAGACCAACCAAACCCCCAATCAAAATAACACCAACTAAAACACGAATTGGATCCCCAATCAGAACAGTAACCAAAACAATGCTCCATCGTGACCAACACCATATCCAATGCCATCAAGTCATAGGAAATTCACACCTTTTCATTGGTCACTCAAATTCACGTTGAAGGAACTTCTTGCAGAAAATATTGTCACCTTACCTGACACTCGATGTTTTGAGCCAAAAGTGAAATCGTCATGGTGGAATAATTCTCATTACTATAAATTTCATCAATTCAAAGGCCATCTAATGAATAATTTCATGCAATTAAAGCACAAGGTGCAAGATTTGATAGACCAAAATATCATACAAATAGAAGGACCCCAAACAAACACTGATCATGATGTGATCAAGAATCCATTGCCAAATTATGACAAAGGGGAATCCTCTATACTGAAAAATAAAGGGAAAAATGTAAACTATGTTCATGATACTACCATTTTTCATATTTCAGCTATTGAAGATTAGACAGACGACATTAAGATTAATGACACATAAGACATTATTGCAACTAACAGTCAAACTAATGACATTCCAATTCACCATAGATAAGACACCATCATGACTGAAAAGCGAATCAATGACACCACCATCACATTAGATCAAGTCCATGATATCAAACAAGACATGTCTGCAACCGACAATCAAATCAACATCATTAAGATCAAGGGAAAATAAGACCACACACCTATCAATGCTACCACCATAGCACAATCCAAATATGTTTTGAAAGGGAGCACCTCCAAAACATTTTCCACCCCATCACGACAATATAAAATTGGCAATCAACTTCAAAAGATTTCGGCACAAATATTGATATTGGAGCTCCTCAAGATTTCCCCTCTCATAAGGAAATTTTGGAAATATCCCTAGTGGATACGATCATCTCAACGGATTTTCAAGTATGTACCTTCCAAGCCATGGTGTGTCATCTGGTTTCACCTCATTGCCTATCCTTCTCCGAAAATGGTGACATATCCATCACTCATCCCTATAATTCAACACTTCATATTGAAGTATTAATACATAAAATTCGAGACAAACGTGTCCTAATAGATGGATTTGGTCTCAATATATGTACTTTGAAACTTTTCTATGCACTAGGATTCTTTGAGAATGCAATAGATGCAAGGAAAAGGATCACCATCAAGGCCTATGATGACGAGGAAAGATATTCACATTGATTAATTATGTTTCCAATTCAGGTGGCACTGATCCAAAAAATGTAATTTGTAATGTTTTAGACAAATAATTAACATACAATATACTTTTGGGTCGTCCTTGGATCCATGAGATGTAGGCAGTTCCCTCAACCTACCATCAATGTTTGAATTTCCCTTACAATGGGTAAGAGATTACCATTCTAGCTGACTCCAATAGTCCTTATTATTGCAACACCCTCAAGTTGGTATAGGATATCTTCGTGCTCCATAACAAATAAGATCTTGCTTCCCCATCTACCACCCCAAGTGATCCGAGCCAATCAGATTCCTTGTCAAAATTTCTCACTGATGGAAAAATGTGCCATTCTTTGACCTCTTCTTTGAGTCAAATCTTGTCATCTTTCTGAGTGTCTCCTATAATTCCTGTCACTTTTCATTAATGAACAGAAGGTATTTTATGAAATAGAAGAAAAGGTTAAAACTAGTGAAAATACCAATTTTTTCTAACTGTTGCTAACTATCTTTTTGATTCTGGTAACAAGCAATGTTTAATGGTTGACAACACACATGAAGGATATTGGTGGAAGGAAGACTGGACTACTGAAGTTATATAGTCATTCTGGCTTTACTCATTGAAGATTAGCCATTTTGTTTTAGGTTGTTACGTTGTTCTTGGAAAACTTTCAAAATACTTTAAAACTATTTTTGGTTATCTTTTAAAGGTTTTTGGCTGAAAGCCACTAACAACCAAAGAATTTATTTGATTACATCTGAAATACTGTTAGACGTATAGGTAGCTACAATATGTATATATATGTGTGTACACTGAAACTAGATATAGATATACATAATTAAAAGAAGAACTGTGGTGATTTCTATCTATACTTTGTCTATGTTATTTGGATGAATGAAAGTGTTAGTGGGATAATTCTATGAAGCGTGAGTTATCATCCAATAACCAAAAAAGGCAGGGCCTAGTTCCTCCGTTGTTGGTGATTGTTTTATTAAGATTATATGTGTGGTAATGTATGCTTTGAATTTATAAGTTGTTCGATTAATTCATTACTGTATTTTTGTTTAAATATTTTGTTTCCGTGATTCATTTCTGTGAAGGTATTAATCGATATTGAGTTGTTAAATTCTTATCAGTGCAATCTATATTGATCTATTTAATATTTGTGCTAGTATATGTAGCTCATTAAGAATTCGTTACAGAGTAGTTCGGTATCAATTAATGATTTTTTTTTGAGTCAAGGATTTACTGTGTTATTTTGAAGGTTTATTTCTAGTAGTTCAACTTTGACGTTGTTAACATCTTTTTCAGATAGATTTATATTTTGCAATAGATAAATTTACTATTATTTTGTTGTGTGCCAGTAACCTATTTGTTGTGCAGAACTCCTTCTTCATAGGTTTTTGTCACACTTGTGATAGGAAGTCTGCCAATTAGAATTTTGTCCATAAGAAAATTATATTAGGTTGTGTACGCGTGTGATTAGGTGTAAAGCACAAAACACTTCTTAATAAGACATTATATCAAATATTAATCAAATTGAATCAATTCAAAACAATAATCAATTCAAAGTGTCATATTGTTCTCTATCCTCAAAGATTTATTAAATTAAAATGGCACAATTGAAAGAACGTGATGCATACTAAGACAATGATATGGAATTGAATATGACAATACTAGAAGATAAATGAATTAAACTAAGCATGGATTGACATGAAACAGATAATTGTATCCATGATATTGAAACTTAAATGTTGAATGCTTGGATGCTTGAATGCTTGATGCTTGAGTGCTTGAATTCCTGCAGAGTAAGAGTGCATAAAATTGATTATATGGATCATTTTCTTGGTTCAATGAGGCTGTATTTATAGAATTATTTAATTGATTATCCTAAATTTCCTCTACTATTGAATAAATAGAAATATTTATTTATATAGTTCACATTTATATTCCTCTTAATTAAATAAACAAAATTAAATACTTTGTTTGATTTAATTATCAAATCCCTATTTTATTTTATCACATCGATTGTAAATTAATTAAATAAAGATCAAAACTCTTTATTGATTAATTGCCATTTTTCCTCTATTTAATTTAATAAACAACTATCCTCTGGTTCATTTTATTAAATTATTTATCCCTTTTTTGCCAATTTAAATAAATCAAAAATATTTGAATTAAAGCACGAAGAATATTCCATCTATATTCTCTTAAAAATGAATTAGATATCTTATGTCTAAATCATGTCTAAAATATGTCAAAATTAATTGATTGAAACTTCACGGGAAGTTTTGGAGACAAATTGGAGACAAATTTGGAATTTGATCTCTCAATCCTCCTCCATCAATCCTTCCTCTTCTCTTGCCTGGTGTTTTCATGGGTAGAAGCAATCTCCTCCATCTCTCACCATTCAATCCTCCAGATTGAATCCAAGCCTCTCAATGCTTTCCCTATGCATTTCTACAGCCGGGAAATCTATAAATAAAGCCTCATTGAACCAAGAAAAAGATCCAGATAATCAATTTTATACACTCTTACTCTACAGGAATTCAAGCACTCAAGTGTCAAGCATTCAAGCATCCAATATCCAGCAATCGAGCTTCAATATCATGGCTGCAATTATCTATTTCATGTCAATCCATGCTTAGTTTAATTCATTTATCTTCTAGTATTGTCATTTTCAATTCCATATCATTGTCTTAGTATCCATCTCATTCTTTCAATTGTCACTTTAATAATCATAGTGCACTCATGATCTGAGAGCTACTTTGATATAATGTCTTATTAAGAAGTGTTTTGTGCTTTACACCTAATCACACCCTTACAATTTGGCGCCCACCGTGGGGCATTAACCCCAATTTTGCAAATTTTCTAGAAAGCGTTATGCAATTTTGTGGCGTGTTTTCTTTTAGCGCTTTCGTCAAAAACTATAGTGCTTATGTGGAAAACTACAGTGCTTCTATGCTCTATTTTGGTGCTTCTGTGTTACTATAGCACTTCCGTAAAAAAATTTAGTGCTTTCAACTTTAGCGCTTTCGTCAACTCTTTCAGTGCATCCGTGATTTAGCGCTTCCATGACAAACTTCAGCGCTTCGGTGCCCTGTTTCGGCGCTTCTGTATTTTAGCGCTTCAGGTAAAAGTTTCAGCGCTTCTATGGATTGTTCTAGCACTTTTGTAAAATCAGTCTGGATCTGACGCATCTGTGGCCAGATTTTTTTTTTTTCACAGTTGGACTAAAATTGATCAATCTAGTATAGTCACTTCAAATTTTTCTAAAATTGATCAATCTAGGATAGTCACTTCAAAGTTCCTAAAATATATCAATCCTAGGATAGTCACTTTCTTGTTTTTCTTAAAATAAATCTATCAATCCTAGGATAGTCATCACATTCTTACAGTAGAAGTTAAAAAGAACATCATGATTTATGTGAAGCAACACCTTCACATAGATTAGAAAATTTCTTTTTGGGATTTTAAAATAAAATAAACTTATATGTTGTGTTTGTGGTGATTAGGCTTATGCTCTCCCCTTAACTGGGTGACCAAAGTGCTAGAGTCATTTTTACTTCATGTCATTTACGCTTTATTAAAACCTTTAGCAGGTCTATCGTAGTATGAAAAAGTACTCACCCTACGGGAACGACCTAAGTGGGAACAACCAAAGCCAGGTTTTCTAGCCCACTATAATAAAAATGCAAGTTGTTGATGAAATTCCAACTTGACAGTAGTGAGCAAGATAACCATCCCCAAAATATTTGTTCTAAAGATTGGGAGGTCTCCTGAGAGAGTTTACCTATTTGCCACACCTTACGGAAACCCTATCTACAAACCATAGAGTAGTTTCTCGCCGATTTAGTATCCATACATTGTCATACTCGTAGCGCAAAGGGGAGGGAAGAATCGGTCCCCAAGACACTCACCATATAATTACCAAGGACCAATTTCTCAAGGGATTCAGTATCCACTTCCATCATTTTGAGTACATGCCTGGAAAAGAAAAAACTCAGGCACCCTCTAGGGGGTGACACGACTGTGTGAGTCAACATAATTCAAGATGTGGGCTATGAGTATAATGATGACCTACTTGTCCTTAAGTGTGAGTCTATTTGATTTGTGTATAATTGTCAAAACAACCCATCAAAATCAATAAGAATCATTCGTAATTTTTGAACATACACGATCTATTCATTTAAAAAAAATATTCACAATTGCTTGTTGTGTTTTCACAAATTCATTAAAATCAGATTTAAGGTCATCCTGAAAACCAACAAAGTCAAGCTACATGAAAAAATCCATGCTACGAAAGTGGAAGTCCACCACGTTTGTCAAAAGAAAAATCAAACTCACAAAACCAAGGAAACCTCTCGGTTATAGAAATAAATTGAGAAGACAATGTTTTCTATATTAAAATCAGAAACTCTTTTTACAACATAGAACATTCATCCACCGATATCACGATTTTGCTAGGGGTCACACATTAGATTACGCGGTAGAACTGCTCTATTCACGAGCCTTCTTTCAAAGAAGAGCTCTCACTCAATATCATAACTGTAGTCAGCGCATACATCATTCTTATCTTCCACAATCCCTAATATAGTATGCCACATGACCATATCAGATTTTACAATAGAGAGTCTTAAAATCTTGTTTTAAAGCATTCTGGAAACCTGTTTCAGCACTTTTGGTTACTGTTTTAGCTCTTCTCAAATAACCCTTTTGGGCATTGTTTTAGCTCTTACAGTCTATATCTTAGCACTTTCATTAAAACAACGCTTCCATAAAATTCTACAGCGCTTCTGTCAAAATAGCACTTCCATCAAAATCTATAGCGCTTCCATACACTGTTTCAGCGCTTCTATAAATTCATGCTTCTATCAATTTCTATAGTGCTTTTGTGCACTATTTTAGCGCTTCTGTCAAGATAGCACATCTGTCACCTATTTCTGCACTTCTGTGAAATAGCGCTTCTGTCCTCTATTTTAGCGCTTTCAAAACAAAGAGTTAAAAAAATTTACCAGTCAATCAGTCTATCATTTTATCCACAGTCTTCATCAGAACCAAGTTTCTTTTCATCAGAATCACTGTCTAGAGACTGAAAACAGATAGGTTTATACAAACTTCCAATCCTATCAACTGAAACAAGATCTTGCAAATCAGAAGTGTCAAAATCAAATACACAATCGATTACTACACTGAAGTTTTGAATGCTTGATGTTTGAGTGCTTGAATTCTTGCAGAGTAAGAGTGCATAAAATTGATTATCTGGATCTTTTTCTTGGTTCAATGAGGCTTTATTTATAGATTTCTTGGCTATAGAAATGCATAGGGAAAGCATTGAGAGGCTTGAATTCAATCTGGAGGATTGAATAGTGAGAGATGAAGGAGATTGAGAGAAAGATGGAGATTGTCTCTACCCATGAAAACACTAGACAAGAGAAGAGGAAGGATTGATGGAGGAGGATTGAGAGATCAAATTTCAAATATGTCTCCAATTTGTCTCCAAAACTTCTCGTGAAGTTTCAATCAATTAATTTTGACATATTTTAGACATGATTTAGACATAGGATATCTAATTCATTTTTGAGAGAATATAGATGAAATATTCTTTGTTCTTTAATTCAAATATTTTTGATTTATTTAAATTAGCAAAAGAGGGATAAATAATTTAATAAAACGAACCATAGGATAGTTGTTTATTAAATTAAACAGAGGAAAAATGGCAATTAATCAATAAAGTGTTTTGATCTTTATTTAATTAATTTAGAATCAATGTGATAGAATAAAGTAGGGATTTGATAATTAAATCAAACAAAGTATTTAATTTTGTTTATTTAATTAAGATGAATATAAATGTGAACTTTATAAATAAATATTTCTATTTATTCAATAGTAGAGGAAATTTATGATAATCAATTAAATAATTCATATTTAATTAATTGGATGCTCTAGAATATTTTCCATAAATATATGGAACTTGGGATCTTGTTGAGCTGCTTGGATATCCTCTGGAGTTATTTCGTTTTTATCGTTTCGGTTCAGATTGTTCCAAGGATTTTCCTCTGCCATTGCTTGTGATTTTAAATTTTTTTGCTCTAAGAGTCTCTGTTTTTGGGACCTAGTGAAGATTGGCATACAAAATTTTACCCTTTCTTCTAAAATGTTGATCTTATTTGTTGGAAAATTTCAATTTGAACTTTTAACAAAGTCGAATAAGATGACTGATCTTATTAATTTGGATCAGTCAAACTACGTGGTCTCTGCATGTGTAAAGTAGGCAAGGCTAATCTTTGATCATCCCCTGAGACCCCTAAGATAGGTTACTAGGTTAGGTCTTTGGTCCAAAATCTCAAAAATCCAAAAACATCACAAAATCAGGATGGATGATCTAAAAATCTGAATAATGAATGAAACACTTTAATGTCAACAATGGATAAATTGTACTTTTGATTATCATCTCTTTGGAGTTTCTCAATGATGTATTGAACTAGAGGAACAAGGAAGAAGAATGATGTTTTATTATCTGTTGTCTGTAAGTTAATCATATGAATCTATGAATTGTCGGGGGATGTGTTATGCAAATGTATCACCGATGATATTCAAAATTCACACATTGAAATGGTTAACCACTGCCTATTTATGCAACGAATGCTCAATTCATCTCGGTTAAATCATACCTAGATGCTTGTGTTCACTTGCAATATCAAAAATCAAAAATCATGAAAGAGGTACTCAGGTCGTCATTTCTAACACATACCATTGATGCTTGTATTTACTTTCAACATTCAATAAAGCTCTATGATGACAAAAAGCACAAAGATATTGTTAAAATGACAATTGTTTTGCGTATAGTTGCATGTTAAAATTAGATTGCATTCATCATGTTCATTATCTGTAGAGTACTTGTTGCATAAAGGGTTCCAATAAATTATTATCTAATCCACAAATCAGACTGAGTATACTTGACATAAATCCAAAAATCATCAAAAACATGTAGGAATCATCATCTCACCATTTCATAATCTCATCATTTAGTTTCATCATTTCATCATTTATCCATTTCATCATACATCAAATAAATATGAATTAAATTGTGCCATAGGTACATTATGTTCATTTTTACCATCCATACATTTTATCACATTTATGAAATAAATACAAGTCATGTCGTTATTATCATTACATCTATCCATTATCATCAATCATAAGATCATCATTTTTCTCATCATCACATTTAAATATAAAATGCATTTATCCATCCATCCATACATTTAGATAAATTATCAATTAAATTCTACCATAAGTACATCATGTTCATCATAACATCATCATCCATCAAACATCGTATGTATACATTAGTTTTTATCCACACATTTTATCACATATATAATAAATACAAGTCATGTCATTACATCCATCAATTATCATTCATCATAAGATCATCTTCTTTTTAATCATCATTACATAAAATAAAAAGCATCTATCCATCCATCCATACATTTACATCACATAATATATCCATATATCATGTATTCTACAAATACATCATAAAATCATCCATCATTACATCATCACATATCGAAATAAAATCATTTCTCATTACATCATCACATATCGAAATAAAATCATTCATATAGATCATCAAATATTGCATACATCACATAAAAACCATAAATCATCATCATATTACATCAACTGCATCTTGTATATATATATCAATGTGTCAAGTATACAATGAAGTCTGGTCTAAAAATACATCATCAAACAATGAGCTACATAGTAATATGCATCATGGAGGATCACAATAGCATCTATGATCTGCTACTGCCTGAATGTGCGGGCCCAATAGGACCAATACCACCACCACCCCCGAAAGGACTAGGATCTCTAAGATCTGTATGTAGAGGTTGTGTCACCCCCTCACTCACTGTCTATGTGTGTGTCCACCCAAATCTTGACGGGGCATAGTTGACTCGACGCTCAGCAGGCACTGCATCATGATACCTACCTCTATAAAAATCTGCCTCTCGGCCAGCCCGCATAACCTCTGTCATATACTCTGCCACTGAGGTACCATCGGCTACTCTCTGGAGAGTATTCGCTATCTCTTGTGCCCTCTTGGCAATCTATCGAGCACTGTCTTGCTTAGCTGTCAAAGTGGCCACCTACGTCTACACAGCAGCCAACTGTCCCTGTAGCTGCAATAAAACCTGAGCATGATTTTGTGCCTAGGCCTGCATCTTAGTCTAGGTCTGAACAAGCAAACCTCGAGCCTGTGCCAACTACCCCTGTAGTGTCTTGACCTATGTCTGCAATGCTGCAATCTATCTCTGTTGATCCACAGGTGGCACTATCACTGCTCACCTCTTGTGAGGCTTGCTAGATGATGGCACACTGTAATGGTTGGCCCTGCCCCTCTATCTCCTCCACTTCCACCATCACTATCATCACTACTATTGTCATCACTGCTACTCTTCATGCTACTGCCTGCCGGAGTATCACCCTCACTCTCTGTGGAGCCCTTTGCCACATCATCCTCTACTGGCAATGGTGCTAGCTCATCTAGGATAGTGATGTGAGGATGAGCAACCAAGGCCAAAAGTGCAGCATACTCCTTAGTAACTGGTGCCTCTACAATATCCCTCTGCATATCCCAGGGTGATGGCTACAATGCCCTATATCCCTCTACTACAACATCATATGATAAACAGGGCCCCAATTAGGAATATCTATCCATCATCTAGCATAATGGGCTACCCCCTATGGCATGCACTATATGATGCCATACTACCTATACACTCGACACAGTAGAAATCTCTCTAAAACAAGTGGGGTCCGACCGATGAGATACATGGAATCACAGAGAAACCCCAACACTGCATCATCCTCATCCCACTACTCACAATCAAGGTACGGATGCTAGGTTACTGTCTCGGTGTCATCAAACACCCGCCTCCAATGCTCTAACTTTCCCATCCGGGCCTGTGTGAACCGACCTTTGTATCTGAACATGTAAGGTCTACCGGCTGGTCTATCTGCCACTAGAAATGGCCAAGCAATAAAAAAATGCTCCCATGCCCACACCTGTAATAGGGTCATCCCTGCTGATAAACTTCGTGCTCCAAGGTACACAATAGAGTGAAGATCATGATAGAGATGTGCCAACATGCACATCCCCCATGCATATTTGGTACCATGTACCATCATGCTCTCAAGAGTCTTTCCCTAGCCAACAAGGAATCCCTTTGACCTCCGATCAGGGCAAAGGAAACCTAAAATGAAACCAGAAAGCACTGCTGGTAGTGTCGCGTAAGAATCCGCGATCCTCCTCCACCAAACGCTCGGACCCGCAATGTCTTGATCTTGAAAAACTTTGCGCAAAGAATCTCTACTGCCAATCCCATGAGAATCACATACGATGATCTCCCCCATAATGGAATATGCAGAATCCGCCACACATCATCTGGTGTGACCATCATCTCGTGAGTAGGTAGGTGAAAGGTGTTGTGGTCACCTCTCAGCCAATGCAGTCAACAAACCCCGATTAATCCTAATCTGGGGCATGTCAAGCAAGCTAGTAAGGCCACATCAGCCTATCACCTAGAGCTCATTTGCTATCAGATGAGGTATCAAGTCTGTCATCCATGGAAACCTCTCTAGCATCTGGAGAGTACCCAAATCCACAATCAGTGAACTATGTCAAGAAATCAAAAAGTCATCCCACTATCATGTCTATTCCAAAATTTCGGTATGAATTTTTTATCAAAATTCATGAGCGAACATCAAAAAACCTCACCTATCATGAGGTTAATCAAATATTATCTAATCTCGCCTATCATGAGATTTATCAGATATTGAATCATCTCCTCGCCTATCATTAGGATCATCATAAATAGGGTTTCCTCTTGCCTATCATGAGAACTAGTCTTATTTAAATCATCACAATCCCAAATCAAGAATTTAGACTATCATTCATACCAATCCAAAGAATGGACATGATCAAAAGTGACAAAATCAAGCATTCACTAAGTTGCAATCTTCAATTCTGACATGGAAGCGCTAAAACAAGCTTCCAAAGCACTAAAACCTATAAGTGCTATTTTATCATTAAAAGTGCTAAATCATGCACCTAAAGCGCTAAATATTGAAAGCACTATATTAGCACTCTGATGCGCTAAAACAGGCATCAAAGCGCTACTTTTCCGCATCTAAGTGCTATAACAGTTCGTCGAAGTGCCGATTTACCAGAAGTGATAGAACAGGCCATGAAAGTGCTAATCCACTGAATCAAAGCACTAGAAGTCTCAAAGCACTAAAATACGGCATCAAAGTGCTAAAATTCAACTCCTAAGCACTATATCAATGAAAGTGCTAGATTTTTTAACGCAGGTGCTAAAACTCAAAGCGCTAAACTACCTACTGGAAGTGCTACACTGGAGTGTAAGCACTACAACGTGGCTTGAAAGCACTAAATAAGACTAAAACACGTAGAAAGCAATAAATGCATAAAAAACAAAAATTCACAAATTATGAGGAGGTCAAGGGGTACATACCGAAGGTCCATACACATTCGAAACGGTGAGTGTGGTAGGGGATAGGCATCTTGCTCCAACTGGCAGAAAATTCTTTATCACAAAGGCTTTTAAAATCAAATAGTGAAAATGAATTGGAAAATGAACCTTTTCCACTATATATAATTTCTGGAAAGGTATTTTTGGTGGGTTTTATTATCTTTTGATTAATTTTATCTAGGAAATTAATTAAAACTCATTTGGGGGCTAGATTTCTTCATCAAATCACATCAAAAAATCATAAAAATTTGAAAAATTCTAAAAATCATCAGATCATTTATTTATCTCCCGAGGGGGCATATTATCATCCATCATCTGAAAATCAATATCTGGGGCATGTCTGGGGCATATAGAATTATTTTTTATTATCATCAATCCTGACAGTAGTAGCAAAATTTTCTTCAAAGCAACGTGTAAACACATCACTTTGAAGAGGGGCAAAATGTATACACCTAAAATTGGTCTGAAGCATCCGATTAATTAAATACTAATTATTTAATTGATTATCCTAAATTTCCTCTACTATTGAATAAATAGAAATATTTATTTATATAGTTCACATTTATATTCATCTTAATTAAATAAACAAAATTAAATACTTTGTTCGATTTAATTATCAAATCCCTATTTCAATTTATCACATCCATCTTAAATTAATTAAATAAAGATCAAAACACTTTATTAATTAATTACCATTATTCTTCTGTCTAATTTAATAAACAACTATCCTATAGTTTTTTTTATTAAATTATTTATCCCTCTTTTGCTAATTTAAATAAATCAAAAGTATTTGAATTAAAGCACAAAGAATATTCCATCTATATTCTCTCAAAAATGAATTAGATATCCTATGTCTAAATCATGTCTAAAATATGTCAAAATTAATTGATTGAAACTTCACGAGAAGTTTTGGAGACAAATTGGAGACAAATTTGGAATTTGATCTTTCAATCCTCCTCCATCAATACTTCCTCTTCTCTTGCCTGGTGTTTTCATGGGTAGAGACAATCTCCATCTTTCTCTCAATCTCCTCCATCTCTCACCATTCAATCCTCCATATTGAATCCAAGCCTCTCAATGCTTTCCCTGTGCATTTCTACAGCCAAGAAATCTATAAATAAAGCCTCATTGAACCAAGAAAAAGATCCAGATAATCAAGTTTATGCACTCTTACTCTGTAGGAATTCAAGCACTCAAGCATCAAGCATCCAATATCCAGCAATCAAGCTTCAATATCATGGCTGCAATTATCTATTTTATGTCAATCCATGCTTAGTTTAATTCATTTATCTTCTAGTATTGTCATATTCAATTCCATATCATTGTCTTAGTATCCATCTCGTTCTTTCAATTGTCACTTTAACAATCATAGTGCACTCATGATCTGAGAGCTATTTTGATTTAATAAATCTTGAGGATAGAGAACAATATGATGCTTTCAATTGATTATTGCTTTGAATTGATTCAATTTGATTAATCTTTGATATAATATCTTATTACAAAGTGTTTTGTGCTTTACACCTAATCACACCCTTACAATTGAAATAGGGATTTGATAATTAAATCAAACAAAGTATTTAATTTTTTTTTTATAATTAAAATAAGAATTAGAAGAGTTTAAATGTGACGTGAATGTGAACTACATAAAATAAATATTTTTATTTGTTCAATAGTAGAGGAAATTAAGATAATTAATCAAATAATTTGTATTTAATTAATCGGATACTCCAGACCAATTTTAGGTGTATACATTTTGCCCCTCTTCGAAGTGATGTGTTTATGCGTTGCTTCGAAGAAAATTTTGCTACTACTGCCAGGATCGATGATAAAGAAAAATAATTTTGTATGCCCCAAACATGCCCCAAACATTGATTTTCAGATGTTGGATAATAATATGCCCCCTCGGGAGATAAATTAATGATTTGAGGATTTTTAGAGTTTTTAGAATTTTTATAATTTTTTGATGATTTGATGATGGTATGATGAAGAAATAATTTATCTCTCGACAAATGATGAAGAAATCTATTTTGCAGATGAGTTTTAATTGATTTCCTGGATAAAATTAATCAAAAGATAAGAAAACCCACCAAAAATACCTCTCCAAAAATTATATATAGTCCAAAAAGTTCAGTTTCCAATTCATTTTCACTATTGGATTTGAAAAAACTTTGTGATAAAGACTTTTCTACCAATTGGAGCAAGATGCCTATCCCCTACCACACTCACTATTTTGAGCGCATTCGATGTCACCGACGACTGGCCGTGTATGGACCTCCGGTATGTACCCCTTGACCAACTCGTAATTCATGAATTTTTGTTTTTTATGCATTTATTGCTTTCCACATTTTTCAGTATGTTTTAGCGCTTTCAACCCACGCTATAGCACTTACACTTAGGTGTAGCACTTCCAGTATGTAGTTTAGCACTTTGATTTTTAGCGCTTGCGTTAAAAACTCTAGTGCTTCCATAGGGTAATGTAGCGCTTTCATTGATATAGCGCTTAGGAGTTGAATTTTAGCACTTTGATTCGATGGATTAGTGAAAATTGTAAGTGTGTGATTAGGTGTAAAGCAGAAAACACTTTTTAATAAGACATTATATCAAAGATTAATCAAATTGAATCAATTCAAAGCAATAATCAATTCAAATCGTCATATTGTTCTCTATCCTCAAAGATTTATTAAATCAAAATGGCTCTCAGATCGTGAGGACACTATGATTGTTAAAATAACAATTGAAAGAATGAGATGGATACTAAGACAATGATATGGAATTGAATATGACAATACTAGAAGATAAAGGAATTAAACTAAGCATGGATTGACATGAAACAGATAATTGCAGCTATGATATTGAAACTTGATTGCTGAATGCTTGGATGCTTGAATGCTTGATGCTTGAGTGCATGAATTCTTGCAGAGTAAGAGTGTATAAAATTGATTATCTGGATCCTTTTCTTGGTTCGATGAGACTGTATTTATAGAATTCCTAGCTATTGAAATGCACGGGGAAGACATTGAGAGGCTTGGATTCAATCTAGAGAATTGAATGGTGAAAGATGGAGGAGATTGAGAGAAATATAAAGATTGTCTCTACCCATGAAAACACCAGGCAAGAGAAGATGAAGGATTGTTGGAGGAGGATTGAGAGATCAAATTCCAAATATGTCTCCAATTTGTCTCCAAAACTTCCCATGAAGTTTCAATCAATTAATTTTGACATATTTTAGACATGATTTAGACATAGGATATCTAATTCATTTTTGAGAGAATATAGATGGAATATTCTTTGTGCTTTAATTCAAATATTTTTGATTTATTTAAATTAGCAAAAGAGGGATAAATAAAAAACTATAGGATAGTTTTTTATTAAATTAGACTGAAGAATAATGGTAATTAATTAATAAAGTGTTTTGATCTTTATTTAATTAATTTAAGATGTATGTGATAGATTGAAATAAGGATTTGATAATTAAATCGAACAAAGTATTTAATTTTGTTTATTTAATTAAGATAAGAATTAGAAGAATTTAAATGTGATGTGAATGTGAACTATATAAAATAAATATTTCTATTTATTCAATTGTAGAGGAAATTAGGATAATTAATCAAATAATTTGTATTTAATTAATCAGATGCTCTAGACAAATTTTAGGTGTATATAGATTGCATCCATCAGCCCTTGGTTTATTAATTGTAGCTCTCTGACATATTGCCACAACACAGTTCAAAATCCTAGGTTCTTGGATCGACACTTTAGGATGAACTGAGGAATCCATTTCAAAATAGTACATCAAAACCCAATTTAAAGAGTAATTTAGAAACCACAGTTTTATCCAATCAATTTGGTTTCATTGTTGGGGAATGATGTTAAAGGCTTACAATTCTAGTAAATCGATTTAGGAGCATTGTGCTAAGGAGAAAATCCACGCGATAGTCGACGTTTTTTGGATAATTACCCTTGGTTATCTTTTTCATAGATCATTTAGGTGCATGAATCATAATAGGGATATTATAGGAAGATTCATTAGAAAAGAAAAGGGAAGTAGTTCACAACCTAAAAAATCCAAAAATAAATTAGCACCATTTATTGAGAGCCCTCAACCTAAAGAATTACAAGATAAGTCAAAATCACCCATTGAGAGAAATAACTTGACTCAAGAAAAAATAAAAAGCAAGTTGTTGTCACTAGAATTAACCAAACCTGATCTTGAGAAATGTGCTATTGAGACCATCATTATTCAAACCCCTATAGATACCCAACCAAGCTCTTTTGAGATATTACACAAAAAAGCTGAACAAGTTTTCCAAAGTTTTTACGGGGATCAAGTTGGTTCATTTTCTGAAGAAAGCCACAAGCCATTTAAAACTTATTTTACTTCGTGGGCATTAGAAGTCATGGATCCCAACAATAATAACAACAACAATAATGGCAAAAAAAAAAATGTCAACAATCATAATAGGTCATTGGTTAACAATAATCTAGTCACTTTCAAGTTCCCAATCACAGACCATGGAAGAGACATCCCTATGAAAAATATTCCTCATTCTGCTTTGCCCAATTTTTTTGGTCTTTCAATGGAGGATCCTAACATGTTTTTGTTTGAATTTTATGTGTTGTGTCATAGTTATGACTACAAAAACAATGCACATAAACTCAAACTGTTTCTAGCTACATTAAGGGATGCCACCCTACAGTGGTTTATGAACCTTCAGAATATTAGAACATGGATGGTCTTGAAGAGGCTATTATTTAACAAGTACCAAGAATAATGCAAGACAAATGAGGTTGGGGATGATATTTTACACATGACTCAAAGAAGACGAGTTTGTAGAAGACTACCTTGAACGTTTTATGTTTAGTCTTCAACAGTCTCGTCATGAGGGACTAAATGATGACACCATTAAAATGTTATTTCTCAGAGGGATAAGAGATGATGTTATGGAAGCATTAAATTTAATAGGAAAAGGGAACATCTCTAAAATAGGATTTGACGATATCTGTGATATTTTAAGGAACTATTCAAGATCACAACATTCGGGAAGGAGCTACCCAATTAATCTGTATACCACAGAAAATGTGATAGGTATCATAAAAAGGGAAATAGGAAATTTACTTGAGGATCTTAAAACAGAATTGTTGAGTCATATGGGGGAAAAAATAGACACTCTTTACACCCATAGGAAGCAAGAGGAAGCTGAAAAGGCCCGAGCTGTGTTTTTTCCAACATGTCGTAAAAGACACGATAGTGAGGATTTCCCATACAATAGGATAAACATCTCATCCTTAGAAGAACTCAGCAAGAACTCTACCTTGAGGCCTCTTCCTATAGGTGTACCCAAAATGGAATATTCTGAAGAACCTATCTATTATATGGCCCCTAGGCGACCATTTCCACCCTGAGCAATGTACCCTTAATCTGATGAATGATGATCTTGTTGTAGGACCAAGCCAACCCAACTCTTATCAAATAGGATGGTATGAGGGTTGGTAACAACCCCGATACCCTCAATGGATTCCACAATATCAATATACTTCAAAGTCATGGCAACATGCATGGAGGCCACAACCACCACAAACATTTGCATACCAACAACCATTCCCCTCACAAACACAATTTCCACCTCCTCCTATGATTAACCTATACCAATAGCCACAATTTCCAGCCTTGCCATCATCAACTGCCCCACCCATCAATCCAACATAGCTGCCAAGACCTACATCAATGCTAGCCTAATCCAACCCCATCCCCAACAATAAGGCCACCCAACCAGTATATAATAATGAGCCAAAAAGTTACTCCACCTATCCTATAAATAAATTAGAAATAGATGGTGTTTAGTTAAGATCAGGGAAGGCTCTTGAAGGGCCCACCATTATAGAAATCAATGAGGAGTTAGAAATCGAGCCAGCCAGAGAACCCCCTTTCCCGAATGATTCTAATCTGCATCAATACAAAGGGAGGATTCTCAACCTGAGTTTGACTTTGTTAATGAGTTGTGGAATGTTAACATTAAGATTCCTTTGTTGTAGGCCATCAAGGACATTCTTGTCTATACAAAAAAAATTGTGATCTATATACCATGAGGCAGAAAAAGAAGAAAGACTCAAAAATGATTCAAGTCATCGGACAAGTGGCAGATATTATACTAGGGAACATCACCATTCCAAAGTATTATGATCTAGGGAGTCCGGTCATAAAGGTAACCATTGGTAAAGTAAGTAGTCCTAATACCCTTGTCGATTTGGGTGTTGTAATTAATGTAATGACAAATGAAACAAAGGAAAGATTGTCATTAGAAGGACTTAGAAACCTTAGGTATGGAGGAGCTTACTGAGGATAATTTTTTTATTAATTTCCTTCAAAACAGGTATACATTTAATGAAATTTTTGAAAGCATGGTCCTCCATTCAGGTATAAATACTCAATTTCCTTCTGGGGATTTTCCATTAGTGGGTAGTTCATTCTCTATTCAACACTTTATCACATTGCATTAGCTGCTACCCCAAAATTGCTTATATGGTTCATTCTTATCTTCTGCAAATTTTATTTTCATGCCATCCACCTCGCAAGTCCTAGGCATTGAGTCACCTACACAATCTGCAACTATGGAAATTCTACCTAATTGCACACTTAACATTAATCCACACCTAACCCGTGAACAAATCCATGATCTTATTGCCATGCTTAGAAGAAACAAAGAAGAATTTTCTTGGGAATACCAAGACATGTGTGGCATTCTTCTTGATACCTGCACCAACCGTATTTACATTGAAGAAGGTATTCATCCAATAAAGAAACCACAATGTTGACTCAACCCTACTTTGCATGACATAGTTAAAGAATATTTACAAAAACTGTTAAATGTCGGGTTTATAAATCCTATATCCGATAGTCAATGGGTTTCTCCTTTAGTAGTGGTTCCTAAGAAAAAAAGGTAAATGGAAAATTTGTGTCGATTATAGAGCATTAAATAAATCTACTAAGAAATTTCATTTTCCATTGCCATTTATTGATCAATTATTGGACACTCTTGTAGGTAAAAATTTCTTCTCTTTCATGGATGGGTTCAGTGATTATAACCAAATTCGCATAGCACAAGAAGATCAGGACAAGACAACTTTCACTTGCCCTTGGGGCATGTTTTCTTATAGCATCTTGCCATTTGGTTTATGTAATGCCCCTGCCACTTTTCAAAGGGCATTTTTGAGCATCTTTGCGGATCTTGTCAACGATTGTGTTGAGGCAGACATGGATGATTTTACTTTCCATGGTAACACTTATGAAGAGGCTAAAAAAATTTAGACAAGGTACTTAGGCATTGTATAGACACCAACATGTCATTGAGTCATGAAAAGTGCCACATACTTATGACCGAAGGGATAGTGCTAGGTCATTACATTTCCTCTAAAGGTATTCAAGTAGATCCTATAAAGGTCCAAATTATCCAAGACTTGCCTATACCCTCTAGTCAAAAATATGTTCAAATTTTTCTTGGCCATGCAGGATATTATCGGAGATTTATCTAGAATTTCAGTAAAATTGCATCTCCCTTGTTTGCCTTGCTAGCCAAAGACATTGCTTTCTCTTGGACACCTGAGTGCCAAGAAGCATTTTATTCCATCAAGACAAAAATTGTAACCACACACGTCCCTCAAGTACCAAACTGGGAACTACCATTTCATATCCACATGGATGCCTCCGACTGTTCCATGGGAGCTATGCTTGGACAAAAAGAGGATAATATTTTCTATTTTATCTATTGCATCAACAAGAACTTTACGAGAGCTGAGGTAAATTACACAGTAACTGAAAAATATGTTTTAGTTGTTGTGTATGCCATTAATAAGTTTCATCATTACATTATTAGTTATAAAGTGTTTGTCCACACAGATCATTCAAAAATTTGGTTTTTAATGAATAAACTTGTGGTAACTGGTAGAGTCATTAAATGGTTGCTTTTACTCCAAGAATTTGATATAACTATACTTGATAAGCATGGTTGAGATAATTTGGTTGCAGACATTTTGTCTCGCTTACAATTTCTAGAAAGCGAACCTACTCCAGTTGATGACGCCTTTCAAGACGAGCACCTCTTTTCTATATCCGTAAAGAGCCCCTGGTTCACTGATATTGCAAACTACCTTGTTATATGCAAGTTCCCACCACATTTCTCCTCAAGGGAGTGATGAAAGCTAGTTGGAATCAGTGGACGGTATACATGGATGAGTGGATTGCTCTTTCAAACCAAAATTGACAATACCATGTGACGTTCTGTACCTGAAGATGATTTCTTTGATATACTTATTGCATTCCATACATAACCATGTGGAGGACACTTTTCTGCTCAGCGAACTGCTTAGAAGATTCTCACTACAGGTTACTACTGGCCTGCACTGCATAAGGATTCTAAACGCTATGTTCATCATTGTGACAAGTATCAGCACATGGGTCGAGCCACACACTCGGACGAGATGGCTTTACATCCATAGTTGTCCATAGAGCCATTGAAGAAGTGGGGCCTTGATTTTGTTGGCCCAATAAACCCACCATCAAGAAACAAGGAATACATTCTTGTATGTACCGATTATGTCACCAAGTGGGTAGAAGTGATAGCACTAAAGCATTCCAGAGATACAAAAGTAGCCGATTTCTTATACTCTGATATTTTCACAGGATTTGTTGTGCCGTGTAAGATAACCATTGATCAAGGACCACAACTTACATCTGAGCTCATTTCTATCCTAGTTCATGAATACAAAATCCACCACCGCAAGTCCACACCTTATCACCCTCAAGCCAATGGGAAAGAAGAAGTCACCAATCGAGAGATTGAGAATATTCTTACTAAGATAGTTTCTCTCCATAAGTGCAATTGGGCTACACGACTCCCTGAGGCCATGTGGGCCTATCAAACAATGTGGAAGAACACCACTAGTCTAACTCCTTATGAGGTTGTCTATGATAAGAAGGTAGTACTTCCCATTGAGTTTGAGATTAAAACTCTTTGCACTGCACTCCAATTGGGTATGGGTCTTTCTGATGCACAAAAGGAATGCATCGATCAACATCATTCCTTATATGAATTGCGCTAGGAAGCACTCTTCCACACTGAGGTTGTCCAGAAACAACATGCTCTATGGCATGACCACCACATCCACCAACGATCATTCCACCCTGGAGATTGGGCACTCCTATATGAATCTCACTTCCAAGAGTTCAAAGGAAAGTTTCACACACACTGGTTGGGACCCTATGAGATCTAGACCATATATGTTAATGGCATTGTTCATCTTTGTACAGTGGACTCTGAAAGACAATTTATTCTCATCAATGGTCACCGCCTCAAACTATACAAGAATCTTACTTTTTAGAGGTGGCACAGTAACTTATTGTTGTTCCTTTCGGCCTCCTTCGAGATTGATCACTACTCTATCAAAAAAATAAAGTAATATATATATATGATCTAACGGTGAAAACCCTTTTTGGGCATCATTGGTGAGTTAGTGCTTGCTATCCAGTTTTTAGCAATTATTACCCATTTAAAAAAAACTTAGTGGTGAAAATAGGTTTCTCGGCACCACTAGGTGTTGATAGATTGAAAACCGGACAACCAATGGTCTATTGTCGATAGCTAAAAAAAACAATTGACAACGGAAGAGCAGCGAGAGATCTTCAATGTTGGCACCCCGCCTTCCTATTATTCCCCTACTCAGAACCCTAGCATATTATTTCCTGCCATCCCGCCATCGAATTTGCCTTGTTCTTGTCACCTGGTTGTCAGGAACCTCCTTTTGTTTTTTCTGCTGGTTGGTGCTATCCTTTATTCTTGGTTAGGTTCTATGACCCTTCACTCCTATTTTTTCCATCTATGTCATAATGGTTGTTCGTTTCTTTCAGCCAACAACCATTGCTGTGATTGATTTTATGTTCCTGTCTCTCTTGTGACAAGAACTGGTGTGGTTATCTCCTGGACAACTTTCCAGTCTCTTCTTTTCTAGGAGCATTTTTCCTACTCAATGGTACACTTTGCCTCTATAGTCACATCAAGCCTTCTTCATTGTTTCTCATGTTTCTATCGATAGACCACCACCTTTTCAGTTTTTGTACTCACCCTTGACGTTTTTCTCATCCTTTATGTTCCATGAGGTGTGCTCCAGCTAGTTGTTTTCATTCGGATTTATCATACATGTACTTCCTATTTTTCACATGTACTTCAGTATTGGCTTCCACATGTTTCGCCATGTCGCCACTCCTATCCATCAATGGTCACCGATATCGATATTTCATGTTTCTTTCCTTTTCTTTTTATTTTATTTAAATATCGATTGTTTCTTTTCTAATGGTGATATCACATGTAGATGGGTAAATTGTTAAACTAGGGGGAAGTGTCACATCCACCTTCATGTCTCATTGTTTTTCATAAAAACCCTGTGCCATCATATCTACATTTGTTGATTTCTGGTATGATCTGTCATAAATAGAAACTCCTTAATATCACCCGTAATTATTATTACTCACCTGTAATTAATAAATTAGAAAGCTCCATTAATTTAACCACTTACCATAACCCATTCTTATCGTCTACACAAAACTACCAGTTAAAGTTTTTCTATTCCTAGTAATAGTTGTTTCTGCAAAACTATTTTCACTCTTTACTTGGTTTGAATTGTGAACTGTTTGGATTACACCTCCTGGTAAGGATATGGAAGAAGAGTGTAGACACCGCTATGAGCCAATGAATATGGATGATTTAAGGGCTCCTAGGATGTCTGAAGCCTACAAGATATTCAAGAAAGCAGGATGGGATGTGTATTTCAAACTATTTCAAGGGTATGATGAGAAACTGGCTCATGAGTTCACGGCAACCTGCAACACTAAGTGGGCACGAGTCCATGGGCTAGCAATTCTTGTCTCGATCAAAATTATAGCTGATTTCATGGGGTTGCCATTAACAAGCTAACACTTTTTTCCTAACAATTCTGGGCATGAAAGAGACCTCAAATCCCTTTGTAAGAAGTTTGTGGGCCGTGGGGAATCAGTCAAAATAGTATCAGTTAGGGCACAAATTTATCTTCACTTCTTGCTCCCTAGAACGATGTGCAGAGATTTTTTATCCAGTATTTGACCTGTGAAGGGAGGTATGTATATGTTTATGCAAATACATTTCAGCTAATGATACATTTGAGATGGGGTGCACTTGTCAATATTCCTTTCTTTATATATTCTTCCTTAATGCAATGCGTAAAGCAGTTCAGAAGGGTAATGAGAATTCATTGGCACATCATGGGTTGGTTAAATTGTTAATCATAAGGGAATTAAATAGACTTTCACCTCCTAGGGACTGGGACTCTTTTATTGTAGATGAAACCCCTAAGAATTCTCTTGAAAATTCCCTCTCTACTTCAGAACACTCTACCAAAGAAGATTCCCAGAGTATAGGAAAGTCTACTAACACCCTAGAGGAGGAATAGTTTGATCAAGAAATCTTAGAAGATAATGAGTACACCAAGGGTCCAGAGCCTGAAGCTCTTCTTGATAATGCTAAAACCACAAACCCTAGGGTCCAGTGGAAATAAGGCTAAGGGTTCCAGTGTCAAATGACCTAAACTTAAGGTTACCAAAATCTCTACACCTGGCCCTAGGGTTGAAAAGAGGTGGCGTAGTGGGACTACCTCAACTGTTGTGTTAGAGGGAAAGAAATTGTCACCTGAATCTGTAGATAAGTTAGCCAACCTAGCTAATATAGCTAGTGGCTTAGGTTCATAGACAATTGAGGATGTTAGGGATTTGACAATAGTGGCAACGGTCTCTCAAAAGAAGAAAAGAACATAAGATGCTGCTAGATAATTGAGAAGAAGTAGGAGAAAGAAGCAGCAAATGGTAGAACTTGAGAATCCTTCCAAAGACCAAGAGGAACTTGAGAAAACTTTTGAGATTCCATCTCAGAATTCTCCTATTTTATGGGAAGGACTTCTAAAAAACTTTGAGATGTTGCCCCAACATTCCCCTATCTTAGAGAAGATGCCATGCAGTCAAGATGAAATTTTTGACAAGGATGTTGTTCAACCCAAGTCTGCCCTGACCAAAAGTGATAATGACCTAGACAATTCTTAGGATCACATGCCACAAGACACTACCCTAGAAGAAGAGATTCAAGTAGAATAAATAGTAGGGTCTAAAGTGAATATGAAGAATTAGGAATAGGGGAATATTGAAACCTTTCACCAAGGACAACAAGACGAATAGGAGCTAGAGGCAGAAGAAGAGTATGAAGAAGAACATCACTTGCTCACTAATGATGAAATTCACAACCTACAAAATTTGGTGACTAAGCTAACTGAGGAGAATGAAACTCTATAGAAACAAGTTCAAATGGTAGAGTTACTCAACTTATCACAAGAAATTGAAATCAGTCGGTTGAAGGTAGAACTTGAGCAAGCATAGGCCCCTAAGACAACGGTGGTAACCATTTGGGAGCATAAAAAATAGTTGCAGGAGCTTTGTCAATTGTGTGTCATAGAGGTCACAAGTACCCTACAGAAACTTGCCCCTTCTCTCTCTGGTTTGTATTCTACACTCTCTTTGCATGAGGACATGCAAAGTCTTCAGTTGGGGGGAATGATGAGGGAAAAATGTGCCATTCTTTTACCTCTTCTTTGTGTCAAACCTTGTCATCTTTCTTAGTGTCTCCTATCGTTCCTGTCACTTTTCATTAATTAACATAAGGTATTTTATGAAATAGAAGAAAAGGTTAAAACTAGTGAAAATACCAATTTTTGCTGACTATTGCTAATTGTCGTTTTGATTCTGGTAATAGGTAGTGTTTAATGGTTGACAACGCACATGAAGGATATCAGTTGAAGGAAGACTGAACTGCTGAAGTTATATTGTCATTTTGGCTTTACTCGTCAAATATTAGACATTCTATTTTAGGTTGCTACGTTGTTCTTGGAAAACTTTCAAAAGACTTTAAAACTATTTTTGGTTATCTTTTAAAGGTTGTTGGTTGAAAGCCACTAACAACCAAAGTGTTTATTCAATTACATCTAAAAGATAGTTAGACGTATAGGTTGCTACAATATGTATATATATGTGTGTACATTGAAACAAGATAAAGATATACATTATTAAAAGCAAAACCATGGTTATTTCTATCTATGCTCTGTCTATGTTATTTTGATGAATGAAAGCGATAGTGGGATAATTATGTGAAGTGTGAGTTATCATCCAATAATCGACGAAGGCAGGGCCCACTTCCTCAGTTTTGGTGATTGTTGCATTAATATTATACATGTGGTAATGTATGCTTTGAATTTATAGGTTGTTTGATTAATTCATTACTGTATTGTTGTTTAAATCTTTTGTTTTTGTGATTCATTTATGTGAAGGTATTAATCATTATTAAGCTATTAAATTCTTATCAGTGCAATATGTATTGATCTATTGAGAAATCCCTATGTATGTTACAATTCTCTTCCCTAAAGTCCTATGGTCAACCATCAACCTCAACACAATAGTCTTCACAACCTATCACACTCTTTGATGGTAGATTCATAAAAGCAAGTACCCAAGCAAAGGAATTTGATGATAAAGAAAATTTGAACTGGCTTTACAAGGATGAAGCCGAATCTCAAGCAACAACAACAAATGTACAAGCGACACAATATGGAAAAGGATTCTCAATCTTAGAAAAAATGGGACACGAAGGACAAGGGACTATTGACAAGAGAAAAGAACGGATCATGGAACCAATTCAACCCATCTTGACCAATCCAAAGGACAAGATAGGACTGGGATACAAAGAGGAAACAAAAGAAGAATCCACCCAAAAAGTTGTTGAATGAATCCTACACATAAGGGGGGGGAATTTCAGTGTTATGACCACTTGAATTTGGATCACAAACAATCGATGGCTCAAGTGAAGATGATCAGAATCCTAGTGAGCCAGATCATTTGGAAGAGAGTTACATCATAGACCTTAACCTTAATATAGGATTACTTGAAAATATCACCATCAGGACCCTCACTACCTCTAACATAAACCAATTTGATGATTCCCTACCCCTAGTCCATCATAAAATTATCGACTGGGACCAAATTGAGCCCCTTGAAATCCCCATATTTTCAAACGATGATTACATCAGCAACTTCCTTTGTGGTGAAAACCCTAAAAAAAATTCCACCATTGAATCTTAGAATGAAGCTACCAGTCAAGGGAGTGTCAAATCTTTCAACTACAAAATGAATAATACAAGAAATTGATCTAATGGTGAAAATCATTCTATGGCAATATTAGATCAAAAAAAGGTAAATATAAAGAGTGCATCCAATGATGAAAACCTATCTGAGGTGCCAAAGGATGAGAGATTTGACACTTTCCCTAAACACTTTCAAGAGAGATCCAATTTTTTTATTCAGCCAACACAGTCCATCAATATCGACAATGTAGAAAAAATGAAAACTCTCAATCTAGTAGAATCCTTTACAGAACAAGAGAAACCTAACTTCATCATGTTCTTTGAAGATCAAAAAATCAAATTTTATTGGTCATATGAAGACATGCCAGGGATAGACCCACATCTTATCATGCACCATCTATATCTCCCTTCAAGATTCAAACCAGTAAAATAAAAGATGAGAAAAATGCACCCCCATATTGCCTTATTGGTGAAAGCAGAACTAAAGAAATTATTGGATGTAGGATTCATTAAACCCATTGATTATGCTAAATGGATATCCAACATTGTACCTATTTCAAAGAGTGATAAAAGTATATAGATTTGTGTAGACTTTAGAGACCTCAACAAATCTTTTCCAAAGGATGATTTTCCCTTACCAAACATTGATATCATTGAATTAACAACTAGTCATGGCATGCTATCACTGATTGATGGATTTTCTAGCTACAATCAAATCAAGATATCACTTGAGGACCAAGAAAAAACAACTTTTACATGCCCATGGGTTACCTTCTGCTCAAATCTCATGCCATTTGGATTGAAGAATGTAAGAGCCACATACTAGCAATCCATGACAACCATCTTTCACGACATGATGCATACCTTTATGGAAGATTACGTGGATGAATTTTTGGCCAAATCTTTCACTAGAGAAGGACACTTGGAGATATTGGACAAAATTTTCACCCGACTAGAGAATTTCAATGTACGACTGAATCCAAAGAAATGTGTGTTTAGGGTGATATCGTAAAAGATATTGGGATATATAGTTTCAGAAAAGGGAATTGAGGTAGAACTTGCAAAAGTGAAAGCCATCATGTAAATTCCACCTTTGAAGAATATCATTAAGTTAAGATCCCTCCAAGGCATATTTTAGTTAATTAGAAGATTCATATCACAACTGGCCAATAAGACCCATCCTTTTACCCACATGCTGCACAAGAATGTTTCATTTCGATGGGACGAGAAATGTGAGGTATCTTTCAATCAAAAAAAACAATTCTAATGATTCTTCCTATCTTAGTACCACCAGCAGAAGGAAATTTTCTCTTACTATACATAGCAACAACTGAGACATCATTGGGAGCTTTACTCGTGCAGGAGGATTCAATAGGAAAATAAATTGAGATTTACTGTATTAGTGAAAACTTAAAAAACTATGAAATAAATTGCACATCCATTGAAAATGATTTTCTAGTGATAGTGTTTTCCACTCAACAATTGCAACATTATATGCAAACTCATACCGTCAAGCTAATAGCCAAAATTGGTCTGTTGAAATATCTCCTTAACAAGGCAAATCTAATAGGTAATGATGTTGTGTGAGTTTTAAATCTATTATGTTGATGGCAAAGCCATCAAGGGACAATCCATTATAGATCAACTAGATGAATCACCATCGTATGACAACCATCCTTTGTACATTGAGTTTCCAAATGCTGATGTCTTTACCATAGCAACAAAATAGTAGGTATTGCACTTTGATGGGTCATACACTCAAAATGGATTGAGAGCGAGAATTTTATTTTTCACCCCTCAAGGGAATACTATCCTAAAATCATACAAACTAATGCTCGCATGCACCAACAACATGGAAAAATATGAAGCACTCATCATTGGCATCAAGATAGCTATAAAGTGGAAAATCACAGAGCTGCAAGTTTATGGGGACTCTTAACTAGTCATTTATCAGTTCAATGATGATTATCAGACAAAGGATGAAAAACCGATGCCCTACAAAATAATGATTGGTGAATTTAAAAAATACTTTGTTTCTATCAAATTTTATCAAATCCCAAGAATAAACAATAAAGTTGTTAACACTACGGCTACTATTGCTTCTCTACTATAAATTCTAGATAAACTAAGTCATTATGAGTTCATGGTGGAACAAGTGTTTACCTACCTATGAAAATCTTGAGTCCCAAGTCATATACCACCTAATTGATGTTGATACCTCAATCTACAGGAAGATCTACACCTACCTAAATTATAATACCCTTCCTCCCGATCTCTCCCAAAATAAAAACCAAAACTTCATCTGGCAAGTTGCTTGCCATACCCTAATAGCGGATGTACTCTACTGACAAGGTCTTGATGGAATTCTCTTATGATGTATAAAACACGATGATCTTGAAATGTCTTTGCAAGAAGTATATGAAGGTATTTGGGGCACTCATTCAAGTGGTCTAACCCTCACTAAGAAACTCCTTTGTTTGGGGTACTACTGGCCAAATATGGAGAAGGAATCCTTTCAATTTGTCAAGAAATGTCAGAAATGTCAAATCCATGTTAATATTATTTATGTACTAGCACAAGATTTGCTGCCCTTCACATCAACATGGTTTTTTTTTAGTGGGGATTAGATCTTGTAGGTAAAACTCACCTGTTGTCATCCAATGGACATAAGTTCATAATTATAGCCATGGAGTACTTTACAAACTGGTTTGAAGTTGTGCTTTTACTTACAATCATAGGAAAATAGATCTCATCCTTCAGGCTGAACTAAATCATCTATAGTTATGGTATTCCTCATTCCATTGTCACTGGAAATGGCAAACCTTTCAAGAATCAAGACATCCATGAACTTTGTGAAATGTTTCATATCCAACATCGGTTTTCTACACCATACTACCCCTAAGGGAACTATTAGAATTAGGTTTTGTACAACTTGCATAATTCTTATAATGTTTAATTTATTATTATGTTTGTGGTGCACCTTGGGGTACCTAGATGGACGTGCATCACTAGGATTTATAATGTTGGGGCCACTTTATGTTGTATGTAACATTGGGACTTAATTCTAAAATATAATTATTTAATATTGGGGGAAAATAAAATATAATAAAGTACCCAATATTAAATGTGGGGTCACATGATTTTGTAAGTTTATGGTTTTTGGCACATGGTTTATGTAATACCACTTGGTAGTTTTGTGGGAGCTTTCTTCTATAAAAACAACCACAAGGGTAGTTGTTCAGGGTTGGAGAGTTTGTTGCAGATTAGCAGGCTGAGCTAGTGCATGTGTGAGGGTTTGAAGCATGGCATGGGATGTGTGGATTTATGCTTGGTCAAATGGAATGCATGGATAGCTTGTGCTTCAGAATTGTTCATGGAGTCTCTAAAGATGTATTGTAATGGTTTTTCATTGTTGAATAATACATGGAGTGTGGATGCTTTTGGAGGCTGGGTTTTTTTCCCTCTTGAGGGTTTTCCTTGGGTATATCTTGTGTCATCTTTGATGGGTATGTTGTCTATTCTATTGCATGTGGAATTTGAATAATTATTTACATTGTTATCTCTTTTGGGTAATTTGGAAATTATCATTAGATGGCTGAAAGTTTCCTAACAAGAACAACTAGGCAAAGGCCTCAAACAAAACTATTTTAAAGATCCTCAAGAAAAACATCAATGAGTCTGGACGTGATCAACATATCCAACAAAACCCTGCTTTATGGGCCTATTGTAAAATTATTCAAACACCCATAGGAGCCACACCATATGCCCTCGTATATGGATCTGAAGTTGTCATGCCTATTGAGGTTGAACTACCATCACTTAGAGTGTCCTTGAAAGGTATCATTTTTGATGAAGATTACCGAGTGTTTAGACTATAAGAGCTAGAACTATTGGATGAATGTCATCAACTTGCAATGGATTACCTGAAAGCATATCAGTACAGGATGTCTAGGAGCTATAATCACAAGCTTAAACCAAGGAAATTTCAAGTAGGTGACCTAGTACTGAAGGAAAATCCCCAAAATCAGCAAGATCGAAAAAAGAAAGGAAAATTTGAGCCAATTTGTTTAAGCCCTTTTGTTATTTTATCATTCTTTGGATCGGGGGCATATCGGTTGTCCACACCAAAGGGAGATCTATTTGAGAAACTGATGAAAAACCTTAATCTGAATAATATCTACACATAATGCATCTAGTGTGCATGCTTAAAATTCTTGAAAAAATTAGAAGAAGTCCTAAAAAATTCATAAAAAGTCCTAAAACATCATTAAAATTAGAAAAAGTTCTAAAAAAATAAGAAAAAGTCTTAAAAAAAATAAAAATTAGAAAATGTCTAAAAAAATGGTTACTCTAGTAAAAACCTAGCAAACAGGCACCTTGGTAACAACAAAACAAAAAAAATAAAAATCAGAAAACTACAAAAAAATCAAAAAATTAGAAAAATTGTTGCCTTGATGAAGACCTGGCAAACAGGTGTCTTGGTAATAACAAAAAAAATCATAAAATTTTAAAAGTGCAATAAAAGTAAGTACTGAAAACCTGGTAAACAAGCACTATTTGTGATGAATCAACTTCTCCATCTATTTGGAAACATGTTTTGGTCGTTCGCTTGCCTTCATTACACATACATGCCTATCATAAAATAAACTTCATATCCATATCCAATTGTTGTGGTCGTGTCCCACCTTCGCTTGGTTTTCATTATGCATATACATAATAATTGGTTTGTTTCTCACTGGGGGAAAAATCCTGAACTCACTAGGGGGAAATAACCATTGAGCTTAAACCAGCAAGTAAAAAACAAACAACAACAAGACAACCTAGCATAAACAACAATTGTCCTAAACACCAATCACAATCAATCAAACAAATTGACCATCTGACTCAACATCGAGACAATCAAATCAAATCTCACTACATGATCATCTTCTGAATCATGGTTGGATCACGTTAGCACATAGGTTCAAATGTTGTATCTTGATTGTTGCTATCATTTCTCTAGATTACCTCAATTATATTTTGAATGAGAGGGGCTAGGAGGGAGAATGATATTTTTTTTGTCTATTGTTTGTGATTTAATCATTACTAGTGTGCAAATTGTCGCAGGACATGCTCTACAAAGTATCATTGATGACATTCTAAATTTGCATGGGAAAATGACTAACTCTTGTTTGTTTATGAAAGTGATGCCTAGGTCATCTTGGTCCAATTATACCTAGATTCTTGTGTTATCTTGCACTATCAAAACTCAATGAAAGTTGTATGGAATTTGTACTCAATTCATCAAGTCTAATTATACCATCGATGTTTGTACTAACTTTCAACATTTAAAAAAAATCAATGATGATACCAAGCATAATGAATTAGATGGCAACATTGCATAGTTAGGTTTTCATGGCTAAGATAGGATTGCATTCATATTAGTTTTTCATTTTCATTATAGATTTTTCCAAGGATGGAAACTTTCAACATGATGTTATCTGTCATTAAAGGATTGAGTACACTTGATATAACATTTTCATTATCATTTTCATATCATATCATTAGAAAGTATTATCATACCACCATAATAATAGTTCCATTATAAATTCCACAAAAAAAGCATCATCTATCCATCAATTCATTTATCACATATTTGAATTTCATTGCATAGATACAAAAGTAAAACATTTTCATAATCCATACATCCATATATTGAATCATATAATTATATAAAAATTCAAAAATAGAGCATCATCCACAATAACATCATCATTCATAATTCATATCACACATCGAATTCATAATAAATTCATTATTTCATTCATACATAGACCATCCATATATGCATTCATCATAACGATTTCCATAATAACATAATAATCCATGCATCATCATAATCCATTCACATATTCATTCATGCATTTAGGTCATATATTTGCATCAAAAAAATCCAAAAGAAAACATTATCCTCATATACCCATACATTTGTATTAATCATATCCAAAATAATTTCATTCATTTATCATGCATTAGGAATCATAAATCATTCATATCCATATACAAAATCATATATTTTCATTCCATATAATAAACCATTTCACATTCATTCATCCATCCATATCATCAATATATACATGTGAAAAATACATAAATACAATACATACCATATCATTTGCATGAATGTATCCATCTCATACATCATAATAAAAGCATCATCCAAAAACACGTAGAATCATACATCATCATCTCATTAATACATCCATACATAAAACATGGCATAACCATATACTAGAACATCACATGAAATATAGAACATAAAATTAAATACATCCATAAAACATCCATCATAAAAGGCATATAAACATCATGTAGATCAATCATCACAACTACATATCATATAAATCTCATAATAACAATGTCAAGAGTACAAGGATTCCCAACAATATGAGGAGATACATCATCAAAAATGGAGAAGTATATCATAATATCATAAAGTCTCTAAATTAGTATATAAAATGTCTCAATAAATACATCAAAGCTGATCAAATGAAAGCACTATGAAGTGCTACCCCCAGATTTTGTGGGCCTTGCTAACCCTCCTACCAAACCTCTTGTAGCCCCTAATGGACCTAGACCTAGTGCACTTGTACCTAGGTCTAGACTAGGATATCAACATGGTGGCCCAACCACACCCAGGCTAGTTTTCTGAGAGTGGCTTTGTGCTAACCTAGAATTGACATAACTCACCTGATGCTTTGTACACACTGCATCATAATAATGGCCCCTATATTACTCAACCTCTCTGGCAACCTAGGTAACCTCTCTCATCATCTCACTGACAATGGTCCCCTCTGCTACCCTCTGCAATCTGTATGCTAGGGCCACTAACTTCTCTCCATGTCATCTAGCTATATCCCTCTCTACCGTCAAAGTGACAATTTGGGTCTGTTCTTGTAGTTGTGTCTAGTCCTGAGCTAGCCAGCCTTGCAGTGTCTGTATTTGTCCCTATAAAATGACAACTTGCCCCTAGGCCTGATCCAACTATGTAATACCCCACCACGAAACCCTATAGGAAGTTGCAATACAATGGAAGCATATATATATATTTTTAAAGTGCATTACTAACAAGGAAGATGCACATCACTACTCCAACAACCTCTAAGATACACGAAAAAGATTCATCTAAACCCATAACACATACATTACTCATATAAAGAATTTAATTAAATTACTTATTATACATTTAAATGCACATACATACAAAGCATTAAAGATACCAACTCGTAGAAAATGATATAACAAGTTCTAGATTACATTAATTTACAAGTAAGATTACAATACTCATTCCCAGAATGAGGTAGACCAAACCTAACTATTACAATTACAAGATTCCTCCTCGAATAAAACTGAGTGAATTAATTACAAATTCTAACTGCAATAATACATTAAAAGAAAGGAACATATCTACAAGAATCACCAAAAGCTCTCCAACTTGAAGACCTCTCCATCAAAAACTGAAGAAGGGGGACCCAACAGTGTAGTGTGCACGTTCCTCCCAACCAAGTGGTACCCATAAGCCCACCCCTCGTGCTACGAGACAGTAACAAGGATACTAGGGAAAACCATATACCACTAGACATGGACCATGCAGCATAAACTAGTGCACAACCAACTCAAAAGTACAATGCTTCAAGAGTTAAATAAATTGTCACACTAGTGTACCATACATACTGCTAACCTAGGAGAAGTGTCACACAAGGTACATGAGTTACTCGTCAAATATTTCCATATCCCGGTCCCCATCGATCTTCACTCTCCTACTGTCAACACACATAACATAACCACTCCAAACCAAGGAGGAGATAAATAACCAAACAACTCCATATAGAGGGGGAACAAAACATCTCCATTTGTGGAAACCGGGTGACCCACTAAAAATGGAAATCCTCACTACCATAGGGAATTACAAAATATAAGACCATGACATATAGCTCACAAAGTTAACATACCCCAATACAAATATTTATAGCTCTCAAGCACATCATAAAGGCACAATAATTTAATATTCACAGTATTCTAATCTAACACCAATTTACTTGCAGACAACAAAACAATCAAATATAGCTTGCATATCCCAATTTTAACAAAGTAATTACAAAATTCTTTTCAAGAAGAGAAGAACATCAATCTATCTTATACCCCAATTTCCTCAATTACTTAAAATATTTGTTTCCCCAAATGAATTTATATCATATAAATAAAGTATTATTTTATTTTATTTTCTCTTCTAAAACACATCATTTTAAATTCATCTAATACATATATATAATCATTTTAAATAATTAAATATTTATATCTTGCTTATTCTTAAAATAAATTTGTAAAAATATATATATATAAATATATATGCTAACATATATACATTATATATATTAATTATAAAAAAATTTAACAAATGAATCCACATATATAATATATATACATTTATATATAATATATATACATAATATATATAAATATATAAACAAATTACCTTTTAAAACAAAATTGAAATACAAAAAAAAAAGACGAATTTATTTAAAGGTGGACTATTTGCATGCTTCGTATAAATCATAAAAGTGAATTACTAATGGAGAGGGGGGAAGCGCTCATGAACACCGACCTCCATCTCCATGAGGGTGTGGTGGTAGGTGTGGGGAGGTTTGTGCTAGCTACCTCCTCACCCATGCCTTCCCCATAGTGGGGGGTGGTGGATGGGGAGGTACCCAAGGCTCCCCCCAATCCCTCCCCAATACTCTTTACATAAACAATAAACTTTGATTTAAATAAAGGAAAAATTCCTACGTTTATTCTTATTTCTTTATCACGTCGTACAAACAACACACAAACAACATTTCAATCTCAAATTTAATAATATTAAATATATATGTGTGTGTGTGTGTGTTTGATTAAATACACACAATATATATATATATATATATATATATATAATATGTATATTTAAGGAATTTAGCACAATAGATTGATTGGGGAAATTTTTTTGAAGAAAGCCATCTACAGGTAAATATTTAATTGAGAAAATAAATTTCTCAAAGAAATTTATACGGTTTCAACAAAATATTTCCCAAATTCAACACAAATTTTATTTTTAGATAGAGAATTTATGAAGGCTCCATAATTTTCCTTTCATACAGAGAGGAATTTACCAACCCTATAGAGAAAAAAATTTAACAAAATTTCACGGATGGTTGTTCAATCTTATCACAAGGGTTTTCTACAAGGAATCTTACAAAGAATTAATTTATTCCTCTATTTTTTCCTTCTAGGTTCAATTTCATTGTTTAACAATAATTTTCCACAGAAACTCTCTAATTTCACTATAAAATCTTCCACAGAAGAACTAAAATATTCACAAAAAATTTTCAAACATAGAAGCCTTACAAAATTACCATATAATTTTTAAAAGCTTCTACATCAATTCTAATTTCTTTTTGTACAGATAATCTTTCTAAATTGCAAAACACAAACACAATTAAAGAACCCTGTATCTGAAAGCTTGAGGAAATGGAATTTGATGGAAAGCTTCACCTGTAGATTCCACATCTGTCAAAGCTTCCAAAGCAATTAAACAACCAATTCTTTTTCAAAAATTCCAGATCACAACTAGAAAAAACTCCTCCCCAAATTTTTAACATGCAAAATATCTCGAGCCTTCTCATGAAGAAGCTTTCTACTTCCTCACCCAAAGCCAAGATTCACTCCTGGGAATAACCAAAATTTAATATTTAAATATTTTAAAATATTTCCATCCAAATATAACTAATTTAATTAATTTAATCAATCAATAAATCAAATAATCCAAAGATTATTATTTTTATTAATTAAATTAAATTAATTAATTTATTAATATTAAAACTCAACATTTAAAATATACATAATCTACTTTTCAACTTTTAATAATGAATTTCACTAAATTTCTTTCAAGGAAGGTACATCACATCACACATATGGTTCATGTCACTGTATAAATAGTGATCAAAATATCAAAGCATCGTAATCTAAACATAAGAGTAAAACATATGGGGTGTTACATTCTCCCCCTAGGGTCAAGCTTACTCCTAGAAGCCTACAAATACCCCTAGTACAAACTCCAAAGGAGCACACATAAAAACAATGATAACTAGAGTCGTAATCCTCTAAGATAAATACACTATCAATCCAAACAATCCACATAGTCTCAAAACACATATCTTAACATATCAAGAATCAGAGCAAAGAAAACAACACTAAAGATACTTCCTCAGCCTCTTGTACCATAGGATTTTTATTAGCTCTTGAATTAGATGCCTGTCTAGTACTGGTAATCAACACAACTGTAACCTAACGCTTTGTCCGACTATGATCAATTGTTGAACTTATTCCATGAATCCTTCCTACATCATTCCTTATTGGTTTCGTATCTACTAATCTCTGATTGAATCTAGGTGTGCTCCCCTGAGGACATAGTCTAGCTATGTGGCCCTATCAACTGCAAGTGTAGCATCTTGTACCTCTACCCACTGCAACCTGTGTTCTCTAAGTTGACTAGTCGAGATGATGGAGTTGGGCTTGTATCTATCTATGAATCCTCCTATGTGTAAGATGATCACCCTAGAATCTGAAGACTACTAGGTACACCCCATCAAAAGGAACACCAATCATCCAATTCCCAAACCCCAAACCTCCATAAGAATGATTACTAGGTGGAGAACGTTCCCTCAAAATGTCCAAGATAAGTCTTGCTAAAGTAGAAATATTTCTCCTAGGGATCCTTTCCCTTTCCCTAAATACCTATCAACCACCCTCTTGTCTAGGGCCAAGCCGGGTAAGAATTGTAGGATTTGAGAAATGCAAATCCATAGACCCCGATTAATACCTGCATGCAAAAGACTTGTCACAGAGAAAGAGAGAGATCAAGACGAGGGTTTGGCTCTCACAATGTGCAAGATGTATTCCAGAAAAATGAAATAGAGCATTAAAGAAATACAAGAGATCAATCCTTATAAAAGGAGATCAAAACCTAAAAGGAAAACCTAATCCTAAAGGTGAGTGCATTTAATAATTAATATTAATTATTAAATGACTAATATGTGTGCAAGGCGAAATCTTAAGAGGAGAGTAAAGTTAATTAATTACTTTACTCTAACACCCCCCCTTAAGATGAGCAAGAGTGCAGCTACAAACATGTTCAAGAAAGCAAAGGTAACTACAATGCATGAAAATAAACATGGGTCCCGGCAACTAGGCCTGATCAGGTACCCATTTACAAAAGCAATGCAAACTAAATGAAATAGGGTAAAGGAGAAAACCCAGTGGGAACAAAACTCCTCCCCAAAATAGAATGCAAAGAAAGGAATGTGATGTACTAATGAAAGAAGGATAGGAGGTGGATTACATGATACCCCCCATAGACAACTTCTATCATATAAGTACATATACAATGGTCTCCATAGGAGAGATAGAAAGAGAGAAGAAGGCCCCCCCACAATGAAGAAACTCCTGTCACAATGGTAGATGCCTGATGTAGAATCCAAAAAGAGATCCTGAAGCGGTAGATGATATTCCTCCCCTTGGGAAGAAATGGATCCAAAGGACGATGTCGAAGAAACCCTGTGAAGAGTGATGAACCAATCTGTCTCAAGATGTGTGCCATGATAGGATGCTGAAGAAACTCTCTGTCTGAATTGAAACAAATGATGTCAAATCCAAACTGATGTGGAGAATCCTGAAATGCAACCTCTGAATGCACTGATAATGGTGGGCATACAGTAATAACCTGATTGTCAAGGTAGAGGAGATGAATATCCTCAAAATAATCCTCCAAATCTGCAATATAGGACTCAACAAACAAGAAGGATATGTCTGCAAGATAAGAGTCTAAAGTAGCTATGTCTAGAAGGTGAATGATACCCTGCTGCACTGAATCAAGAACAATAGGAGATGTTGATGAAGTCTCAGTCTGAAGAGTGGGAACATGAATACAAGTCTCTGAACCATCGGCACATGCAAGACCTGTAAGATACTCAAGCTCCTCTAGAGTACAATTATCATAGGGTATGAAATCTACATCTGCAAGAGGGATGAGACAATCTGCAGCGGGATTCTTTGGGAATGGAGAGATATTAGGGTCTCCAAAAATCTCCCAAAGATGTTGCCAAAGTGTGTGAGGACAACGAATGTCGGATAAAGCACACAAAGTGTCAAAATCAACACTACAACCAATAACCCCTACAATATGATCTCGAATAATAACCCATGCTGATAAACCCCTTGATGTGTCTGGTGTAGGTATGAGATCATATAAATAAGGCAAAATATTGAGCCACTTACAATGTGTAAGTATGCCCTTTGCCCATGACTCATAATTATCCTTATCCAGAAATACAACTGAAGGGTGAGTAGAAAAACCCATTATACTCACTCAAATGAAAAAATCAGAAATTGAAACTCTCAACCATAATAAATCATATCAACATAATCCATCCCACACAAACAGATCCCATGTAGGTGCCAGAATGTCCAAGTAATTATGCAAAGTGCAAAAACACACAAGGCTGAATTAAATATACCTGGTAAATTATCTGATCAAATAAACTATAGATCTGGAAAGAACTCTATAATACCTTTCCAACGCCTATTCGTTTGCACAAAACAGATCACGGACGCAAAAGATACACCCCCGGGAGTGAAAAACTCAAGTTCTGACTTTAACTAGCAAAAACGACTGAAAAACTGAAGACTCAGAAGAAATAACCAGTACCACTGGAACGGCATCAAAACCAGCTTTCCGACAATATTTTTTTTTCGAAAAACCGAGTTCGTATGCAAAAGTTATGGCCAAAATACCAAAACTGCTCCAAAAAAGTTAGAGGGTTAAGCCTGGTGGTTAGGCTAACCGCTAGCATTAACCGCTAGCTGTTAACCGCTAGCGGTTAACTGACGGCGGCGCCCTAACTCTGTGATTTTTAAATTTTTTTCTTGGATTGCGTGCCTTACCAGGCCGTACGATCCAGAAATGAAATAAATTTGCCTCCTGGAGTCACTGTGTCCGATTTTGACGATTTGACAGTCGATTTATGGGTTTTTTGGTGCTCTGAATGCGATGGTGAGGTCCGTTTGGGCTGAAATCGCTCCAAAATTTCAGGTACGCTCTGGATCAGGAACCCTCAAAAAGCATCAAACCCTCGTAGATCTAACACCGTGAAGCCAAATTTGATGAATTTTATATCAAAATAGGGGTTTTTGGACGCTGCGAGCTCAACGGTGAGGTCCGTTTGAGCTCAAAGTGCACCAAAAAAATAAACCCCCTATTCCAAATAAAAACTAGAAAACAAACACAGATCTGATGCAACCAAACCTAGATCTCTAATCCTTTCAAAAACTGAACAAGCTGCAGCAGATCTGGCTCTGATACCATGTAGGATTTGAGAAATGCAAATCCACAGACCCCGATTAATACCTGCATGCAAAAGACTTGTCACAGAGAAAGAGAGAGATCAAGACGAGGGTTTGGCTCTCACAATGTGCAAGATGTATTCCAGAAAAATGAAATAGAGCATTAAAGAAATACAAGAGATCAATCCTTATAAAAGGAGATCAAAACCTAAAAGGAAAACCTAATCCTAAAGGTGAGTGCATTTAATAATTAATATTAATTATTAAATGACTAATATGTGTGCAAGGCGAAATCTTAAGAGGAGAGTAAAGTTAATTAATTACTTTACTCTAACAAGAATCTCCCCAAGCGTAGACTATAACAGAGGACCCAGGTGCTCCTCATGATCATTCATGTGGGGACTTAGAAAAGTAGGGTTCTGACTATCGACACCATGAACACCTCTTCTAGGGATCCTATATACACCATCAAAGAAAGGAGTCACAACCAAAAGGAAAAATTAACATACAAAAACTCAAAAATAAAGCACCATATCCAAGATTAAATATGCATAATACATATACATACCAACACATAATCACTGAAAATCCCAACATAAGGCCACACAAGGGTCCATCTAGACACCGAAAAATAACATACCGATCCATGATAAAATAATCCATGAACCAAGAGAAAATAACCATCTCACAAGAATCAATCATCATAATTAATGGCTTGATGGTGTTAGGCCACACATAAGGTGGAACCATCCAAACAAGACTACAGTGACCCACCTCTTGTTGTATAAGGTGATTAGCCTCCAAGAGACATTCATCACACATAGGTGAGTAGTGGGTTCTAGCTGCATATCAGCCTCACTTACCCCCATCCTCAACATTTCCTACATCTACTTCCTCATATACACTCACCAATTCATTCTCATACGTCCTTAAAGAGGAATCACAATACGACACATAGCTGACATTGAAAACAACAAAGATAGCTAGCTTAGCCACTAAGTTTATCAAGAAGAGAAAATTAAAGTTCAATTTCAACAATAAGGCAAGAAATGTGCACAATATCAACACTAATTCAAATATATAACCACTAGGGTTATAAGAAAATAAGATCACAAGTTGTGGCTAAACCTTCACAATAAAATATAACAAGGTTTTGGCCTTCACAAACAACTAAAAAATCATTAATAACCATAAAGAAAGTTCACAATATTTAAAATTGCACTGTACAACACTGAGTGACTAGGTCTAGCCACCTAATGAGGAAAGAGGAATAAACGTTTGACTATAGTGATAGACCTCATGTGATGCATATAGAGTGAACACATCATCCCCATGACCCAGAGTGTATCCACCACTATCACGTCATCACTCGAAATGGTCATACGCCAGCCAAAGAAGGCACATACTAGTCGTATGCCATGTGGTAGAGTGTCTGGGGGTCCACAGAGGTATGCACATGCAAAACACACCCCACATCGCGATACCTCATGGAGAAGACACACACAAGAGCTCGTTGTAGCTAGAGGTATACATGGATAGGATCTACTCATATGCTACTTAACCAACATGGTCAAGAAAATATGAGGATCCCTCTACAAGTGTTTGAGGCCCCATAACGCTCATCACACAAGTAGGCTATCAAATAAAATATCATAATTCTCCTTCACGTGTCTAAGAATGTGGCATTGTGTAACATGAAATCATCACGATCACTATGTCAGAACATTAGTGGGGTGTGGTATCATATCTACTGCATCATGTCGGGACATGTGTAGATACACTGAGTATACAATACAATACAATAATATCAATATGGGGCTATCGAGCTTCACCCCTCATGCAGACGAGGTTTACTCGCTATGCCATATCAACGTCCCTAAGGATGGCCAGACATACACTAACAACCTATGTTGTACTCAAAATTGTGGAGATTAAGTTAACACATGTGGATCAAGTATCCTAATCCATCATAAGGGAAAGTAGTGGGTACGATTCCTCGGGATTGGTTGAGCTAAGATGCTTTGCACCACAATATATCTACACTACACACTCCACCCAAGGAACTTGTGACTGCTACTATCCCTTCATGGATTGAAGGTCTAAAGCACCAAAAGAAAAATAATTTATGAACTAATTTTGGTTACTCTTATATATAAGTTTCAACCTCACATGGGTTGGCCCTCACTGAAGTAAAAAACATGCAAACACACATAATGATATGGTAAATTCCATACCAAAGTCCAACTTTTCGTAAAGGATGGGTACTAGGTAACACCATCACATGGATACACAAAGCAAGTATGAAACATTCACAACACTCAAACAAGATACATATATCGGTTACTTACATTGATAGGGGGTACTACTACATACATAATCCCATAAGAATATCAATTTCCATAACCCATCCAACACACATCATTACTTTCCATCTGTAATCTTTTATCTTGTTTCTTTCATGCTAATATTTTCCACAAATTACATCATGCTAAAGTAAAAGCCATGAAAACGTGATCACTTAATAGTTCCACTAAAAAATTCGCAAGGAAAACATAGTGGACTCAAAATACCTAGAGTACCTAGTGTATGAACTTGGGCTATGATACCATGTGTAATGCCCCACCATGAAACCTTAGAGGAAGTTGCAACACAACGAACTTGTAAAAAAATTTATATAAAAAAGTGCATTACTAACAAGGAAGATGCACATCACTATCACAACAACCTCTAAGGTACATGGAAAAGATTACATCTAAAACCAAAACACATACATTACTCATATAAATCATTTAATTAAATTACTAATCATATATTTAAATGCACATAAATAGAAAGGATTAAAGATACCAACTCATAGAAAATGATATAACAAGATCTAGATTACATTAATTTACAAGTAAGATTACAACACTCATTCCCAGAATGAGGTAGATCAAACCTAACTATTACAATTACAATATTCCTCATCGAATACAACTGAGGAGTGAATTAATTACAAATTCCAACTGCAATAATACATTCAAAGAAAGAAACATATCTACAAGAATCACCACGAGCTCTCCAATAGGAAGACCTTGCCATCACGAACTGAAGAAGGGGAACCCAATGGTGTAGGGTGCAAGTTCCTCCCAACCAAGTAGTACCTATAGGACCACCCCCTGTGGTAGGAGATGTTGTGCTTGTTGCACACACGCCCCGTTCAGAATGGGGACCCTCTCTTCCCTCATTTTCCTATCGGGTCCCTTTTGGCTTCACCTCGTTATGCATGTCCTTTTTTGCATCCTTATATGTCAACTCACCCTCCAAAGGTATATTTTAAATTTGACCAAAGTTGACCCCTTCAAAAGTGCTAAATCTGAAGTCAACTCGGGTTTCCCTTGTAAGAATGCCCTTCTGGCATCTGCGGCCCCTTTCAGGTCCGAACCCTTGGGTTTCCCTCTTCAGATTCCCATCCTAAGTTTGCTACTGATGGCATCTGACGTCCAAAATCTTCCTGAACCCTAGATCTCGGATTTTCGCATCTAGGATTCTGCTTGCACTTTGTCGTTCGTCACGGTCGCGGCTAGATGTCTTTCCGGCCACCAGACTCTATGTCGCCCGTTGCCACCTATGAGATTTGAACTCACCAACCTTTTAGACCATCGTACAAAGCATTAACTTAAAGTATTAATGATAGTTTTGGCTATAAAATCGGATTTTCCAGCTATCATTTTCACGTGACTGAGTGATAGAGAAATTTGGAGAGCTCCCAAGCATCCAACATTTTCAACCCCTGAATATGAGCTCTTCTTTTTACGTTTGAACATTCAACACCAGTCCCTTGAGGATTTCAAAGAATATCCGCCGTCCACATGCCTCGTCTTCCTTTTTTGTCAAATTCCATGTTAAAATGTAGTAAAAATGTAAAATGGGGTTAAAATCTAGTAGATTAGTACCCTCCCCTAAAAACCCATGTCTTAAAAAATGAAAAATCGATCGTCTGAGGAGTCAAAATTCAAAATGGAGTCGGACCTCCCCATCACTATTCTTCGCAACAGGTGACCACCTTACCCGGGCCCAGACCTTCCCGTGGCCGTTCGCGCAAAAATTAAACTTAAAACTTCAAAATTTATGTGACCAAGCTCACCTCAGATCTCGGCCTCTGACTTTCCCTTCGCGGGTTTCCATTGTGCCCTTATCATTCTGACTGCCTCCCTTGAGCATCTTTCCAACCCTCAGGCCGCAGTTGCACGAAATTCATGCCGAACTTGCAAAAAAATCGTCAGTCGGCCAAGAAATGAACTATCCCCAGGATCCGATCCTTGGACTTCTGTTCTTGGAATTCCATGCTAACTTTGTCATTCTGACAGCCTGTCTCGAGCATCCTTGTGGACCTCAGACCCTGACCACATAAAGTCAGTTCAAAATTCCAAGGGAGAAACCAAATTCAAGCACAACCCGAACCCCGACCACCGAAATTCCGTCCCCGGAATTTTTTGTTGCTTTTGTCATTTTACACGGCCGTCTCGGGACGTCTTTTTGAGTCCCAGACCCCGGTCCCCCTTTTGCCTTGTGAAAAGTCAGACAAAGAACCAGTGCCCAAAGTATATTTAGAATGCAACCCCCACAATTCCACTTTTGGGATTCCATTCCACTGGCCCCATTTTACACGACGAATTCGAAATGACTTTCCGACCTCCGGGTCCCGACCCATTGTTCGCCGCCTGGCTTTCCAAATTCCTAAAATTCATCTCCGGAGATTTCCCTCCTAAATTCCACTCCCAAATTTCTGCCTCCATTTCATCGTTGTGAATGACTAATCCATGATTGCTTCCTGATGACGGTGGTTCGAGCTCCAGATTCAGGCGTCCGGAGTTCCATCTTCCCTGCATCATTTTAGGTAGCCTTCCTACTACTGATACCTGAATGCTTAGTTGAGGACTCAAATGACCTCCAAATCCAAAATGAACTTTGACCCACTTGCTAAAATTGAGTCTTCATTCACATAAACCCTCAATTGAGCAAATCCAACACCGGGAAACACCTTTGGGAGTTCCATTCCTCATTTTCCCTTCCAAATGGCACTCTACCAAGGGAATTCTGGCCCTAAGAACCCAAATTGCCTTCCTTGCTTTCTAATGATGTTTTATCAAATGTTATGTGATTATAAAATATGAATAACAATTTCAGAGCAAACTTTGATATGTAGGGACTTGTCCAGGGCCGTTTTTTCACATTTAATGTTGCTAATTAATGTCATTTGTGCAAGATTTATGGAATCCGATGCAAAAAAATTTGGTGCTTCCAAGGAGAAAGGGAAAGGAATAGCCAAGGTGCCCCGAGGCAAGGAGGATAAGGATCAGATGAAGTACAAGTTTCAAGGGGTCCCCTTACAATCCAGAATCACCACTCTTTGGAGAGATGTCATGGATATCAATATCGGTCAGGTCGATGTTGATGAATTTACACAGAAAATTAGGGTGAACCCCAAGACAAAAAATGTGAGGTTGATAAGGAGCAATGGAATTGCCAAGGCTGAAGGCTTCCCGCCAGCCTTAGTGGCCCCAAAATTGGTAATGGCATGCATAGAGGCATATCAACTTGAGACACGGACTATAGTGGATCGAGATGGAAATATCCTTGCGAATATCTCCCCATCGGGTATAATGACAACTTTCCACATTCCTGCCTTTAAGAGCATGGAGACCCCCACCATGGAGGAATGCAAAGAGTTATGGGAGTAGGATCCATTGAGATGCAAAAAGCTAATCAATCAGTACTGGTTGGAGGAAAAGCGGGGTAGTGCCGGCAAGCTCCCTCAGGAGCCTTTTCGTAGTGATTTCTTTGAGGATTACGATGACCTCGTGACCTTGCTGAGCCGAGTAATGGGTCTTCCCACTGCGACTTTATTTTAGGAGTGGATGTTCTACTTAATAGAGAAAATTCTCCAAGGTGATGACACTACCTTTTATTGGGGGGAGAAAATCAGTGACTGCTTCCATGAACAATTTACAAGTGTGAAGAAGACCTCCAAGCTCTTCATGACCTCCTACTTGGTGTATTCCCTTGCCAATCAATGACATTATCAGGGATTGACTATGGTACCCAGTGAGACATTGAGGAAAGAGCTCAAGACATATGATAAATACCCTCAACTGCAGTATCGAAACTTCAAGAAGAATTATTGTAGGGTGAATGATGCATTCATCGCGCACATCATTCGATCTCTAAGAGGTGAATTTTAGAGAAGAGTTTCCCATAGTGCCAGAGCCCTCCTCAGGTAATTTTCCTTCCTTTACATACAATTCCCAAAGTTCACGTACATCTGCACCCAAGGATTAACAGAAAGACCAAACACGCTGCCTCGATACCCCAATGACCGGATTATACTCTTGGAGCTGACTTGGCATCTATGGCACATTCATAACATCTTAAGCAGCAAGCATCTGGCAAGTACACCTATCCCATTGGGCTCAGCCAAGGGATGTACAAGATTCATACCTCCGAGTGTGACGGGTACTTAGAAGGGGAGTTGGCCAAATACCACTTCCGGCAATATATAGCTCGACCCCGAATGAACCCATATGGGCATATCATAAAGGTACTAGGATGTGAGTATTCCCACCTCCACAGCATTGAAGATTTATTGGCCAATTGTAAAGATCATCTTGAAGTGCGGTTGCGACACTACATGCGCATGACTTCCCTTTACATGCAGAGAATAAACTTGTGCCCGATTCCTAACTAGCTTGAAGAGGATGAGGACATGGTGATCAATCTAGGATATGATGCCATCACCAATTTACCACTCCCTGCAATTGACTAGAATGAGCGAGAGCTTGACGAGATTGACATACTCACTAAACCCGTCAAGATCCGAACAAAGGCATGGATCAACCAACAGGTGGCTCGATTGAAGCAACAAGGGGTTGCCTTGACATTTAAGGGACTGGAAAGTGAACCAAGTGGCTCCAATGGTGGAGTGGTTTCTGCTACAACTGAGGAAACATCCAAAACCCCACCATCAATCAAAACCAAAAAGAGGAAAGAAGCCAGTGAATAGTTGCCCAAACCAAAGGTTTATGCCTGCAAGGCTTCAAAGGGTAAGCCTTCCAAGAAGAAAAGAAAACAACTGGGGGTGCATAGATGATTTTGATGCCAAAATTTCCACTCCTCGAGCAAGGAAGAGAGGGATCTGACCCGTTGAGGTCTCCATCCGCTGCAATTTCTGCTGTTGTTGCCACCATCCCACATACTTCACTTGCAGTTTCCGCTTGCTCCCCACCTACGGTGGATATCTCTATCCACCTTCCTTCCACCTCTCCAATCATGAAAATTATTCTAGTAGATTCATCCTCTATCACAACCTTGCTGGTCTCCTCTTCCTCTATGTCTCCTTCCCTTCCCTCTATTTTCGTTGCTACATTGCCTGCCCTTAGCCTCCCAGAATCCTTTGTGAAGTACATGCAAAACATGCCATCCGATTTTTCGAGGATGCTTATTAATCCTATCGTTCAAGCTGCAATAGCTTAGCCTATGGACAATGCTCCAGGTCTCCCTCCCCCTACCTAACCGCCAAGAATGAAGGCAACAATGCAGATATCTGATGAACTTGAGTGACAGCAGCTAGAAGCTGCAACAAGGCCAGAGGATGAGGAATTTGAATACCATGAGCACCCTTTGTTTGAACGTCGGGAGATAGATGAGGTAGCCTATGAGTCCTCCAGTGAGAGTAGCGAGGAGCTGGATGCAAAACTAATCAGGGAAACAAATGACCCTGAGCTCAATGCAGAGTGATGCAAGGTAAGCTTGAGAGTTTTGTGGAAGGCAAGGAGCAGGTGAAAGTTTGTTCATTAAAAACTAAAAATGATACAAGGCAGACCCCCTTGAAAGATACAGGGATAGGTGAGGTTGAGACTAAGTTTTGTGATAAGAAAGTCATTGGGATAGAGAGCTTAGAGAGGGAAAAATATGTGAGTGCAAGTGATTTGCAGGGATGGCAAAGCAAGGGCATTGAGGAAAGGATATGTGGTCCACTGAATGGACTAGAGCACAAGGTGCAACAGGTGTTTGAAGGTAAGGATGGCAGACCTACTGGTAAAAAGGTTTTAAAGACTGAGGTTCAAGTGAATGATAAGAGAAAAAAGGATAACACTAAAGAGAAGGATGATAAGAGGCTTGGAGATCATGTGGAGATTGTGATAGGGACAGTTTGGTGTCCTATGAAGTTGATTGAAGACAAAAACCAATCTAATACTAGAAATACAGTGGTAAAGGTGGACAATGAGGTGAAGATAATTGAGAAAGAATCCCAAGGGATGTGGCAAGTGGAGGAGAGTGGATTGGTTGAGGTAAACCAATATGAAAGCATGATGATAGGAGGAGATGAAGAACAATTAGGTTGTGTTTCTGAGGTTGGTAGGATAGGGGTCCTTGAGGAAGAACATAAGAGGCAAGGTGTGGATAGTCAAAAGGATGGGTTACATAGGCCAATGATGAGGCAGGAAGGTAATGAATTAGAAAATACGGTGCAGGTTAGGAACATAGTGGTGAAGGGAGGTAAAGTTCTAATACAAGGCCTTACCATGGGTGAGAAATTTATGACAGTCAAAGGTATGACAATTAGCCATCTAGAGTGGCAAGGAACAATGCAGGGAGATATGAAAAGGTTTGTGATAGTTACGAAAAAATTAGCGAGCCAAGAAGAATGGCATGGGATAGTACAAGAGGTTGTGGGGTTTGAGCAAAAGAAAGTGCAGGTTGTAGTCACCATGAAGGGTGAAAAAGAGGAGAATATGAGAAAAGAGACTAAGTATGAGCATGTGCAGGGCCAGAGGATGGCTAGAGGTAAAGAATATGTTTGGTTCCCTAAGGAGATAGAGTGGAGAGTTAAGTCTGAGATTGGGGCAAGGGTTCCAGGCATAGTGAACCTAAGAATGGAAGTGAAGAGGAAGGTTAAGAGACAGAGTATGAAGGAAGTCATTTGTTGCTTCCTAATCTTGTCGATTCTATTGATGGAAGCTAAGCCAAGGGTGAAGATAAAAGAGCACAGTCTAGATGTGAGTTGTTTTGCATTGGAAGAGCAGAGTAAGAGCATATGGATGGAGACCAATCAGATCATACTGGTGCAGGTCCAAATTAGAAGAGCAAGCATACTGATTGGAAAGATGGACAAGTACAAGCCCAAGGTCAAGATGAAGCAGTTGTATGGACAAAGGAGAGTTTTTCACCATATTTATTTTGCAGGTTCAAAGGTTCCAAGGGACTAGGAACATTTTCAAGTTGGGGTGTATGGTGCAGGAGCACCAACACCTTGTGATGAAATCAATTTAGTTTGAAGGTCTTGTGATTGTCAAGCAATGAGGAAGTTGCAAAATATGTTGAAATTTGAAGAATTGTAAATCAAATGTCATAATGATAGGAGAGGTCTAGGTGGGTGTCATGTTGTAATGTCATGGTGTCAATAAGCCTAGGTGGTAGACTAGCTTGAGGTTTGATGGTTTATTTGAGAATAAGGTCTCCATTACCATTTTAAATGTATTAGAAAGATTTAATAGATCATTTAGGATGAGTTTATAAAGACAAGTTGCCATAGGATAGTGATTAAAGGGCAAATTGGCAAAATTGTCATCTTAGAACCTAATTAATGGGTGGTTATGGTAGTTGAAAGCCCCAAGAGGTAGTTTCAATGTGGTAACATGATATATTGTTGTAATATCTTGAATGAGAGGTTGTTGAACAAGTTTGGAAAGGGTTTAAAAGAAGAAGTTGCTGTTTTTTGAGTTTTTCATAAAGAAATTGCTGATCCCGTACATTGTACGGCCTGTACATGTTTTTCCACACTCCAAGCCTATAATGGTTGGATAGATAATTGAATAACCTTTCTTTATGCATTTGAATGGTGTGATTTCATTAAGAATTGAGTGAGATATCCCCATTTTACTATCAGGTGGTCTCAAACACCATGTTTTCCCTATTTTCCTGAACTTTGCAGGATTGGTATGGATCCGTACGGTATATTTTGGCTCTAAAATTATTGTGAAAGTGTAGATATATGAGTTAACTTTCAAATACATTTGATTTGAGGGTTTGAACATTCATATTAAGGGAGAAATCATTGTTTTTCTAAAACCGCTCTATTTTGGTGCAAATTGGTGGTTTGAGAGTATTAAAATGAGTTTTTAGGGAATTCCACCTACTGTAGCCATTGTGACTCAGTGGAATGACCCAATTTGATGTATTATAGGCTTTAAAATTCTATGGAGGACTGAAGGAGTGTGTATGTGGGTTTGGGTGTTGCCTTAGGTTGAGTTTGAGTGATTTTCCTTATGAAAGTGAGTAACTAAAGGGTGGTTTATGAGTTTTGTGGAGAGAATGAACTATGTAATGAATTTTTAAGCTTGTGCAGGTGAAATTAAGAGTGGCTGAGTTTGTGGAAAGGATTGAGAGGTCTAGAAAACAAGAATTTGAATAAACCCTACTCTTTAGGCTTGTGGAATGAGGGTTTTGTAGAGCAGCAGATGAATGAAGGGATATGCTTTTGAAAGTTGGTGAAATAGGCTATTGGATACCTATCTTTGAGGTCTGAATAGTCATCCTTGTCTGGTTGTAAGATTGAGGGATACTTACTTTGAGAAAGTGACCTATTTAGGCCTAGTGGGACTTGATGGGGGTTTGTGGTTGTTTTGGGAAAATGAAGGTGAAACCCTCTTGAGGGTGAGTTGATGTCCATGAGATTGGAGTGGGGTTCTTGGTTGAGAGTTGAAGTCTCTATTTTGTGAGTGATCTCCACCCAGCCTCTGCATCAGACTTGGACATGAATAGGAGATTTCTGCTCTTGAGACTGAAGGCAGCAAGTCTCCAAGTAAAGGGCATGGCTAAACCCTAGAACATGATGAAGAAGCATCCCTCCATGAAGATGAGCAAGAGGAGAAGCCCAAAGAGAATGAACACAATCAAAATGAAGAAGAGAGGGATGATGAAAGGGAAGATCCATCCAAACAACAGTTGCACACCAAGTCCCCCACTAAACATGAAACACTCAAATAGGACTCCAATGAGGAGAAGGGTGATGCGGGAACCGATAAGAGGTCTCTTATTGTCAAAGCCATTGAGCTTGAGAAAGAGGATAGGAGGAATAAAGGTGAATCACCCAAGGAAGAGCCCCAAGTACCTAATTGGATGGAGAGGCAATTGAAGCAAAAGACTCCCACCCCAAAAGATACTAAGGCAAGGTTGGAAGCCATACTGGCCAAAGCACAGATAAGCACCAAGAAAGAGAAAAAGCCAAAGATCAGATTGAAGGTGACCATGGATACCTCTGGATCTAGGGTGGTACAAATAGAAACATCGATGGTTGGAGAGCAAGGATAACTTATAACGTCTCCACCATCATATTGGGAGTAGCCACAAGGGAGCCAAAGGTTGACCACCTCCAGGAATCAGTTGCAATGGTGGCACATCTTATCCAATAGGATAAGGTTTCGAAGGAGGAGTTGAAGGCATAAGTGGCCAATCTAATGACCTATATTTAGCAGTGGTCATCCCAAAATGAGGAGCCCACTAGGTCATCAACCCCGCCTCAGCTACTATCTCAAGAGAAGATCAATAAACTAGAGAAGAGAAGAAACTTGGATAAGACTACGGAAAAAGAGTTCTGGTAGGTCTTAGACATGGGAAACACAGGTATCAACTTGGTTGTCCAGACAACAAATAAGTTCTTGGAAGTAAAGAGAACTCTTGAGGGTATGAGGAAGGTCTACGAAGGGTTCCCATGGAAGTACAAAGCAACCTACCCAAAAATTGGTGCTATACTCACATTGTCGAGCAAGGTCTGGGAGAAGGACCTTGCCCTCAAGGATGATGACCACTGGATAGTGGATGTGTTGAAGTGGGACTTTGACCATCGAAAAGGAAAGCTGGAGCAGATTCTGGAATGGGTAGTTCCAGATATCGAATGGGCCAGGGAGACCAGAGAAGAGTGCGCTCGGTACCTTAAGCTAATGACGGGGTATGAGCTGCCCGTTGTCAAGATAAATCTTGAGAGCATAAAGCCCCACTTCTTAAAGAACATGGAAGATGGGATGTCAGCTGAAATCACACCAGACATCATGAGTTTTGTGGCCCGAGCCTTCGCCCAGTCAGAAATTTTTAGAGATAATGCTGCCAAATACGATGATGACCTATATTTAGCAGTGGTCATCCCAAAATGAGGAGCCCACTAGGTCATCAACCCCACCTCAGCTACTATCTCAAGAGAAGATCAATAAAATAGAGAAGAGAAGAAACTTGGATAAGACTATGGAAAAAGAGTTCTGGTAGGTCTTAGACATGGGAAACACAGGTATCAACTTGGTTGTCCAGACAACAAATAAGTTCTTGGAAGTAAAGAGAACTCTTGAGGGTATGAGGAAGGTCTACGAAGGGTTCCCATGGAAGTACAAAGCAACCTACCCAAAAATTGGTGCTGTACTCACATTGTCAAGCAAGGTCTGGGAGAAGGACCTTGCCCTCAAGGATGATGACCACTGGTTAGTGGATGTGTTGAAGTGGGACTTTGACCATCGAAAAGGAAAGGTGGAGCAGATTCTGGAATGGGTAGTTCCAGATATCGAATGGGCCAGGGAGACCAGAGAAGAGTGCGCTCGGTACCTTAAGCTAATGACGGGGTATGAGCTACCCGTTGTCAAGATAAATCTTGAGAGCATAAAGCCCCACTTCTTAAAGAACATGGAAGATGGGATGTCAGCTGAAATCACACTAGACTTCATGAGTTTTGCAGCCCGAGCCTTCGCCCAGTCAGAAATTTTTAGAGATAATGCTGCCAAATACGATGATGACTAGAAGAAGCTCATCAACAACTCCTAGGAATGGAGCTATTAGATTTTGCAGTCGGACATCATGGAGATGGACATCTTCCAGCCACTGATCTTGAGTTTCATGGAGTATGCAGCTTCAAAGAAGCGTGAAGGCAACCCTGTCATCGATGAAGAATTCCTCAAAGAATAGATACGACAAAGGGCAAATAGCTAAGGGACGAAATTGCTACAGTGTTGTCACTAAATGAAAAAATAGGGAAAAGACAAGAAATGTTTTATAAATGAAATATATTTGGGGCTAGGTGAAATCCTAGTGTAAAGGGAATCTTAGCCACATAATAGAATCAAATCTTGGCCACTCATTTTTCTCTTTGAAAACTATAAATAGGGCTCTCCTCCTCTCAGTTTAAGAGAGTTGAGTTGTTGTAAAGGCATGCTGTAGAAAATATAATAGAAAATAAGGTCATCTTTTGGTGTATTTTTGGTTTCTTCACATGTTTCATGATTCTTCTCCCTTTAGTTAAAATCTTGCTTCAGGTTGCTTTGTTGTTGTAGTATCCTTTGATTAACTTTGGTAGACTTAGTATGTTGTCTTTGATTGTGAAATTTACTACAGTGTGTATGCTTTCCTTGTCCATACTTTTGGTCACTTATTGTTGGTAGGTGACTGTGTAAAGTTAGTCTGGACTTTAATTTCATAAGTTGCTCATTAAAATTTATCTTTATTCACATTTACATGGTGAATGAATGATGAATACCTGCGGTCCTTAGAAGATGGCATAGGTTTCATGACATTGTGAGAATCCAAATTTAGTGAAATCCTTTTTAAGGAAACTGTCCATAGCAGGAACCTCCATGATCACTCTTCATCAATAGTTGTAGGTCCTAGAACCATCCTTCTTCCTCACCCTTTTTTCCTTTTCTTTTAGAAACAATTTTTGGTAAGGTTCATTGCACATTGTAAAGCCAAATCTAATGAAACAATGGAGTCTGAGACTGCTGTCTGAGCCTACAACGAAGTTTAGTAAATTCATATCTAAAGAACTCCATTTGTTGACCCAATCCCCTACAGCTTTAACCACATAAGACTGCCTTGTGATTCCAGAAAAATCTCATCAAACAAGTGATATATTCCAAGAATCATCATGGCCTAACATCTGAGAGACCTTGGGATAGTGTTCTGTGATTGGATTGTGGAAGATTGACTTTCAAGAGAGGTAATGCACTCACATATTACCTATGTTGTGAAGTGCATAAAAACACCAATCAACAGAACTGGTGCTAGAAGGAGGGAACAAAGGTAAAGCTAGATCGAATTGGGTCATTCTCCCTTGAGATATTCCACTGAGTCTTGAGGTCTACACAAAACAAGGGAGAGTTTCAAGAATTATAGCCCCGTATCCAAGCTAAAGGTGCTAAACGAAGGGAACCATCCATCCCCGATTCGCCAAAGCAGCTCGTTGCTCTTTCACCTCCATCTTTTCCACCTTCACTGGTAGCGCCACCTTCCTCTCATCTAATCCATACAACCTTTCAGGTTGCCACTCCATCTGGGCTAAACATTTCCTTTCAGCTGAACAAAGTCGCCAGCCCTACTGCTGCCTCATCAGTTGTTTCCATCTTATCACAGTTATAGACCAATCTAGCATAACCACCTCTATCGCCCTTTCCAATGGCGTGGCTGGGTAATAACCCATATCGTCTCACCTTCAACCCTTACCATGATATTCCAAAGAATCTCAAGAATTTTTGCACGAAGTTCAACTCTCAGGATCCACAGATGACAACCGAAGAGCATGTCAATATTTTTTGAAATTTCCCTAAAGACTATGCAAATTATATATGAATATGTGGCTTGTAAACTCTTTCCCTACTCCTTAGGGGAGGAGGCATTCTACTGGTACATCAATTTACCAACCAAAACTATCAACATATGGGATCTTCTGAAGAATGCATTTCTGTAGAAGTTCAAGATACCGGTCAACCCCATAGATTTGTATCGACACTTCATGTCGGTTCAAAGGGAAATCAATGAACTGATCAACTTGTTCAATGACCGCTTCCACAAAGTGTACACTCGGCTGTAGGCCCCATACATTTTCAATGATGTTGTCCTGCCTGTTTACTATGCAGTGTTAGACAACCTCATTTCAGCCCTAGTTAAAATAATGAGACCACCGCCCGCCCGATTGGTCGATGCATACACTGAAGCCATTATAGCCAGCATATATTTGGGGCAATAAATTTTTGGTCCACTACCTTCTCTTGGGAAAACAATGCATCTGACATAGATATAGGAGCTCACGCAAGCCTTGCAGCATTAGACGCCCCTGTTGAATCCAATACCCCAGTTACCTATGGTTTTGCATCCTGGGCAGCCAATGAATCAGGCGTATCCGGTAACTCACTACCTGTTGCTCCAGCAGCAACAATCACATTCACAACAACCCTAGGTGCTTGCATACCTTCATGTCATGAAATTTTCACCCGCTTATCAGAATCAACTGGTGGCACAGCCTGTGTTCCTTCAGAATGTCGCACCACAACCAAACAACATCGAAAAGGATAGAATCGATGAGCTCACATAAATTATCAAGAAAATGTCAACCAAAATGACATACTTAAGGAATCGAAACAACCAGCTGCAGGCATCACAAAAGAGTATCCAAGCCAACCTTAACAGGAAAAACCAAGATCAACATGAAAATCAGGACAATCGGGATGCTAGCATGTTGTCGGGGTAGAATTATGATAGAAATCAGAACTTTGATAGAAGGCCCTTCCAAAGGAAAATCTGGACATGGAATACCTGCCCCAACAATGGCAGTGTTCCCATGCCTCTTGATTAGCCCAACAACAACAACAATGAAAACCCTGCAAGCAGAGTTTACTTGGTAGAGGTTGCTTTATCTCGTTGGTGCCGCATTCACAAAACAAGTCACCATTCTAAACTAGATTGTCCAGAATTCCATACTGCTGCCAAGATTTTCCAGGTAGAAGTTCAGAATGCAGTGGAAAATTTGGGGTGTAGAGACATCATCCCATTCAACCCATATGATTCCTCGGTACTGGTGTTGAACCAGGCTCCTTTCCCAAGGGAAAAATGCAACACGCTAGAACTAGAGGGTGTCAAGTCAAGTGACAACAATAGGGCGGAAGAGGTAAGTTCCAAAATTCCTTTAGCTCAGCTTTTCATTTCAGTAGATAATGGTCCCAAGGATGACGAAGAAGAGCCTAGGGAGGATGAAGTCCAAATGTTTCACCAGCAGACCACCCCTTATAACCTCAGAAATAGACAAGCTAGAGGTCCTTTTACGACTTCCACACCTCTCGATCTGAATGCAAATAATAACTCAGGTTTTCCCCATACACCTACGCGGTACCTCACCAAAAATAAATAGCAAAACAACAGCCAAAGCCAAGTCACTAGCTCCTCCCAAAAATTTTCCCATGATCAAGAGATTGAGCAGATGGGGGAGTACATTGCTGAGGAATTCAAAAGGGTGAATTTAAGTGTATCCACATTTGAACTTCTAAAGGTGCCTACCATTAGGAATGCCTTTTTAAGAATGATAAATGGGGCTCCACCACAGGGGTCAACTCAGGAAGCTCCAGTAAAGAAAGTTCCTTTTGGTGATCAACAAAATGAGCCAGTTGTCAGGCAGATTTTCAATGGCAAGGTTGACCCGCCACCAAGTCAGCAAGCAAATAAGTAGCCCGATAGGCCCGCTAATCAGGTACAAGCCCAAGGCAAGGGCAGTGAGAAAGACAACAACCAATTTGCTCAAGTGGACATATCCGGAGGATTGTTTCAAGGGAAATTCAAAACTCCTTCCTTTCTGACCACCATCCGCGTGTTCGAAAAAAACCTCCACAATTGCTTGCTTGATTTAGGAGCCTTAGCCAATGTTATGCCCTTGAGCATGTGCAAAGCACTCAGAATAATGCCAACTCCTTCCCAATGAAAGGTGACACAACTTGATAAAACCAAAATCAGCCTAGTGGGGGAGATCAATAGAATACCTATGCAAGTTGTTGTTGGCCCCTAGATCTAACAGACCATTGAAATTTTGGTAGCTGATATCCCAGATACGTATGGTATAATCCTAGGAAGGGATTTCATGAGGGCAATGAACGAATATGCTGCCACTGATTACTCTCACATGTGGCTGCCATGGAAAGGAATGGCCAATCAAATTTGGATTGACAGAGAACCACATATGAGATTTATGATCATTGAGTACAACAACATGAACGAGGTGTTGTATGCTGAAACAAGTGTGAGAAATTTTTCTCCAATGGTGTATCAAAATGAATAGGAATACCTTGAAGAAGAAGGAACGAGCGAGGTTTTCCTCATGCTATACAACCCGCCTGCTAATTTGACCAACGTATCTCAGAGCATCGAAGCCTTGGTAGAATCTGACAATGAAGAGTCAGGAGAGGATTATAGTCTTGGATTGCTTGATGATTTCTAGGATTTCATGGAGAAATGTGTTCAAGACCATTTGAGCTTGGGAACTCGAGTGAACTTCCAGGAACTCTTGCTCCCTGATTGGTGTAGGGTACACAATGCTACTCACTTAGAATTTGACTATTGCCTTGGTCAAGTAGCAATTAAACACGTTAAAAAATAGGTGGCTCCAATGGAGAAAACAGGATCTGCACTGCGCAAACAAACCTATTCCATCCTTGTCCCCCCTAAAGCAGTTGCTAAAATGATGGCCCCATCGAAAGTGGAAGTCAAAGTTTCTTGTGCTATGTCCAAGGATTCTCCTAGATTCTGGACGTTGCGCTTCGATGGGTCTAAATCCAAGCATGGAGCTAGGGCAGGGTTCGAGCTAACCAATCCCAAAGGTTAATCAGATTTTGTTGCTCATAGAATACAATTTTATTGTACTAAAAATGTAGTAGAGTACGAAGCTTTGGTCTTGGGCCTATTAATGGCATTGAGAAAGGATGTAAAAATTCTCCAAGTATATGGAGATTCAAAGTTAGTTATAAAACAGGCCAGGAAGCTTTATTTTTGCTATGATCGAAGACTCACTAACTACCGACACCGTGTATGGGATATATTGGAAGGGTTGGATTCCTTTAAAATTCAATTGATCCTATGCACTTAGAATCATATGGCCAATGCCTTGGCATAGGTAGCAAGCACACTACAACCATTATCCCTATCTGGCCTCAGAAGATTCACGGTGGAGCTCACCTCTGTTCTGTCAATATCGAATAATGTAGCTAATTTCTAGGTATTCAATGATGACAAATGTATCTTGAATTTTATCACTAGTTCGGATGTGTTTTCTACACAGATAGTTGATGAGGTCAAACCTCAAGAGGCGGACCTAGATATTGAGGGGATTATCAACCTAAAGACCAACACCATCCCTAGGGGAATGGTTCAATTAGAGAGGATCTTTGACCTTGATCAGATGAGAGACCAGGCTCAAAAAGCTGAGAAAGATACCTTCAGCGGCCAATGTGACACTTACAACCTAGGAACGACTGGAAATGCCAAGAACGTGTTCATAGGCAAGGTGTGCACTCCTAAAGAAAGAAAGGGGATTATTGAAGCACTATGGAAGTATCACGATGTCATTGCCTAGAGCTATGATGATCTCAATACATATAACACATCGATTATCACACACACTATCCCTCTCAGACCAGATGCAAAGTCGTTTCGATAGCAGCATCGCCCTGTCAATGCTTTACTAGAGCCAATAATATATAAGGAAGTACAAAAGTTGTTGTCACCCAGGATCATCTTTCGAGTCAGACACTCCACATGGGTAGCGAATTTGGTTCCTATTAGAAAGAAAATTGGGGAAATCAGATTGTGCATGGACCTCTGTAATCTGAATCGGGCCTCAAAGAAAGATAACTATCTCATAACTTCATTGGACGAGGTGTTACAGGTAGTAAATGACTCCTAGATAATGTCCTTCTTGGATGGATATTCGGGATATAACTAGGTTAGGGTGCAGTACAAAGACCGACACAAGACAACATTCACCACCAAGTGGGGAACTTTCATGTATAGAAGAATATCGTTTGGGCTAATCAATGCTAGTGCCACTTTCTAGTGTGCCATGGATATTGCATTCAAGGACCTGATAAGAAAATGCATAATCATCTACATGGATTATTATATAGTATTTTCAAAACAGCGGGGTAATCACGTTGCTGACTTATGCAAGGTCTTTGAAAGGTGTCGCTCATTTGGGGTTACCCTTAACCTGAAAAAGTGCATCTTTGGGGTCACTGAGTGGAAGCTCCTTGGACATGTCTTGTCAAAGCGGGGAATTTCTATTGACCCCAAACATATCCAATCCATTATGAAAATCCAGTTGCCAGGTAGCAAGAAGGAATTAATTTTCTTTTTTGGAAAGATTAACTTTGTCCGCAAGTTCATCACTGGCTTCACGCAAATAGTCAAGCCACTCAATGCTATGCTGAAGCAAGATGGCAAGATCAAGTGGAATCTTGAAGCAAAGCAGGCTTTTGGGGAAATCAAGAAAGCAATTACTAACGCCCCTATGTTGGTCAGCCCCAATTACCTAAAGCCCTTCTACATATACTCCTTTGCTTCGGATCATTCTTGCGCCAGTATCTTGATGCAAAAGGATGACGAGGGGAGCGAACATCCGATCACCTTCATGAGCACCCCCTAAAGGATGTTGAACTACGCTATCATAACATTGAAAAATAGTCTTATGCCCTTGTTAAGGGATTCAAAAAATTTTGGCATTATATCTTATGCAACAAGGTATTTGCTATAGTTCTTGACCCCGCACTGAAAACATTACTTATACAGAACGAGTTAGGGGAACAAAGGGAAAAATGGATCGCATTGCTGTAGGAGTATGACATGGAAATCTAGCCGATGAAGCTAGTAAGAGGACAAACACTCATCCAAACAATGGAAAAGGTAGTTATTGATGTTGGACCTGAACTCACAGTACAACAGTACCATCTGGAGGATGTCTACCTAGGAGAATGGTACGATGACATAGTTTATTACTTGTTGAATCATAAATGTCCACCTCATCTGTAGGGAGTCCAAAGATGAGCCCTTAGACTGAAAATCAGCAGCTATATGTTACAAGGCGCCATTTTGTACAAAAGGAATCATGAAGGTATCTATTTGAGATGCTTGGGTAAGGAGGAAGTTCATCGTGTTCTTAAGGAATTCCATGACAAGTTTGGAACCGGTCATGGTTTGGGTCTATCAAGTGCACACCAAATATTGAGAGTTGGGTACTATTGGCCCACCATTTTCAAGGATGCTCATGGTCACGTTCATACCTACCACATGTGCCAGACTATTTCTGCCAGAGAAAGGAATATTGTTGCCCCATTGCAACCTATTATGGAGGTAAGACCCTTCACACAATGGGCTCTCGACTTCATTGGTCTGGTAAGCCCTCCATCATCTGCTGGACACGGGTACATTCTAACCACTTCTGATTACTACACCAGATGGACAAAGGCAATAACTTGTACACAATGTACAACTAAAGTAGTAACTAATTTCTTAGAAAGTTTTATCTTAAATCGCTTCGGCTGCCCATATGCTCTGGTATGCGATAACGGCCCTCGATTTTCTTCATTGAAATTCATGAGCTAGGCCTTTGACTATAGCGTTGCCCTCAAATTTTCATCTAATTATTATCCTCAAGGCAATGCTCTTGCTTAGTCAACCAACAAGAACTTGATCACGGTGATCAAGAAGCTACTAGATAGGAATCCCAAGGATTGGCATACCCAACTTCATTTCGCCCTTTGAAGAGATCACACCCATCACAAGGTTTCCCTCAGAGATTCCTCATATCATCTAGTTTATGGCCTAGAGCTCATCTTTCCCATACACTTGA
>CM021101.1:650308154-650574855 GCA_007115665.2 Sequoiadendron giganteum | reverse complement strand
ATTGATATATTCCAAGCATCGTCATGGCTTGACATCCGAGAGATCTTGGGATAGTGTTCTGCAATTGGATTGTGGAAGTTTGTCTTTCAAGAGAGGTAATGCACTCATGTATTACCTATGTTGTGAAGTGCATAAAAACACCAATCAACATGAGGGAGTAACAAGGATAATAGGAAAGACCATTTACCACTAGATACAGACCACATAAAACTAATATTATCATAAACTAGTGCACAATCAACTCAAAAGTACAATGCTTCAAGAGTTAAAAAAATTGTCACACTGGTGTACCATACATACTGCTAACCTACGAGAAGTGTCACACAAGTTACCTGAGTTACCTATCAGATATTTCCAGATCTCGACCCCCATCAAGCTTCACTCTCCTACTATCAACACATGGAACATAACCACTCCAAACTAGGGAGGAGACAAACAACCAAACCACTCCATATAAAGGGGGAACAAAACATCGCTGTTCGTGGAAACCAGGTGACCCACTGAAAATGACAATCCTCACTACCATAGGGAATTACAAAAGACAAGACCATGAAATATAGCTCGCAAAGTTAACATATCCCAATAGGAATATCTACAGCTCTCAAGCACGTCATAAAGGAACAATAGTTTTATATTCATAGTATTATAATCTAACACCAATTTACCTACAAACAACAAAATAATCAAATATAACTTGCATATCCAAATTTTTCCCAATTTTAACAAATTAATTACAAAAATATTTTCAAAAAGAGAAGAACATAAATTTATCTTATACCCCAATTTCCTCAATTACTTAAAATATATGTTTCCCCAAATGAATTTATATCATTTAAATAAATTATAAAAAAAAATCTCTTCTAAAACACATCATTTTAAATTCATCTAATACATTCCTTAATTAAGATAAAACATCTAAATATAGAATATTCTTATATATATGTATACATATCTAATACATATACATATATATATAATCATTTTAAATATTTATATATTTATACCTTGCTTATTCTTTATATCAAATTGTAAAAAAATATATATATATAATTATATATATGCTAACTTATATACGTTATATATTAATTAAATAATTATTTAACAAATGAAACCACATATGTAAAATATATATACATATATATATATATATATAATATATATACACATGCACATATATATATATTAACAAATTACTTTAAAAAAAAAAATTGCACGCTTCCATTGTGTTGCAACTTCCTCTAGGGTTTTGTAGTGAGGCATTACAAACTATGCCTATAAGGCAATAATCTATGCTTGTTGTTGTTGTGAAGGCACCCCAATCTGTACATGTTATTGTGCTACAACCACCAAGGTATCATTGCATCCCTCACATCAAATGCTTAGCCTCCTCCATCTCCATCTCCACCATCATCTCCTTCTCCATCCCCACCCATGAATTTCTCCTCCTCCTATTTGTCACCCCTCCGTCTCCTCCCTCTAGGTGACCTCTCCTCATCATCCAATGCTAGCACTGGCTCATCAAGACTAGATAGTCTAGGAAATGGATGTGTGCCGAAGTAATATGCATAATCCTATGACATTGTATCCTTTGTAACCTTCGAATGATATGCCCACATCATGGGTTGTAGCTCGTAATACTCCTGGCATGCTACATCATAGGAGAAAAGGGCCCCCCACTTTGGTATATCCTAGTGCCTGCTAGCATATGTGGCCACTCCCTGGGGCATGCCATGCAGTTTGCCATATTATTGGTGTGCACAACCTAGAAGAAACCTCTCAATAATGAACTATGTTTGCCCAATAAAAAACCTAGTTGTGCACACATACAACATCTATAACTGATCCTCTACCCATTTCTCACAATCTAGGTATAATTTGGCTGCCATGTCACAATGTAAAGATTATCCAATACTTGGCCTCGGTACTCTAATTTTCCCAGATTATGTTGGATAATGGGGCCTCTATATCCATATACATATAGCCTACCAATCAGTCGAAACTTGTCTTTAACTGGTCAAGTAACAACTATGTGGTCCCATGCCAAGATCTTATGTAATGTCACCTCGACTGATACATTGGAATCTCCAAGATAGACTACCTAGTGCTGATCATGATATAGATGTGTTATCATGCATGAACCCTGCCATATCCAGTCCCCTATTAAATCATCTGCTCTAAAGTCTGACCCCACCCAAAAGATAGTCCCTTCGACCTACGATTAGGACATAAGAAACCACCAACAAAACCAAAAACTACAAAAGGTAATGGGGCATAACTCTCGCACATCTCCTTCCAGGGTATTTCATACCCGTTGATTTGGTCATTAAGAAATATCCTCCAAAGGGCATATGTCCCACCCTACTCTGTATGATCATATATGACTATGTCTCCTACCACAAGAATCCGTAGAATTCGGTATACATCCTCTAGTGTCATGGTCGTATTTTCAGTAGACAAGTGAAAGGTTTTTTGGTTGCTATACCACCGCTCTACTAAGGTTGTTAGTAGTGTTCAATTAATCCTAGCCTAGGTCATATTAATCAAATGGTACAACCTACATCCGTCAATGAGATCCCACTCCGCTTGACTCAAGTAGGAAATTATCTCCCAAGTACGTGGGAACTTCTCCCAAGACATTAGGACTCTTAAATCACTCTCCTATCACCATCAAAAATCACAAATTCAATCAATCAAACATCAATCAACCTATCAATCTATTAATGCACCTCGCCTACCATGAGGTCAATCAAACAATATATCATCATGTACCTCACCTATTATGAGGTAAATCATCATCAGTCAATCATCGATCCTCACCTATCATGAGGTCAATCATCATCAATAAATCATTGAATCTCACCTATCATGAGATCGATCATCATATAATCTATCAAAATCATCAATCAATATCAACTCAAAGTCTGACATGATCGAAAAACATTCAACACAAGGAGAAATATTAAAATTCCTCATTTCTAGCATGGATGCGCATAACAACACTTCTATGCGCCAAAACAGCAATGTGCTAGAAAATTTAATCTATGTGCCATAATAGGTCGTGCATGCGCCAATTCAACGCATGCACCAAAATTTTGCATCAATGCGCCATAACAATGCATGTATGTGTTACTTTGATGAATGTGCTACTTCACCTAGTAGATGTGATAAATCATGCAACCTATGCTCTTAAAGACCTATGTTCCAAAATAGACAATTGATATGCTACATCGGGTCATATATGTGCTAAAACTCAAATTATATGTGCTAAAATAGGTCATGCATGCAATCCTTTATCCTATGGATGCGCTAAAACAATTGAGCATAAAATTCAAAATTTTAAAAATGCAAAAAAATTAATTCAAAATTCATCAAAAAAGAGGTTTTTAGATATTTGTATCGGAGGTCCATATGTTTTCAAGCAATTGTATCATTGTCCATGCTCGAATTGATGAGTTTGAATCGGGATCGCCATTTTTGTCCAAGTGGTCACAATTGCTCAATAGGGAAAACTTTAGTGGCAAATCTTCACCAATTGTCGAATAATAGAAATTGGGACCTCCAAAAATGGCGAATAGTGCAAGCTAAAAAGGAGATTGAATCGCTAAGTTTTTTTAGAAAAATAATTTTGTCTTGATTAATTCGTCATAAAAACGATGCGTCATTGGAAATTATTCACCAGTAGTTTATACCATAATTAAAAATATTAATTATATTTGCCAGTAATATTATATTCCTCCAATCAATTTTGGGGTAATATCACCACTAATAATAAGATACTATTTAATTTTAGGGATACTTTAGTAGCTTAGCCTTGAATATGTTTATCTATTTCCATTGATTAGATTTTTAATTAGGTGCCTGTGATTTGATTCCACGACCTAATATGCATGTGCCTTTTCAAAGGCTTGTTGAGGCCCAAAATTTGTTTTAGGCCACACGATTAAATCTAATCGTGTGGTCCAAAATGAATTTCGGGCCTCAACAAGCCTTTTAAAAGGAACATGTGTATTAGGTTGCGGAATTAACTCACAACCATCCACTTAAATAGCTAATCGATGGTAATTTTTTTAGTTTTCATTTAGTCCACATATGTATTAGGCCATGGAATTAACTCACAACCATCCGATTAAATAGCTAATTGATGGTAAATTTTTCAGTTTCCATTCAGTCTTATTTTTAAAGTGATATTTTTAATGTGTTGCCCCCTCGACCCCCACAAGGGGCCTCTGCCCCCTTGACCCCCACAAGGGGCGCTGCCCCTTGACCCCGCCTGTGGCTACCGCCCCCGGGCCCCTACTTCAATATTACAAAAAATAAAAATATATGGGGGAACTGTGCCAATCAATTATGCAAAATTCTAAAGGAGAGATTAGCCATTGTAATTAATCTTTTTAGTGATTATGCGCTAGGATTCACCAATGTCATTATTATTTTTACCAATTATTCTTTAAGATTCGCCAAGATTTTACAACTTTTTTTAATAATGTGTATAGATTCGCTAGGAAAATTAATAGTTTTTTCAAACAATAAGGAAAGATTCACCAAGATTTTACACCTTCACCGAGGGGGGGGTTTCTTAAAGTTATCCTTGTTGCTCAATATCTCAAATTTTCAAAATCACAATGCACAAATGCGTTTCTTTTTCACTTACAATTTTCTGGAGATAAATAGACACACCATCATCAAATTCAAAAATCATTAAAATATTATCAAAAAATCATTGAATCATCAAAATTTTCAAAAATTCAAAAATCATTAAAAATTCAATAAAAAATCCCCAATTTATCTCTCAAGGGGGCATACATCAATCATCACTGAAAAATCAACGTCTAGGGCATGTCAAAAAATTTATCATCATGGTCTGAATTTTTTTTCTTTGAAGCAATGAGTTTGCACACATCACTTCAAAGCGAGGCAAAATGTATACACCTAAAAATGGTCTAGAGCATAAATTAATTAAATATTAGTTATTTAATTTACTAATCTTAATTCCTCTACTTTATAAATAAATTGATAAATTTATTTGTATAGTTCACACCTTTAATTCTTCTATTCAAAAATCATCTTTCCTCTTGAAGTAATTAAATACACAAATTTAAATAATTTTTTATTTGATTATTTCCTTTCCTTAATTAAATTTGAATTTTTAATTCAAATTTGTCACATTTCTCCATAATTTCCTAACTTCCTCCAAATCACCATCCACATCATCACATGTCACATGATTTCATTTATTTCTAATTTTTAAATTAGAAATATTCATCTAACCTCCTAACCTCCTTAGAGATACATGGCTCCTCTTTCTAATTGACGCTCTTTGACACTTGGATGATTTTCCTTTCCAAATGGAGCAGCCTTCATGAATTCCTCTAGCCTCTTTGTGCTCCATCGTTAATCTCTTAGGATCACAATCTTGATAGTCCATCTCTGCCACCTCACTCAAGGCTTGAAGAAATTTATAAATAGGAGATCATTCTACAACTTTTCAACAAGGATTGGATCATAAAATTATGTTGTAGAAATTACCTTAGCAATTAAGAGAAATTAATAGAATTTTAGAGTTGCATATCATTTAGTATTGTTATCATGGAAATTTTAGTTTGTAGAATTTCAGTGTGGCATTAGTTTTTATCATAGATTTTTCATTTAGATTTGCATTATATCAATAGCAATAATCTTAGCATCATTTACATAGCAGAAATCTCATATTTCATTTAGCTTCTGAATACCAAAAATACCAAAAATACCAAAAATATGTTATTGTAGGCATGTAGCTTTGCATTTCACAAAATCTTCCCATTTCTTAGGTTTCCATCTTTTGAATTCATGTGCAACATACAAATATGAGAGCATGAATTTAGAGACCCTTAAGATTATAGAGCAATGGGACGATTTGAAAGGATAGTCATGGTAGTTTAGTTTGTTATTTCAATTCCTTTTATATAAGACATTTCATTGATGTGTGTGTATTTACTTCATAAATTTTTACTCCACTTTATAAACATCACACAAGTCCCACTACAGGTGTTTTTCAAGATAGTTGTAGATTTGGATACCATTTTTCTCGAAACCTATTTCTATTCAGAAACCTTGGCCTAGGACTGATTCACCCAAATTGGCAAATGAGTCCCAATAAGTCAAAAAATTAGGCTTTCCAACATTTCACAACTCATTCAAGTTTCCTTCATATTTCTAGGTGCACACATTCTATCTTGTAGATTTTTTTTGTTTCATTTGCATTTGTAGGTCATCTAATTAAAGTTTGCATTGAATTAGGGTTTAGTGTTACACCTTACATTACATTAGTCTTTCCAAATTCTTACTTGGTGGTGAACCCCTCATTACTCTACATTCAGCCTCTTGGACAACCCTATTGTAAGATTTTTTTCTCCTTTGCATTGAGATCTATAGGGTTATCCTTGAATGAAATTGGAAATTGAGTGTGCTCTATGTCCTAAAACCATACGATAGCCTTCTAACCCATTTTTCACTATTTCAGGAGTCAGCCCAAATAAGTGCATAAAAGAGTTCCTTTTTTAAATTCTAAGATTTTAAGTATTTCCATCTACTTGTGGGGATTAGTGAAGAAGAAAAATAATTCTATTTTTTAACATTTACAAATTGGTCAAAAGCTATTGAATATGATTCTAATATTACTTTCACAACCTTCACCTCCCTTCTTTTGGAAGAACCAAACACCATGTATCATCAAAAAAATTATGATGAGAGATCAAAGGATAATGTCTTGTCACTATTATTCCTTCCCATAAACCAGTCCTCACTACATCATTTATTTCTCTCCCTAAAGAATATACCATCAAGGATTGATCCCACAATAGTGGTTTACAATTTTTTGCCAAACTGGACACTGAAATTATTATTTTTAACTAAATCTTCACATTCAGGCACCTATAGCGGCTAAACCATGAGGAATTTGAAGATGATGCAAGATAGAGTCTTGCCACATTTTGTCTGTAGTTTCTAAAAATATTTTTTTCAATTTTTTTGGAATCAGATTGTACTTCTTTTTCCATCTCCCATGAAAACTATTTTTTTTCATAAAACAACATTTTAAAAAAGTGACGCTCACCGTATACAACATAAATTTTTTTTTATGAAGGATAAAATTCTAATTTTTTGGAATTTAGATTTGGTCTCATAGTTTTTTATTGAATATTTTTTCCTTAATCAAGTTTCAAAGTCAAACCAATTGCAATTCAGACATAGGTGGACTGTATACAACATAAATTTTTTTGTATGTATCAAAATTCAAAAAAAAATTAATGGATCAAGGACATCAATACCCATCACGAACATATTTTTAAAAATTGTATTTTGATAATCTGCTATTTTTCCACATGTGCAAAACAAAGAGCTTGATTTTCGATGAAAAACCTATCTTTAATAAAACTAAAAAAACACATACATAATAAAACCAAAACATATTAAAATTATATTCGTTGGATAGCTCGTTCTGAGGACTACCTGATTCTAGTTGGGTTTGTGAAGATTCCTCCATTTTCATCCTCAACCCAATCTCCGAAGTTCCAAAATTTAGGTTTTTTTTGTGTCTCAGATGGGGGATGAGGGATAAGGGGGGTTCGTACAAACCCATAGGGGTTCGAGTGAGCCATAGATCGAGCGAACTCGTTCAAAGAGGTTCGCTTGAACCCCTTTCCTATGCATTTTTTTGTTTTTTTTGCAGCAAAGATTCAAAGGGGTTCGCTTGAACCCTAGTTCAAACAAACCCCTTATTGGTTCAGTTGAACCAATAGGTTCGTATGAACCCCTAAAATCACTTTTTTTTGGCTTTGGGTCATTTTTTGTGAGTTTTCCTTCCTCACCTAAATTGTAAACCACTATTGTGGCTTCACCCCAAGATGAAGATAAATAAAGACATGTGATCTCCTTGGTGTAAACCTTGAGAGGAACCAAATAACCCTAGGGGGCATCCATTTAATATGACCAAATATCAAGTAGTGGATACCAAACTAAACATTCAATCTATTAAATGATTATATTGAAACTAAAGGCTTCCAATAAATTGAAAAGGAACATCCAATTTACTTTCTTATCTCTAAATTTACCTTCATTCTAATATATCTAGTTGAAATAATTGAATTTATAAAAAAAATAAACCAAGGATGTACCCTTGGATGAAATACGAATACCACACTCCACATGCCACAATTAAAGAAGGACATTAGATCTTGAGGGCCAATACAAGGCAACCCAATGATGTTTGAACTGTGATTGATGACACTAAAACCAAGAAGCACCACAATCACACCATAAGGTCTCCCTCAAAAATAAAAAATAAACTTCTAAAATATTAACAAGTAATTTAGTGTATTATATAGATTTTTTACTTCAAATTTTCTCATGTTTTACCTATTGTCACATTAAAAACTAGCAGTCACATGCACTTATGCATGCAATAATCAATCAATAGGGTTCCACCTTAAATGGATATTCAATGGGAATTAAGAAACAAGCAATTTATTGATTGAGGCAAGAAAAGGAAAACGTGTTAATAAGCCAATATGAAATAACGTGAGGTTAGTTTATAGTTTGAAGGTGAATCTTATGATTTCTTATTTTACTTAGGATAAAATAGGTGGACTAGATAATAATGAAGAAAGATATTGGAAAATCAATTTATATATTATTATGCATAATTAGGTGGATAGATCAAGCATATCAATACATATGTATTAAAGTTAAAGCAAACCTATGTGTGCATTGAAAGATATCAATTTGAATCACCTAACTTGAACATACTAAAAATCACTTAATTTTGGCCAAAAGATTATTTTATATGTCTTCATTTAATTAGAACATTGGACAACATTTTAAACCTCATGTTACATTCCAATTCTTCATTCTTATCTCACACACAATGCATGCGAGATTACAAACCATTTGCATAAAATGAAAAATTGATCTTTGCGTTTCCACATCAAAATTGATTAGTTGGAAATCAATTATGAAAATGTAAAATAAAACCATAGTTCATGTTGAATGAATCTCATTATTTGTAATGTATCCATTAATTTTAATTTTAAGTAATTAATCATTGATAAAAAATTTATTATTAATATGCAAAATTTAATAATTTTAATTACAATAGTTATTTAAAATTGATTTTCATTAATAATCTTAGGAATCTATAGTAAATTAATTTTCAATGAGAACGTTTTTTTAATAATTTTTTTCTTAAAAAATGACCATTGAAAAATTAAATAAAATTAAAATCTATTAAATAATTGAATTTTTTAATAATAATAATTTGTCTCCAAAATTTAAGGTATGATATATGTTTATGTCTATTTTAGTTTTATATTTATTAGACCTAGATGCACACCTATATTTGTCCCTTTTTTCTAGGTTAATCAATCAATTCATTGATTATTGTTTAAGTATCCTAAGATACATATGAGTAAAAATACATGGAAAACTTGAAGTTGTGGATGAAATAATATTTATGAAAAGTATGGAACATTAAAGGATTCTCTTTTTTTTAAAGAGTTATTAGTCATGCCTTTAATTACTAATTTTGAATAAAAAAATTATTCTTTAAAAAATTTGGTCTATAACTTTAGGTATGACATATTTGTTGCAATGCTTATGTGTACTAGATAATTTATTACTTTCATGTTATTTATTGTGATTATTTTTTATTTGAATATTAATTATGATGGTCATCGCTAATGGATTTTAAAAAGAAGAAATATCTTTAATATTCAATACATTTTATAAATATTATTTATTCTATAATTTTTGAAATAAAATCATTATTATCCATGTGATTTATGGGTTAATAGAAATAAAATAAAATGGTTGCAAGTAAAAAGGATTCAAAAATGGTCAATTAGAAGGAAATTCAAAATAAAAATATCAATTTTTTATGTATTACTTCTAGTAAGAAATGTTCCTTAATTGGTGTATGAAAAAAATAAAAAGGTTTAGACAAAACAAAATAATAAATGGATGACCAAATAGAATAATAACTCGTATCGTTGTTCGAAAAAAATAAAAAATGCAAATGCATTTATTCAGGAAGAAAGTGAAAACATTATATTGATAGATTTTATACCATTTGATGAGCACAAAAAGGATTATATAGTGTTAAATATCACTTAGAGAGTAAATATGTTTATAGTGCAATTGAATACTCACTCACATCATCTTTGATTGAAAATAAATAAATAGACCTCACCAAAAGAAGAATGTGATGACACGGTACACATATTTTGCATTCTTAGAAAAATTGCATTAAAAGGTATGCCTTGGTTTATGGGAAAACAATCATACATTTGACTTTAGAAAAGATATTTTACTTTACACATTGAAATAAAAAAGGAAGCATAAAGAGCGAGTAAATATGTGTGCAAAATCAATATAGACAATGTGAAACCAAAAATAACTAATAGAATTTACAATTGGTACACTAAAGATCTATTTATTTATATGCAAACATTATATAGTTGGGAGTGGTGAACATATTTTTTGGAGCACCTATGCTTAAGTACACATATATGCAACATGCAATACATATAATCATCATGTGGAAAATTTGAGGCACACGCATCAAAAGACTCTTGGCCTCTGGTGCATGCAGTCAAAAGTGTTATAAAATCAATGACAAACAACATGACTTGTAATTTATTGGAAAATCCTATGAATTTTAAAGTAATTAAAAATTCCACAAATTTTATAGCACATTTCTACATCCCCAATAGACCAAAATAGCTCCTATGTTTCTTCGTGCTCGTAATCTTAAATGCAATACATGTCTCGTAAATAATCAATTGATGAAATCCATATCCCATGAACATATTTTTCGGAGCACCCATGGTGAAGTAGCTGTATACGCAACATGTAATGCACATAATCATCATGTGGGAGATCTGAGGAACACGCACCAAAATACTATTACCCTCTAGTGCATGCAGTAAAAAAATACTATAAACTGCATGGAAAACAACATGACTTGTAATTTCTTAGCAAATGCCATGAATTTTAACATCTCGAACACCACAAATTTTATAGCATTTCCCTGCATTCCCTACAAGGGAAAATGGCTCTTCTATTTCTTCATCCTTGCAATCTTAAATGTAGTATGTGTTTCACAAATATTTAACCAATCTGCAAAAGCAATATGCTCATTAGGAAAAAAATAGTTTAATATTCATGAATTACATGGAATGTCATTCACTATGCTCATATATCTATCTAGAAATAAATATTATTTGGAGAATTAATTTCCATTGCGAAGAAATCGAGAGAAATAATTACTAATATTTACAACTGGTTCACTGAATCAATTGATTGATAATAGAAACGTTTTGTACTTACATGTACTATTGATGGTGTTTAACAAGGGAAAGAAAAATTTGATCAAGTTGTTGGACCATGAAAGTGTTGAACTTCTCTTTTTCTATTTGTCCTTGATGAGAATACTTCTTTCAGTTTGGCATCTTGGTGGTTGTTTACTCGGTTAAATTGTTTCCATTATGTCATTGGCATACTTACTTCTTTCATGATATTATCTTTGGTGGAACTAATCTCTTGAATCCATGTGTAGATCATAAGGAATCTTGGTTACATGTTTATGCTCCTATATTTAGGTGACATGTTTCTGATTTGACATTTTGTGCTACAGTGGTTCACTTGATATTTCCTTATTCAATTTCCTATGAAACACTTGATTATTTGATATTGGCTTATTCAGTAATCTACAAAATTATATGATGTTGGATTATTCAGTTTTTCTACCATTATGACATTAGTACAATTTGTTCTTAAAAATATTAGAGGTGGGCTTCTCTGTCAGGTAATGCTTTCAGTTGGCTCCTTTTCATAAGAAAATCTTATCGGGTTTCCTTAAATATATGCTAATGGCTTGGGCATATGATATTGTGATATTGGCATGGGTATATGGAACACTTGATAATGGGTTGAGCTTTCGGTACACTGAATTTGGCATGTGGGTGAATGGCATATTAAACTTAGCATGGATATTAGCCTTTGTTATATTTCATAAGGTTTTGGATATTATATGGAAATTGGGTGTGGATAAAGGAAAACAAATGATCATTCTTATGCATGTGATTCATTATTTTTGTCAACACATTACTAGGCCTTAAGGCCGACAATAGGTCTAAGGTTATGATGTTCTAAAATGTCACCATGGAAGTGACTTGGCTTTGATTACTAGGAGACAAACAAGCCTAAGGTAATCGGAATTTGATGTGTAAAGTGGTCATGTCAAATAATTCAAGGCATTATTTGGTCGACATTTTAACCTAGTCAATAATTGATAAATGGAAATGATGTTTGTTGGCATGCAAGTATTTGAACAGTCCACGGATTTCAAAATGCATCATGATTTTTTGTATTATTAATTTAATCCTTCCAGACTTCAAAATCTATCAAATTTGGTAAAGGATATCGGATGTTTTGGTTTGGAAATAATAGGGTAAAAATTTTGTTTCATTGTTTGTGGGTTTCAAACCCTACTTTGGCCACCACCATGAAATCTCCTCATAGCCATATCACTGTATTTGTTGGCTTTCTAACTTTCTTGGATAGCGTATGGGGAAATATGAAAGACCATCACCATGGTTGATTCTTTTGTCAATTTCCTTTCATTGGATAAGAACTCGAATCTAGAAGAAGCTCATGTTGCTTTGCTGCTCTGTTGGTCTAGTAAATTGCTACATGTCAAAATATCTTTTGGTCTTTTTAGGTATTCATCTCTTTAACTAGTTTGCAGAATCGTTACTTCTACTGGAAAAGGTAATAGAAAAATATGTGCTTACTTTTGTATGGAAGATGAAAAATGGGTTCATTCACTTGTGGTCAGTATTAAACGCATGAATTCACTTAACCTAAACTGCATTTCACCATAGTTTACAATATTATAATTGGGTTGGTGTTTTTGATTTGTGGGTAATCCTGGTGTCTATGAATATTTTCAGTTCTTACTTGGATTCGTTGATATATGTTCTTGGATGCATCATTATATGATTTCAATTACATTGCATTCTGGTTTCAGTTACATTGTTGTTGTAGTTGGCTTGCGAGGGTATTGTTCATGAATTTTATACAAGCTTTAATGTTTCTTGGATAAGCATTGCCCATGCAAATTTCTTGTAAGGATAAGGGTTTAGTTTTCTTTCTAAATTTGAATTCTACTTGGGTATTCTTGTTAGAAGAAATTGCACATGCTGATCTTTCTCAGAGGAACACTGTAACATCTGGAATTTTTGCTTGACAGAACATGGGTGTTCTAATAATCACCTTTGTTTTACTCTTTGAAAAACAAAAATGAGCTATTTTTACAATATCAAAACATGTCATGATGAAATCTGTTTAAGTAGGAAAATAAAGAGATTAGGGCTTTCAATTATATTTTGGAAATTAAGTGAGAAATAGGGGTTCTTATTTTTTGCAAAAAAAATTGAAAGTGTAAGTTAACTATTTTTGATGAACTATGAGAAATGTATGAAAATAAAAGTGAAAAACAAGTGTGAATTTATCACGTCTGTGAATGTATTGAGGAGAAATTGTGAATTGAAATTGAAAATCAAAATTATGAGCTATTTCATCAAGTTGTCTTAGGCTTGACAATGGTTAGAATTATGAAGGGTCATGCTTGAACCTTGAGGATTGTAAACATTGATTGTCAAGAGGCACTTGACAGAAACTAGAGAAACAGAGAGATCCTCTGTATCATTGTATGACTTACTGAAAACATAAAAGGGGTTGGTGCTCCTTGAAATTGTTGTTTCTAAAAGAGGGGTTGGTGCTCTTTGAGTTGGTGCTCAGAAATCAGCCTATGAGGTATTGTCAAAAATGATTATTGAAATGAAAGCCTAAAAAGGTAGTAGTTTAGGAGTGGTTTTTCTACCCCAGGAGGGTTTTCCACTCAGCATATCTTGTGTCTATTTTCTTATCTGTGGTTCATTTGATTCATTGCATGAACTATTTAATATGCTATGTTTCATTATTTTAACTCTCATTTTAGTTTATGTGATTGCATTCAATACATGAATGATTTTATCATTGATAAATGAGAGCATACATCTGGTTTATTTATGTTTTATTAAAATTGTGAAAATAGTTAAAATCACTGATTCACCCCCACCCCCTCTTAGTGTATCTTTCACTCCAACAATTGGTATCAGAGCCTAGGGTCCTTTGATAGGTCTTTCCAACCTAGGATTGATTCTGTTCTTGGATTCTATTCAAAATGTCTCAAGCTCATGAAGGAACATCCATGACTAGAGCTCCATTATTTGATGGAACTGATTATGTATTCTGGAAAATCAGAATGGAGACTTATTTAACTTCTATTGACCTCAATATATGGAACATAGTATTGACTGGGTACACTATACCAACTAATTTTCCCATAACTTCTAATGAAAAGAAAATATATGAAACTAATGCAAGAGAAAAACATGCTCTCCTATGTGCACTAACTAAAGATGTCTTTATTAAAGTCATGCATTGCAGCTCTGCTAGGGAAATATGGGTTAAAATTGAAACTATCTATCAAGGGACTGAAAAAGTAAAACAATCAAAATTCCTCACTCTAAAACACTAGTTTAAAGAAAAAAAATGAGGGACGAAGAAAAAGTAGTTGATTAATTCTTAAGAGTTGATAAAATTGTCAATGCTATGAAAGGTCTCAGAGAAGAAGTGAAATAATTTGATGTTGTAACTAAGGTCATGAGAACATTACCGACCAAATTTGAAGCTAAGGTGGCTACTCTAGAAGAGAAGAAACGCTTTGACTAGCTTACCCTAGACAGCCTACAAGGCACTCTGACTACCTATGAAATGAGAATAAGTAAAAACAATTCCTCTGCAAAATAAAATGCCTTTAATACTAAAAGGAAAGAAAAAGCTAAGGCTATAGAATCAAAATTTTCTGATTTCAAATAATCCCACTTTGTTAGGAAGCTCAAAAAGGGCTTTGGAAAGTATAAGGGGAAAATTCCCTTCAAATGCTTTAACTATGGTAAAATAGGCGACTTTGCTATAAAGTGCCCCTATGGTGATCTTAATAGTGACAACGAAAAAATCTGAAAAATTCCCTAAGAAAAAGGCATATAGGCCTAAACAAAAATTCAACTTCAAAAATAATTAAAGTTTGTTCAGCATAAATGAAATAGACTCTGAATCTGAAGATTCTTTAGATGAAGAGGATGAAAATCTATTCATAGCTGAAATCATTCAGCAAGAAGAAACTAACAACAATGATGCTGAAGTTGGTGAAGTGGATCTTGAAGGTGAACAAAAATGTGCATTAAAAGAGATGAGAAAACTCAAAAAACAAATGCTTGTTTAAGAGAAAAACTTTGCTCAAGCTCTTGATCAAGAGTCACTCACAAATCTTGAAATTGTGTCATTGAAAACTCAACTTGAATAAACCAAGAGAGTTGAAGATTTCCTTCGCATTGGCATAAATCTTAAAGATCACGAAATTCAAAAACTTTAATATGAGATTGTTGATCTTAGGAAGACCATTGAGAAGTATGAGAGTACTCTTAAATTGAATGACATGCTTAGTAAACAGAAATTGAACAAGGACAAAATAGGTATTGGTTTTATGAAATGTGAATGTTCAAATGATAGTGTAGTGGATAATTTTGTTGCTGGAAACAAAAGTGTTGAATCCAAACATCCCAGTTTTGATAAGGATCATGCTCATCCTTTGAGGAATAACATAGTATCATATAACTCTAACCCTTTATTTTATGGGTACTGTTATTTATGCAACAGATTTGGCCACAAAGTGAGCTCTTGCAGATTTATAAATCCTAGGACACCTAGATTTGGTTATAGGAAAGATATTGGCTTTGCAAGATAGATTAGATACTTCACATGCAATTCCATGGGTCATTCTATTAAGCAATGCAAAGCTGATCAAAAGAATAAACAACAGAAAACTAAAAAGGTTTGGAATCTTAAAACTGTCAACAACATAGAAAAAACTACGTTAGTTCAAACTACTTTCCACTCCAAGAAAAAGGAATTATGGGTCCTAGATAGTGGTTGTTCAAACCACATGATTGGTGACAAAGAAAAAATCACTAATCTTGAAGATTATGTAGGTGGATATGTGAAGTTTGGAGATAACTTAGGTATACAAATCAAAGGTAGAGGTTCACTTCTTCTTAATGAAGATACTCCTATTTACAATGTTTATTACGTAGAAGGATTAAAACACAACCTTCTGAGTGTCAGTCAAATATGTGACAGTGGCTATCAGGTCTTGTTCACTTCACAGGGATGTGAGATTAAAAATAAGCTTGGAAAAGCTATTTCTGTTGGAAGAAGGACTAAGGGAAATGTCTACAATCTCCTTGACACATCTAGAAATGAAAATAATCAAGGTATGTGCTTAATGAGTCATGTTGAAGAAAGTTGGTTGTGGCACAAGAGACTAGGTCATTTTAATTTTGACAATATGGTTAGGATTAGTAAGAATCAGAATGTAAGAGGTTTGCCTATTTTAAGGAAACTTGAAAATGCAGTCTGTAAAGAATTTATCAAAGGAAAGAAAACAAAGGTAAGCTTTAAATCTAAAGAACATTCTTCTACTAGACCTATGCAACTTTTTCATAAAGACTTATGTGGTCTTATAAGGACTAGATCTATCAATGGTGAGAAATATTTCATGCTATTTGTTGATGACTACTCTCGTATGGTATGGGCTACCTTTCTCAAGCACAAATCTGAAGATTTTGAATGTTTTAAAGTCTTTAGAAAAATGGTAGAAAGGGAGTAAGATTTAAAATTGAAATGTATAATATCTAACAAAGGTGGTGAATTCACCTCACAAGAATTCATTGACTATTATGAAAGACATGGCATAAAAAAACAATATGTTGTTGCCAAAACACCTCAACAAAATGGGGTTGTTGAAAGAAAGAACAAAACTGTAAAAGAAATGGCAAGGACTATGTTGGCTGAAGCAAAATTGCCAAACATGTTTTGGAAAGAAGTTATTCATACAACTATCTATATTTTGAATAGAGTACAAATTAGAGTGAAATCCAATTTCACTTCATATGAGCTGTGGTATGGTAAATCTTCCTCAATTAAATATTTTAAAATATTTGGTTGCAAATTCTTTATCAAGAGAGATGATGATAACTTAGGAAAATTTCAATCTAAGTCTGATGAAGGTATCTTTTTAGGATACTCTACTCATAGAAAATCCTATAAATGCTTTAATAATAGATTGAATAATATTATTGAATCTGTTAATGTCAAATTTGATGAAAATATGCTTTTAGATGCTGAACCTATGGAGGATGATGAGGAAGAAGAATTTGAACCTGAAATAAATTTAGAAGGCTTTGAATCAGAAAATCCTAAAATAGAATCAACAAGTCCTAAACTAGATGAAGCAAAATCTAAAGATGTTGAAAATAACCCTAAAAAATGTGTAACAAAAACTCCTTCAAAATCTCTTACTAGAAATCATCCTAAAGATCTACTTATTGGAGATAAATTTGTAGGAGTTCAAACAAGGAGAAGAACTGTTAAATATGATGAAAAATCTCACATAGTTGAGCTTATTACTTTCTATTTAAGTACATAGTTTGAGCCAAAAAAATTTTATGAAGCTCTAACTAATGAATGCTGGCTTAATGCAATGCAGGATGAAATTGAGAAAAATCAGACTTGGGAGTTAGTCGCAAGACCAGATGACAAAAATGTCGTAGGAGGCAAATGGATATTCAAAAACAAACATCATGAAAATGGCCATGTTGTTTGCAACAAGGCTAGATATGTCTGCAAAGGGTATGCTTAGCAAGAAGGTATTGAATTTGGTGAAACCTTTGCACCTATATCTAGACTTGAATCTATTAGAATATTCTTGGCCTACTCTTTTTTCAAAAACTTTACTGTATATCAAATGGATGTAAAAATTTGCCTTTCTGAATGGTTATTTGGATGAAGAAGTTTACATAGAATAATCTGAAGGGTTTACTTGCAAAAACAAGCCCAATCATGTCTACAGGCTGAAAAAGGCTTTAAATGGCCTAAAACAAGATCCTAGAGCTTGGTACTCCAAACTCGATAGTCACTTACTTTCAAAAGGATTTCTTAGAGGAGGTGTAAACAATAATATTTATGTCAATATTGAAGGTTATGATATTCTAGTTGTTGATATCTATGTGATGATATTATCTTTGGCTCCAACAATATTGCTTTGAGTCAAAAATTCTCATAGACTATGGAATCTGAGTTTGAAATTTCAATGTTGGGAGAACTATCATTATTTTTAGGTCTTTAAATCTCTCAACTTGAAACTAGTATTTTTTTCTCAAAAAAAAAAAATGCAAGAGAGATGCTAAATAAATTTCAAATGGATGAATTCCATCCAGTTAGCACTCCAATGGGTATTGGCTATAAACTCAGCAAGGTTCATTATTCTCTTGCTATAAATCCAACTGACTATAGGTTAATGATAGACAACCTATTATATATGACAAGCCTCAAGACTTGACATAATGCAATTTTTTTGCATGGTTGCAAGATTTCAGTCATCTTTTAAGGAATCTCATATTAATTTTGTTAGAAGGATTCTTAAATATGTTCAAGGCACTCTTCATTATGGACTTTGGTATCCCAGAAGTAATGATTTCTCATTAATAGCATATACTGATTCTGACTGGGTTGGTAGTCTGGATGATAGGAAAAGCACCAGTGGTGCTTTTTTCTTTCTTGGTGATCGATTAGTGGCATGGCACAACAAAAAACAAGAACCTATTTCACTCTCCATTGTTGAAGCAGAATATATTGCTGCCACCTCTTGTTGTACTCAAGTAATCTAGATGTCACAAACCCTATCTAACATGGGTATTGAAATTCCTAAACCTGTTTCTATTTTGTGTGATAATGATAGTGTGATTAATATTTCCAAGAATTGTATTATGCACTCTTGCACTAAACACATTGCGATTAAATTTCACTTTCTTCGTGAAAAGGTGTTGGCTAGTGAGGTTTCTATGCAACATTTTCCTACACAAGCACAAGTTGTTGAAATATTAGCAAAGCCTCTGGCTAAAGAAGTATTTGAAATACTCTGGTCTAGATTGTGAGTTATCTCTCAATCTTTACTATCTTAAATATTTGGCTTGGTGATAGGGGGGTTGGTCATCTCTCCTTGCAAATCACACTTTTCTACTCCATTGCTATATTTGCAGCTTCATTGCACTTTATTGTTGTCTTCCCTTTATCCTTGTGACAAAAAGGGGGAGAATTATGAGCTCTTGGTTCTGGTTCATTATTTTGGCTTGGTGGCTCAGTTTTTTCCATCAAGAAAAAGGGGGAGTTTGTTGAACTTCTCTTTTTCTATTTGTCCTTGATGACAATACTTGTTTTAGTTTGGCATCTTGGTGGTTGTTTACTCAATTGAACTGTTTCCATTTTGTCATTGGCATACTTACTTCTTTCATGATATTATATTTGGTGGCATTGATCTCTTGACTCCATCTGTAGATCATAAGGAATCTTGGTTATAGGTTTATGCTCCTATATTCAGATGACATGATTCTGATTTGACATTTTGTGCTACAATGATTCACTTGATATTGGCTTATTCAGTTTTCCATGAAACATTTGATTATTTGATATTGGTTTATTCAGTGATCTACAAATTTATTTGATATTGGCTTATTCAGTTTGTCTACCATTATGAATTTGGTACAATTTGTTCTGAACAATATCAGAGGTGGGCTTCTATGTTAGGTAATCCTTTTAGTTGGCTTCGTCTCTTAAGAAAACCCTATCGGGTTTCCTTAAATATCTGTTAATGGCTTGGGCATATGATATTGTGATATTGGCATGGGTATATGGAACACTTGATAATGGGTTGAGCTTTCAATACATTGAATTTTTCATGGGTGAATGGCATATTCAACTTAGCATGGATATTAGCCTTTATTATACTTCATAAGGCTTTGGATATTATATGTAAATTGGGTGTGGATAAAGGAAAACATTTTATCACTCTTATGCATGTGATTCAGTTATTTGGTCAACACATTACTAGTCCTTAAGGCCAACAATAGGTATAAGGTTATGATGTTATAAAATGTCACCATGGAAGTGACTTGGCTTTGATTACTAGGAAACAAAAAAGCCTAAGGTAATCGACATTTGATGTGTAAAATGGTCATGCCAAATAATTCAAGGCATTATTTGGTCGACATTTTCACTTAGTCAATAATTGATAAATGGCAATGATTTTTTTCGGCATGTAAGTCTTTGAATAGTCTGCGAATTTCAAAATGCATCATGAGTTTTTGTATTATTAATTTAGTCCTTTCGGACTTCAAAATCTATCAAATTTGGTAAAGGATATCGACTATTTTGGTTTGGAAAGAATAGGGCAAACTTTTTGTTTCATTGTTTGTGGGTTTCAAACCCTACTTTGGTTGCCACCATGGAAATCTCCTCACATTCATTTCAGTGTATTTGCTGGCTTTCTGAGTTTCTTGGAAAATGTATGGGGAAATATGAAAGACCATCACCATGGTTAATTCTTCTATCACTTTCCTGTCATTGGGTAAGATCTCAAATCTAGAAGAAGCTTGTGCTTCTTTGCTACTCTATTGGTCTGGTAAATTACTACATGTCAAAATCTCTTCCGATCTTTTTCAGTATTCATATCTTTAACTGGTTTGTAGAATTGTTACTTCTACTGGAAAAGGTAATAGAAAAATGTGTCCTTACTTTTGTATGGAAGATGAAAATTGGGTTCATTTACTTGTGGTCAGAATTAAATGCATGAATTCACTTAATCTAAATTGCATTTCACCATAGTTTACAATATCATAATTGGGTCGGTGTTTTTGGTTTGTGGGTAATCATGGTGTCTATGAATCTTTTCAGTTTTTATCTGGATTCGTTTATAACTGTTCTTGGATGCATCATTATATGATTTCAGCTACATTGCATTGTGGTTTCAGTTGCATTGTTGTTGCAATTGGTTTTTGAGGGTACTGTTCATGAATTTCATACATGATTTAATGTTGCTTGGATAAGCACTACCTGTGCAGGCTGCTTGTAAGAACAAGGGTTTAGTCTTCTTTCTAAATTTGCATGTTGCTTGGGTGTTCCTATTAGAAGAAATTGTACATGTTGATATTTCTCACAGGAACACTATAACATCTCGCATTGTTGCTCAAGATAAAATGGATATTCTGATAATCACCTCTATTTTATTCTTTAAAACAAAAACAAGCTACTGTTACAATATCAAAACATGTAATGATGAAATCTGTTTAAGCAAGAAAACAGAGAGATTAGGGATTTCATTTTTGTTTTGGAAATTAAGTGAGAAATAGGAGTTCTTATTTTTTGCAAAAAAAATTGAAATTGTGAGTTAATTGTTTTTGATGAACTATGAGAAATGTATGAAAATGAAAGTGAAAAACTAGTGTGCAGATATCACTATGAATGTATCGAGGAGAATTTGTGAATTGAAATTGAAAATCAAAATTATGAGCTATTTCATCAATCTATCTTAAGGCTTCATGATGGTTAGAATTCTGAAGGGTCATGATTGAACCTTGAGGATTGTAAACATTGTCTTTCAAGAGGAACTTGATATAAACTAGAGAAACAAAGAGATCCTTTGTATCATTGTATGACTTACTGAAAACATAAATGGGATTGGTGCTCCTTGAAATTGGTGTTTCTAAAAGAGGGGTTGGTTCTCCTTGAGTTGGTGCTCAGAAATCAACCTATGAGGCATTGTCAAAAATGATTATTGAAATGAAAGCCTAGAAAGGCAATAGTTGGGAGTGGTTTTTCTACCCTAGGAGGGTTTCCCACTCGACATATCTTGTGTCTATTTTATTATCTATGGCTCATCCGATTCATTGCATGAATGCTTTAATATGCTATGTTTCAATATTATAATTCTCCTTTTAATTTATGTGATTGCATTCAATACATGAATGAGTTTATCATTGATAAATGAGAGCATACATCTAGTTTATTTCAGTTTTATTAAAATTGTGAAAAAAATTAAAATCACTGATTCACCCCCCCCTCTCAGTGTCTTTTTCACTCCAACAGAAAGAATTTCAAGTGGATAATTTACTATACACTATTTTTTTGGATGTCTATTGTATCTGTAAAACATTATAAAGGAAATAATATAGATATACAATAAAAGAGATTAGTATTATTTGTTGTAAATAGTGTAGACATCCAGAAATAACATTATGCATTCCACTCTAACTAACATCATGCATTCGTTTCTTCTACTAATCAATTAAAGTAATTTATTGATTTAATCCTAAGGTTCATCAAGCTTAATTAAATAAATCAAATTATTTAATTAAATTCCTAAGGTTCTTCTTATTTGATTTAATAAATCAAATTGATTTAAAATCAAATATCAAATCCCTAAAATCATCCAAGTTAATTAATCTACATTAATTAACTTCTAATCATGATTATCATTCTCTAGCTTTTGACTCAACTAGAGTCAAATCCAAACTCCTAACTAACCCACCCACTTGCACCAATAAATCATTTATTTGATTTATTATTTCCTCTAATTACATTCAAAAGGGCATCAAAATGGAATATTCTTCCAATTTGAATCTTCCCCCCAAAAGGGACTTGTCCCTTCCAACAAGGTTTTAAATGCTATTTGCACAAGTCAAACATGGCATTTATTGTACCTTTCATCCCCCCAAAACATGTCAAGTCATTCAAATTCAAATTTGAAAGTGGCACATTGGCCAAGACTTGCACATTCCTCACCCTCCCACAGCTTGACAAGTGTCATCTTGTCATTGGCCCATGAATGATCCCACATTCATCAATTTGGCCTCTCATCTCTCCAAGTTCAACTATAAGTTGAATGCTTCTCTCTTTCAAACACAACAGCCACATTTGAAAATATTTGCACTATAGGCAACTTGAGTTCAAGCATCTCATTGTCTATTTCACCAAGCTTATTTCACCTACATTCACTCCACCGCAGGATAACCGCCCATCCAACAACTACAATGATAAACCTCGAACATGGTCGAGGAACAAAAATATCACGAACGATGGCATGGTTGATGCTAAGGTAGTCATCAATGCTCCTAAGCAAAATACCCAAAATCATCATCATTCGCAAACTCATAACCACAACAATGTGCAGGCTAATGCGGTAGTAGCACAGTCACAACCACCTTCCACCAACCAAGTCAACAATGTGGGTAATCAAGGAGGACCACCTCCTCGCAACAAGTTTCCCCCCAAGAGAAAGTTCACAGCTCTTGGCGAATCGATTGAGTCTGTCATGAAGAAATTGGTCAAAGAAAACCTAATCAAAATCTCTAACTCCGAACAATACACGGAGCCCATGACCAAACCGCCATGGTACAACGAGAATCTCCTGTGTGACTTCCACAAAGTTAAAGGACACACCACCGCCAACTGCATGAGACTCAAGAATATCATCCAAGACCTCATCGAGCAGCCGGCCGGAAACCAAGACCTAAAAATCTACACGAATCCGATGCCGAATCATAATCAAGGAAATAACCAAGGGAATAATAAGGGTAAACAAAAGTATGCTAGTGCCAATCTAGTATATGAGGAGATAGTCGGATGTGTCGATGAGTTGGTCACTATCATAAATGTCAAGGGAACCAACAATGAATGTGGAGTCACCACACGAGGTGGAAAAGTTACCATTGTCGGGGCACCTGCTAAGACCCCCATTACCAACACAAAGGCTGTCCCCTATGATTACAATGTAATTGACCAACTGAAGAGAACAACCACACAAATATCCATCATGGAATTAATAAAAATCTCCGCCGCTCATCGACAAATCCTGGATGAAGCACTAGCTGCCTCTACTGTCACTGCTACCCTTGACACAGAGCAATTTCAGGCTATGGTAGGTAACATCGTTACCCTGAATCTCATCACATTTTCGGACCAAGATTTCCCCCCGCAGCCATCTCATAACCGGGCACTTCACCTCCAAATCCTAGTTCATAAAAAGAAAGTCAAGCGAGTCCTGGTAGATGGTGGTGCAGGTCTTAATATTTGTTCTCTGAAACTTATAAAGAAATTGGGATTCGTCGAGGATTCCATCAATAAAAACAAAAGTATCACCATAAGAGCATATGATGACCAAGAAAGAGTGTCTCAAGGCACTATCAAGATCCCCATCCAAGTGGGGCCAGCAACCATGGAAACAACTTGTCAAGTTCTTGACCTTGATTTTCCATACAACATCCTCCTAGGATGCCCATGGATACACGGAATGAAGGCAGTGGCCTCAACCTATCATCAGTGCATTAAGTTCTCATATCAAAACGAGGAGGTTACCATATATGGGGATCCCGAACCCTTCGCCTATTGCAAAAACTTGGAAGCCAAGTTTTACAAGATCCCTCAAGTACCTAAAAATGATGAAGGACCATCTACTTCATACATAGACCTAGCTAATCTCGCCTCCACTTCTGTGACAGAGACACCCGCCATCCCCGACATATCCGAGATCAAGAACATGATACATGACAATGGATGCGGTGATTATAGAATGAATAGAAATGCTTTTGTTGTAGGAGAGTTACCACAATCTCCTAGATCACATGGGCAACCACAATTGACTCAAACACTTGTCCGCACTAGAACAGAACCCTCTGGATTCCACAGTTGGGGGGATCTCAGTCAGGAAAATGTGGATGAGGAGGACATCACAAACACTCTGTACCAAGATGAAAAGACCCACTCCCACCCTACCCATGGAGGAAACAAACAGAGGGTTACAAATGATGTTCGGCATGGGCTATAACAGGAATGAAAGCCTAGGAAGAAATAGTGATGGATGATTGGAGCCCATCATTGTAGAAAGAAGAATGCAGAACCTTAGCCTCGGCTATACCCCTCCGAGTATAATTGTGCATGGCAAAAGTGTTCCTAATAGGGCAGTCAGGTCCTCTCCTCGGGTCTCGACAACTAATCTTAGATTACCCGTGTCCACAGGCCTACCTCTCGATAACTTCACATTTGACATAACTGATGTTTGTAGTAGCAGTGACGACGATGACACCATAGGTGGCCTACCTAGGCTCTTTGAAGATTCCACCTTACTGATGATTAGCGTCTCACCCGCTGAGCCAATCCAACAAACCCACCAAATCCACTTAGTATACCCCCAACTCATCGATCACGACCAACGGGGACCGCCGATTCTAGACTCATTCGAAAACGATGAGGCTCTCTCCGAATTCATGGGACTAAGGGATACTATTCCATGTGGAGATCACAAGGCAGGATTTGATATCACTCTAGACACACAAGCATACTATGGGGAGACGATTGAGTCTTTCAGTCGCAAAAGAAAAAGATCGAGAATAAGCTCAGAGTTATTGAGTGAAAACCACACTGTGGCACTCTCTAACCATAAAATAGTAAAAATAAAGGACGCATCCAATGGCGAAAACCTCTCTAAGGCGCCAGAGGATGAAGGATTCAATCTTCCCCCTACTGCTCTACACCAGGAGAAGTCAACATTATTGGCAAAATAGTGCAACCCGGTCAACTTAGGAACAGAATCAGAACCACAAATTACCTTCTATGTAGAATCCCTCCTAGAAGAAGAACAAAAACTACTGGTAGCTTTCCTAAAGGAGAGAAAGGTAAATTTTGTGTGGACCTATGCAGACATGCCAGGCCTAGATCCTGAAGTAGTAGTGCATCATTTGGCCGTTCACCCCGGAGCAAAACCAGTCAGACAGAAGCTAAGGAAGATGCACCCACAAATAGCCTTGCTTGTAAAGATTGAGCTACAGAAACTTCTGGATGTTGGCTTCATACACCCGATTGACTATCCAGAATGGATATCTAACCTCGTACCAGTCTCAAAACCGAAAGGGGGCATCCGCATCTACACTGATTTCAGAGACCTAAACAAAGCATGTCCCAAGGATGACTTTCCACTACCCAACATTGACATGATAGTGGATATGACGGCCGGACATGAGATGTTGTCCCTAATGGATGGTTTCTCGGGGTACAACTAGATATTGATCGCAAAAGAAGACCAACACAAGATAGCATTCACATGTCCTTGGGGCACCTACTGCTGGAATGTAATGCCATTTGGGTTGAAGAATGCAGGAGCTACCTACCAAAGAGCCATGACATTAATCTTCCACGACATGATCCAAAAAATAGTTGAAGATTATGTAGATGACATACTTGCTAAATCAAAGAAGAGACAAGACCATATAGCAACTCTAAGTGCTATCTTTGATAGGCTCGAACAATATAAGGTTAGACTCAACCCGAAGAAGTGTGTCTTTGGGGTACAATCAGGGAAGCTGCTAGGATACATAGTTTCAATGAGAGGGATAGAGGTAGACCCTGCAAAGGTAAAAGCAATCCTCGAAATGAAACCACCAAGAACGTTGAAACAACTAAGAGGATTGCAAGGAAGACTCCAGTCCATCCGAAGATTCATAGCACAATTGGCAGATAAACAGATTGCCTATTCACACCTACTTCACAAGGGAGTAGCTTTCAGATGGGATGACAAATGCGAGCAAGCATTCAAAAAAATAAAAGAATATCTACTTACACCACCTGTATTGATGCCACCAATTGTGGGGAAATCACTAATCCTATATATCTCTGCAACAATAGCCGCCCTGGGGGCCCTTTTAGCCCAACATGATGAAAAGGGAACCGAGCGGGCTATCTACTACATCAGCAGAACAATGGTGGGACATGAGCTCAATTACACATCAATAGAGAAAGCTTGCCTAGCATTGGTATTTGCGGCTCATAAATTCAGACACTACATGCTAGCGCACCAAATCAAGTTGATTGCCAAAAGAGACCCTCTAAAGTACCTATTGACAAAAGCAGCACTTACAGGTAGAATGGCTAAGTGGGTAATGATATTATCTGAACATGATATCGAGTATGTAGAACGAAAAGCCATAAAAGGACAAGTCATTGCGGATCAGCTGGCAGAAGCTCCCCTCTACACAGATAATCCACTCATATCAGAATTCCCAGATGAGTCCCTTTTTAACCTTGATGCAACAGACCACTGGAAGCTATACTTTGATGGCTCTCACACACAACATGGGTCAGGAGCTGGTGTGTTTTTCATCACGCCGCAAGGAGACTGCATACCTAGATCATACAAGCTGGCATTCCCTTGTACAAACAATATAGCAGAATATGAGGCTTTGACCATAGGACTCAAGATTGCAGCACAATGGCGAATCATGGCACTAAAAGTCTATGGCGACTTGCAACTTATCATCAACCAAGTCAACGGCGAATACCAAACCAAGGATGATAAGCTCACACCATACAAGAAGGTGGTAGAAAGTCTCAAGGAATCTTTCATCGATATTACCTTTGAGCAGATACCAAGGACAAACAACAGAGCGACTGATGCAATGGCGACAATTGGATCCTTACTCGACATCCCTCGTAACGTCTCGAAACATGAATTCCTCGTAGAGCAGCTTCTCGTACCCACATTCGAGGTACCAGAGTCAGAATACGCATGTGAACTCGTTGGTCCCGGTGATCTTTGGTATCATGATATATACACCTACCTAAAGTTAGGAATCCTCCCCACTGACATCACCCCAAACCTAAAACGCACTTTCATCAAAAGAACTTCACGATTCGTCATCCTGGGAGAGACCCTCTTCCGTAGGAGTACCAATGGAACCCTGTTACGTTGTTTAAAACCCGAGGAAGCCCTGACTGCTCTAACTGAGTTACACAATGGCATGTGTGGGTCACACTCAAGTGGTATGACCTTGGCTAAAAAGTTGCTAAGAATAGGTTACTACTGGCCGACGATGGAAAAAGAGACACACAATTTTGTCAGAAAATGCTTGCAATGCCAACAGCATGGAGATCTTATTCATGCACCAACTCAAGAACTGCATCCTATTGTTACACCTTGGCCCTTTTCACAATGGGGGCTTGATCTCATTCGTAAAATATCACCCACCTCATCCAATGGCCATAAATTCATTATCACAGCCACCGAATACTTCACTAAGTGGGTCGAAGCAATTCCCATGACCTACATTACCGAAAAGCAGATATCCAAGTTTATCCTGAATTACCTCATTTGTCGATACGGTGTCCCCCAATCCATTATCTCTAATAATGGGATGCCCTTCAAGAATCAGGATGTCCGTGACTTGTGTGAAAAATTCAAAATCAAGCATTGCTTTTCCACTCCATATTATCCACAAGGCAATGGCCAAGCAGAAGCTACAAATAAAACCATTTTGAAAATCCTCAAGAAAACAGTCAATGACTCTGGTCGTGACTGGCATCTGCAGTTAAATCCTGCCTTATGGGCCTACCGCACCAGCATCCACGCCAACAGGTGCCACCCCATTCTCTCTGGTCTACGGATCAGAGGCCATACTCCCCATTGAGATTGAGCTCCCATCACTAAGGATATCACTGCAAAACCTTATCACAGATGAGGAATATAGGGTCACAAGACTCAATGAGCTGGAATTACTAGATGAAAGGCGCATGGATGCCCTTAATCATCTACAAGTGTACCAAAATCGTCTAAAAAGGAGCTACAACAAGAAGATCAGACAACGCACTTTCCAAGTTGGTGACCTCGTGCTAAAAGAAAACCAAAAGAACGTGCCAAATCCAGATACAAAGGGAAAATTTGAGCCCAACTGGCTGGGACCTTTCGTCATCACTGCAAGTTACACATCAGGGGCATATCAACTAGCAACACCAGAAGGCGAGCCTCTGCAGGAGCCTCTGAATAGCTCTCATCTCAAAAAGTTTTATGCCTAAACATTGCAAGGTATAGAACTAGAAAATACAAAAACAATCAGAAAAAGTCCTGAAAAAATGGTTACCTCGATGAAAACTTGGCAAACAGGCATCTTGGTGACAACAAAAAAATCAAAAGATCAAAAAATCCAAAAAAAAAAAATCAGAAAAGGATTGAAAAATAGTAAAGAGAAAAAATCGTCCTCTAGTGAAAACCACTTCGGTGGCGCTTTGGGCAAGTACCTTGGTGAAAACCTGGCAAACAGGCATCAAGTGTAAATAAAGTACCTTCCCCATCTATCAGGATCTGCACAACTCATCCACTCCATCACATTCCACTTATCCGCTCACATCCATACCATAGCCTGCGTTGGTATATGTACTATATTCCACCATCAGAACTACTTGGCACTTCAAAGGTCAGTCTGTCCCGCCTTTATCTAAGTAGTCTATCACACCACACTGGGGGCACGTTCTTGCAACATGGGATTGGATTTGTGTATATTCTCGTGATCTTTTTCAAAATTCATCAAAAAATTCCAAAAACATTCAAAAAACCAAAAACATTCAGAAAAATCATCAAAAATCCAAAAACATGTCGAAATATCAGAAAATCTTCAAAAATTTCATCATTAAGTCTTGTCATTTTTTTCTACCTTGTCGAACTACGTCGTCTCTGAGCTTGAACGTAGGCAAGGCTGATCTTTGATCATCCCCCAAGACGGTTGGGTCAGTCCTTTAGGCGTCCGTCGCATTGGCAATCCGTTTGCCCATCTAGTCTGCATCTTAAGTCAGTCCTTTAGGCAATAAAATGGCAATCCATTTGTCCATATTATCATCAAGTCAGTCCACCACCAGTCGAACTACGTGGTCTCTGCGTATATAACGTAGGCAAGGCTAATCTATGGATCAGCTCCCGAGACCCCTAGGATAGGTCTTTAAGTTAGTCTGTTCGTTGTAAAATCTTGAAAATACCAAAAACATTGGAAAATCTTGAAAATACCAAAAACATTTGTAAAATTCCAAAAATCCAAAAACAGCCTCAAAACATTTGAAAAAACCAAAATGGTGCATCCATTTCATCTCGCTTTCACTCGTGATTGTCATCACTCATAATAAATCATCGTCGCTTTCACCCTTTGGTGAGTTAGTCAGAAGCAAGTTTAGTAGGTTCTAAAGTGAACGCCTAATCGTCAAAGTCTCGAAGGTCTAAGTCATTAAGTTAGCAAGTTGGTCAACTCGGAGTATCAATAGCTTATCACACAATCAGTCTCACCAAAACCCTGATCAGTACATGTCCTAGGATGAAGCTTTCCTGCGATGGACATAAGCATCAGGTACCCCACAGTAGTTTAGTCTTGGCTAGCGATACGAAGAACATCAGCTTGTTTGTTTACTTTATTTTAGTCTTTTAGACTTATCTTATTTTGCGCTCATTCCAAGGACCTCTCGATGATGCCTAAACAAAACTGGTTTAGAGAGAAAGGAATGGAGCAACGATCAGTATCTTTTTATCTGCTGTGCTTGTTGGATACTCTTGTAAAATAACTTTGTCATGCATACTTTGTTTTGTTTGTAGGAAGGATGTTTTAGGTATCTTGTTGACCACATAAGAAGGCTTTCCTTTTTATGTTTTGGCCCGAGATGTCTAGAATATCTGAACTGCATTCTGAATAAGGTTATGTCTGTCAAGTGTGAACAAGAGTACTCCTATCTGATTGTCAAGTCAAAGTCCATCACACTAGGCGCAACACCATCCTGGTTCTTAATACCTTGATGCATCACACCTACGTGTGTTATCAAACATAAAGAAAGGTATGCTCTTTTCCCATCCCTGGATAAGCAACACATCATCATCATTCATCGTCATATCCAATAAAGTCTCGATGACTAATGGACTTATTGGACTTCTACATTCTTCTTAGATTTAAGGGTTCATCCCTCTCATTCTTCTATCTTCTGTCACGCTAACAATGCATCCATCTTGCATCCGTATTCTCATTTCGCATAATCATGTCATACCATCATATCAGGACAACATCATCCATCTCATCCATCTCACATGCATTGCATAATCATTTAAAGTTGTTTACGATAATATAAATTTGTTATCCTAAGCATCTTCCAAACATCTCATTTTCATCATCATTATCATATAGTCTAACCATCCATACATCCATTTTGAACCTCTTTGTCGTGAGATCCACCTCAAATTGTATTTTTTCGCTTTATCTCTCGAGGGGGCAATGTACTAACGTACTTATTTTCTACTGGGGCATCCGAAAAAACCAAAGAATTTTTTAATTTCGATGCCGACAACATCATTCTTTGAACCAATGCAACGAGTACATTGCTTCAAAGAGGGGCAAAATGTAGACATCCAAAAATAACATTATGCATTCCACTGTAACTAACATCATGCATTCGTTTCTTCTACTAATCAATTAAAGCAATTTATTGATTTAATCCTAAGGTTCATCAAGCTTAATTAAATAAATCAAATTATTTAATTAAGTTCCTAAGGTTCTTCTTATTTGATTTAATAAATCAAATTGATTTAATAAATCAAATTGATTTAAAATCAAATATCAAATCCCTAAAATCATCCAAGTTAATTAATCTACATTAATTAACTTCTAATCATGATTATCATTCTCTAGCTTTTGACTCAACTAGAGTCAAATTCAAACTCCTAACTAACCCACCCACTTGCACCAATAAATCATTTATTTGATTTATTATTTCCTCTAATTACATTCAAAAGGGCATCAAAATGGAATATTCTTCCAATTTGAATCTTCCCCCCAAAAGGGACTTGTCCCTTCCAACAAGGTTTTAAATGCTATTTGCACAAGTCAAACATGGCATTTATTGTACCTTTCATCCCCCCAAAACATGTCAAGTCATTCAAATTCAAATTTGAAAGTGGCACATTGGCCAAGACTTGCACATTCCTCACCCTCCCACAGCTTGACAAGTGTCATCTTGTCATTGGCCCATGAATGATCCCACATTCATCAATTTGGCCTCTCATCTCTCCAAGTTCAACTATAAGTTGAATGCTTCTCTCTTTCAAACACAACAGCCACATTTGAAAATATTTGCACTATAGGCAACTTGAGTTCAAGCATCTCATTGTCTATTTCACCAAGCTTATCAAGGATCGGGAAAGGGCTCTTTCACATACTCAAAGAGCACCAATCCAATATGGGATAGTTTTATTTCATATTTTGCATGTTTGTTCATGTTTGTTATTTAGTTACATTTGAATCATGAAATAATATGTCATAAGGATGTGATTTCTGTTATTTTGTTTGTATCATGTTGCTAACACACTTTTAGATTTTCATGTCTCACAAATAGAAATAGATAAAATGGAACATTTTGAATTTATATCATTCTAGTAAAGAATTGTGTATAAGTAATCTATGAGAGAAGTTGAAAAGAGAGTTGGCGAATCAATGCCAAATGCAAAAAATAGAATAGAGTATGTATTTGGTAGATGATGGAAGGAAAAATCACTAAATCCATGCTCATTCTCCTCCCTACCATATTGGAATCATGAAGCCTCATGGACTCTAGCCAAACCTTTGAGCGGGAAAGGTAGGTAAGGTCCATGGAAAATCTCATGGGCTATTACCATATATCACACAATAACAAAGCTGGGTAGAGACATGTTTTTCCAAATAAGAAGTTCATTGAATGGCTAAGATGTATATGTATAAATGTGTCTATGAAACATTGGCACATATAACAACCAATAACTAAAAAGGAAAAAAATGTAGTCACGTATAAAATGAAAACCAAGCCAACCATGATAGTGTAAATGGTTTATTGGAATGTAGCAACATGCACCATTGCCATGTGCTTCTGGGGATAAACAATGTGATGCAATCAACAAATCATTTATCCTCTCAGAAGAAAATGACAACGGTGTATGGTTGCCCTCCATAATCACATAGACCACAATCTATAATGGCTATAAGAGGAGAAATCTTAAATTGTATTTTTTCCTAGGAAAACAATCATACATTTGTCTTCAAATAAAATATTGTAGTCTACCAATTACATTGTTGCATGTGTGTATAATTATCTTTTCCGCTTATGTGAGAGATTATTTGCATACAATTGTTTATGAAGATGACAATTTTCCCTAAAGTTATAATAAAAATTATATTATGTGAGTTTAAATGAATCTATATAAAAAATACAATTGCAATCTAATGAAGATATAGTAAAAATGTTCATTGGATTGACTAGCCAACTATTACGTAGACTGTCAACAATTACATAGTGAACAATTTTCTTTAGGGAATTGGGAAAAAGAGTATCATAAAACATATTGATATAACATAAGAAATACATGCAAAAGTTGACTTGTCTATTCAAAATACAAGCTACATTATTTGGAACTAAATATTATAGACAAAATAGAGAAATTCTAAAAGAACTATGATAAAAAAAACTTAAGAATCAGAGATAAATGATAGATGACCGGAAACCCACATTAAACATACTAATACAAGACAAGTAGTTTATATAAGAGTTTGCTTGTCAATTAAAAATCCTTGACATAGGCAGATACTTACCATTCTTCTTTTGTGTATGGAGGGAACCGACTCCATTGTCACCAATGCAGATAAGTAGCAACCTCCAACACTTGCACAAACAACCCTAGGTAGTTTCTTGTAAGGAGCTTCAAACAGATAAGGGAAAAAAATATCATGAAACATATTGATACGAGATTCGAGGTACGTTATTTGGCAAAACATATTGAAGACAAATAGACAAATTGTATAAGAGGTGTAAGAATAACACTTATTTTCCACAAAATATTATAGAGAAAAAGAGAAATCATATTGAATCCCCCAAAACATAGATAGATACATATATGCAAATATATATGTATTGAATTTCCCATTGCATTTATAAAAATATACATATAGGCAGGATTTATATATCCATATATACAGATGAAGGCCATTGTGGCTCATTTAACAATGTAGCAACAATTTTTATATACATATGTATATATCTAAACAGATGTGTAGAGTTTCTTTATTCCTATTTATGTAGACTTTAATTTTATAAGAGTTTAAAATAGAATATATAAGTATTATTTAGCTTGTGACAAAATTTCTATAGTACATCCATAACATTCAATGATATAACATTGAGATGTTAATAAAAAAGCATTTAATGGTAGACTATATATAACATGTTCATAACACCACAACGGCTCTTTCGACAATGCAACTGAGCCAATATATTTTCGTGCACATTTTGGAGTATGTGTATCGAGGCAACCAACTCCGCCACCGCCAACCCATGAAATTAGCAAGGTCCACATCACAATTTAAAAACCCCAAGGAAGTCACTGTCAGATGAGAGATCTCCAACGCTGATGAATCTTGTTCACGACTAGGCTAAAACAAATCTTCGTGGGAACTTCAAACAAATAGCCTATTGGCTAATAAATGTTCTTGTACATTTGATTAAGGATTGTGCCTTGATGTATTTTTTTCTTGGCATGATAGTTGAGGATTATCTTATTCTATTGTCCTTGAGAAAAGACTTGTTTTTAACTTTGAAAATTCAAAAATTCTATAGATTGGTGTAAACCACAAACATAACATTGACCTGTACATTTGGACCGCTTTCAAATTCTTTTGGTCTGTGTATGTTTTTCGGCCTCTAGTTATTGTTCCTTGTTATATCTATGCATATTTGGTGCTATACACATTATGCACATCACAAGCTCTGTATAAAAACCTTCTATCATTTGAGGAATTGTAGAAGAACTTCTAGGAGAACACTTAAGAATCATAGCTAAATGATAGATAATTGGAAACCCACATTAAATAGAACTTTAAGAGAACAAGGAAAACATACATAGACAAAACAATTTGAAAACTGGCCAAAGGTTTCCATTCATCTATCATTTATATGTGATAATTGTAAAATAGATGTTATAAAAACACACAAGAATCATAGGTAAATGAAAAATGATAGGGAAACATACACAGGCTAAAAAAATCAAAACTAGGTCAAAGGTTTCCATCCATCTGTCTTTACGTGTGATTCTTAAATGTTATTCCAATACCTCTTACAACTGTTACATAGACTACTTTCCTTGTACAATTATGTTTCACTGTACACAACAATGACATGATGCATTAACTATCACATGAGAAAATTCTTACTATTCTACTTCCATGCACTGGGGCAACCAACCTTAGCACATACAAGTGTCCTTTCCAATTTTTCTTTGTGTCTATAATATTTAGTAGTGAATAACTGTTATTCCAATACATCTTATACAATTAGTCTATTTGTATTCAATATATATATGTGTATATGTGTTTTTCTATGTTTTGAAGCATTGAGTTTCTCATACAATTCATATTGTATGTATATATCTATATACATATGTACGTATGTTTTTATAATAGGTCTTTTACAAATTCCCTATTTATGAATCAGAGAGACCTAAGAGATAGATAGAGACATCAAATAAAGGGAGAGAGATAAAGAGAGGGAGAGAGGGATATGGAGAGGGGGAGAGAGGGAGAGGGATTAGGAGGGACCTAAGAGTGAGGGAGGGAGTGGTAGAGAGAGATTGAGTGGGAGATACCTGAGACATAGCTAAGAGGGAGAGAGAGAGTGGGATAGACCTAAGAGAGAGAGAGACTTAGGAGGGAAAGAGACTTAAAAGAGAGGTGCGAGAGAGAGGGGGGAGAAAGGGAGATAGAGAGAGACCTAGTTGTGGTGAGAAGTATAATACTGAGAGAGAGAGGGGGGAGTGGGAGAGAGAGACCTGAGAGAGAGAGATAGAGGGATTGGGATAGAGATACTTGAGATAGAGAGAGGGAGATAGAGAGAGGGAGAGAGGGAGAGAGAATCGAGAGGGAGAGAAAGATATAAAGAGACTTGAGAGTGTGAGTGAGAGAGAGAGTGGGAGAGACATGAGAGAGAGATACTTGAGAGGGATTGGGAGAGACCTAAGAGATAGATAAATAATTCGAAGAGAGGGAGGGAGACTAGAAGGGACCTAAGTGTGGGAGAAGGATTGGGATAGAGAGAGAGATAGATAACTGAGAGGGAGTGGGCGAGACCTAAGAGAGAGATAGAGACTTCAAAGAGAGGGAGAGGGACAAAGGGATATGGAGAGGGAGAGAGAGGGAGAGGGAGTGGAAGGGAATTAAGAGTGAGAGGAGTGGGATAGAGAGAGATGTACTTGAGATGGAGAGAGGGATAGAGAGTGGGAGAGAGAGACCTAAGAGGGAGATGAACAAAGAGATAGTTAGAGTGTGTGAGAGAGAGAGAGGGACCTAAGAGGGATATGGAGACTATGAATAAGAGAAAGTGAGAGAGATACATGAGAGAAGAGAGAGATGGAGTGGAGATACGTGAGAGAGATAAAGAGAGAAAAAGAGAGAGGGAGAGAGAGGAGTGAGTGGGAGAGACTTGGAGAGAGATAGAGAGAGGGACACTTGATAGGAAGAGAGAGAAATAGATGTAGGGAGGGAGAGGGATAGTGACTTGAGAAGGAGAGAGGAGAGAGTGGGACAAAGAGACCTGAGATAGAGATGGAGTGTTAGAGAGAGAGATACAGAGAAATACCTAAGAGGGAGAGAGAGATATATACCTAAGACAGACAGAGAGATACCTAAGAGGGAGAGAGACTTCAAAGGGATAGATACAGAGAGGGAGAGGGAGAGGGAGAGGGAGAGAGAGAGAGAGGGAGAGGGAGTGGTAGGGGCCAGAGAGAGAGAGCTATGAGGGAGATGAAGAGTAAGAGAAAGACATGAGATGGAGATGGAGAGTGATAGAGAAAGGGACATAAAGAAACTTGAGAGGGCGATAAAGAGACTTGAGAGTGGGAGTGTGTGTGAGAGAGAGAGGAGAGAGAGATACTTGAGATGGAGTGGGAGAGACCTAATAGAGAGATAGATACTTCAAAGAGAGGAAGAGAGAGAGAGAGAGGGAGACAGGGATATGGAGAGGGAGAGGGAGTGGGAGGGACCTAAGAGTGAGAGAGGGAGCGAGAGAGAGAGAGGGATTGGGAGGGACCTAAGTGTGGGAGAGGTAGTGGGAGAGAGAGAGAGATAGAGAGAGAGAGGTAACTGAGAGGGAGTGGGAGAGACCTAAGAGAGAGATAAATACCTCAAAGAGAGGGAGAGAGATAGAGAGGGAGAGAAGGATATGGAGAGGGAGAGAGAGGGAGTGGGAGTGGGATGGACCTAAGAGTGAGAGATGGAGAGAGGGATATGGAGAGGGAGAGATAGGGAGAGGGAGTAGGAGGTACCTAAGAGTGAGAGAGGGAGTGGGATAGAGAAGAGAGATATAATTGAGATGGAGAGAGGGAGAGAGAGTTAGAGTGTGTGTGTGAGAGAGAGAGACCTAAGAGGGAGATGGATACTATGAATAAGAGAGAGAGAGAGATACATGAGAGAAGAGAGAGATGGAGTGGGAAAGATGTGAGAGAGAGAAAGAGAGAGAGGGAGAGAGAGAGGAGTGAGTGGGAGATACCTGAGAGAGAGGGAAACTTGATAGGGAGAGAGATAAATGTATGGAGGGAGGGAGAGGGATAGGGACTTGAGAGGGAGACAAGGAGGGAGAGAGGAGAGAGAGAGAGGAGACAGAGTGGGAGAGAGAGAGACTTGAGATGGAGATGGAGTGAGAGAGAGAGAAAGAGAGATAGCTAAGAGGGAGAGAGAGATACCTAAGAGGGATAAAGACTTCGAAGGGATGGAGAGAGAGGGAAAGAGGGAGATAGAGATTAAGAGGGATAGGGAGTGGTAGGGACTAGAGAGAGATCTGTGAGGGAGAGGGAGAGTGAGCGAGAGACATGAGATGGAGATGGAGAGTGAGAGAGAGAGGGACAAAGAGAAACTTGAGAGGGAGATAAAGAGACTTGAGAGTGTGAGTGTGTGTGAGAGAGAGAGGAGAGAGAAAGTTGGAGAGACCTAGGAGAGAGATATAGATTTCAAAGAGAGGAAGAGTGAGAGAGAGGGAGTGGGAGGGACCCAAGAGTGAGAGAGGGAGTGGGAGAGAGAGAGTTGAGATGGAGAGAGGGAGATAGAGAGACTTGAGAGGAAGATGAAGAGAGAGAGAGAGAGAAACAAACCTAAGAGGGAGATGGAGAATGTGAGTAAGAGAGAGAGAGTTCTTGGGGATAAGGGTTCGGCTCGTCATCAAGACTAGCATCTAAGACAATAGTTCCTTAGTGATTTCAATTTAAAATCACAACAAAGAAACAACCAACTATGCCATAAAGAAGAAGCAAGCATAGTTGATCCCCCATTGATCCTCTAAGAGAAGTGAATGAAAACAAAACACAGATTCAACACAAGAAGATAACCATGAAAGATAAAGCAATATTGACACACAATTATATGTGGGGAAAACCCTTTCGGGTAAAAAACCGCACCCTCCAAAACACTCAACTCAAATTGTAGTATTTAGTAAAAGGATTGCAATACAAAAAACCAGAGCTATGCTCTCCTATGAGTGTTACATCTTGTCCAATAGGAGAATGCAGACAAGCAACAAAACTAGAACCTTCATGTAGTTCCAATGACATCGACATATCATTACTACATAGATTCCCTTCAACTCCTCATAAAAACTATCACAATCAGCATCATGGCCAGCCCAACCACTCAGCCTCATAGTAGGTTCACATTGTTGCAGAACCAAGAGGTAGAGTGTTTGTAGTTACAATTCCTTAACATACTGCTCGAACACCCTCTCCTCCTCTCTCTCCCAACTACTCATTTTCTTCTACATGCACATGAGATTTCTTAATCTCTTTCCATGCACCAACATCTCCTGCTTGACCAAGCAGTCAAAATCATCCTCAAAAATCACTCACAAATTTTCTTGCATCGAGCCGCCCAGGCATTCAATTCCTTTCCCAAATCGGGTTCCAAAACCAACTAGAAATTGGCTTGCAATAAATGTCATTCCTTCTTTGGACTTCGGCCAATCAGGCGATGTAAACTGCCACATGCCAACCTATCATTTGCCCGTCGCACTAACAGCGAGTCCAACTCAGTCAAACTATGGCTCGAGCTCATCCCATCTCCTACCACAACACCACCAAGCTCAAGTCACTCAGCTGCAATAAGGCAGTGAGCTCAACCGAGCTAACCCCAACTAGACCTGCGCTACTACTGCACTACCTGGGTTGACCTGCGGTATAGCTGTGAGCTCATCCGATCTCACCGATGACTTCACCAAGTCCAGCCTCTGCCTTCAACCCTGCGCAACCATCGTCTGGTCAGGCCCACCTCATGGTATGGTGGTAACCGTTTCGTAGATCACCAATGGTCAAACCACATCACCGCTGCTTAAGGAATAATCCATCACGATAAGGCGGTAGGCACCAAAACTGACCGTCATGGCTTCACCGTGCTAGCACACCCAGACAACCAGACCTCCATGGTAAGGAGGTGACACCGTGAGCCTAGACTGCTAGCAGTCAACCGTGCTACCATAGGGGCTGCCAGGCCACCTCATGGTAGGGAGGTGACCACTAGGCAGACCATCAATGGTCTTACCGTGGTAGCGCAATGAGACAAATCACCACCCATGGAATGGCAGTAACCACCAATGCTGACCACCAGCCAACCTAACCCCATCAATCGCACCACTACGGCTTAACCAAACACCACCCGTAGTATAGTGGTAAACATATTTTTCCAACCTTCCACCACTGTGCCGCTTACCGTGATACCTCACCACCAAATGAACCACCTAGCGGTAAGGCGGTAAGCCAACACTCTTTCAACCCACTTCTCACCACACTGCCTCGCCACCATTGTCCCACCTCCGTGGTAAGGAGGTAACTGCCAACCAAGTTGCTGCCACTTCACCATGCCACCGCCAGTCAGGAACAAGACTGCCATGGTAAGGTGGTAACACCGCCCAACCTTTAGATAGAGTAAGGTGACCTACAGTAAAGCGGTAAACCACAAAACCGCACGAGCAAGGCAACCCTACAGTGATAAGGTGATAAAGGCCATAAAAAAAAGAATTCGCCTAAGTCTCCAAATGAAAGAGGCCAGAAAGGAGACGCATAATTTCCCAACAATCTCCCACTTGCAGAAGACTTTCAAGCATCCTCCAAAAATTGACAAGGACCAAACCATGCCATCACGCTCCAACCAAGACCTCTACAATGACATTAAAAAATTTCCACCAACTCAGGCAACAACTCCAAACCACAGGAACAAGCCAAGGTGTAAATGAACCAATCTCAAGAATGAAAGAAAAATATCCTACAAGCGAAAAAGGCACCATAGCAGAATGCAACCAAGGCACAACACGAACATAGATTAAAGAAACCATTCTCCAGAACAAGAAACCATAAGCTAAAATAGCAACCAAAGTTGACTACCCTCACCCAACTAGTCAAACCACATGATTGAAAAGCAACACCTACAAATTGTGCTAATCCAATCACTCATACCTCAAAGGTATGACCATCAACAAAAACATGCCATCACTTAACCATTCATCTTAGCAAATAACAAGTACCAAGTGCCAACCAGTCAAAGACTAAACATGTCCAGGTACTCCCACTATAAAGGCACAATCCAAATGAGTGCAAACAAAGCACCATCACAAATGATCCCAGCATACCAAGTCCACCAATCCCTGCACAAAGAAATGTAACCATGTAGTTACAAGGGACACCCACTCTGATCTGCACAACCTGCAACCACCTGCTTGCAAGAAATGTTTCTCTCAACAACCTTCCACTGTTCTTCCAAATTCTTTCAAATCTGACTAAAGAAAGAGGTCACAGGAACCTACGTATCATCACCAAAGTGACAGAACATGAACACAAAAGAGAACCATGGCTCCACAAAGACATCTTATATCTTAATTCAAGAACATCCAGGAAGAAAAGACTAGATTAGAGAGAAACAACAAAACAAAGCATACCCTTCTACAAACATTTATAAAAGGTTGTTGTGCCAAGAGTGATCTTCTTCATATTCAAGGGAAAAGCGTTAACAATATCCAATAAAAAACTATGGATGTAAGCACGTCAAAGAAGATCAGACTCACCCATGTAACCATCTCCTATCAATTCTGAAGAGAACAAGGAGATACACTATGCTATCCACCTTCCATTATGAATCCTCCAGAGTTTCAAAACATCTCAAGATTCATATCCATGAAAAATAAAGCATAACTTACATCTAAAAAATATAATGGGAAAATACCTTCCATGCAAACCTTAATCTCCATGTATCCATGAGCACCAACATACTATCATCTCATGTTAACTCCAAACTGCATCACTACAATAAACATGAAGTCCTCTAGCATATGACCAATGTACTCAAAACAAAGAGAAACCCCAAACCACTGTCAAAAATCCAAACCTAGGATAGGAACTTATCATGACACCATGGTCTACACATCTCCATTAGGAGATACCATTCTTCAAGTGAACAACACATGGTATCAAGGGAAAATCATCATGCCAAAACTCTAGTGCACAAGCAAGAGTATACATGACATAAAGCAACAAACTCTAACCCAGAACAAACATCACCTGTCAAGCACCACTAGAAACTCTACCAAAGACTACCAAGGTCCTTCATGGATCCAAGATGTTGCACACCTTCAAGTAGTAAACATGAAGATGCAAAAGAAACACAACAAAAGCAACACCAAAGAAGGACTACCATTCATTGCTAAAGCTCCCACTGCAATGTGACACCGAGCTTTCCAAGCACCATGACTGACCACACAATCACTGTCAAAAGCTTACACTATCCAGTGTACCAAGATCTCCATGACATCCTGATTCACATGCTTTAGGTTCCCATCACTAACTATTCAGGTACTCAAACGCCATTCCTCCTCTCATCTCAAAACAGTCATGTCAATGCACATGTGACCACAGACAAGGTCAACTAGCATATCTACACCACACAGTTGCAGCCTCGTGGATATAGAAAGTCCACTTCAAATTCATCTCACAACAAACATGTAGGTAAGGACAACCCACAACATTGAACAACTCATGGATGTAACCAAATGAAACTTACAAATCTATCATTGCACTGGAAACTGCAAAATTGAGATCATCAAAGAGAATAGCCAAAGCAGACAAGCATGACTCAAACACTAGATCAGCAATAGATCTGATTTTCTAGTCATGTCCACAACTCAAGCACCATAGTCTAGGTAACCAACAAGAAATACCACAAGAATGCTGAAAGTAAACACATACCAGCACTCCTATGGAGAGAAGACACCACATCTCCTCAAACCATGTTGAACTATAGCTATATCATCTAGTCACACCCCAGAAGCCAGGATCTAGAAAGTAGTAGACAACAGTTCCACACAAAACACAAGTTTTCCTTGACCATGCAAAACCTACAAAATCACAGTGTTTCCAAGACACCCACGCATCCCCATATTCACTTCTCATCTGGACAACTCAGGATTCTGCACACAACCATCACAGTTAACCAGAACAATGAAAAGAAACATGAATATGCGTCATAGACTTTTTAGGAAAATCTACACAAAACCTCCAAAGCCAAAGACATGAATCTGAACCATGCAAGTGCAAGAAATGGGAACACATGAAAAATAGTTCCATTTCAGACCAGTTCCAATACCACATTAATGCACAAGAAAAAGAGAACCAGGCTATCTAGAAGTTACAAACCACCAAGGTCACTTCATAGTCTCCATGCAATCAGAGCATCAAATAAACTGCCTTTAGTGCTAATTCAAAAAGAACCCAACACAAGCACAACTCTCCATAGCTGATCAACAACACAAGAAAGTCCATACTGCCAAGGAGCCTCTCATAGACACCCAATATGAACACCACACTTCACTACCACTCAGTCATGAACACATCTCATGCCCATTGCATTAGGAACTTTCCTACGAGCCATGAGCTTCAGATCATGTTGCCACAACATGACTAACTCTAGTCATCTCCAACATCTTCCAAAATGTGTGTTGATTCAAAGAAGCACACACTTCCACTCATTGAAGGATCAATCACCAACTGATTTCTCCATACTTCCTCAAGCTTTCAAGGCTAAGAAATCATCATAGGAGAAATACCTAGAACTTTAGCAACTAGGAGAAAACTTTGATACCACTAGTTGGTATCATCAAGCCTTGACCTCGTTCAACCAGCTCTGATACCATTTTTTGGGGATAAGGTTTTAGTTCTTCATCAATACTAGCATCTAAGACATTAGTGCCTTAGTGAATTCAATTCAAAATCTCAACAAAGACACAACCGACTATGCCATAAACTAGAAGCAGGTGGAGTTGATCCCCCATTGATCCTCTAAGAGAAGTGAATGCAAACAAAACAAATATTCAACACAAGCAGATAACCATGAAAGAAAAAGCAATATTGACACATAGATATACGTGGGGAAAACCCTTTCGGATAAAAAATTCGACCCTCCAAAACACTCAGCTCAGATTGTATTATTTAGTAAAAGGATTACAATACAAAAAAACCAGAGCTATGCTCTCCCACGAGTGTTACATCTTGTCCAACAGGAGAATACAAACAGGCAACAAAACTGGAACCTTCATATAGTTCCAATGACATCCACATATCATTACTACATAGATTCCCTTCAGCTCCTCATAACAAACTATCACAGTCACCCTCACGGCCAGCCCAACCACTCAGCCTCATAGAAGGTTCACATTATTGGAGAACCGAGAGGAAGAGTGTTCGCAGTTACAATGCCTTAGCATACTGCTCAAACACCCTCTCCTCCTCTCTCTCTCAACTGCTCATTTTCTTCTATGTGCACATGAGATTTCTTAATCTCTTTCCATGCACTAACATGTCCTACCTGATCAAACAGTCAAAACCGTCCTCAAGAAATCACTAGCATATTTTCTTGCATTGGGCCACCCATGCATTCAATTCATTGCCCAAATCGGGTTCCAAAACCAACTAGAAATCGGCTTGCAATAACTGTCATTCCTTCTTTGGACTTCGACCAATCAGGCGCTGCCAAACTGCCATGTGCCAACCTATCATTCGCTCGTCGCACTGACACCTATTCCATCTCGGTCAAACTATTGTCTAATCTCATCTGATCTCCTACCACAACATCATCGAGCTCAAGTCACTCAGCCGCGGTAAGGTGATGAGCTCGACTGAGCTCACCCCAACCATACTCACACTACTGCTACACTTCTCGGGTCAACTTGCGGTGCGGTGAGCTCATCTGAGCTCACCGATGACTTCACCGAGCCCAGCCTTTGCCTTCAACCCCATTCAACTGCCATCCACTCAGGCCCACCTCATGGTATGGCAGTAGCCGTATTGTAGACCACCAGTGGTCAAACTAGATCACCACGGCCTAAGGAACAAGCCATCGCTGTAAGGTGGTAGGCACCACCACTGAATGTCATGGCTTCATCGTGCTACTGCACCCAGACCTTCAAACCTCTGCAGTAAGAAGGTGACACCACTAGCCCAGACCGCTAACGGTCAACTGTGCTACCACGAGGGCTGCCAGGCCACCTTGTGGTAGGGCGGTGACCACCAGGCAGACCGTCAATGGTCTTACCATGAAACCGTGGTTGGAAAACTCACCACCCATGGTATGGCAGTAACCACCAATGTTGATTGCGAGCCAAACTAACAACGTCAACTACACCACCACGACTTAACCAAACACCGCCCATGGTATAGCAGTAAACATCTTCTGCCAGCCTGCCACCACTGCACCGCTTATCATGATACCTCGCCACCGAATGGACCAGCCAGTGGTAAGGTGGTAATCCAATGCTCTTTCAACCCACCACTCACTGCACTACCTCGCCACCATCGAGCCACCTCCACGGTAAGGAGGTAACTGTCAACCAAGCTGCTGCCACTTCACTGCGCCACCGTAAGTCAGGAACAAGACTGCCGCGGTAAGGCGGTAACACCATCCAATCGCTAGACAGAGTAAGGTGACCCACGAAAGAGCGGTAAACCGCATAATCTCGCAACCAAGGAAACCCTACAGCGGTAAGGAAGTAAAGGCCAGAAACAAAAGAATTCACCTAAGTCTCCAAATAAAAGTTGCTAGAAAGGAGAGGAATAATTTCCCAATAAGAGTGAGAGAGGAAAGAGATAAGAGAGAGAGAGGGTTGGAGAGACCTAAGAGAGAGAGAGAGAGAGAGAAAGAGAGGGAGGGAGAGAGAGAGAGAGAGAAAGGAGGTAGTGGGAGAGATCATAGAGAGAGAGAGAGTTGAGAGGGAGAGAGAAATAGAGGGATGGAGGGAGAGGGAGAGGGACTTGAGAGGGAGAGAGAGGGAAGGAGAGAGGAGAGAGAGTAGGAGAGAGATACCAAAGATGGAGATGGAGTGTCACGTCTCTAATTTTGGTGATGCTTACTTTTAATTTATGTTGTTTTTACTTCATGATTTCATGTTTGTGTGTGGTAGATTAAATGACAATAAATGTGGTATTTAAATTTTGTGGAAGGTAGAAATGAATGAAATATTGTCTTATTTTAGAAATAATGTGAAATAGAAAATGATATTCAGAACTAATATATATTGATGTTATGAGTTAATTTGATTTGATTTTATCAGGATTATAATCCTATGTTAGTGTCTTCAGTGTATTTGAGTGGCAATTCATCAAAGACCAAGGGTGTGGCTTAAATGGGGAGATTAGCCTCTTGATAGGATAAAGAAGGAATGGTGCTCTCGATCACACACAAAAACTTAGAGTCATACAAATGAATTTTGCATGTGTTTTGGGTGATTGTCTTCTTTTCAGAAATTTTAAATGGATATTTAATTTTATATCCATATATGCACACAATTAAAAGAAAGGAAATTTATTCTAGATTGATTAAATATTGCATGCACAACTAGAGATATTGATTAAAAAGATTGTCTTTTTTCAATTAATGTGAACTACCAAGCTCATTTTTAATATTTGAATGCAATAAATAATTATTTAGATTTTTGTATTTAGAAAAAAGTTGGAAAATAAAATAAATAAGAATAATTATCAATTTGGAGATAAAATTTAAATAGAAAATAAATTTATTTTAATTCACCAATTTCAAGATTAGGTTTTGTAAAGAGGGGAACAATCTTTTAAAAAGAAGAATTGAGGTCACGGGAAACAACTGTTTTTCTTACTGGAATCTGTCTTGGTGGTTCTACAAAACAATTTGGGAAAAACAAAAATGGGGGTTTTCTTTGTCCATAGCTTTGCAATATAGATTTTTGGAATTGAAAATACAAGAAGAAGAAAACATAGGAAGAAGCAAGTTGAAGAGGAGATCTTGCAGTTGATATTTCAACAATCCTTCATGACAAGAAAGTGTTTCGAGGTTTTGATCTTTTCCATTGTTCTTAATCTAGCTTGCAAGCATGGATAACTCTCTGAGAAATATTAAAATGAATTGATGGAAAAATTCTTTAATCTTTTGGGATTTCAATGGTGTTGTATAAAATTCCCTACCTCCTCTATTTTTAACTAATGTTTTTGAATTCGTTTTCTTGGAATGTATAGAATATTTCAAATACGAGTCTCGTGTGCTCCCAAATCTTCCAGTTTCCTAGTTCTGCAATTGGAAACCAGACCCTATAGATTCAATTGATTATATATTTGCACATATATATATATCCTCATAAATATATTCTCTTATAATTAATTAATAATATAAAATTGTATACATATATATATATAGTAGTAATTCTTTAGACTTTTTTGTTAATATGTTTTCTACATGCAATTCGAATCAGGTTCTGTGAGTTTTTGGTGGGAAAAATCACAGCCTTCGTCCCCCCCCTCCCCCCCATAGGCCATAGCCTATGGGAGGTGCTTCCTCACTGGCAATGACCTCCATGGAAGGGTTGCAACTGCTCAGCCGACCTCCTCTTTCCGAGAGCCCAAAGATGAAGCGAGTGTATGACTATTGTTTTCGTGCTATATTTAAATCTACCATATATTATATACATATGTATATGTGTGTGTTTGTATCTGTTCAATAATTTCCTCATGATGTATGAACAATTAGTTTAATGGAAATAAAAGTATAATATAAATACATTTTTTTTTCAAATATTAATATATATATATATGTATTTATATATATACACAAAAAAATACAATGTATATAAGTATATACTTATATATATATATATATATATATATATATATATATATATATAAATATAAATATAAATATAAATGTATGATTATAATCAATTGGTTGTATATACCCATTTTTATGGAAATAAAATGTATAGATTAAAGTGGGTTCTCTAATATGAACATTTACATTTATATATAAATGTTTAATGAATTTGTATTTAATAATTGAAAATGGATTTATCACCAAGATAGGGAATATACATATATGTGAATACATTTTTGAATCCACTTATCTGTTGAACTGTAAAAGGTTGTCCAGAAAATATATTATTTCAGAAAAATATATAGAATAGAAACTTGAGAATTTTTTCTTGGATTTAATTTACATCGGAATATAATTTAAACATATCTTTTGTAACTTGAACCAAATAGTGAAATCTACTAAACATAGCTGCATTATTTTCTAGAGTCCTTAATTTTAATGCTAGTAGAACATGTAGCTTTGCTATTTTACATTTGGAACTGTAAACATCTAAATTTTATCACTTCCACATGATCAAAATCATCTACTCTATTCATTTATTTCATTAATAGTGATTAAATAATTTATTTAATCATTATTTTATTTTCTGCCTAAGGTTCCTAAAGTATGTAATTAAATAAATTAAATAATTTACCTTATCCCTTTTCTTCTCTAAATTAAATAAATAGGAAAATTTATTTAATTTAGTCATTTGACCTATTTGGATTAAAACCAATTTTTAATCCCTCTTTTTCTCTCTCCTTGTCACATTCTCCATAATCCTCTTTTAATCCGGATTAAATTAATTAATTTGTGATTAATATGTGCACCACTTAATCAAGATTAGTGCCACATCCTCCATAATCTCCCACTTGCCTCTAATCTCTCATTAATTATCATAATCCTGTGTTTGCACAACCTTAATCAAAAAAATTAGCCACATTTAGCATACATTTTTTGGTCAACCTTTCCACTTGCCTTTCTTGGCCTTGACTCTCTTTCCCATGTGAATTTTTAATTCATGTTTATTCACGCAAAGCTCCTCTCTTCCCCATGTGAATTTTTAATTCACTTTTATCTTTCCAAGGTCTACCCCATCCCCATGCAAGGTTCTAGAAGGCTTGACTTGTCACTTTACATGTGCTAAGGACTTCTAGAACCTTTGACTTGTCACATCACCCACATGTGACAAATCTTCAGCTTTTTGGAGACCCTCTTATATCGAATAAACTCTCCTAAGTATGTGAATTTTGAATTCACATTTATTTCTCCAAACACTTCCCCTTTTCCCATGGAGTTTTTTTAGGAATTCTAAAATTCCTCAAATGTCTCTTTCATTCTCATTTGGGGATAAGAAGTTCCTTTTTGAGGAAATATTCTCATCCCCTAAGGTACCTACAAGGTACTTGTCCTTCATCCACCTCATCTACCTCTCTTCCACGTCATGTACTTCTCTTCCACCTCATTTCCACATCATTCCACCCTAGGCCATCTCACATTCCACATGTCAAGATGTGAGGGCTTGTGAGTCCTCAACTCACCATAGCCCTCCATCTTGATCTTGTTGGTTCAATATCAATCCTTGAATTCTCCAGAGAATTCAAATTATTCTATAAATATCCCCTCATTTCTCTCATTTTGGGGATCAAGTCTTTTGCTACCAAACTCTTGCCAAATTGTCATTTGTAGCATTCTAGCTTCTCCATAGCATTTTTCATCAATCCATCTTGCATCTTGCATCCATTTAACTCCATAGCCATCCAAGGAGCACACAAGACATCCAAATATCAAGGGCCAACCAAGGAAGAAGCAGCATGAAGGTATAATCAACTAATTTATTTTATCTTTCTTTCATGTTTACTATTTCTTAGGCTAATCGTTGAGGTGTCCTCTTTGTGTTAGTTCTTTTTATTGCATCATTATTTTTTTTAGCATCTTACAAATTAGAACCATAAAATTTTAAGGGATCACAAGAACCAATACCAAACATGGTGTAAATGAAAGAGATGCTTAGTTTATGCATTGATTAGATAGTGAAAGGACAAGCTTCCATTGCCAATGATTTTCTTCTGAACTAGGTTGATTATCTTAATGAACATATTTGAAAATTTAGAACTATTATCATAAGACACAAAGTTAGACTTTGTAGGATTGTGTGTTTTCATTTCATTATCCTCTAATTCAAATGATCATTTACTTCTAGAATTAAATATCTCCAAGTGAAAATTTCATACTTGAAAAACGTGATTTTAATTGCTTTACTCATTGAGTTAGAAATTGGTTGAAGAATGAGTGAAATTCATAAACCTCAAATCTGATTTTTGAGTTCTTCCATTGTGAATAATTGTGGAAATTTGGTAAATTCTTTTGCGCCTAAGAAAAATGTGAAAATGATAAATGCTTGAACTCTATGAGATTTGTGTATGAGATAATGTGATGTTTTATAATGTATTATGGAAAATTTTGGGTCAGGATGCCAAATGTGGACACACAGAGATAATATTTTATCCTTTTCATAAACTACCTTTTATGTTCTTATGCTTGGCCAAGCAATGTACCATTGAAATAGATGGATTAAAATCCTAGATTATTATGTATTTTGTCTCTGCCATATCTTGGTTGCAAGAAATATTTTTTTCTAGTTAGGAATGCATATAGGAAAATAGGCATGCATCGAGAGTACCCTCTTTATTTATTGGTCCAAGTTGCTAGGCTCCTCATGCAAGGTTAGAGATTTCTTCGAGTTAGGAAGAAACCCAAGGAATTCATGTGCTTCATGGTTAGATGGAAAATTCATCTTAACCACACTCTTGGCCTCAACATAAGAAGAGCAATGGTGTCAAGGCGATTGAGGTTTAGAGATTCTATTGTTAGATATGTTTCATATATTTGTATGGCTTGATAGACCATTGTAAATTGAAAATTTTGTATCATGAAAGTATTTATTGATGTATTAATTGATGATTTATCTTTGAATCTGTTGATTGTAACACCTTGATGAGGTGTATGTAAATTAAAATTTTGGAAATTCATTAAATAATTAATATTTTGGAATACTTGTGCATGTTTATTTTAATCTTGCTATCTCTAAATCCCACTTGTAATGTTCAATGAACATGGGAATGATTAATTTGAAATTATTTTAAAATTTTTGAGATTTACATGGAGTGTGTGTGTGAGAGAGAGAGAGAGATACCTAAGAGGGATATAATTTGGAGGAATGGAGAGAGAGAGAGGGAGAGAGGGATATGGATAGGGAGAGGGAGTGGGAGGGACCTAAGAGTGAGAGAGTGAGTATGGGAGAGATAGATAGTGAGAGAGAGAGAGAGAGTTGAGATGGAGAGATGGAAGGAGAGAGGGAGATGAGAGAGAGAGAGAGAGAGAGAGAGAGAGTTTGTGTGTGTGTGAGTTAGACCTGAGAGGGAGATGGAGAGTGTGAGTAAGAGAGAGAGTGAGAGAGACACGAGATAAGGGAGAGGGAGTGGGAGAGACCTGAGAGAGATAGATAATGAGAGAGAGGGAGAGAGAGAGAGAAATGAGTTAGTGGGAGAGACTAGAGAGAGAGAGAGACTTGAGAGGAAGAGACAAATAGATGGAGGGAGAAAGAGGGAGAGGGAATTGAGAGGGGGAGAGGAGAGACAGTGGGTGAGAGAGAACTGAGATGGAGATAGAGTGTGTGTGTGTGTTTGTGTGAGACCTAAGAGGGAGAGGGAGTGGTAGGGACTTGAGAGAGAGAGACCTGAGAGGGAGATGGAGAGTGGGAGAGAGATCTAAGATGGAGATGGTGAGTGAGAGAGAGGGAGATAGAGAGATTTGAGAGGGAGAGAGATAGAGGGAGGGAGAGAGAGACTTGAGAGGGAGATAGGGAGAGAGAGAGAGAGAGAGAGGGAGAGGGATGGAGAGAGAGAGAGAGAGAGAGGGAGAGGGAGAGGGAGAGAGGGAGAGGGAGTGGTAGAGAGAGAGAGAGAGGGAGATGGAGAGTGAGAGAGAGACCTAAGATGGAGATGGAGAGAGAGATACTTGAGAGGGAGAGAGGGAGAGAGATAGAGGGATGGAGAGAGAGATACTTGAGAGGGAGATAGGGAGATAGAGGGAGGGATAGGGAGAGAGACTTGAAAGAGAGATGGATATAGAGTGGGAGAGAGAGAGACTTGAGAGGGAGAGAGTGTGAGTGTGAGTGAGAGATTGAGAGAGAGGGAGTGGGATAGAACAAAGAGAGAGAGGGAGTGGGAGAGACCTAAGAGAGAGGGGAGAGGGGAGATGGAGAGTGAGAGGGAGATCGAGAGGGAGAGAGAGAGAGTGAGATGGAGTCGGAGGGACTTGAGAGAGAGAGAGGGAGAGAGAGAGGAGGAAGGATGGATATAGAGGTAGAAAGATAGGTTTAGAGCTCAAGGAGAGAAAGAGTGAAAAAGATAGGTAAAAAGATGTACAAAGAGAGAAGAAAGAAGGGAGGGATTGGTCCAAAGATTAAGGGGAGACATAGTCATATATAGAGAGGCAAAGAAAGGGATAGAGAGATATGATGATTTATGAAGATTTTTTATCTCTTTACTACAAAAAATATAATTATTTTATTATTTATTACTTTTTCTAAAGTTTCAAGTATTTTGAGATGAGTGTTACAAAAAAATCATGAAAAGGAGACTTTACATGTGAAAGTAGTGAGAATTTGGTGTTTCAAAAATGAAATATGAAGTTCAAATGATTTTTTTTGTGTGTACAATATAGAAACACCACCTAGTCCATTGTGTAGAGCTTTCTCTCACCTTTTCAATGCTTGTAAAATGTCAAAATTTTGATAGGAAACACAAAATTTATGCCTATTTTACTAAAGAGGGTTTTTAGGTTTACAAAATGGATATCCGTTTTAAACATATAACTATTTTGTTTTTCAAAAAAATGGTTTCCTGCTTTCCAAAATGGATATCCATTTTGATAAAATAAATAAATATCCATTTTGTCTAACAAAAAACATATTTTTTTTTGTCTTACAAAACTTGTAGCCTTGGGATTTCCCTTGGGTTTGCCTTGGCTTTTGGCTTGGGATTGCCTAACCTGAAAAGTCAACCCAAAAAATGTGTTTTGAAAATTTTCTTAGTTTTTTGAAGTTCACCCTTGTGGTTGACGAATTTTTTTATCCGATTTTCATGAAACAAAAAGGATTTATATAAAAATAAATCAGTTTTCCACCAATATAAGTTTTACCTTATTTTTGAATTTAATAAATAATTATTATTGATTTTCTACCTACATTACATCTAAAGTCTTGATTGATAGGCTGATTGAAAAACTTCTATAACTTTCAAACTACTTAACATTTTTCGAACCTACAAGATGCACCACATTGTATGCCTCACAAATTATAGGATTAAAAAAAAATTAATTAATTTCATAAATTTGTGACTAAGTTATGGTGGTCAGACACACACGTTTTAATAATTCTGAAAATTTCTAATAAAAAAACATAACTAATTATTTACATAGAAAAAAATACAAAAAAAAATCTGACACATCCAGACATGTGTCATCTACTCATATTGAGAGATTTAGAAAAATAAATAAAAAATATTGTACTTAGGGTGGTCAGATATACACTTGCTTATCATTTTTTTGAAAATTTAGTACCATTGCATTGAAATTTCAAATTTTCTCAAAAAAAAATTACTTTTTTTTCCAGAAAAGGACTAGTAACCTAGAAACTACATTCAGTTTTCTATGACTTTTGTTCTTACATATTTTTAAAATTATGTTAATAACCTATTCAATTTTTTTTTTCAAGTTACCTAACTCTGATTTTCTGAGTTTTCATCGCCACTTAGAGGCCTAGTTTGGACCCCCATGATCTTGCACATACCCTTATGAAAAATAGCCATGTAAAATGTTTTACAAATTTAAGAGCACAATAGTCTTAAAACCCTCATATCCGCTATAAAAAAGAGCTGAAGGCCATGACTTTTACAATAGTCTACTATCAAACCAACACCACAATGGCCTTTTTGACAATGCAACTTAATCACTATACTTTCTCGCACATTTCACAACACATCAATCTTAAAACCCTTCAACCTGTTATCAAAAGGAACAAAAAGAAGAGAACAAAAGATATGAATAATGAATTAATCATTTATGCAAAATACCCATGTAAAATGACTTACAATTTAAAACCCTCTAGTATGCTATAAAACAAAGTTGAAGGCAACAATTTTTATAATGGTTTTCTATCAAACCAACACCACAATCACTCTTTCGACAATGCAACTTAATTAATATATTTTAAGGCACATTTTAGAGTATACTTTCCCACACTACAAGATTGATTGAATATTGCATTTACTTCGTCTACCACCAGCGTACAACAAAGACATGATGCGTTAACCATCACATGAGAAAACACTTACCATTCTGCTTCCACATATTGAGGTGACCAACTCCACCACTACCAACCCATGTAATTAGCAAGCTCCACATCATCATAAAAAACCCCAAGGAAGTCACCGTCGACAGAATAGAATAGGCAAATTACGATAATCAATAGTTTGTTATGAGCAACTAGAAAAAATAATATCATGAAGAATAGTTTGTTACAGGGAGCTTTAAAAACATGAGGAAAAAAGAATATCATGAAACATATTCATACAACATAGATGAACAAAAATCCACATTAAATAGAACTCGTAAAGCCAATAGGTAGCAATAATCAGTGTAAAATGAGTATAACCCCACAAAATTCATTGAAAATTCAAGCTACATCATCTAGCACTAAATATTATAAACAAATAGAGAAATTGTAAAAGAGATATTATAATAACATTGAACAACCAAAAATTACTAACCTTAACCATATCTTTTGATGAAAGAAAGAAGATTTAACTGCAATTTCTCCACCAATAAAGATAAATAATCTCTTTAAAGTCTCCAAAATGGGTATAATGCCAAAGATAAAAACATATAACAAGAAGAAAATAAGAATAAATTAATCATCTATGCAAAACACCCATGTAATAATGAGTATAACTCCACAAACTAAATATTGAATATTCGAGCTACATCACCTAACACTAAATATTATAGACAAATAGAGAAATTGTAAAAGAGCTATTATAATAACAATAAAAAATCACCAAACTAATTTGATCTCCAATATTTTTATGCTTTCATACTAACCTTCTCCATATATATATATACATCATTCCTATGTTAATCTATAATTTCTCCTATGTTAATGGGTGTAACAACAAAGATGCATAGAGATAACTAAAACAACAAATGGAGGGCAATAATATTACTTACCCTAACCATTTTTTTGATGAAAGAAAGAAGAATTTAACTAAAATTGCTCCTATGTTAATGGGTGCAATGCCAAAGATACACACAAATAACTACAAACAATAAACGAAAGATGCATAGATATAACTAAAACAATAAACCAAAGGAGAAAAAATAATTTCTCCTATGTTAAGGGGTATAACACCAAAGATGCACAAAGATAACTAAAACAATAAATAAACAGTGAAAAAATTACTAACCCTAACCATATTTTTTAATGAAATAAAGAAGATTTAACAACTTCTCCATCCATATAGAGCGATAATCTCTTTCAAACCTCCAAAATGGGTATAATGCCAAATATAGAAACATATAACAAGAAGACATGAACAATAAATTAATCATATATGAAAAATACCCATGTAAAATGACTTATCATACATATGCACAAAACAATAAACCAATGGTGAAAAAATCACTAACCCTAACCATGTTTTTTGATGAAAGAAAGAGGATTTAATTGAAATTTCTTCATCTATACGGAGCGATAATCTCTTTCAAATCTCTAAAATGGGTATAATTCCAAATAAAGAAAAATATAACAAGGATACATGAAAAATAAATTAATCATCTCTGCAAAATACCCATGTAAAAGGACTTACAGAATCTAGAGAACATCAGTTTTCAATCTATCATAAAATAGTTCAGAAGCTATCAATTTTTGGAATAGTCTTCTATCAAACTAGCCACAGATCCAAAGGTGACAATTTTTACAATAGTCTTCTATGAAACCAACACTACAATGGCTATTTTGATAGTACAACTTAATCAAAGTATACTTTCCCACACTGCATCACTCAATATTGCATCTACTTCATTTGCTCACATTTAATTCATCCACTCCCATCATACAATGACATAATGCATTAACACTCCCATGAGAAAACACTTACCATTTAGCTTTTGCATATCGAGACATCAACTCCACCACCGCCAACCCATGCAATTACGAAGTTCCACATCGCCACAAAAAAACTAGTCAGGTCATCGTCGGTCGACACATCTCCAACATCGGCAAATCCAATTCACAACTGGACTCATGAAAATCCTGACAAAAAATTCAAACAAAATATCCTATCAGCTAAATATAATAAATTACATATTTGAAAAATATGTTAATTTATAATAATTTTGAAAACATAAAAAATATAAATATTTAATTTTAATAAATAAGAAAATAGGTACATTTCAAAATAATTTGGGACACTTATATGGACCCATTTTCTCTATGTTAATATGTCACACTTCACAATAATAGGTTATCCATTATAGGAATCCTTCCAAAATATAGCTAATTTCTCATTTCTTATATCCCAAGTTAAATAGTCTATAATTATTATGCTACAAGATAAAAGGAAATTCCACAATCTAGAGCCCTTTTTGGGATTATGTATAGAAATTATTCTTCAATTATATTGGTTGCTCATGTATTTATTCTGTATGATTTTCCCCATTTGGGATTGGGGTTGGATACATGTTACTAACTAGATTTTCTCCAATCACTCTATTATGAGAACATTACTTTGTTAGTCCCATACCACCTTCATCTTTGGGCTTATAGATTATGTCCCAAGAAATTAAGGGTTTTTTTTTTCTAAAGTTTATCGCCAAAATAATTTTCTCATTTTATAGTTTAAAATTTCTTTAACCAATGGTGGAAGTCTACGACAAGATAGAAGAAAAATGGGGATGACTGATATGATATCTTTTATAATTATTATCATTCCTTCCAAAGATATTAATTATCCCTTTCATGAGGAGATCTTTTTACTATATCTTTCCAAAAGAGGATACCATAATTTTGTTGTGCCTTTTTTAAAGCCTATAATTTTAAAGATTTTCACCCTCTTATGGGGATTATTGAAAAAGAAAATAACCTCTTTTTTTTTATTTACTAATTTTCCAAAGGCTATTGAATATGATCTTCTAATATTACTTTCATAAACTTTGGCTCCCTTCTCTTTGAAGAACCAACTAAAATTTTATCATTAAAAAAATATGATGAGACATCAAAGGAAAATGTTTTATCATTGTTATTGCTTCCCATAAACTAGTCCTCACTACATCAACCATTTCTCTCCCTAAAACATCTTCCATCAAGATAAAGAGAAATAGAGAAATGGGATCTTCTTGGTGTGGACCTTAAGAGGATCCAAAGAACCTTTAGTGACATCAATTTAATATGATCAAATATCAAGGAGCACCAACATAAACATCTTATCTATCCAATGACTATTGGAACCCAAGGCCTCCAACATATTGAAAAGGAATATCTAGTTAACTGGATTTTGGGAGTTTCTTATGTCTATCTTAACCACCATTGTAATCTATCCAATTGAAATAATTAAATTAGAAAAAGTATTTTTACCAAAGATGTACCCTTGGATGACATGAACATGTGACACTCCACATGCCATGATTAAATAAGGATACAAAAGCCAATAGAGGGTAACTCCATGATGTTTGAACCTTAGTTGATGACACTACAACCAAGAAGCCCCAACATCACACCATAGGTTCTCCCCAATTTTTTTAAAAATAAACATAATAAAGTTAAACATGAATAGGTAATTTAAAACGTGTGTATTACATATTTTTCTACTTTAGTTTTTTCATGTTTTAATTATTATCAAATTAAAAAAAAAAATACATATTTTAAAAATATGCTAATTTATAATAATTTTGAAAACATAAAAACTATAAATATTTAAATTTAATAAATAAATAAATATTTAAATTAATTTAATAATTGAAATAGTTATATTTAAATTATTCGTTTAAATAAATCATTTAGTTTTAAAATTTATCAAAAGAGAGTAACTTCGAGCTTCTATAGGAGGTTAGCACATCTGTCACAAAGAAAAAAAGAAGCAAAAAAATTGAAAATATAACAATCTGAAAAAAAAAAATATTTCTTCAAAATATTTTATAAAAAAAAAAGATATAATATATTATATTAGATAATAATATAATATATATTATACATTATAATAAATCTTCTAAAAAAGAATATCTCTTCAAAATTATTTTCTAAAAATTAAAAAAAAAGATATAATATATTATAGTGCATAATTATATAATACATATTATATATTATAATAATTAAGAAATCTTAATAAAATAATCTTCAAAAAAATTCTCTAAAAATTAAGGAATCTTAAAAAATAGAATAAACTATTAGTCACATGCACATGAATGCAACAATCAGCTGATAGGGGTGGACTGTAGAAATTCTTGTAGTGGGCAAGAAGCGTGAAAGTTTTTTGTGTGGAGGAATGTTAAATATGAAAAGAAACAATGTTTACAATTATGTGACTGAGCAGAGGAACACGAAGATAATTAATTAGTTAATAGGAAGGAATGTGAGGTTAGCTCATATCTCATTGACTATGGGTGAGAGGTGGGTGAGAGGTTATGCACCTTTCCGACAAATTAGCTAGAATCTATGCATAAATTTTAATTTCAAACAAGTAATAATCAATCACTTTTTTTATTAATATGTAATATTTAATAATTTCAGCTATGTAATAGTTATTAAAATTTGATTTTACTTTAAAATTTTAAGAGTATAGTAAATCAATTCTCAACAAATACAAATTGTTAATAAATTTACTCTTTAAAAATGATAATTGAAAAATATAAATTAAATTTAAATTTTTAAATATTTTTTTCCCTCACAAGAATAGTTTCATGCCAAAATTTAAGGTATGAGATAATTTTATCTCTTTTACTTTTATATTTATTAGCCGCAGATAAAAAACGTATTGTCATAAACAACGGGGTTTACATAATTGATTTTGCAAGTTAAAAAGATATCTCTATAAGCATGGGGAAAAGAATAATTTGGTGGCTTTTAAGTGTTATTCTAATAGCTCTTCTATTACATCTTACATGGGTATTTTACATAAATGTTTTGGTGTTTTGTCTAGGTTATTCAATCAATTAATTCATTATTATTTAATTATGTTAAGATATATGCATATAAATACAAGGTAGATTTTTTAAAAAGTTATTACTTATGTCTTTAATTACTAATATTGTATTAAAAAAAAATGTTTAACAAAGGTAGTTGATAGCTTTGGGTATCACACATTTTTGAAGAAAGAAAGATGTTTAATATTGGATACTTTTTATAATTACTATTTACTGCATAATTTTTTTAAATCAAAGTTTTAGTATGCATGTGGATTTTTGGGTTAGTAGTAGTAAAAAAAATAGAGATAAATATTAAATATTAAAAAATAGTCAATTACAAGGGAATTGGGAATAAAAATATCAATTTTTAATGAATTACTTCATAGTGCAATTGAAGTCTCACTAATACGATCTTCGCTCAAATACAAGTAAACAAACCTCACAAAAAGAAGAGTGTGATGATGCAATACATTTTTTTTATTGTTAGAATAAATGAATGAAACATATGCTTTTCTTTGAGGTGACATAATGAAAGTCTCAAGTGCTTACCTACCACTTCTCATGACATAGAAAACATGTTGTTATAAACTATGTTTTTGTCAACTCCAAGGTACAAATCAACAACATGATTGCTTACCTCCTACTTATCAATTGATGAGCTAAAGGGGATCTATAATGAATGGTTCATAAGGTACAACACTTGCTAAAGGTTTTTTAAATGGGGTAGCAAGCTAAGCGGGCTTAACCTTGGGGAAAACTCTATGGTTGAGCGTGCTTGAGCTGGAGCAGTACTGGGATGGGTGGCCTCCCAGGATGAACCAATGCTTCACCTCCATGAGCATCACCTAGATGCAATGAGTGATAAGTGGACCATTCATTATCATGAGATATGGGTTCTTATGAACCACTACTCATGAATCATGGGTCAATGAGTTTGACTCGAAAACTACATGGTTGAATCTTGATAGCAATATCATTTGACACGCTATGGAAGAAACCTCCTACTTATCAATTGATGAGCTAAAAGGGCTCTATAATGAATGGTTCATAAGGCACAACACTTTTTGAAGGTTTTTCAAATGTGGTAGCAAGCTAAGTGGGCTTAACCTTGGAGGAAACTTTGTGGTTGAGCGCACTTGAGCTGGAGCAGTACTAGGATGGGTGACCTCTCGAGACGGACCAATGCTTCACCTCTGTGAGTATCACCTAGATGAAATGAGTGCTAAGTGGACCATTCATTATCATGAGAGATGGGTTCTTGTGAACCACTACTCATGAATCATGGGTCAATGAGTTTGACTCAAAAACTAAACAGTTGAATCTTGATAGCAATATCATTTGACACACTAGGGAAGAAACCTCCTACTTATCAATTAATGAGCTAAAGGGGCTCTATAATGAATGGTTCATAAGGCACAACACTTGTTGAAGGTTTTGCAAATGGGGTATCAATCTAAGTGGGCTTAACCTTGGGGGAAACTCTGTGGTTGAGCGCACTTGAGTTGGAGCAGTACCGAGATGGGTGACCTCCCAGGATGAACCAATGCTTCACCTCTATGAGAATCACCTAGATGCAATGAGTGCTAATTGGACCATTCATTATCATGAGAGATGGCTTCTTGTGAACCATTACTCATGAATCACTGGTCAATTAGTTTGACTCAAAAACTACATGATTGAATCCTAATAGCAATATCATAGCATGATTGCAGTTTCTTGCAGTTTTGAAAATATTAGAATTCACAAGAGCTAAACCACGACAATAAACACTTTGTTATAGGGAGCTTGAAACAGATGAAATTAAAAAATATAATCACACATATTGATACAAGACAAACAACCTATGTGAGAATTGTCTTTTCAATTATAAATTTGAACTACATTAGTTGGTAGTAAAACCTATAGAGAAATAGGTAAATTGTAAAAGAAAAAATATATGGCTTCTCAATTGTAATTTTAAACTACATTAAATGGTAGTAATGTATGTAAGAACAAATATATTGTAGTAAAAGAGGAAACAAAAATCCACGCTCATTATCCACCCTAACATATGGGGATCATGGAGTCTCAAGGACTCTAGCCAAATCTTCGAGCAAGAAAATAATGAAACATCCACAAAAAAGTTCCATTATGCATGTTACAATATCAGCGTTTTGCAAAATCTAGTATTTTCATATATGATTTTTCATATTGAAGTGTTTTTTGGTGCAGTGACTTTGTACAAAAAAATATCATCATGATTTTTGGATGCATTTGGATGCCTTAGCCTAGTACTTGCAAATAGAAGAGGGAGGTATGTTAGTGGATGAGAAAGAAAGAATAGGAAGGAACCATAAAAAAATAGTAAGTATATGGGTAAAGTGACTATAAACAATTTCAAACTAGATATAATTAGTAATATTTATAATTGGTTCACTGAAACTATTTATTGATAATGGAAAACTTCTATACTTACATTTATTCTTGATAGTCTTTAACAAGCGCAATCAACATTAAGTTGAGTTGGAGAATTAAACAATTTGAAACACACAATGTAGAGTGCCTATATTTTTTTGCATTGTTAAAATAAATGAATAAAACATATGCTTTTCTTTGAGGTGAAATGGTGAAAATATCAAGTTCTTACCTAAAAATTCTCATGGCATAAGATATTTTTTATTATAAAGTATTTTTTTTCGAAGCCAAGGCACAAATTAATGCCATGATTATAGTTTCTAGCAGTTTACAAAATTTTAGAATTCACAAGAGCTAAACCACGGGAAAAAATTTTTTGTTATAGGGAGTTTCAAAAAAATGAGGTAAAAAATATGATGACACATATTGATACAATACAAACAACCTATGTGAAAATTGGCTTCTTAATTCTAAATTTAAACTATATTATCTGACAGTAAAGACAATAGAAAAATAGGTAAAATGTAAAAGAAAAAATATATGGCTTCTCAATTCTAATTTAAAACTAAATTAATTATCAGTAATTTATGTAAGAACTAGTTTATGGAATTAAAATCCAAGACATAGAAACATGCTCATTATCCATCTTGTCATATTGGCATCATGGAGCCCCAAGACTCTAGCCAAACTCCCAAGCAAGAAAAGTAGGAAACGTCCACAAGAAATTTTATGGAGTTCCATTGTACCTATCACAATATCAAAGTGTAATGTCAAAAAATTGCACCTAGGGGTGGTTCCACATTTTTGCATCTTTCCTAGCATTTAAGACACCTTAGAAACATTAATGGAAAAATCTCATGAGTCAGAATTTCACAATTCTAACTTCACGACGACACATGGCAAAATGAAAAAATCATGACAAGGAGTTTCCCAAAAATATTGGATTTGGACGCCTGTGTGGTGTGCGGACATCCGCACGACACAGTAGTGTCCTGGTGGTTTTTTGTGTTTGAAACATCGAATCTAGAACCCTGACCCTTGCAACACGTGTCTTGGTGGTTAGGTCTCGAGTGAAACAGCTCTGTGTTGCCCTTCCATACCCTTGAATAGTAGCACTTTTATAGGCGAAGCCATGCTAGATTAAGGTCCCTCCAACAACTACCATCTCTCAAGTAGCTACCAGCTCTCAATAAAAGTACATAGCGGTGCACCCATGTGATCCTGAAGAGGGTCTTCACCCATGGGTAAATCTCTCTCTCTCTCTCTCTCCCTATCACTCTTACTAGTTTATTTACTACTATGTGGTGCAGGCTCTACCCCGAAGTGGGTTTTGTTTTCACCACACACTTTGTTTACTTCTTTTACACTCCTTTCCAAACTTGGTTGTTCGTGGTGGTGGGAACACCGAAAAAGGGGTCTGATGGAGGCATGCCCCTATACAGCCCCAAAATTTTCTCCTTGACCTTTTGTGTGCAGGTTAAAAATTGAAGCTTGGAATAAAGACTCAAGTGCATGAAGGTAATCTTGTCTCGAGTCCCCTATGCTTTCCTTTAGTTTTATCTTTCTGATGGTTATTTGGACTTACACATTTTTGACCCAAGTCCAAAAGTAAGATTCAACTTCACCTGCTTCAGCTCCTAAGTTCTTCATGGATTAGGATGCCAACATGTATTCTAGATGAAAGTGCACTATGTTGGTGTCCTGAAACTGTGTTGATATCCTTTTACCGAAATCTCCTTAGCTAGGGGTGGAAATCTCAAAGGATTTATGTCTTAGGGTCCAAGATCATTTTCCCAATTTCCTTCATAGTTTCATCTATTCGTTCAAGTTGAGGTGTATAAGGTCATCTCGTTCCTTGGTGATCTCTTGAGAACAAAGAAACTCATGAGAAAAAAATCCCCCTTATATCACATTTTGGTGAACCCAACGTGAACCATCAGACCCATTTTCATAATGTCATCTAGTAATAATAAGTCTTTTTCTTAACAATATTTTGATATGTTGGAAGATTCTCTAGATGATTTCTTAGAAGCACTCTCCCCTATCTATAAATCTTCTAAATAAATTCTTTCCTTGATAGTTGTGAAGTCAGTAAATGTGGTAGTATTTTTTGTGGCTCCTCCAAGCCCTAAGAAACCCATCATTTATGTAACCCCAACTGAGCCATTCCATAGAAAGGAATATTTCATCTGTGGGATTTCATGTCATAGCGATCCATCGGTCTTATATTCAAGGTACGTGAAAGCTATTGACTCTACTTCTTATAATGTTGTTGGGCATATGCACAATAAAAGGAGAAACAAACACAATTTAGAACAACAAGTTGTTGTTCCTACCTCACAACCAGTTCAAAATCCTACCTCATAATCTTGTTGATTACATTCTTGTTGAGCAACTTTGTGTTACTTCGACTAATATTTCTCTTTGGGATTTGCTTCAAACCACTCTAGTTTATCAAGAGGTGCTACAAGAAGCCTAATAGAAGATTCTCTTGCCTGCCTCTGGTAGGCCTACAAACATTGATGCGTTGATGGAACATATTCGAGTGGATTCTCCTAATATTACATTCCCCTCACAAGAACTCTCACCTTTGGATGTGTAGAAATAAGAATAACCTTTAATGATTATAGTAAATGTTAACAACATCGGTATTAGGCGTACTATCATTGACACTGGTTCAACTCTCAACATTTGCGGTATAGGCCTACTACCTAAACTCAAATTTTATTCATATGCTCAAGAAACTTCTTCCTTGTATATTTGTGGGTTCGATAACACTGGTAGCCAAACTCTAGGTATGATAATGCTACCTTGCCTACGTTGGTCTATGTGATGCCTGACCTATTACCATACAATCTCCTTTTAGGGAGACCTTGGATTCACAATATGGGTGTAGTAACTTCTACCCTACATCATTCCTTAAAGTTTTTTGCTAACAATCAAGTGGTTATAGTTAAATCAGATCCAGAGGCCATACAACTTTTCTTGCTAGCCATTGTTGGTTGTAATTTTGCCACATCCACTCTCAAGAATTGCATTCCCGCCTAAAATATTGATAATATGGTGTGTTCTTCATTGATACCCTCTATGAAAGTTGTCCCCTACGTAGGTATCGACTAAGACGAACCACCTAAAGAAGAAGATATTAAATCCCCCCTGTCTTCTCCCTCAACTACTTAATCAAACACTCTCTTAGGTGATGACTGGGGTTCCTTTAACTTCTCTGAAATCTTCATAATAGAGTAAAAATCGAATCCGTTGGGTATAGAATTCTTGGGTTCTACTACCATGAAGGTGGATAGCCCTCCCATTGAGGAAGAGAAGTGTGACCCTATGTAGGAGACCACTCCTCCCCGGGAGAGTGACCCCGCTTCTATAAAGGAGGTTAATGTTTGTGAATTGAATAAAATAAGTGGGACTATTTTGGTAGAAACTTTTTATGTCCATTGGTTAATGGGACACTCTACATGGAACCACACCCTCCTGAAACACTACTAACTTGTTATGGGTTTGGTTACAAACTTGCTTCTCAGTGTGGCTATGGGAAAAAATGTTGACTAGGATGTATAGAGCAAGGAATACAAGTCCCTATCTAGTTCAAGCAATGAAAACACTATCTAGGTTTGGGATGCTCTTTTGAACAATCTAGACAAAGACCTTGGTGGAGTGTTAATATTATTTCAGAGAAACCATTGAGTTTGGTCTATCCTGAGTTGATATAAGAAAGGGGACAAGATGAGAAGGTTCCTATGGATGTCTTATATTCACATGAAGTGTTAGGGGAATTTCTACATGCTTATTCTCCATTACCTCCTTATCATCACAAGAAACGATTCTCGTATTTCTTACATAGAGAAGAATACTTTGAAGAATCCATTCTGAGCATTGATGAGGAAGATCCTTTATCTAATGTTAGCAATGATATTCTAATATCTCATCCTAAGGATCATAGTCCTATCCTTAAAGGAGATACTATCAAAGTTCCTATGGATCCTAAATCTTCAGAAAAGGTAATCAAGATTGGGAAGTGTCTCTCTTATAAGGAAGCAGACGAGCATCCCTCTCTCTTACACACTCACCTTGATATCTTTGCTTGTACATATGAGGATATTCCTGGTATTGATGAGTCCATAGTGGTCCATAATACCGTTTTATGTCCCGACACTAAGCCGATTAAGCACTTAATTTGAAAGATCAATCCTAGGGTAGTCTTGATGGTCAAGACTGAGATAGAAAAGTTGTTGAAGGTAGGCTTTATCCATCCTATTGAATATTCTCCTTGGATTTCAAGTATATTTGTTGTTAGAAAACCTAATGATCGTATTTGTATATGTATTGAATTTCAAGATCTTAACAAGGCTTCTCCTAAGGATGATTTTTCACTACCTAATATAGACATGATTGTGGCCTCGGCCACAGGCCATGCATTGTTATCTTTCATGGATGGCTTCTTAGGTTATAATCAGATCTGTATTAATCCTAACGATCAATACAAGACAACCTTCAACACCCCTTGGGGTAAATTTTTCTATGTGGTCATGACCTTTGGGTTAAAGAATGCAGGTTCGACTTACCAATGAGTGATGACCCTAATATTCCATGAATTCATTCATAAAATATTAGAAGATTAAATATTGATGACATCTTAGCAAAGTTTTTAAATCATCAATATTATGTGAAGAACATTCATATTATCTTCGAAAGGCTTCAAATTTACAAGATGAGACTCAATCCCCATAAGTGTTTCTTTGACGTAGATGTTGGCAAGCTTATTGGGTTTATACTCTCTTATCATGGGATCAAATTTGACACGAATAAGATTAATGCTATTTTTAACATGCCTCCACCAAGGAACATCACCGAGTTCCAAATTATACAAGGGAAGATTCAGGCAATTCGTAGATTCATATCTTAGTTGGTTGCTTGTACCCTCGCTTTAACTCGTTTACTGAAAAAGGATGTTCACTTCATATGCGATGAAGAGTGTCAAAATTTTTTTGAATCCATCAAATCTTATTTGACTAACCCTCCTATATTGGTGTCAACTACGCAAGATATACCCTTACTACTTTACCTTGTTGCATCGCCATATGCTTTGGCAACTTTGCTAGCCCAATATGATGATGGAGGAAGAGAAAGAGCAGTCTACTACATTATTCGTGTCCTTGTCAATTATGAAACCTGTTATTCATCCATGGAGAAGCAATGCCTTGCTCTTGTATTCACTATGTAGAAGCTAAGGAACTACCTCCTCCATTCCAAAACTCATGTCATAATGAAAACAGATCTTTTGAGACATTTTTTCTCTAGTGTTGACTTGGTAGGAAGATTAGTGAAGTGGGTTATGTTACTTTTTGAGTTTGATATAATTTTTGTCACTCATAAATCAGTAAAGGTACAAGTGATTTTTGATCAACTAGTAGACACCCTCTCATCTCATTCCTTTGCTAGGTTAGATATTTTTCTCGATGAGAATATTTTCACAATTAACTATGAACTTGAATGGAAGATGTACTTCGATGGATCGAGATGTTAGACCAATTTTGGAGTGGGTGTGGTCTTGATATTCGCTGAAGGCAAACCGGTCCCCCTTTCCTTCTGATTAGATTTTCCTTTCACTAATAATATTGTTGAGTACAAAGCTCTTATCGTTGGTTTATGTGTCACGATTGCATTAAATATTAAACATCTTTGTATACTGGGTGACTCTAAAATTATTGTGAATAGATCATGAGAACTTATCAAGCTAAATAAAGTACATTATCCTAATACCAAGACCTCACTTGTCTTTTCTTAATTAGTTTTCCTCTTTCACAATAAATAGTGTCTCTAAGAGAGAAAATAGACATGTGAATGTGATGCAGGAGCATCCAGTGGTGTAAGGGCAATCTTGCATCACCCAAAATATCTTTACTTTCATTTATCTTTTTGTAGATGTTTATGCATTTCTGGATACCCTTTTCATCGAAGAAGGATTCCCAACTTTCAAAACTACTTTTCTGCTTTTTATGCTCAATTGTTATTTTTAGTAGGCATGAATTTGAAGGCGTGAGAAGGCAAAAATTGAAGGGAAGCTTTGGGATATAAAAATAAGCATGTTGGTGAAAGAATCAGGTTAAAGTCATTCCCTGTTCAAAAGTTATTCAAGTTTCAGTTTCTTCTTTTTTCCCTATAAAATCTTCGAAGCCAATTTTGATTGAAGATCCAATGGTTAAATCTTAAGTTAGGGCTTCCGGAAGTTGGTGCATAATTTGAATGATGTTTTAGGCTCTAAACGGAGAAAGGGGCTATTTATGGGCTAGTTTTTTATTTTTTTGGATTTTTTGGGGGGAAAGAAGACCGCATATTGTGAAAGGGGGAATTTTTTGTAGTTTTCTGTAATTTGCATGTGTTGCAGAACTCGAGGATTTGAGAGCCTCTGCATGTAAGAATTTCATTATTTTTGAATATAATAATATTCTCTGGTTTTTCTGTGGGATTTTCTATGTCTCGGGTTGCACCCTCATCAAAATGCCATGGAAAACATTGCTTCATTGGTACGTTTAGAAGAGGATACAAATGAATATCACTTTGTGGTTCAGGTCATGTGAACCCTAATAGTTTCCAACCAGCCTGAGCATGAGGCTTTAGCTTGCTTCCATGTAAAATCAAGAGAATGGTTCTATTGTATCTAAAATTACCTAAAAACTAGAAAATTTCTCGACGCTGTGACAAAAAATAATCACACTCATATAAGAATTATTTCCTCTCATTATGTCATTGTATTTGACGTACTTTATCAAAAAACATAAAATGTCTTGTTGCTAAGATGTATCACTAAAGCAGAGATATCCCTTGCCCTTAAAGAAGCCCATGCAGGCTCTACGGGTGGAAATTTCGATGGGAAATCCCTAGTGAGGAAAATCGTACACATGGGATACTACTGGCAGATGATGGAACAAGATTCCTTCAGTTTTGTCAAGAAGTGCCTTCAATTTTAACAACATAGTCATCTTATCCATGCTCCTACTCAAGATCTGTAGAATCAAACTTCTCCTTGGTCATTTGCAAAATGGGGGTTAGATATTATTGGAAAATTATCACCTCCTTCCTCCAAAGGACATATCTTTATCATTACCACTATGGATTAATTCACAAAGTGGGTCGAAGTTGTTCCACTTTGATCCATAAATGTCAAAAATATTTGTAGCTTCCTCTTCAAAAATATCATTTCTCATTTTGGATTGCCTTCTATCCTTGTTTCTAATAATGGTACACCATTTAAAAACAAGGAGGTAAAGCAGTTCTTGGAGAAGTTCCATATCCAACACAAGTTTTCCACACCGTACTATCCACAATCCAGTGGTCAAGTAGAAGCTTTTAATAAAACACTTGAACTCATTCTTCATAAAATAGTTAATAAACATGGTAAGGATTAGCATATTTAGTTAAAATATGCTTTGTGGGCTTATCACACGAGTGTTCATATGGAAATAGGAACAACACCTTATAACCTCATGTATGGCACAAAAGCTATCATGCCTTTAGAGTTGGAAATCTCATCTTTGGGGGTTTCCCTTAGAGGGTTAATTGATGAGGAAACCTATCGAATTGTTTGCATCAACTAGAGATGTTTAATGAGCATTGTTTATAGGCCCGCGATCATCTTAAAGCTTATTAGTTGCTATCTAGACAGTATAATCAAGGTGTGCTTCCTAGGACCTTTAAGTTAGGAGACCTGGTTCTATATGAAAATCAGCAGAATGTAATTGCATCACTTGATCAGAAAGGGAAGTTTAGTCCTAACTAGTTAGGCCCTTACATCATGATTTTTGTGTATGGTTTGGGAGCCTATTGATGGAACACCTTTAAAAGATCCTATTAATGTGATGCATCTTTTTTGATACTATGTGTAGTGTCTTAATGTGTCATGAGTGTGGTGTTCTCCCTAAAAGGTAGTAATACTACATATATTGACATTCGCTCATCTTCACATTACAAAAAATTTATGTTTATGACATAGCCATGCATGCATGTGTGTAATAAAAAATACATATATGTGTATAACTATGTTATATATCAATACATCACATTCCATATTTTAAAGTAATTAGATCATCATAGTATTTAATTAACATGTAACCAAGGGTGTTTACTTAAATCATGATTAGCATCTAATGAAAACATACATCCATATAAATAACATCCATATCATAAGCATACATGAAAATGGAAAGCATACATATAAAAAAAATCCATGATACTGAAACTGATATATATACATATGAAAAACCAAAAACATATGCAAGAAGCGAAAGAGGATTCCCTAATGAGCCTCTAGGGTTTTTCACCCTAGAAGCTAACTTTTGGATGAATGTGACTCTCTTTCACCTAATGATATGCTTTTTTTTTTCATTCGAAGGAGGTTAGGGGCTTAATTTGAATGTATGTGATTGTTCCCTAAATGTGATGAAAAAAAATGAAAGTGAATCTAAATGTAACTATGTTTGAATACGCATGAAGATATGCAACTATGTAGAAGAATAACCTATGAAATATGAACAAACAATTATAGAAATTGATGAGATTGAAGAGGTGTGCACCTAGAATATTGTAGGGGTTGTAAATGTTGTTGAATTTGATGTATATGTTGAAAGGGACACTTGTGCCAAGTGGGTTGACCTAGCCCTTCTTCGGGAAAATTCTATAAAACAGCTCCAGATCTTGTTTCAGCCAAAAGGGTATCCAAATCCACCAAACCTTTTGGAAAATGGGTTTAGTGGGACTAGGTCACACAAAGTGGTGACCTAGGCCTCATCTAAATTTATGTGAATTAGAAGATGGGATTTAAGGCCTTCGGTTTGTGTTTCCTCCTCCTTCAGGTATCTAGTCTTGAAAGTGAAGATTCTGGTATGAAAAAATCTTCCAAGATTCAACTAGGATTTCTTCAACCCTAGAGAGCTTGGTCAACTTTTCGAATAATCTTCAAGACTCCAATGCACCTAAATCTATAAAAACACACAAGAGAGAAAACAAAAATGTTTATTGTTAGAGTATGGGGGCTTGCCTTGGTCAAGCGCCTTTTTAGATAATCAAATAAAATGAAGAAACAAAGTAATGAAACATGAAATGAGAAGTGATGGATTCAATACCTTACCATGATGAATGATTTTGAGCTGCATCAATGGAGGTTTTCAGCCCCCTAATTCTTTAGCAATTGTCTCTTGTTGACTTGGAATGACCAAACCCTAGCTTGCTTGAGAAGAGGAAGAGATGAGAGAGAGAGGTGGAGAAGAAAATGGATGGTGCATAATGAGGACACCTAATGATAAATTATGGTTTTAAAGATTATTTATACAAGTTATTCCCTAATTTTTGCAAAATAACACAACATAGGCAGAGCTTAGGGTTTTAGAGACCAAAATCCCAAAATAAATTAACTTAAAATTGAAATTTATGCCACATGGGACTAGGTCACCCAAGGTGGCAACCTAGTCCACCTGGGAATTTTTCATCGATTGCCAAGAATTAAAATGTAATTATTTATGTTTGTCAGGATTGTCTTCTGAAAACACACTAAAATAAGTCTTGTATGAGTATTAAGGGATCATTATAGGGTTGTTTTAGTGATGCAAAGCCTAGGAGAGCATGCAAATGTTTTACAAAAAATTACAACACTTCGTCACAAGACTTGGAAATATGTAAAAAGGGATTGAAAATGGAACAAATTCCATAGGCTAAGCTCCAAATGAGTGAAAAGTGTCAAGGTATACACTTTTTGGTGACACATTTAACCCCCCACTTTCCTGAGAGTATGAAATTGCTTCAAACTCACACTAAAGTAGCCCAATGGAGATGGTAAAGAATGACGAAGAAGAAGAAAATGAAAGAAGAAGGAGGTGGTCAAGCCCCCAAGGATTCAAGATTCTAAGTCAACTTGACATCAATGCAAAACAACACATTCAAGGGTGGATTCATTACAACAAAATGAGATACATGATCATGCAATAACAATGATTAGTGTGAAGATAAGAAAAAGGGAGAAAATATGTGCTCACTCTCGGGGTCATGAAACATCAAGTTGTTTGTGGGGTGAGTTGTCCCAAAAGGGTGAGAAACATACACACGGTTGGTATGTACTCACAAAGGTGGCTATGGGAAAAGTCGTGCCTCTTGTTGGGCTTCCCGCTCAAACCATACCAAAGTTATACCTTGTGATAAATTTGATAAGGGGCCATAAAAGAAAGTGATGCTTGTAATGATTTTGTTCAAAATTATTTTTCCTTCTTCGTGCGATGTCTCATATTAAGAAACATTATGTGTAATGTTACAGAGAGAGGCAAAGTGAAAATGTACTCATGTTGTATGCAAGAGAGGTAAGGGCTCATCTTGTATGCAAAAGAGGAAAAAATGTGAATGTCCCATCTTGAGTAACATTGTGTGTGATGTTTTCAAGAGGAGGAATCACAAGAAAAAGAAGATCACACAATTAAATGTAAGTGGTGATGTATTCCCCCACTTTAAAGGAATTGTGAAACCATGTATTGTGAGAAATTTCTTTAAAGTAGAAGAAGAGAAGAGGTCATGAGAGATTATTTATAAAGCCCTATTTTGAGTCATATGGTTATGAAAAGTTGTGTCATCAAGGAGGGGTGTATGTCACATGTGAGTCAATCTTAAGACATTTCCTCCACATCCCAAGCTTTCTCTTTTGTGTTCATGAAAAGTTAAAAACAATTCACAAGAGACAATGGAAAGTGACATACGAGGGAAAAGGATGAAAAACCCCTTGCCCCCACTTAGTGCAGAGCAAGAGTGAGCCAAAAGGAATGAGGGGATGCAAGGGTGAGTGAAAATTAGTATCAATTAGAGGAATTAGGTTCCCCCATAGAGGAGAGAGTACCAAGCTCCTTAAGATGTTGGATTTTACAAATCAAGGCCTTACACTAATTAGTGGAGTGATCATGAACTTGGTGGTAAGCAAAAAAGTATTTTTTGTTAGAAAATTTATTTCAACTATGAGGAGGAAGGGATATCAAGTGATATTGGAAGAGTCTCAACAAGATACCCTCTTGATCAAGGGGGAAAGGGGATACTTTTATGGGAAACAAGGAAGGATTCTTCTTAGGATGGGATGCTATACCTACACAAGGCTCTAAGGATTGTGAAATTTTGTATACTCCTTTAGAGGAGTGTGTAAAATATGAATCAAGAGGAGGTTGCGAGATGACATTGGTTGTAAGAAAATATTCCTTTGTTGGTGTTAAAGGATCACTTGTGAAGGTTGGGTGAGAAGGGTGATTTGGAATGGTGTTGATGGGAGGGGAAGGCTTGGTGGTCTCAATCATAGGGCAATAAACAAGACCATAATGTGACAATCACTTGATAAGATATATAGGGGTGTTGATGCCTTGTTCGTTAGTGCCATAACCTTTTCCACTATAGCCAAGTTGCTTCACGAGTTCATAAAATTTTCAATAAATATTTTTCAGCTTGTTTGGATTGGGTGAGGGATCATTGTTTACATTGGTGGCTAAAGTAGTTGAGGTGGATGCATGTGAAGGACTGGTCAAGTCTTGTGTGGACAAGACTATGTATCCCTTGTCAAAGTCATTGTTTATGGTCTTGGATTATCCCATTAAGGGATGGGTGAAGTCTAAGGAACCCCAGTCATCATCTAAAAGCTTGGTGATTTGCTCAAGATTTAATTCATTATGTGGCTCCACTTGGGTAGCTGGTGTTAAGGTGTTGAAACGATTCTCTTTGGATTTTTCAATGTGTAAGAAACTATTAGGTTTGGGATCAACATAAAGTGTGTACACTTTTTTATTGTAGATGCACTTCATCTTTCGATGAAGTGTGGAAGGCACTCCATTCATAGAAAGAATCCACAACCTACCTAAGAGAAGATTGTATGAAACCTCTTGAGGAATAACATGGATTGTAGTGTCTAATGTGACCATTCCACCTATAAGAGGGATAGTGATCACACTAAGTAATTTATTAGAGACTATCAAATCCTCTAACAAAGAGAGAATCATTGGATGTGGGATGTATCTATGTCAAGACTATCCAAAAGGCTTACACTACACACATTAAGGGCAAAGCCTGTATCTACAAGAGTTCTCTTTATCCCTTTTGTTTTGTATTGAGAGATTATCATGAAAGCTTCATTTTTCTTTCTCACATCCAAAGGATGAATCTCACTTTGGTGAAAAACAATATCATCTTGTATTCCATGAATAATAGTTGCTATGTCATTTGATGGCTCATTATAAGGGATAGAACTTGTTGTAGGGAATTCTACATTATTTTGTGATAGTGAGGGGAGACTTGAATAAGGTCACATAAGGAGATTTTGGCGAGAGTATTCCTTAGTTGATCAACAAGGTCATACTCCCTAAGGAATGAATTGAAGTGAGGATCAGCAAGTAATACATGAGGATTAGGTAAAGGTAAGGGAGTGGAGGTTGATGGTTGGGAATGCAGGTTGTTACTATTGGGAAACTATGCCTCAATGTTTCTGTCTTTTCCCTTGAAGACTTGGTGTTTTCCTCCATGTTTTGGCCTTTAACATGGTGGTCTGGCTTGGTCTTGGTGGTTTTTGTCTGGCAGTTAACACCTTACCATGCGTGGTGAGTTCACTCACCCAGTGGTGCAGTAAGGACGCCAATGGCCTAGCTCGATGGCTACCGCCATAGCACGGGCAGTGGGTCCTCTCACCGCAGTTAGCTTGGTGGTTAGCGCCACACCGCAGGGAGGATCGAGAAGGTCAGTGGTACCGTGGTGGAGATGGTGGTCAACACAGGCCATTACTACCATACCACGAGCTATCCATATGAGCTCGACAGTAGCATGGTGTAGTTAGAGTTTGGGCTCGGTGATGACTTGAATGATCTCGGTCGAGCTCACCGCCATACTGCGAGGCAAGAAAAATAGGGCAGCAGTAGCGAGGTAGATGACTGGGTGAGCTTGGGCGAGCTCAACGCCATACCATGAGGTGACTCAGACAAGGACGCGGTGGTGTGGTAGAGTCAGGGTGCGAGCCCGGATGGCTTATTTCCATACTGTGAGGCAAGTTCTACTGGACAACGGTAGTGAGGTAGATGGTAGGGTGAGCTAGGGCGAGCTCACCGCTGTACCACGGTTGGGTCATGTGGGCTCGGCGCTAATGCGATAAGAGCTTGGATGAGCTCGGAACTCAGTTGACCAAGTTGGACCAGTTTGGTCGACTGTCAGAAGTTGTGAATGAATTGTTTAGCAACACGTGGAAAGTTATTTCAGATCCCATTGGTCGAATCTTTTTTTCTTGATGTGCAATTGAGCTACATTAATATAGAGAGGTTGCCAAACATGTTTGTGATCGTATTTAATGTTGCGCGGCTTGATGCTTGTGGATTAAGCGGTGCACATTATTAGTGAATGGTCGATGCTTGCAGGTGGATAATTTATTATCTTCATGACCATTGTTGAGCAAGCATGGGCTGAACAGGTATGCACTCAGTATAAGTAATCTGGTGTGCAGTTCGATAAAGGTGATAAGCGATAACAGAGAGAGGTTGAGAGTGTTTGAGTGGCTCAACCATGAACACTTAGATTCTCAAATCTATTAAGATGTGAACCTAATAGGCCAAGGGGTTGGTCTGGCCATGAGGCTGGCTATGACAATCATTTGTGAGGAGCTGAAGGGAATCTACATAGTATGTCATGAGGAAATTGTAACTGTGGGAAGATTCTATTATCTGTTGCCTGTATTCTTTCTCTAGATGAAAAAAATGTAATATCCTAAAGAGCATAGCTCTATCTTTGTATTGTAACCGTTTTAGTTACTGAATAATGCAAGTGAGCTGAATATTTTGGAGGTGAGGTTTTTTACCTGAAAAGGTTTTCCCCATGTATATCTGTGTGTTCATAGTTTTTTCTTTCATGTTGTTTGATTATGCAAACTGAATCTATTCTTGTGTTGAATCTATTATTTGTCAAGCATTTATTTCTCTTAGAGGATTAATGGGGGATTTATTGTGCCTATTTCCGCTTTATGACATAATTTCTTGTGTCTTTGAAGTGATTTTGAATTGAAATCACTAAGGCATTGCTATCTTAGATGCTAGTCTTGATGATAGACCAAATTTGTATCCCCAACAAGTGGTATTAGAGCTAGTTGAAGGAGGTGGAGGCTTGATGATACCAAGTGGTGTCAAATCCTTCTCCTGGTTACTAGAGTTCTGGGTATTTCTCCTGTGATGATTTCTTAGCCTAGCAAGCTTGAGGAAATCTGGAGGAATCAGTTGGTGATTGATCCTTCGATGAGTGGAAGTTCATGCTTATTTGATTCAATACATAGGTTTGAAAGATGTTGGAGATGACTAAAGTTGATCATATTGTTGTAATATGGTATGAGGCTCATGGCTCGCAACAAATGTTCCTAGTGCAAAGGGAGTGAGATGTGATTTTGGTTGTGTTGCAAAAGAAACGTGGTTTCATATTGGGTATCTATGTGAGAGGCTCCCTAGTGGTATGGAGTTGTTTGTGTTGTTGTTCAACCATGAAGTTTTGGTGCTTGTGTTGGGTGTTCTGACTTAGCACTAAAGGCTATTTCTCTGCTGCTCTAATTGCATGGAGGATATGAAGTTGATTTTGTTGGTCTACAACTTCGGCTCTAGCCTAGCTCTCTCGTATGCTTGTGCATGACTGTGGTATTTGGAATTGGTCTGAAATGGACCTGTTGTTTCATTCTTACCTGTGTCTTGCACTTGCATAGTTCAGATTCATGTCTTTGGCTCTAAAGGTTTTGTGTAGATTTTCCTAAAATGTCTACCAAGCTTTTTCATGTTTTTCATTGTTCTGGTTAACCATGATAATTGTGTGAAGACTCTTGAGTCATCCAAATGAGAAATGAAGATGGAGATGCATGGGTGTTTTATAAACACTGTGGTTTTGTAGGTTTTACACGGTCAATGAAAACTTGTGGTTTGTGGAGTTGTTGTTTAGCTATTTTCTAGACCCTATCTTCTGGGGTGTGACTAGCTGAGATAGTTGCAATTCGACATGGTTTGAGGAGGTATGATGTCTTCTCTGAATGAGGGTGTTGGTATGTGTTATTTCATTCAGCATTCTTGTGGTATGCTTGTTGGTGTCCTAGACTATGGTGCTTGAGTTGTGGACGTGACTGGAAAATCAAATATGTTGCTGATCTCGTGTTTGAGTCATGTTTGTTTGCTTTGGTTTTTCTCTTTGATGATCTCAATTTTTTAGTTTTCAGTGTGATGATAGATTTGTAGGTTTCATTTGGTTGCATCCATGAGTTATGCAATGTTGTGGGCTGTCCTTACCTAAATTTTTTTCTGTGAGACAACTCGGAAGTGGACTATCTATATCCATGAGGTTGTAACTGTGTGGTGCAGATCTGTTAGCTAGCCTTGTTTGTGGTCACTTGTGCATTGGCATGGCTATTTTGAGATGAGAGGAGGAATGACATTTGAGTACTTGAATAGTCAGTGATGGGGACTTGAAGCATGTGAATCACGATGTCATGGAGAGCTTGTTACACTGGCTTGTGTAATATTTTGACAGTGATGGTGTGGTCTACATGATCTCATGATCTTGTTGCTGTTCGACCTTGTTTTCCAATGGATATGTTATCGTTTATACCTGGAGGATTCTTGGATCAACAGATGTTTGGTCATGATGCTTGAAGAGCTCGGTGTCATGTTTTAGTGGGAGCTTTAGGAGTGACTGTGGATTCATCACTTAGTGGTGAATGATCTTCTTTGGTGTTGTAGATGCTTCTTGTGGAATCTTAGATCATGTTGTTGCAGAAGAGTTTCCTTTCGTATCTACATGGTCACTATTTGAAGATGTGCAACATCTTGGAGCCATGAAGGACCTTGGTAGTCTTTGGCTGAGATGCTGGTGGTGCTTGAAAGGTGATGTTGGTTTAGATTTTGTTTTCTTTATGTCATGGTATACTCTTGCTTGTGCATTAGAGTTTTGGCATGTTTCTTTTCTCTTGAGACCATGGTTTGTTCACTTGAAGCATGGTATCTCCTAAGGGATATGTGTAGATCATGGTGTCATGATAAGTTCTTGTTCAGCTGATTTGGAGCTTTGACAGTGGTCTAGTGTTTCTTTATGTTTTGAGTACCTTGGTCATATAGTGGAGGACTTCATGTTTATTACAGTGATGCAGTTTGGAGACATCATGAGATGATAGGTTGTTGGTGCTCATGGATGCATGGAGAATAAGGTGAGTCTGAAATTCTTTTGAGAATGTTGTTGTTATAGCTGAAAGTCTGAACAACTTGCACCTTGGTTGAATGCAAGTTCAACAGAGACCATGAAGGAGAATGCTATTGGGTAAGTCATGCTGACTTGTATATCTTAGAGGAGCATATTTTCTTCTCTTCTTGGTTTACTTGGAAGTGGTGTTTATTTGAAAGGTATTCACCCATTATATCTTTCAGATGTGTGTTATGCTTTATCTTTCATGGATATGAATCTTTAGTTGTTTTAAGATTCTGGAGGATTCATAATGAAAGGTGGACAACATTATGTATCTCCTTTTGCTTTTGAGGACTGGTAGGAGATGGTAATATGGGTTAGTCTAATCTTCTTTGAGGTGCTTACATCCATGGTTTTTTTGGATGTTGTTAAGGATTTTCCCTTGGGATGTGAAGAATATCATTCTTGTCACAGCTGGCATATAGAAGAGTTTGTAGAAGGGCATGTTTTGATTTTTTGTTTCTCTCTAATCTATTCTTGTTCTTCCTATATGTTCATTTGACTTTAGATGTTTGTGGAGCCATGGTGTTTCCTTCTTCAATCAGATATGGAACCTTGGAAGAATGTGGAAGACTTCTGAGAGAAACATATCTTGTAGCAGGTGGTTGTAGGTTGTGTAGATAAGAGTGGTTGTCCCTTGTAACTACATGGTTACTTCTTCTATATGCAAAGTTTGGTGGACTTAGTGTGCCTAGATCTCTGTGTGATGGTGCTTTGTTTGCATTCATCTGGAAAGTACCTTTTTAGTGGGAGTACTTGGATGTGTGTAGTCTTTTGGCTAGTTGACACATGGTGCTTGTGTTTTCTATTGTTGGGTTGGCTCTGTGATGGTGTGAGTTTACTGATGGTCATACCTTTGAGGTATGAGTGGTTGAATGGTTTTTTGCAAGAGCTATGGGCACTGGTTTTTCAATCGCATGGTTTGATTAGTTGGATGGGGGTAGTCAATTTTATGGTTGTTGTTCTAGCTGGTTGGTTTCTTGTTCTGGAGAATGTTTTCTTTGGTATGTGCTCACATTGTGTTTTTTTGTTGTTGTTGTGGTGCCTTTGCCACCTGAAGGATCAGATGTTTGTGTTCCTAAGACTGGTGCTTTTTCACCTGGGTGTGTTCTTGTGTTTGGAGTTGTTGCCTGAGATGGTGGACATTTTTGATGTCATTGCAGGGGTCTTGGTTGGAGCATGGAAGCATGGTGTTGGTCCTTTCTCGGGTGTTTGGAGGAACCCTGAATGTCTTTAGCAAGTGGGAGATTGTTGGGAAATTATGCCTCAACTTTTTTTGCTTTTCCCTTGAAGACTTGGAATTTTCCTCCATGTTCTGGCCTTTACCATGACAATCTCACTTGGTCTTGGTGGTTTTTGTCTGGCAGTTATTTCCTTACCGTGCATGGTGAGTTCACTCACTGTGGTGACATAGTAAGGCCGCCAGTGGCCTGGCTCGACGACTATCACCATACTGTGGGCGGTAGGTCCTCTCACCATGGTGTCTGTGGTGAGACCGCCAGCGGTGGGCTTGGTGGTTACCGCCATACCGTAGGTGGTGGGTCCTCTCACCATGATTGGCCTGGCCGTTACCTCCACACCACATGGAGGCTTGGGAAGGTTAGTGGTATCATGGTGGAGATGGGAGTCAGCATAGGCTGTTATCGCCATACCATGGTGTAGCCATATGAGCTTAGTGGTAGCATGGTGTAGTCAGAGTTTGGGCTCGGTGATGACTTGAGTGAGCTCAGTCGACCTCACCACCATACCACAAGGTGAGACATATAGGGTAGTGATAGAGAGGTAGATGGTTGGGTGAGTTCAGGTGATCTCACCGCCATAATGTGAGGTGACTCATTCAAGGACACGATAGTGTAGTGGAGTCAAGGTGCGAGCCCGAATGACTTACTGCTATATCGCGAGGCAGGTTCGATTAGGCAGCAGTAGCGAGGTAGATGGTAGAGTGAGCTCGGGTGAGCTCATTGTTGTACCGTAGATTGGTCGTGTGGGCTCGGTGTTAATGTAGTAAGAGCTCAGATGAGCTTGAAACTCAGTTGACTAAGTTGGATAGGTTTGACTGATTGTCCGAAGCTGTGAACGAATTGTTTGGCAACACGTGGAAAGTTCTTTGAGATCCCATTGGGTGAAGCTTTTTTTTTCTGATTTGCAATTGAGTTGCATTAATATAGAAAGGTTGACGGAAATTTCTATGTTCAGATTTAATGTTGTGCAGCTCAATGCTTGTGGATTAAATGGTGCAAGTTATCAGGGAATGTTTGATGCTTATAGGTGGATAATTTATTATCTTGATGATCGTTGCTGAGCAGACATGGGCTGAACAGGTATGCACACGGTATAAGTAATCTGGTGTGCAGTTCAATAAAGGTGATGAGCGATAAATGAGAGAGGTTGAGAGTGTTCGAGTGTCTCAACCATGAACACTTAGACTCTCAACTTTGCTAAGCTGTGAACCTAATACACCAACGGGTTGGGCTGTCCATGAGGCTAGCTGTGACAATCATTTGTGAGGAGCTGAAGGGAATCTACACAGTATGTCATGAGGACATTGTAACTGTGTGAAGATTCTATTTTGTGTTGCTTGTATTCTTTCTCTAGATGAACAAGATGTAATATCCTAAAGAGCATAGCTCTGTGTTTGTATTGTAACCATTTTAGTTACTGAATAGTGCAAGTGAGTTGAATGTTTTAGAGGTGGGGTTTTTTACCTGAATTATTTTTCCCCACGTATATCTATGTGTTCACAGTTTTTTCTTTAATGTTGTTTGATTCTACAAACTTAATTTGTGCTTGTGTTGAATCTGTTATTTTTGATGCATTTACTTCTCTTAGAGGATCAATGGTTGATTTATTGTGCTTGTTTCCACTTTATGGCATAGTTTCTTGTGTCTTTGAAGTGATTTTGAATTGAAATCACTAAGGCACTGTTGTCTTAGATGCTAGTATTGATGACAGACCGAATCCGTATCCCCAACAGTATGAACAATAGTATTAGGACTCGATTATTGCAACACATTAGGGGTAGGTAGGTAGAGGGTAAATTCAGGTGTGGGTTTGGTTGAAGGAGGGTAAAGGATGAGTTGAGGTTTGGTAATATTAACATCCCCTAAGGAAGGAGAGTCTAATATAGGCTCTAAATCTTCATATAAGGGCATAATATTATTAAGGAAATGATCGATGGTGGAAGTATGAGGAGAGGAAGGATTAGGATAGGAGTCTATTTGATCATCAAAGGTCTCATTCCTGTGTTCCAAACAACCTATGCTAGTAAGCGAGCTTGGAAGAGAAGGATCACTATGATTTTGAAATGGGTAGGGAAGGTTGAGATTCCTATGACTCCTAGGAGAAGGATCCTCTAACACCAACATGTCCTCTTCATATTGAGGAGGGTCATTAGGAGAAGGGAAAGGTTGATTATCAAGGTTAGAAATACTAGGTAAGGTGATTTTCAGGAAATTTTTTATAATTTCATTTTCTTGTGTTAAACTATCTTCCCATAGAGGATGAGGAGAAGAACAAGAAAAACCATCATGATGCTCAAGAATTGTACCTTCCTTTAACAAGACACCTTCATCACTAGAAGGAGAGGTATCAAGAGAGAAAAAATTATGATCATCATGATTATCTATGTTTGTATTTGCTTCTAACACATCACACTCACAAATAGGAGAGATAGAAGGTTGTGTATGTGCAAGACAATTATAAACAGTTTCATTTGCTAGGCTCTCATAACGAGGGAATGTATTGAAAGAAGTTTTAAAGTGTTTGAAGAGTTTAAAAAAATATAAAGAAAAAAGGAATATATTAATATGTTTAAATAATTTACAATGCAAAATAAGAGAAATACCATTTTCAGATTGCAAAAGAAGGCAATTTACTGATTACACTATCAATGATCTGAAAATGAAAGTTTGTAAATATAAAATTGAAAATGTGCAGTGCATGAAACGAGCTAAATTAGTCTAGTGTTAATTAAGTGCATGTAGAAGAAACACAACCTATTGATAGAGGGAGGTATTGGAAATTTTAGAAGCCTAAAGGGACTAGGTCACCTAGGATGGTGACCTAATCATCTTAATGATTTTTGTTAGAGTTCTCAAGAGGTTTGGATTGATCTAGGTGGTTTTTGTGTTGTACAGTGCATACCTAAAATGAAAATTCAAAATTTCAAATAGTTTGTAATGATTTAAATGCAAAAATGCAACCTACATGCAATTTTCACTAGTTCAAATTTTCAAACCATAGAATGCAATTAGAACAATGTGTAATGAAATCCTAGGAGGAGGAAGAGTTCCAAATTAGAAAAGGAAGGTATAGGAATATCGGGTTCACCAAAATGAACCACCAAAAACATATACTAGAAGAGAAAGAGGATTCCCCAATGAGCCTCTAGGGTTTTTTACCCTAGAAGCTAACTTTTGGATGAATGTGATTCTCTTTCACCTAATGATATAATTTTGGTGTTCATTCAAAGGGGGTTAGGGGACTAATGTGAATGTGTGTGATTGTGCCCCAAATGTAATGAACAAAAAATGAAAGCTAATATAAATGAAACTATGTTTGAATACACATGAAGATATGTAACTATGTACAAGAATAACCTAAGAAATATGAACAAACAATTACATAAATGGATGAGATTGAAGAGGTGTGCACTTGGAATCTGTTAGGGGTTGTAAATGCTACTGAATTTGATGTAGATTTTGAAAGGGACACTTGTATGAAGTGGGGCGACCTAGTCCTTCTTCGGGAATTTTTTGGTAAACTACTTCAGAGCTTTGGCCAAAAGAGTATCCAAATACACCAAATTTTCTGGAAAATGGCTTCAATGGAACTAGGTCACTCAAAGTGGTGACCTAGTCCTCTTCTAAATTTCTATGAAGATGGGATATAAGGCCTTTGGTTTCTGCTTCCTGCTCCTTCAGGTACTTGGTCCCTAAAGTATTGATTCTAGTCTATGCAAGTCTTCCAAGCTTCAACTAGGGTTTCTTCAACCCTAGAGAGATTGGTCAAATTGTTGAATGATCTTCAAGACTCCAATGCACCTAAATTTGTAAACACACACAAAGATAAAGAAGAAATGTTGATTGTTAGAGTATGGGGGCTTGTCGTGGTCAAGAACCTTTTGATAATCAAATAAAATGAAGAAACAAAGTAATGAAACATGAAATGAGAAGTGATGGATTCAATACCTTGCCATGATGAATGATCTTGAGCTGCAACAATGGAGGTTTTCAGCCCTTGAATTCTTCAAAAATGGTGTCTTGTTGACTTGGAATGACCAAACCCTAGCTTGATTGAGAAGAGGAAGAGATGAGAGAGAGAGGTGGAGAAGAAAATGGATGGTGCATAATGAGGGTACCTAATGAGAAATTAGGGTTCTAAAGGTTATTTATATAAGTTATGCCCTAATTTGATCATAATAGCACCACATAGGTCGACCTTAGGGTTTTAGAGACCAAAATCCCAAAAGAAATTAACTTAAAATTGAAATTTATGCCACGTGGGACTAGGTTGCCCAAGGTGGTGACCTAATCCACCTTGGCATTTTTCATTGATTGTCGGTAATTAAAATGTAATTATTTATGTTTTTCAGGATTGCCTTCTAAAAACACACTAAAATAAGTCTTGTATGAGTATTAGGGGGTCATTAAAGGGTTGATTTAGTGATGACAAGCCTAGGAGGGCATGAAATGTTCTTACAACCCTTTACAACACTTCTTCACAAGGCTTGGAAAGATGTAGAAAGGGACTAAAAAATGGTCCAAAGTCCATAGGCAATGGTCCAAATGAGTGAAAATTGTCAACATATACACTTTTTGGTGACACAATATACATTTATGTCCAGTGTACGAATCAAATGTCACATACATGTATCAGGCCACTACTATACAAAAATGATTGGCTATTGAATATGTGTCTATACAAAAGATCTACAAGTATATGTGTATATCTATATCTAACTACAAAAATGATATACAAGAAGAGGGACTCCTATCCCTATGTAGCATGACTCCCTGAGCCTTTGGCTCTATAGGCCACTTTGGCACTCTGGGAGGAGGTTGCACAGTGATCTATGAATGAGATCAGTGTGATCATGATGCAGATAAAACCGTCCATATCCCTATGAGCTCCCCTTATAGCGAACAAATTTCCATCTTTGCTTGGATAAAATCCTACTGCAATCATTAAACATCTACCAAGATCACATTTTTTGGTCGCACATTGAGCTCATCAATGCGGCTTTGAAGAGAATCATTTGCTACCTCGATGACATCAACCCTCCTCATTGTCATGTCTTGCTCGGTGAGTGCCATCCATAGCTCCCCAACAACTGATATCATTGTACCTACATGGCCGCCATCTCTGTAGCACGACCTCTCCACCCCTCTCCTCATATGCAGTCCTTATATGCACTATCGACTGAAAGGTAGGGGCATGCATCCTTGCTGAAACCGTCTGGTAGACCTCGAGAACTATCCTTGAGATCAGAATGATGGGGGCCACCTCTGAAATACACTGAGCTATGAGCCCAGTTCATCCTTGTGCATCCTCTACAATCATAGAGAGATAAACAAGAATCAGTATCACATGGAATATATATAAATAATAATCATACATAAAGAGATAAAAAGAATGAATGTGAAAATAATGTACTACGTATACCTGGATCCCCTGACCGCCATATGGGATTAGGGTGTGGGTCATCACTAGGGCCCACGTCGCTAGTATCAGTGGCTGACCTTGGCAATGCTAATGCTACTACTGCTTGGATGGTGGAGACTGGTGGCATTGATGAAATAGGGGTAGTTATGAGGGGAGATGATCTCCTTTGTTGCCTTGGCCTCATAGGCACTGCCTCCTCCTCCTTGTCTCCATGTTGGGAACATCTCCTCCTACCTTGTGGCGGTTTGTGGGGTGCATCCTCATATGGGCCTTGGTCCCCTCCTACAGCACCCTCACCAAAAACAAGAGCAAGACGATGCCTCTCCAACCACCATGTGAAATCTGCCACTACCTCAAAATTATTTGTCATCACTATGGCTAACAAATCATGGTCAGTGTCATCATCATCCAAGAAGATGATGTTTGTAATATCTAAGGGAAAGGGTGATCACCTACTCTCACTGCACTATGGTGTACCTTGGTGTATGTGGACAATTAGGGCAGTATGGTCTGAATATGGTTATGCTACCACATGACCTGACTCTAGTAATAAGGTACAATAATATAATCATGGTGACCAACCAAAAAAAGGTACCACTAAAGGTTCCTCAGGAACTTGCTATCATTGACCCACCTAAAATAATGGTAGGGTTTCCAGTGAACCTCTCCTAAGGAAATAGTATGAACTGTAGCCTCCAAAACAATAGGTCCCCAAAATTCCACTGGCTTGTCATGTCATACCAATGTGCCATAGGGATCTGATATGGCCATCATTGGAAAAAAATGACTAGCCAGGTGCACATGATGTGAGCGAAAGCCCACAGTTGTAAAAGTGTGAATGCTATAAGACTATTGTACTCATAGTGCACATACTATCCAAGCTCCTAGTACAGGTGTGCCAACATGTTACACCCTAGGTAAAAATAGTTCACTACTCTACCATCTCTCTAATGATAGGGATGAGGCCCCCATGAAGGTGTGAGCCCTACCCGTCTATGGTGATGTAGACAGTGACTATGACAACCATCACTTGGTGAAGCAATGATGTTGTGGTTCTCACCTGGTCATACTAGTGATTATAGATGTTACTAGTGTCGTTTCAGCCATATTTCCTCCTTGTGTAGTAGAGGACACCCTCGCTACGCTCCTACATTGATCGGGTTTCATCTAGGGTCACCCGTCGTCTACAGATTGGTAGTGTGAGGGTCCAATAGATGTCCTCAAGAGTGATAGTTATCTCTCCACATGGAAGTTGGAAAGATGATGTTGTGGCATCCCACCGCTCCATCAGAGTGGTGAGAATCCTCTTATGGTATTGTATCTCTGGCATAGTGAATACATGCTAGAGACTTACCCACTCTAGGTGTGTGACCTCATCTTGAGAAAGGTGGTCCCTCTGCTTACAGACAAGTAAGAATGCTCACCCTCCAGGATGATCTCGAATCTCTGGGTAGTCCTACAAAAGAGAAAAAAAATCTAATTCAAAAACATCATAGAAAAAAAGAAAAAATGCTAACGAAAACATGCATGCCACACAAACTTCTACACACTATGTTTGCCTCCCTGGCTACGATGGTCGCCTAGAGGATGCCAACGCGTCCTTAGGATGACAATGTGGATTTGGGAACTTGACCCATGTCATGGATGACAACACGAAAAGAGGATGCGGGCACAGACTTAGGATGCCTATGCACCTTGACAAGTGAAAAAATTCAAAAAATTAACTAAAATACATAAAAATCGAGGCTAAGAATCCTACTTGGTCCACCTCATGACCCTTGGCGATGTCCTCACATAGCTTCTCTAGCCTCGAAACCTTGTAGTCTCTGTTGCTTGACATTTTTTTGACTTTTCTCTCACAAAATTCAACAATTTGCTCATAGTGAATAGTAAAAATGACCCTTCTAGGGGCCCACCTAGCTATATATAGGCCCACTAGGGCCCATTTTTCCTAGAGTTTGTGGCCCCTTGGTTTCTCCTGAACTTACCCCACCTTACTAGGGGAAAAATAAGGAGGGGGCATATAGTCACCTGTTGATCATATCTTTCCTCTAAATTGACAAAATTTTCTTGATTATTCTTCTCTCTGCAGTAGTTTCCTCTAATTTTTTCGAAGCCGAGTCAAAATTTTAGTTTTTATAGGAAACAGTTTTCAACAATAATTTTGTGACTATTGTGTTTTTTTTTGTTGAGCTCAGAAGCTAGGGGCATCCTCGATACTGGTTAGCTTGACCTCAATAACCCTTTGTGGTCCCTCTCTCAAGCACACACTTCTGTAAAATATAGAATTTAGGAAAAAAAATTCTTCTCTACTTTAGTGACGCTGATTTTTTCCAAAATTGAGCCCACTAAAATGGGGGCAAAATTTAATGTCCCAAAATTGCACTTAGGGGCAATTCCACATTTTGACATCTTGCCTAGCATTTATGACACCTTAGAAACATTAATGGAAAAATCCCATGAATCAAAATTTCACGATTCTAACTCCATGAGAACACATGGAGAAATGATAGAAGCTTGACAAGGCGTTTCTCAAAAATCTAGGCTTTGGACGCCTACACAACACGTAGATATCTGCATGGTGTGCTAGCATCCTAGGGCTTTTCTGAGTTTCAAATGGTGAATCTAGAACCCTAACCCTTGCAAAACTTGTCCTAGTAGTTAGGTATTGAGTGAAACGGCTATATGTCACCCTCGCATGCATGAAATCCCCTTTTGGCTCTCATTTTGGGGTTGGAAGTCACCAATAGAGGGATTTTCACTACTTTCTCTAGTCTTGGGTAAAATCTATCCTTGAATAGCAACACTTTTATAGGCAAATCCATGTCGGATTGAGGTCCCTCCAAAATCTACCATCTCTTGAGAAAAGCACATAGTGGTGCGCCTGTGTGCTTCGAAAGAGGGTCTACACCCGTGGGTAACTCTGTCTCTCCCTATCACTCTTTCTTACTAGTTCATTTACTACTTTGTGGTGTGGGCTCTACTCCGAAGTGGGTGATGTTTTCACCACACACTTTTTTTTCTTATTTTATGCTCCTTTCCAAACATGGCTGTCTGTGGAGGTGGGAACACCAAAATGAGGGTTTGACTGAGGCATGCCCCTATACAACCCCAACCTTTTCCCCTTGACCATTTATGTGCAGGTTATGAAGTGAAGCTTGGAATAAAGACTCAGATGCATGAAGGTAATATCATCTTGATTCCCTTATGCTTTCCTTTAGTTTTTATCTTTTTGTTGGTTATCTAGCCTTGCACGTTTTTGACCTGAGTCCAGAGGTGAGATTCAGCTTCACCCGCTTGAGCTCTTGAGTTCTTCATGGCTTAGGATGCAAGCACTTATTTTAGATGACAGTACATCGCATTAGCATCCTAAAACTGCGTTGACATCCTTTTGCCAAGAGCTCCTTAGTTGCAGGTGGAAATCTTGAAGGCATTCTCTCTCAGGGTCTGAGACCATTTTCCCACTTTTCTTCATAGTTTCATCTATTCATTCAAGTTGAGGTGTATAAGGGTAGTTCATTCCTTGGTGATCTCTTGAGAATGAAGAGACCCATGAGAAGTGAATCCCCCTTATATCACCCAAGGTTTAGCAAAATCTAGTATTTTCATATATGATCTATCATATTGAAGTTTTTTTTTGGTGCAACAAATTTCTAAAAAAACATCATGATTTTAGGATGCTCTTGGATGCCTTGGCCTAGTACCTACAAATATAAGAGGGGGTATGCTTGTGGACAGGCAAGAAAAATTAGGAAGGAACCTTAAAAAAAAATAAGTATATGGGTAAAATGAATATAAAAAATTTGAAACTCAAGATAATCAACAATATTTACAATTGGTTTATTGAAGCTATTAATTGATAATGGAAAATTTCTATACTTCCATGTATTGTTGGAACTGTTTAACAAGTGTGAGTACAACATTTGGTTAAGTTGCAACATTAATAAATTTGAAATAGAAAATATAAAGTGCACTATTTATTTTGGGTGCCTATTGTGTCTGTGCAACATTATAAAGGAAATCATATATATCTACAATTAAAGAGGTTAGATATATGCATATACATAGACATATACATATACGTAAATATACATATACTTATAAATATATAGATATATAAATACATATACACATATATACACATATACATATGCATATATGCACATATACATACACGTACATATATTATTATTATTGCTTGAATTCTCATTCGAGGGCTTGAATACAAATGTACTTCAAAATGTGCAAGAAAATATATTGATTAAGTTGTATTGTTGAAAGAGCCATTGTGGTCTTCATTCCACGAAAGACTATAGTAAAAAACATAACCTTTGGCTTGGTTTCATTTTCATACATGACTACATTTATTTCCTTTCTGGCTATTCATTGTTTTATATGCACATATTTCATAAACATATTTTTGCATACATATCTTAGGCATGGAATGCAAATAAAGTCATTTTTCATAGGTATTTTTCATAGATGATTAATTTATTGTTCATGTCTTCTTGTTATATGTTTCTATCTTTGTAATTACACACATTTTGTCCACTCTAAACAGATTATTTGTCTAGTCTAGATGGAAAAATTGTAGTTTAAACGAGAGATTGTTGTATTCTTTTCGCCCTTGGTTTATTGTTTTAGTTATCTCTATACATTTGGATGGAACTTTTCATTCATCAAAGAGTCCTTATAGTGTGTGGTATGAAGGTTTGTGGGTGTCTCTTTAGTTGAAAGAGATGAGGAAAAAATAATATCATGAAACATATTGATACAAGATTTGAACTACGTTCTTTGGTAATAAATATTGAAGAAAAATAGAGAAATAATATAAAAGGTGATAGAGTAATTAATTTATTGTTCATGTCTTTCTCTCTCTTCTTATTATTCCTTGTTATATGTTTGTATCTATGATGTTATACCCATTTTTGAGACTTGAAAGAGATTATGTCTTTGTATGGATGGAGAAATTATAGAACTATATCTTCTTTCCTTCATCAAAAAATATGGTCAAGGTTAGTAATTTTTTGGCCCTATATTTATTGTCTGTAGTTATCTTTGTGAACCTTTGGCATTATATCCATTAACATAGGAGAAATTGCATATTAAAATAGGAGTAATCACATATATATACATATGTAGAGGATTAGTATGAAAGCATAAACATTTTGGAGATAAAAAAAGAGTTTAGTGGCTATTAAGTGTTATTCTAATACCACTTTTACAATTTCTCTATTTTCTTATAATATTTAATTCGAAGTAATGTACCTCAAATTTTTAATTAAGCTTGTGGTGTTATAGTCATTTTGTATAGGGTATTGTAGCCCATTTGCTTTACCACTTGTATTTAATATGGGTTGACTGCCAAAGAATTTAGCAAAAATTTTCAATTGAAAAATCAACTCTTACATAAACTAGTTATCTTGTATTAATATGTTTAATGTGGGTTTTTGATAATGTGCCATTTATCCATGATGTGTAACTAATTTTCTAATAGTTCTTTTACAACTCCTCTATTTTGTCTATAATATTTAGCATCAAATAATGTATCTTGAATTTTGAATTGAAGAGCCAACTGTTACATAGGTTGCTTGTGTTGTATCATTATCCGCTTGCCCATAACAAACTGCTCATTATTATAAATCACCTGTTCTATTCTCCGTGCTATTAAATTCTATTTAATGTGGGTTTCCAAGAATCTATGCTTTTCTTATGATTATTAAGTTTGTTTCCACTTATATAACATGGATTATAATGAAACTTATGTGGTGCTAAATATTATAGAGAAAAACCACATCAAATAGAAATTTAAAATATGTAGCATAGAAGAGGCAAACTATGAGAATGAACAGTTTGTTAAGGGGATCTAGGAAGAATAGTACAATGAAGAACACGTTTTCATTGGGGACTTCAAATAGATGAGAGGAAATAAATATCCTGGAACATGTTGATAGAACACATATAACGTGTTCTATCCAAACAAAATAACCACTTCAATTAACAATTTGTTATAAGTAGCTTGAAACAGTTTAGAGAAAAAGAGTACCATGAAATATACTGGCACAAGACAAGTAGTTTGTGTAAAATTTGCAAGATGTATTACAATAAAAATTTAGAATCACACATAAATGGGATATCAACAACAAAAAAATTCCTTTTTTCTTTTTTTTGGAATGTGTATGTTTTTCTACCTCTCTTAAGCTTGTATTTGATGTGGGTTTTTGGACCATATGTCATTAACCTGTGATTGTCAAGTGTTTTTGTAATAGATGTTGTAGAATCTCACAAATTAAAAACCATCTAAAACAAATTTTAAATGAAAGTTTAACATATGGAGAGTAGAACCTGTAAAACATAGATATGAAGACTTTCTTATACATAGCTTCTACTCTCCAAAATGTATATAGCAGTAATGATGAATAAAGACAACATTGTACAATCACGAGAGGGAAGGGACCATACATGGGTCAAAGAAAAACTAGAAACTAGTGAAAAGGCACATGTCAATCTTATGTTTGATAAAGAATAGAATAGGTGAACTATGACAATAAGGACCTTGTTATAGGAAACTTCAAAGAGAAGAGACAAAGAGAATATCATGAAACATAGTAATACAAAATAGGCTATCCATGTAATAGTTGGCATTTATCTCTTGACTATTTGTTTGAAGTTTCCACCAAAAGTTCCATTAGAGTATATATTGATAGGATTTCATGATCTATCTAGATACTTTTTATATTGGGGTGTGTCCAGGATCATCATGGAAAAAATAGGCCCTTAAGTGGCAATAAAAATTCAGAAAATCAGAGTTGGGCAACTTGACATAAAAATTTGAATAAGTTATCTATATTATTTCAAAAATATGTAAGAATAGAATCTATGGAAAATTGAATGTAGTTTCTATACTACTAGGTTAATTTTTGTAAGAAAAAATCTATTTGGTGAAAATTTGAAATTTCAATGCAGTAGTACTAAAATTTCAGAGAAAAAATAAGAATTAGTTGTCTTTCTAACCACCCTAACCATAATAAAATGATAATATTTTTTTATAATATTTTAGATATAAGTAGAGGACTCATGTCCAGATGTGATGCATATATTTTTGTAAAAAAAATTCAAATAAATAATTAATTATGAATTTTTATTACAACTTTTAAAAAATATAAAAAACTCGTATGTCTGACCACATTAACTTGGTCAAAACTTCATGGTTTTATTTATTTATTTTTAATCCTATAGTATGACAAGCATAGAATGTGATGCATGTTTTGGATTCAAAAAATGTGATACCATTTGAAAGCTATAGATGCTTTTCTATCAGACTATCAATCAAGACTTTAGTTGTAATTCTAATAAAAAATAAATAATTATTATTTATTAGATTCTAAGTAAAATATTATTTATATTGGTAAAAAGCTGAGAATCTCCTTTACAAACCCTTTTTATTTCATCAATTTAGGGTAAAATAAAAGATGTTAGCCACATGGGTGAAGTCTGGAAAAGCAAGGTAAGTTTTTAAACACGTTTTACGCATTGACTTTTTAGGATTGGCATGTCGAAACCAAATATCTAAGAAAGAACTCGATAGTGATTTCTTTAATCTCTCATCTCCATTCTTTGCAAACCTTGTGCAAGCATGCCTAGGGAATCATGACTAGAGAATCGTGGTTATTTATTGTATGGTGTTTAGTTATCATCTCTTAGAGGCTTAAGATATTAATGTTTTTTTGGAATCATGAATAGGGAATCGTGGTTATTTTTGTATCACTTCCACGTGCAAATGTGAGCCAAGCATGTTTAGTGTTCTTGTGAATTTACTTTAAAAAATTTTGAATTCCATGTTATGGGAAAGTGTTGTGTTCATCAAAGACTTGCCATGCATGTTTTATATTTTTATTGAGTTATATTAATGTCATGGTATGATTTTGACTATGTTTGGTCTATGTGGAAAGAATTTTTTCTTTTGCATGCATGTTGGCTATATAATCTTGTTATTTTGGGAAGTTGTACTATAGGAGGAGTGGTTTCTATTTGGAGTCGGACCGAGAAGTGGTTGCATGGGTAACCTCTCAGAATTTGGTAATTATGTGAAAAATATATTTAATGTATTGGGGTTTTGGTGGTCGTCATAAATAATTCAGATAATGATTTTCCTCGCCTTGTACTTTAACGCTTGTTTAGGTTAAAGTAGGTTGAGATGGTCTAGAATGGCAACTCAAATACTTTGTCTTCTCGAGAAGTGATTCGAAGCCACATAAGTTTGTATAGGGGCCAAATTTTTTTAGAGGTTTCTAGGGTAACTCTGGTAGAGGGTCAGTAACCGAGAAGGCTATCCAGGGTAACCTATTACATTTATGTGATGACACTCCTATCCTAGTACACTTGTTTGTTCTTTTTTGTTGAGTCAATTATGATTGTGATGTCACCTCTTGGAGTATGTATGTTGTCTTGTCATTGTGATGTCATGTATGTCAACCATGTGATGTATATTGTCTCTTTTGTCGTATGTTTTGACTTGAGGGCATGTTCTATCTCATAGAATGGGGGGGTGGTCTTTTGAGCTCCACACAGTTGGGAGGAACATGCCATTTCTTCCATTGGGTCCCCTGCAGGTGATATTGTTTGAGACATGCTTGTTCTTGGCAGGATCCTAGATGCACATCATTCACGGAGTTGTTTTTCAAATTATCTTGTGGACATGGTCGTCAGCTATTCTTGTTCACATTCTATTTTATAAACACTCATTATATTACATGAGGTTTCATTGTATTATTACTTTTGTTGTATCAAGATTTGTCACAATCTAATTTATTGTAAATGAACTTGTAATGTAACTCTTGATGTAATGTAATCTGGATATGATTATTCACATGATATAATGTATATATTTCTTGATGTGTTATGTTTTTTATTTACTTTGGTAGCATAGTTGTGGAACCCGAGAATGATCATGATTAGGTTATTAATTACATGTTGTTATTAAATGTTTTTTTTTTTAATCCAGTTGTTTAGCGTTAGAGACGTGATGTTCCCTAGGTTCCATGATGGGGAATTATAGCATGGTATCCGAGCGAAGGTTCGAACACTGGGTACTTTGGTTTTCATGAGCCCACTAGGTTGTCCTAGGTGTTAGATTATTTTATGTGTGTGTGTGTTTTCTTCATTTCTTGTGTCTTTAAACTGAGACTCGACTTTGGCCTTGTGTAGGATCATGCCACCAAGGTGAGGTCATTTTAGAGGCCATGGTGGTGGCCTCATGAAAAATCATCAGAATACACCATAGTAGAGTTCACATGAAAGTGAACATGGAGAACAACCTAATCCACTGGGTAATCAGGGAAATAATGAGTAGGTTTTGAATCAGCCTAGTGCGGGAGATCTACTACATTAATTACTTGAGCATAATCTTGCACAACTTGGGCCGAGATAGGGAAATGATCAGCAAGTGGAGAGAGAGAGAGAGAGAGAGAAGACACCACCTAGGAGGATAGTTAGTTCAGATCACAGAGCAAGATGTCATTGCTGTAGGGCACATGAGGGATTTGTTGAGGGCACACCCTCCTATTTTTTATGGTATTGGTAGTGGTTTGGAGGTGGAGACATGATTATTGGATTTAGGATAGTGTTTTTCTATGCACTCGTATGGTAGAAACACTCGAGTGAGATGTACCATCATGCATCTTAGAGGTTTCGCCTCTACTTGGGGGTAATTGGAGAAGTAGAAGCTCCATTTAGAGATAGGATTAGTATCATGGGACATGTTTCTAGAGTGTTTCAGAGCACGATTTTTATCTGATCATTCGAGGCAACATCATGTAGATGAATTCCATAGTCTATGCCAGATGGCTATGTCCGTTGAACAGTTTGAGCGTATATTCTAAGAACTCAAACAATATGCAAGGATAGTAGATGATGAAGCTATGCTAGTTCAACATTTCATTAGGGGCTTGAACGCTCACATTGGTGGTGGAGTTAGAGTCTTTGAACTGAAGACGATGGAGGTAGTCGTTGAGAAGGCTCAGATTATGGAGGAGAATCTGTCAATGGCGTTAGGAGGACACACAGGTGTTTCGATCGACAATGTTTCTACTGTAGATTTTGGTCCACATGGTGGTTTGACTCAAATAGGTGTTTCCTCTTAGAACCAACAGGCACCCGCTAAGGGTGGACAACAACAACTTTCTAAGTCTAAATGTAAGGATTCATCACCTCCTCATAATGATGTTAGTTCTCAATCCAAGAAGAACTAGAACTGGATGCACAATAAGCACAACCATCAGGACCAATCAGCCTAGAGTTCACAGTCTACAGATGATTGGGGTAGTGTCCAATAGTTCTGTGCACCTTTAGGTGATAGAGGTTTTGGACATAACTCAGGTTGTTTCTCTTATGGTCAACAGGGCCAAATTGCAAGGAATTGTCCACAAAGAGACACCACTAGATTTGGTTAGAGCCTAGAAGTTTATGAGCTGACGGTAGGTGATGTAGGTAGGTCTCACCAAGTGTTTACTACGGTTGATAATTTCTAGGTTGGGTATCAGGGTGAAGCTTCAGAGACTTCTGGTAGTGGACGGGTAGCTGGCTTTGGAGCCTGTGGGCATTCTATAGAACAAGAGACTCACCCTCAGGGGTCGAGACGTTGATCAGGTGAGGGTCTAGTGGGAATCTAGTGGTGAGGCTTCAGCTACTTGGGAGGATGTAGCACATATGAGGGATTTGTATCCATATCTATTCGTAGGTATCCAAGAGTAGTCCTCACCCTAGGGGTGGAGGATGTAGTGACCCTCTTGATGAGATTTCTATTTTAGTTGTTTTTGAGTTACTGTTAGTAGTTAGTTGGGCATGTGTAGGATCATGATGGGGCAAAAAGTGGCGATATGTAAGTCATATGATGGCCCATGTGGCTGACAAATTTTTTACATCCAAAATTGATGAAATGAAAAGGGTTTTTAAAGGAGATTCTCAACTTTCCATCAATATAAATTATGTTTTACTTTGAATTTAATAAATAATTATTATTCATTTTCTACTAAAATTACGACTAAATTCTTGATTGATAGGCTAATTGAAAAACATATATAGCTTTCAAACGGTATCACATTTTTTAAATTTGAAACATGCATCACATTCTATGCTTCACATAATATAGGATTACAAAAATTAAATTAAATTTCATGAAGTTTTGACCAAGTTAAGGTGGCCAGACATACGAATTTTTATATTTTTAAAAAAATTTAATAAGAAATTTCATAATTAATTATTAACTTGGAAAAAAATTACAAAAAAATATGCATCACATCGGGACATGAGTCATCTACTTGTATCTAAAATCTTATAAAAAAATATTATCATTTTATTGTGGATAGGGTGGTCAGACATACTCCTACTTCTTCTTTTTTCCATGAAATTTAAGTACTATTGCATTGAAATTTCAAATCTTCACCAAATAGATTTAATTATTTTTTAAATAAACCTAGAAGTTTAGAAACTAAATTCAATTTGCTACAGATTCTGTTCTTACATTTATTTGAAATAATATAGATAACTCATTCAATTTTTTACGTCAAGTTGCCCAACTTTGATTTTATGAATTTTCATCATCACTTAAGGGCCTGTTTTTTCCATGATGATCCCACATAGACCCAATTGCTTGATACTATGTTACTTTGATGCATTATGTCATGGTTTACATGACCAGTTGTGAAACTTAGTTGATGATACACTTTACCTTATGATGTGATGTTTTTGATAAAAGGGTAAAATGGGTTTTACAGGGACCCAAAACCACAACATTTACAAAACAGAAAAGAGGACACCAAATTCCAACCGAAAAAACCAGCAGCAACCAAATGAAAAAGACCAGAAAGGTCAAGTCAAAAGGAACAACAAGGAAAGCACCAAGAAAACCCCAGCCTTTAATTCAGAGTCATGAGGAACGACTCTGTCTCTGCCTCCAGATTCTGCATATCATTGACACCCTTTTTAAAAGTTTGAATCATCTTCGAAGTAAGGGGGGCCTTGCGCTTCAGATTGGCTTTGGTTCTTCTGGAAATTCTCGCCTCCGTATCTTGTCTTTTATCCTCTGTTTCCTCCAGATCCACCACCAGAGAACCCTGCTGGGCTTTATCAAGCTTCTCAGTCATCACGTTAATGATAATGGCATTGTGTCTTTCCATTATGATGTGATGTTTATTTTCATCAGATGACATTATTATGATGGCATATGATGTTTTATAATGTTTATGATTGTTCTATGATGTGATTGATTTTAGATTCTATGTCTTATATTAGTTCTGTGAAGGAGATGGTTTAGCAGTACTAATCCGTGAGTGCCCTCCTACACCATGATTCTTCTTCACCATGTGTCTTTTGTTTTATATATATGTTGTTTGTTTGATTGTGTAGTGTGATGCAACTTTCTAGTACAGGCATCAACTCCACCTACTTCCTCAGGTCTGAGCATGCCATGGCCCAATGGAAATCGTTGAAGGGAGATAGACGTGTCCTTTGTCATGAACCATCATTCTAGAAAGAACAAGTATCAATTTGTTACCCATATGGTCTTGTTATTGTTCATCCTGTTGTCTTATTCGTTGGTTGTCATGTCTTGTTATGTTTCCATGTTTTTTTAATGTTATGTTTAGATTAATTTATTTTGAAAGGTTATTTTTAGAATATTGTGGAGCTAATTGTGAATTATTAAAATATCTTAATTGTGAAAGATTAATTAGTTGTAATTGATTTGTTTGTGCAATTTTGATGTTTTTGGAAACTTAAAACAGTCAATTGTGATTTAAGTTGCAAAATTTCTTCTTTGATCATTGTGTTTGAAAAGTGTAATTAATGGATGATTGCATGCAAAAAATGAGTTATGTGATGGATTTGCATTGTGACCTAAAATGAATGATATAACATAGGAAATAGATTAATTTTTGGGGGACAAAAATTGGTTTTCTCTGAGAAGTTGTTTCATGGAAAATATCTTTGAGGAAGAAGCTTTTTTGTATTCTTTGTGTGTTTGGTTCTGAAAATTTTGCAAGTTTGCAGATTTGAAGGCTTTGTAGGTGACGAAAGGTATCCATAATCAATTTTTTGTGTTCCAATCCACTCTTCACCGGAATACAGAAGATTATTCCAAGTTTTCTTCTATATTTATGTATGAGTTTGTATTCAAAATGTTGAATATTGTCATGGGATTTGATAGCCTTTATATTGAATCTGTATGCTTCGTAATCTTCACATACAACAGAAAATGAAATTGTTATAGTTTGTTTTGTTTGAATTTTTAGAAAATTTAAAATGAAGAAACTTGTGAGAACTCAGCTATGAATTCTTGAATCTTACATATAAACTTGGAGAACTTTATTATTCGGCCTATAGATTGAGTAAATATTTCCACTATTGTTATGATGATTCTCGTTCCTTTGTATCACAAGATTTCTTGAAAATCATAACTCCATAGTTTATCGGTTCAGAAAAAAAACACCTTGTGGATGGATTGATGTTGAGATATGCCTTACCCTTATTTTTGTCTAGCATCCACTCTTATGACAGTCTCCTCATTCTATTTTTTTTTTTCCTAATTTTTTCCATGTTACTTATAGCATTGTTTCCTTTATGACCAAATCTTGTTTTTGAACCACATAGTAATCTACTTATTGTCGATTCAATCGTTGCTTGTGTATACTATTGAGACTGTGGTCTCCTCTACTAAAAAGGAATGATGAATTTATCACCAATATCTGAGAAATAAATCGATGGTGATTTCTTTAATATCTCATCTCCATGCTTTGCAAACCCTGCGTGATCATGCCTCTTTGTTTATATATGTCCCATAATCTATATTTTCATAGTATTTCTTAAAACTATTTAATCAATCCATTAACAAAATCTATGGTATGAAATAGCCGGCGTTGATCTTTTGTGTTCGTCTATAATTTCCTCATGCAATCATTGACTTGCAATTTTTTTTTTGAATTCCTACGCTATTCTATAGAAGCCTGCTCTCTCATTCCAAATTGTAACTATTTGGATTCACTAGATTCTCCAATATCTACCTATTTCAGGTGTTAAGTTAGTTATGATTGCCATCTCCCTACCGACTATGTATTCAATCTTCTCATTCTTATATATTACTCGTATTTCTAGTCACTGCAATTGATACCTACTGGCTACTTATTTTCTTTGTCATAACTTTGAGAAATTTATCAATCCTAAAAAAAAAATTGCATGCCTAGTCGATAGTTCTCTTTTCATATGAAGAGAAAATTATATTTGAAGAGATTAGTTCAGTTATATTTTGAGTTAGCGGTTGTCCAAGCGAGTTTATTTTCTTTTAATGTTTGGAAACTTTAGTTTTTGATAGTAGAATTGGATTGAAGTTTTTCAACATATGCTATGATATATGCAAGTGAGTTAGTTAATATGAATTTCTCTTATCCACCTCCATGCATGTGCTTAACGTTTAATGGAACATGGTAATCGAATATTTGCATGTGTCGATTTCTTTTGAGATTTATCAGTCCCTCTTTTATTTCACATATTTCTGCACATTTCTTAGCAACATTCATTGCTAATAGAGTGCATGGGTGTTGGCCGACTCAATTATTTGAATTATACTTGGATTCTGCTCTTTTTGTTTGGTCGATTAAACCTATATTCCTGTGTTGGTCTATTGGTTAATATTGGTTGATTCTTCCTTGATGTCAAGATTCAAAAAAATCAAAATGCAAACACAAAACACAGAGCTGCTGCTCTATTTTCTAATCAAGCTGGAAATACCCAAATTTCAAATGTGGAAACAACAAGGAGACATGCAACTTTGATTCACTATTAATCAACTAGAAATAACAAAACAGAAAACAAACTAAGAACAATAAACTATTACAACTTTTGGGAGCAAACAAAAGCTGCTCAACCAAACAGGTAATGATCAGGAGCAATCACTGCTCTTACATAATAACTAACAACTACTGCTATTCTGGAGTTGCTGGGAGAACAGAGAGAATGTTCTTCTCACAGTCTGTTGCTGCAATCTTTTCCTCTGACTTCTCCTCTCAACTTTTTTCAACTCTTTTCTCCAACCGACTTCTTCTAACTTGACAGAATAATCTGCCTTCAATTTATTTTGTCCAAGACAAACATTCCCTCTCAAAAATTTGAAATCACCTACCTCAGTAAATGCTGATTTCAAAAACAGTTACCACAATCAATTTTGGAGCTGTCAGGGGCTGCAGGGAGGATCCCCAAAATAGAAGGGCTCCTGACATGTAGGTGAAGGCAGTAGGGGCACTAATGGATGAGCAGAGGCTCAGGATAAACAATAAATTCCAACACTCCCCCTTTGTCCTGAGCCGACAAAACAACAAGATCAAATCTGATCTAGATCAACAATGCCCAATTTGCTCCTTAGGTGCACAAAACTGTCAATGCTCAAAGGCTTGGTGAATATGTCTGCTAGCTACTGCTCAGACTTATAAAACTTTATTTTAATTTCACCATTTTCAACCAATTCATGAATGAAATAATACATGATTTCAATGTGCTTGCTTCTTCCATGAAACACAAGATTTTTCGTCAAAGCTATCGATGAAACATTGTCACAATAGATCACTGTTCCATCCTCTTGTTCTTCTTTCAAATCTTCCAAGATTCTTCTCAGCCAAATAGTCTGACTTGCTACTACATTTGCTGCTATATACTCAGCCTCAACTGTTGATAGGGAAATAAAAGGTTGCTTCTTAGAAGCCCAAGAGATAGCACCCAAATCCAAATGAAATACATAGCCCGAAGTGCTCTTCCTATCATCCAAACTTCCTGCCCAATCACTGCATTGTAACCAACCAGCCCATATTCTTTTGCTGATGTGTACAACATGCCATATCCTTTGGTACCATTCACATACCTTAGGATTCTCTTACCCGCTTGCCAATGGGTGTCTCTTGGAGTCTCCATGAATCTGGAAATCAGACTCACTCCATGCATTATATCCGGTCTAGTTGCTGTCAAATACATCAATCTTCCAACCAAGCTTCCAACCATTGTCGGATCCACATTGCTGCTGCAATCTTCTGTGCTCAATTTAAGACCTACGACTATTGGTTTTGGGGCAGGCTTGCTCATAAGCATTCTAAACCTCTTCAAGATTTCATTTGCATACTTCTCTTGAGAGATAAAAATACAATCATGCATTTTTTTTAATTCTATGCCTAGAAAATAACTCAAGAGACCTAAATCTGTCATTTCAAATTCTCTTTTCATGGCCTCTTTAAAATCAGCAATAAGGAAATCATCATCCCCAGTAAAAACTAAATCATCTACATACATGACAACAATTAAAATGTTACCTTTTGCTGCCTTGATGTAGAGAGTGGGCTCACCATCGCTTTTGCTAAAGTCGTTGCTCATCAAATATGAGTCAATCCTACTGTACCATGCTCATGGAGCTTGTTTCAGCCCATAAAGAGCCTTCTTCAGCCTATACACCTTGTGCTCTTCGCCTGAAACTTCATATCCAAAAGGATTCTCCATATAAACCTCTTCTTTCAATACTCCGTTAAGGAAGGCGGACTTCACATCCATTTGAAATACCTTCCATTTTTGTTGAGCAGCAATAGCTATGACTGTCCTCACAGTCTCCATCCTATCAACAGGGGAAAATGTCTCATCATAGTCTCTTCCAAACTGATGTTTGTACCCCTTAACAACTAATCTTGCCTTGTGTCGGTCTATTCTTCCTTCGACATTGCTTTTGGTCTTATAGACCCATTTTACTCCAATAGCTTGCTTGCTTGGAGGCAAGTCAATTAGCTCCCATGTATTGTTTCTTTCTAATGCATCTATTTCCTCATCCATTGCTTCACACCATTTTTCCTCTTTCATAGCCTCTTCAAAATAAATTGGATCATTGTGAGAAAATAGTGCAAAATTTACACTCTCATCAAATTCATCATCATACCTTTCATTTTGGTAGATCTCCCTTAGACTCTTGGTCTTTCTTGGCATTAGGGAGGTGAGAGTGGGGTCTGAATTTTCAGTGCTGCTGTTGTTCTATTGAACAGGCTGAAACTGGAGCGATTGGGAGCTATCAGGAGTCGAATTTCTGGCTATTTGTGGCTACTTCCCTTTCTATTTGTTCTGATCAGAAGCGATCAAGAGTTGTCGGGAGCCATTATTTTCTGCTACTGCAGAATTTTCTAGATCTTCTTTTTCATCTTCTTCATCAATCTGAGTTGTCGGGAGCTGTCGGGAGCTGTCAGAATCTGTCGTGCCATCCCATGACTGATTTTCTAAAAACTCTACATCTCTACTAATGATAATTTTTTTGGTGACCGGATTGTACAGCCTATAGGCTTTGGAATCTTCACTATAGCCCGTGAAAATACACTTTTCACCCTTGTCATCCAATTTTTGCCTTTTTTTCTTTAGGCACGTGTGCATAAGCCACACATCCAAACACTCTCAAGTGTTCAACCGTCCATCTTCTTTTTGTCCATGCCTCTTGAGGTATATTGTCATGGACTGCCTTAGTTGGATTTCTATTAATCAAATGCATGACTATTGCAACAGCCTCTCCCCAATATTCTATAGGGAGTCCTTTGACTTTAAGCATGCTTCTTGCCATCTCCACGATGGTCCTATTTTTCCTTTTAGACACTCCATTTTTCTATGGAGTTTAGCTGGTTGTAAGCTCTTTTTTTATGCCATTCTGCTTGCAAAAATTCACAAAACAATTAGAGGTATACTCTCCTCCTCTATCTGACCTTAGGAATTTAATAAAATGTCCACTCTCTTTTTCAGCCTAGGCTTTAAACAATAGAAACTTATTAAATGCATCAGACTTGTGCTACAAAAAATAAATCCATGTCTTACGGCTATAATCATCAATAAAGGTCATAAAAAATCTGCTATTACCTATGGAAGTGATTTGCATAGGGCCTACCAAATCTATGTGCACCAACTCCAATGGTGCTCTTGCCCTTGTAGAGTTGCCCGATTGAAAGGGCTGCCTATGTTGCTTTCCCAAAATGCAAGCCTCACATCTAACATTAGGCTCTACTATTCTTGGCAAACCATCAACCATCTTGCTTTTGGACAAAAGACTTAAACCAACATAGCCTAGATGTCCATACTTGAGATGCCATAGCTTGGAGGGATCTTCAATGGTGCTCTTGAGGGCTGCAAATTGTACTGCTGTACATTTTTCATCCATGAGAGGTGCTGCAACAAACTGAGATGAGAAACACGTCTCAATCTTCAATGGAAACATCTGGTTCTTTGTCATTTGTATTGCTGCAAATACCTTTGTTCTCTCATTCTTGTCATAAATGACACATTATCCCTTCTCCATCAGCACTTTGTATCCATTTTGGATCAGCTGTCCTACATTCATGAGGTTATGCTTTAACCCCGGTGCAAAGAACACATTTTGAACCTCCTTCTCTTCACCTTGCTTGGTGTGGATCATGATAGATCCTTTTCCTTTAATAGGAACAACTCCATTGTTCCCCATTCTAATTTCTGATTTAATATTTTTGTCAATGAAAGAAAAAATACTTTCATTTCCACTCATGTGGTTGCTGCAACCACTGTCCAGATACCAGATCTTAGGGCTGCCTTCTTCACCAACATTGCACAAGATGAAGGCTATGGACTAATTACCTTCAACCACATTTGAATCAGCAACATTAGCATTTTGTCTTTGCTGATTACCATGCTTCTTCCAACACTCACTAGCATAGTGTCCAAACTTGTGACAGTAGTATCACTCAACGTTTCTCTTGTCACTTCTTCCACTCGAACTGTTGTTCTTTGTGCCTCTTCAGGAGTTGTTTTGAGAGTTGCTTGCTCCCTCTTGGCTGCTTGCTCGTCCCGAGCTTTCTCCAGCAGCATTTCCTTGATTGGATCTACATCTACTTCTTTGGGAGCCATTTCTACCTCTCCCTCTACCTCTTGCATTGGACTGAGCTTTGAAAGCTTGCTCACGGGAGGTGGTAGCAGACCTTTTTAAACGCTACTCATGGGTATGGAGAGAACCCATTAACTCATCCACTGTCAAAGTAGAAAGGTTTGTCGTTGCTTCAATAGCAATGACGAGAGGATCATAACTTGTGGGTAGACATCGAAGAAGTTTTTCAACAATCTTCAGCTCCTCTAACAAATCTCCATTTGCTCTTAGCTAGTTCAATAGACCAGAGAACCTTGTTTGAAAGTCTGCAATAGACTCACTTTCTTTCATCTCAATAACTATGAACTCTCTTCGAAGTAGCGGGAGCTTCACACCTCTAACTTTATCAGTCCCTTTGTAGCCAGTCTCAAGGATTTCCCAAGCTTCTTTTGCATACTCAGCTGCTGCTATTCTGGGAAAAATGGAATTTGTCAAGGCTGCTTCGATCAAACTCAAAGCTTTTGCATCCTTCTTTCTTTGCTCCTTTAGATGGGTCTTCTAGTTATTTGTGAGAGTTGCAAATGCAACAGGGTTAGTGATATCCATGAACCCATTTATGAGAAAATCCCACAAATCATTGGCCACCATGATGGTCTTCATCTTCTTGGCCCAAATGTCATAGTTCTGTCCATTAAAGGATGGTGGTTGCTGCCAACTCCTTGCTTCAACTCTAGCCATGTCTCTTACAACAAAAAACTCAACACCCAGAAAATACAAATACCCAAACTCACAAGGAAATGGGGCCTATGGCTCTGATACCATGTCAAGATTCAAAAAAATCAAATGCAAACACAAAACACAGAGCCGCTGCTCTGTTTTCCAGTCAAGCTGGAAATACCCAACTTTCAAATGCAGAAACAACAAGGAGACATGCAACTTTGATTCACTATTAATCAACTGGAAATAACAAAACATAAAACAAACTAAGAACAATAAACTATTACAACTTTTGGGAGCAAACAGAAGCTGCTCAACCAAATGGGTAATGATCAGGAGCAATCACTGCTCTTACAAAATAACTAACAACTGCTGTTGTTCTAGAGTTGCTGGGAGAACAGAGAGAATGTTCTTCTCATAGTCTACTGCTGTAATCTTTTCCTCTGACTTCTTCTCTCAACTTTTTTCAACTCTTTTCTCCAACTGACTTCTTCTAACTTGACAGAATAATCTACCTTCAATTCATTTTGTCCAAGACAAACATTCCCTCTCAAAAATTTGACATCACCTACCTCAGTAAATGCTGATTTCAAAAACAGCTACCACAATCAATTTTGGAGCTGTCAAGGGCTACAGGGAGGATCCCCAAAATAGAAGGGCTCCTGACATGTAGGTGAAGGCACCAGGGGCACTGACGGATGAGCAGAGGCTCGGGATAAACAATAAATTCCAATAGATTTAACTTACTTAATATTGCTCTTGTTTTCTTTCCTTGAGTGTGGCTGTGTATCTACATTCGAATGTATATGCGTGGACAAAAATACCTATCATGACTTTCCTTATTTATCCTTAACTCACTTTGATACTCGCATGCTTAATGCACGTTTTCTTCCTGGTGGAACCGTTCTACACAATACCTGAAGCTTTTGAATTATTATATTATTCTATTTGATCCATGTTAACTACCATGTGGCTGAGTATAAGGTTTATGTTTTTTCTTAATCTTATTTGTTGTTATTTCTTGCTGCATGCATTTTGTCTATTGTTGTTTTCTTGTGATGGTGTAGAGAGTGTATTCTAAATGTAGTTCGCATGTCCATATGATAGTCAACTTTACCAGTTGTGTGCTCAGCTGAACATTGACTTAACTTTTCATTAATGTAGAAATTGATTTTTATCGAATTTGTGGTTTTATTAATATAATCTTCTATCAACTTTATTGTAATAAACATTTTGTATTGTAAATGAAAATAAAATCTTTTATAAAATCCGTTTCTTTAAATATAAATTAGTATTCAACAAGTATATTTAAGCATTGTAAGTATTAGTTATTTAAAAAAATAAAAAATTTGGTCATTGATTTGATTATGTTTAATTCTTAAATGAGAACACAAAAGGAAAGCTAATTAAGTAATATATATCTTAAATCTTTTCTTATAAATTATGAAATTGTTCATTAACTTAAACATAAGTGTATTGATCTATGAAAGGATCTATTAATTTAATGTATATAAAGGCATTGTTATGTTTGAAGTGATGAATAGCCTTATTATTTGCAATGAATTTATATGTTTAGTTAATAAGGTTTTGAATTCTTCACATCATCATATAGATGGATGTGAATTAAAATACCACCTTATATTGAATATTCTATTGTCTTCTCATTCAAAGAATCTTAAATGTATTGAGTTAGAAATGTATAAATTTGAAATATTGAATTAATTTTTTTTTTATTATATTCAAATGGTATCTCTTTTTAGAGTCCACTCTTACTTCATGTATTGAAGTATGGGTTTCAGTTATCATCTCCTAGAGGCTTAAGTTATTAATGTTGTTTTGGAATCATGAATAGGGAATCATGGTTATTTTTGTATCACTTCGATGTAGAAATGTGAGCCATGCACATTTAATGTTCTCGTGAATTTACTTTTAGACGTTTTGAATTCCATGTTATGGGAATGTGTTTTGTTCATCAAAGACTTTCCATGCATTTTTTATAGTGTTATTGAGTTATATTAATGTCATGGTATGATTTTGACTATGTTGGGTCTATGTGGAAAGAATTTTTTCTGTTGCATGCATGTTGGCTATATAGTCTTGTTATTTTTGGGAAGTTGTACTATAGGAGAAGTTGCTTCCATTTTGGGCCGGAGCCGAAAGTGGTTGCATGGGTAACCTCTCAGAAGTTGGTAGTTAAGTGAAAAATTTCATTAATGTACTGGGGGTTGGGTGGTCTTCATAACTAGTTCAGATAATGATTTGCCTCACCTTGTACTTTAACACTTGTTTAGGTTAAAGTATGTTGAGATGGCTTGGAATGGAAACTCGAACACTTTTTCTTATCGAGAAGTGATTCAAAGACACATAAGCTTTTATAGGGGTCGGAAGTCATTAGAGGTTGCTAGGGTAACTCTGGTAGAAGGCTGGTAATCTAGGAAGGCTATCCAAGGTAACCTATTACATTTATGTGATGACACTCTTATCCTAGTACACTTGTTTGTTCTCTTATGTTGAGTCACTTGTGATTGTGACGTGGCCTCTAGGAGTATATTTGTTGTCTTTTCATTGTAATTTCATGTATGTCTACCATGTGATGTATATTGTCTCTTTTTTTGTCTATTTTCACTTGAGGACCTATTCTATCTCCTAGCACGGGGGGTGGACTTTCACATTCCACACGGTTGGGAGGAACGTGCCATTTCTTCCATTGGGTCCCTTGCAAGTGATATTTTTTTATACTTGTTTGTTCTTGGAAAAATCCTGGATACATATCGTATACAAAGTTGTTCGTCAGGCGAACTTATGGACATGTTCGTCAGCTATTCTGGTTCATATTCTATTTTGTACACACTGATGATATCACACGAGGTTTCATTGTATTATTACTTTTGTTGTATCAATATTTGTCACAATCTCGTTTATTGTAAATGAACTTGTAGTGTAACTCTTGATGTAATTTAATCTAGATATGAATATTAACATGATATAATATATATAGTTCTTGATGTGTTATGTTATTTATTTACTTTGGTAGTGTAGTTGTAGAACTCGAGAATGATCGTGATTAGTTTATTAATTACATGATGTTATTAAATGTTTAAAAAAAATATATCTGATTGTTTAGCGTTAGAGACGTGACATTCCCTAGGTTCCATGACAAGGCATTACAAAGGTTACTATGAAGGGTATTTACTGGTATATAAAATTTTACGGCTATTCTTTTCATCTCTTCATTTACGAAAAAAAAAAGAGAATTTTTTTCCAACTAAAATGTTGTAAAATAAATAAAATACTAATGTTTTATTGATAATTTGATTATATGAGTGCAACTAGTCAAAAAAATGATGCTGCAAGTGAAGTATTTTTTTTCCATTGGAGTAAAATTCTAAACGGTGAAGGAAAAATAGTTATGTACCATTTGCAGAATGAATAGGCAAAAAAAATGCTACAACCTCAAGAAAAATCCACTTCCACCTTGATCCTCCTTGTTGAAAACAAAATCCTGTTTCCTCAGCCTCAAATTGCTTTCGCACTATACTCGAATTCTATTCACCGTGACTGCTTATAGGTGGTGAGAGGTGTTGGTGAACTTCGGCAGTGATAAGTAGAAATATGGGAGAGGTCCAATTTTTCACATAATAATCAACAATTTATTCTAGTACATATCATGACACATCTAGCCTCATAATAAGAAGACAAACATGTCCTCATTCCACGAAAAACATTTTGGGCATGCAACATTCTTGCATACATATATCTGGATGGATTCCTCTCATATCCTTATAATCCCAAGTGAAGGCTTCTGTATTTTTCTCCAAAATTCCTTTTAAACCTTCCTCTTGTTTTGTTGTTAAGGAATTGTTGATAAGTAGAGGTTTATTAGCTTGAATTAGGATTTGTTTTATCTTTTCTTGAAGATTCAAAAGATCACCAATTAATGTGTTCAAAGGACAAGGATGCGGTAGAATTTGATGAAGTAATTGACTCTCATCAAATTTGATCTTTCTCGAAAAAGGAAAACATGGTAGAGTTTTTGAGTCACAACAACCTTCCAGGTCTTTCTCTTTTATATCCATAGTGTAATGCCCCACCAAGTAACCCTAAAAGAAGTTGTAATTAACGACTTAAGCGAACCAATTTTTTTTTTTAAAGTGCAATTAACATATGCATTCACTTACTAATTCACAACAACCTATAAGGCTACAAGGTTGGGATTACTTAAACCCACACAAACAACAATATAAAACCATAACATTTAATACTTTATGAAATAAGCATCATACAACATAACATAATAAGATAAACATCCAAGATACAATTTCATAATCAATAACTTAATCCAATAGTTACATCTCTCATTCCCTGAATGAGGCAATAGTGCAAAAGTGTTATAATTACAGAATCTCACCTCATAACAATAAACAGCGAATTTTATTCGCTTAAAAATTAAATACGATTTTTGATATTTCCCAGTATGACAGTGGAACAATATTTTCAAATCAGTATTTTTAACAAATAAAAAAACTATATATATATATATATATATATATTATATATATATATATATATTATATATATATATATAACGAATTTAACATAATAGATAAATTGGGGAAAAATTATGAAAAACGTTCACCTACAGGTGAAATTGTGCAATTTTTTTTTCTAGAGAACAACAAATATCACAGAGTTTCAATACTAATTCTTTTAATCCATTTTCTTGAATTCCTAAACAATAAAAGAACAATAAAACTAAAAGGAAACTAAGTTACTCCAGAAGCTTTCAAATCCTCTAGTTTTCTCCACCGCAATTTCTACAGAGGTTTTAGAAATAAATTTATTTTCTACAGTGAATTAAATCTTCTAAAGCAAATCTAAAAGTGTTGTTTTACTCATAAGTTTGATTTAATAACGAAAATAACAATTACCTCAAATAAAATTAAATTCTACAGAGGTTTTATCAATTTCCCTGAAGAAATTTCACAGGAATAACAAAAGCTTCAAAATTTTAATTAATTAATTTCTATTCTCAAATAGTAATCTCTATTCCTAAATGAATTTAACAAGCAATTCTTTAATCACTACCAATTTAATTTAAACAATTCAAGAACAATAAACCACAAAATAAAACTTGGTATTGAAGCTATAGGCAAAAAAGATTTTTGATGCAGAGCTTCCTCCAAAGATCTTACAATTTCTCTTCAACCATGCAGTGATTCCAAGCAAGCAAACAATCCAAAAACATAACCAAATTCAATAGGATTTTCCCAAATCAATTCTACAGCCAAAAATTTCTTCAAACCATCCTCTGTGCAATTTTTCCAAAAATATCCTCTCACACCTCAAGAAGCTTTTCCTCTCCAAAATTCTCTCCGTGAATGAATTTTCAACAAAAATCTTCTAATTAATTAGAATCACACATGTTGGCATAATTGAAAATATCTTCAACCACCAAATTATCTAATTTTACATGCAATATATAAAATTTAAAATATTATATTAACTCCAAAATTTTGAAAACTTTCTTTTTAAAATTCAATTTCAATTCCAAATTCTAATTTAATTCCCACAAATTGAAATTTTAATTTCCAAATTAATATTAATTCTTTTCTTTCTTTTAATTTTCTCAATCACACATTTAATTAATTAATTTAATTATTTAATAACTAAATTCAACCCTTTGGATTAAATTTAATTAATTAAATAAATTTAATTTAATTAATTAATTTAAATATAAAATTTTATCCACAATTTCAATTTAAAATTAAATAACCATCAACATGATTTAATGCAATCATTCTAAATAATTATTTCCAACTCAAGAATTCCCTTCAGAATCAAATAAGATTAAAGCAAGGCAATCAGTGACTCGATACAAATGACTGATGACACACTAAGGCTAGGGTGTAGACTTGACATAGGTTACCTAGCTACTATCTCCTATTCAACTTAATAGTTGGATCAACACACTCAAACTTGTGAAATTAGGTGGAGTCGATGCCATGTACCCGCAAACCTGAAAACATAGTAACCAACATCATATAATATAAACAACATAAAATACACACCGTGAAGAGGAAATCACAAAATCGCAGGGCGCTCACAAATGAGTGATGCGAACCCGTCCCCTTCACCAACACACTCGTCAAAACTAACACTTCCGCAATACATCAAATATTCTCATATGCACTAACATATTATATCACTAACATCATTACACCATTAAAGCATGTAAAAAAAATCATCAGATAAACCAAATCACATCACATAAAATAGGTCGTCGCTTTATAAATAGCGATCAAATACACACAGATAAAATATCTGAATATGCAATACATAAATCAAAACAGAACAAGGACACACTATCCAGTCCAGAAAGAAAAAAAGAGGGGTGTTACACATAGATTCCCAGTATTCCTCTACATGCTCGACCAAGGTCATCATTGCAAGGCCCCTTATTTCCTCAACTTCAGAATTAGGATCATCAATCTAGATTTGATTATGAGATGTTCAAGAAGGTTTTTCTAGTGGATACAAAGTGAATTCCTTCTATCTAATCCCATTAGAAATAGTCATACTACTAGACCTACAATCAATAAGTGTGGAAACTGTTGCTAACCAAGGTCTCCCTAAAATAATAAGATAACCCGTCTTTCTCCACTTAGTTTGTAAAACAAGGAGGTCAACATGATAATCACAGGCGTCAATTGTAAAATGACATCCTTAAGAATTCCTTCAAGTTTTACAACTGATTGATCAAATAATTGTAGAACTGTAGTTGTTGGTTTGACATTCATAATTCTTATTTTTTCTTTTGTTTGAGTAGTAATAACATTAATGATGGCTCCTAAGTCAATAAGAATGTTCTAAATTTCAACACCATTAATGCATAGAGTAACTACATGACTTCCTAGATCACCATACTTTTGTGGAATTAACTTTCCTAATAAGCCATCAGACAAATTCCCTCCAACTTGAATTATAGGGGAAAATCCTTTTTCCTTCCTAATGCCTTAACACACAAAGTTTTAACCATCTGATTAATTTATGGTATTCCACGAATAGCTCTAAAAAGGGGAATTTCAATTTTATTTTCTTAAGCTCATGAATAATCTAAGGATCAACAAAATCATCATTTTTATCAATTCACTCAACCATTGGTTCTTGATGAAATCATGAAGGAAATGGTGCTTTTTAGAATGATCTGTAATACCCCTTTGTTTTGATCTATTGTGCGAACTATGTTGTTTCCTCTCTATGCTTTAGTTTTGCGTTGTACTTGGACTATGTACTTGATTTCAGTGGATCATTATTTTATTGGGATGTATTTTGATGTGATGATACTATGTTTTGATGTGATTATTATGGCATGTTTGGAATTAACATATGTGGATATTTAATTTATGAGGTTTCATGCTTTTCATTATGATGCTATGTTAGATGAGTCAGTTAGAACTATTGTATTGGTGAAGAGGACGGTATCGCATCACTCGCTTGCGAGTGCCCTGTGATCTCATGATTTCCTCTTCACGGTGTGCCTTATCTATGACATATTATTGCATGTGGATATATTTTGTGTTTGCAGGTTGACAGGTATAGGACATCGACTCCACCTGGTTTCACAGGTTCGAGCGTGTCCATTGCCTAATGAAATTCAATTGGGAGATAGTAGCTAGGATTCCCGTGCCGATTCATCACCCTAGTCACAGTGTGTTGTCAGTCCTAGTATGGTTTAGTTGTGCTATTTGGTTCTAATTGTTTGATTTCAGTTATTTGGGGAGTTAGAATAATGTAGGATTTGTGATTTAATTATTGAGTAATTTAATTTAATTAATTTGATATTTAATCTTATGGTAGATTTATTTATTAATTGATTAAGTTATTCATGTTGAAATGATTTAAATTATTCATTTTGAAAATGCATGCAAATTTGAGTTGGAATTGAAAAATTAGAAAAATAAATTAAAAGTCAATTTTCAAATTCAAAAATTCAAAGATTCAAAAGAAAGACTTTTGCTATTCTGTTTTCAAAAATTTATGAGGGTTGTTGTGGGATTTTGGAGAAAATTTTGCATTATCTTAAAAATTTCTTCACAAAATCAAGAATGGAGTTTTTGGGAGAAAATTGAAAAGAGAAGAGGAAGATTGCTTGATTTTGTGGGTTTGGAGGAAAAACTTGTGGACTCTGAAGTGCTCAAGAGGGTTTCAAAGCAACAACAGGACCTTCAACATACTCCAAGAGAATCAGGTTCACACCTTGTTTTATTGGAATTTGGTTGATTCAATGGTGTTGAATAATGGAGGATTAACTGCTATTGTTATATCAATTTTATTTTGTTTTTTCTTGTGTTCTTCAACTTATTTGAAGTCTCAACTTGTTAGATTGAGCATTGAGTTATATATTCATATATAGTTAAATGATTAGGCTTGTGTATTTATTCTATATATTTGTTTATATTTTTATTTGGTAAAGTTATGCTTGCAAAATTTTATAACAATAAAATTTTGCCAGAAAATTTTGTTCATGCTTGCCTTTTAAGGTTCTGGTTTCTTCAAAAAAGAAAAGAAAAAAAAAATAACAAATAAAAAAAAGGCAAGTTAGTGGGGGCTCACCCCACCACCACTCCCATGGGGGTGGAGTGGGGGAGCCACACCCACTCCCCACCGTTCGTGGTCCGCACGGGTTGCGCAGGCAGCAGCCGCCACAATCGTGGTGACGCTGCCAGCGTCGTCCACATGGTAACCGCAGCGGCTGCTCCGCCGGTGGCGCCGCTTCTTGCGGTCGCCACAACCTCCGTATAACCTCTACTAGCAATGTTGACTGTGTAAACACAGTCGGCGGGAAAACCAAGACTCGTAGCCTCAGCCCTAATTGTGCACGTGGATTGAGGGAGGGTGTGGGCCCTTTTAGAAAATAAAAATAATTTTTAAAAAATATATATATATATAATAATAATATTTTAATTTTAAATATTATAATTATTTTAATATTTTAAATATTATAATTTTTATAATATTTTAATATTATAATTATTATAGTATTTTAATATTAAAATTTATTATTATTGATATTATCTATTTTATCATATTGTTTAAATACATTTCTTATTTTAATATTATGACTATTATAATATTGAAATTGTAGATGATGGAATAATGTTTATATTCTTTAGAATATTATGGGAAATTTTAAACAATTATAGTCATATTAATATTTGAATATTAATATTTTGAAAAGGATTATGTTATTTTATTATTTCATTATTTAAATGGGAAATATTGTTTTTTTTAATGAGTTTAATTGATTATGGAATAAATATTTTATTTAAAATGAGATCTTGTTTTTAATTGAATTATGGGGACACGGGTAATGTTTTATGCATTTAAATGTTGTGTGGAGATGCCATGATTTTTAAATGGCGTAATCAATTCCATTTATTTAACGCACTCTTATTGAACGCTAGTGAGGATATGGGTTTAGTGAACCCAAAGTAGAATTTGATTCTTGTCTTGGTATTGATCTATGTGCGTATCATTAGGAAGTGTGGGTTTTAATATTTAACAAGTCTTCCAGTTGGGATTTCAGTTTGTGGGTTTTCGTACTGTGTAGTCAACCATAGATGGCCTTGGGTAGTGCGTTAAACTAGTTTGTTCCCCGGTTATCACGAACGAGAGTGTAATGATTGTATGTCATGGGTAGGTATGTGATACCTTACACCGCATTTGTGTACCCTTGGGTTGTGGAGTTGTTTGATGTGTCGTCTTAGAAGAGTGGCTTATGATGAGGGTGGACACACAAAGTGGTGCCAGGATAACTCGTTGTAAGTTAGTTAATCCAGTGATAACTAAATTAAATGATTCAAGCTTCATGTAGTATCAAACATTTAATAAGATAATTATGTCTCGCTCATGATCCCAAGGGCTTGTAAAGACTTGGGTTGAGATGGGAAGGCCTGGAATGGCAAGATCATTATCTTATCACCACGAAAGATAACTGATTCCGCATTGGTTTACATGAGGGGCCGAAAGTTGTTAGAGGTTACTAAGATAACCCAAGATGAGGGCCAGGACCTAGGAAGACTCACCAGGATAACCTATGTAACAATGTGATGACACTTCTCCTAGGTTGATAGTATGTTTGCATCAGTGATGCAATTGATTATATAATTTATCGAAGCATTGTAACCTTGTGGTAGTGATGTCACTGTATTTTTTTCAGTATAGTTATGTTAGTCTATGTCTAGAGGTAGCCATCCTTGGTTAGAAATTTTGGTTACTATCTCCTAGCATGGGGGGTGGACCTTTGGGTTCCACTTGGTTGGGTGGAACATGCACCTTACTCCGTTGGGTTTTCTCCTTGTTCGTATGGACGAGACTTCCAGTTGGAGAGCTCGTGGTTGTTTCAATTGCAGTTATTTCTTGTTATCCTTTCTGTTATTCTTGTAATCATTACCCCTCTTGTTATCAAGGTGGAATTTGTATTTGTAACACTATTTAATTGGACTTGCCTCATTCAGGGAATGAGTGATTGTAACCTTATGGTTTAATGAATGGATTAATGAAATCGAAAGTCTTATCTTATGCTTGTTGTTATTTCATCTTATTTGGAATGTATGTGTTAATTTATTGATTAAATAATTTTCATAGTTTATATTCATGTTTTTGTTGAGGTTCTATATAACCTTTGTCTCGTAACCTTAGAGGTTGTTGGCATTAGTTAGTTAACTTACTTATTATTTATCCTTTTTAAAAAAAAATAAAAAATTATTTTGTTTAAGTAGTTAAATGCAACCTCCTCTAGGGTTGTGTGGTGGGGCGTTACACATGGTATCAGAGCATAGGTGTAAACACTGGGTACTCTGGGATTATGATGGAACCATTAAGTTTTAGTTGTTTAAGCTTTGAGTTGTGTACCTTGCCTAATACCTTGACGTGGTTGTGCAAGATTACGCCGCCCAAATGTGGAAGAGGTAGAGGGTGTGTTCGTGGCCATCTAGGTGGTCGTGGTGAGAGTTAGCATGACTCTCCTCCTTTAGTTCCTCTTATTCCTGATCAAGAGGAACAACAGGCATCACATAATGCACTTGGGGTTGGTAACCTACAGCAGGATCCAGCAGGGATCGAGGCAGCACGTAGAGTTCTAGAGGAGGCTTTGGCACTCCTTGGACCTAGGCAGGTATACGTTCAGATTAACCCTATGGTGAGGGAAGCTCCACCCCAGTCCGAGGCTCACATGAGGGACTTACTTAGAGGGCACCCTCCATTATATGATGGATCTAGTATAGGTTTAGAGGCCGAGACTTGGCTGATAGATCTAGATAGGTGTTTCGCCATGCATCCGTATGGTAGCAACACTAGAGATCATTATGCCATTATGCAGTTGAGAGGATTTGCATCCAATTGGTGGAGATTAGAGGATCAAAAGCTCCATATTGACATTCACACTGCATCATGGGAGATCTTTGTAGAGAGATTCAGAGCTCGATTTTTATCTGAGCATTGGCATCAGCGTCGAGGGGACGAGTTCCATGCCTTGTGTTAGTTAGCATTATCTGTTGAGTAATATGAGCATCATTTTTACGAGCTCAAACAGTATGCAGGGATTGGTGATGATGAGAGCATGTTGGTTCACCATTTTGTCAGGGGCTTAAATGCCCATCTTAGCGGTGGTGTGAGGGTTTTCGAACCCAAGACCATGGAAGTGGCAGTAGAGAAAACACGCCTGGTTGAGGAGAATTTGAGTATGGAACTTGGAGGACACTTGAGTGTTCCAATTGGTAGTAGTGCAGTGGCAGGATCTAGTGCTAGAGGAGGGTAGTCTCAAGGAAGTTTACCTCCTAGGTCTCAGTAGGGGCCATCTCAGGGTGGTCAGTAGTAGCAACAGCAGCAGGCATCGCAGGGGAAACATAAAGGTTTCCAATAGAGAGAGGGAGACAAGAATTGGAGGTGTGCGAAATGCTTCAACTTTGAGCAGCCAGTACAGAGTTCGCAGTCTACTTTCAGGGATAGTGCACAACAGTCTAGCGCACCATCTAGAGGTAGAGGTTTTGGCAGAGGCATTGAGTGTTTTGCATGTGGTCAGTAGGGTCACATGGCTAGAGGTTTTCCCAATAGGGGCACAGTTGGGTTTTCTCAGGGACCAGCGGTATCTGAGCCAATAGTTGGTGATGTAGGTAGAGGGCATCGAGTTTTTGCAACGGTTGATAAACGTCAGGCAGAGCATCAGGGCACGGTCATCGAGACTTATGGTATGTTGATGGGTAGCCCAGTTACTATTTTATTTGATTTAGGAGCGTCAGACTCCTTCATTTCTTCTTCAATCATGTCGCGATGTAGACTGGGTGCGGTAAGACAAGGCGATAGGTGGCAAGTAGAGCTAGCTTCAGGTGTGAAAGTCGCATCACATTCCCTTGTGCCAGAGTGTAGGTTGTTGGTTGGACCTCTTCAGACTATGTTGGACCTTCATGTTATTCCTTTGGGTTCTTATGACATCGTCATTGGGATGGATTGGTTGGAGGCACATAGTGTGGTCTTGGATTGTCGACGCAAGTTGATTCGATGCATTGATGCATCTGGTAGAGAGATAAAGATAGTGGGAGTCCTAAGGCTGATTTATTTGAGGGTCATCTCAGCTATGCAGTTGAGAAGGTGTGTACACCAGGGTTGTCAATTGTTTGCTGTTATAGTGGATGACTTGGATCTAGGTAGTGGAGAAGAGAAAGTCTCTCTTGATAGTCACCTAGTCCTTCAGGAGTATTCTAATGTGTTTCCAGACGAGATTCCAGGGATGCCACCTTAGAGGGATATTGACTTCAAGATTGATCTTATACCTGGTTCTCAACCCATCTTGCGAGCTCCCTATCGTATGACTACCCAGGAGTTGAAAGAGCTTCGTTTGCAGCTTGAGGAGTTGTTAGAGAAGGGCTTCATTCACCCTAGTTTTTCACCTTGTGGAGCACCAATCATCTTCATGAAGAAGAAGGATGGTTCACTTCGGTTATGTATTGATTACCGACAGTTGAACAAAGTGCCATTAGGAACCGATATCCACTTCCTAGGATCGATGATCTCTTTGATAAGGTCAAGGGTGCCACCATCTTTTCGAATATTGATCTTAAGTGTAGATATCATCAGCTTCGGATCTTTGACTCTAATATTCATAAGACAATGTTTCAAATGCGGCATGGTCACTACGAGTTCACAGTAGTACCATTTGGGTTGACGAATGCACCTTCTATGTTCATGAGTCTGATGAACTGTGTATTTCATACATACCTAGATAGGTTTGTCCTTGTGTTCCTTGATGACATTCTGATTTATTCCAGGACTATGGTAGAGCATGAGGAAAATTTGTGGCAGGTATTGTAGTGCTTGCGAGATAATCAGATTTTTTCCAACCTGTCGAAGTGTGAGTTCTTCAAATTTGAGGTACAGTACCTTGGGCATGTCATCTCAGGGAAGGGTATTTTAGTGGATCCAATGAAGATCCAAGCGATCTCAGATTGGCCTGCGCCCATGAATGTGGCAAAGATACATAGCTTTATGGGGCTAGCAGGTTATTACAGATGCTTTGTGTAGGGTTTTTCGAGGATAGGTTATCCTATCACTACCCTTCAGAGGAAAGGGAAGAGGTTTGAGTAGTTAGAGAAGTGCGAGGAAGCATTTCAAAACCTTAAGGAGATGTTGACTAGTGCACCAATACTTGTGATACCAGATCCAACTGGGGACTTTGTAGTTTGTACAGATGCGTCCTTGGAGGGTCTTGGTGCAGTGTTGATGCAGGATGGTCGATTCATTGCATATGAGTCATGGAAACTAAGGACCATGAGTTGAACTATCCCACCCATGATCTTGAGTTAGTGGTAGTTGTGCATGCATTGATGAGATGGAGGCATTTCCTTCTTGGCCATAGGTTTGAGCTGCATAGTGATCACGGGATTCTTCAGTATATCTTCACATAGCCCAACCTTACTGCTAGGCAGAGGCGTTGGATGGAGTTCCTTTGTGAGTATGACTTTGAGGTGAAGTACATCCAGGGGAAGGAGAATGTTGTAGCGGATGCACTCAGTTGACGGAGACATAAGATATCCGAGTTGACTCTAGTTGTGGATCTACAGAGTTAGATTCTTTCTGCCCTTCCAGTAGATAGTTGGTACCAGGAGGTTAGGACAGTGATAGAGGCAGGTAGACCTCTTGAGGGCAGACATTCAGGATATACTCTAGATTTAGATGAGCTATTGAGACACACGGGACGCATATACATTCCTCCTTTAGATGGTCTTCGCACCTTGGTCATGACTAAGGCACATCGTGCACCTTATTCAGCCCATCCTGGGGTGAAGAAGATGCATGCAGATTTGTGACAGTTATACTTTTGGCCAAGGATGAAGCGAAATATCGTGGATTTTGTATCATGATGTCTAGAGTGTCAGCAAGTTAAGTCTGAGCACCAACATCCAGCAGGGCTCCTAGAACCACATTTAGTACTAGAGTGGAAGTGGGATATAATCTCATTGGATTTCATTGTCGGTTTACCCAACTCTTCGAGACGGCATGATGCGATAATGGTGACAGCTGATAGGTTGACGAAGGTGGCACACTTCTCACCTATGCACTCATCCTACATCTCATCATCCATAGCTAGAGTGTTCATAAAGGATATTATGAGGTTACATGGCATTCTATGTCTGATTATCTTCGACAGGGACTAGTGTTTACTTCAGCTCTTTGGACATCATTGCAGCATGCAATGGGGACATAGTTGAACTTCAGTTCAACTTATCACCTCGAGATAGATGGATAGACCAAGAGGGTTAATCAGATCCTTGAGGATATGTTATGTATGTATGTGATGGACCAGTAGACGCGATGGGAGGATTATCTCTATTTGGTAGAGTTTTCCTATAATAATAGTTTCTAGAGTTCCATTGGTATGCCTCCATTCTAGGCATTGTATGGGAGACTGTGTCATACCCCTTTGAGTTGGGATCGACTAGAGGACAAGATAGTGTTGGGTCCCAAGATGCTGCAGGATATGGAGCAACAGGTGGATAGGATTAGAGAGAAATTGGTGGTAGTGCAGGATAGAGAGAAGAAGTATGCGGATGTGCATAGAGTGGATCGTCAATTTGTTGTAGGTGATAGAGTCTTCTTGCGGATGCATCCGTGGAAGAGTCCCATCCATTATGGAAAAGGCTCTAAGTTGGCACCTCGCTTTGTCAGACCTTTCAAGATACTTGAGAAGATTGGTCATGTTTCTTACCATCTTGCTTTACTGCCTAGTCTCTCGCGCATTCATGATGTGTTTCATGTTTCAGTTCTTCGGTTGTACCATCCAGAAATTTCTCATGTCCTTGATTGGAATGCATTGCAGGTAGAGGACGAGCAGCTGGGTTTAGAGCCATGGCCATCATGGAGCACAAAATGCTCACCCTTCGAGGGTGAGATATTGATCAAGTTAGGATTCAGTGGGATCCTAGGGATGATAGGTCATCCAATTGGGAAGATGCAGTTAGAATGAGGGAAATTTATCCCTATTTGTTCAAAGGCTTCCAGGAGAAACCTTGACCCTAGGGGGGAGGATGTAATACCCCTCCATTTTGATCTATTGTGTGAACTATGTTGTTTCCTCTTTATGCTTTAGTTTTGCGTTGTACTTGGACTATGTACTTTATTTCAGTGGATCACTATTTTATCGGGATGTATTTTGATGTGATGATACTATGTTTTGATGTGATTATTATGGCATGTTTGGAATTAACATATGTGGATATTTAATTTATGATGTTTCATGCTTTTGATTATCCTGCTATGTTAGATGTGTCAGTTAGAACTATTATATTGGTGAAGAGGACGGTATCACATCACTCGCTTGTGAGTGCCCTGCGATCTCGCGATTTCCTCTTCACAGTGTGCCTTATTTATGACATATTATTGCATGTGGATATATTGTGTGTTTGCAGGTTGACAGGTACAGGACATCGACTCCACTTGGTTTCATAGGTTTGAGTGTGTCCATTTTCCAATGACATTATATTGGGAGATAGTAGCTAGGATTCCCGTGCCGAGTCATCACCCTAGTCATAGTGTGTTGTCAATCCTAGTATGGTCCAATTGTGCTATTTGGTTCTAATTGCTTGATTTCAATTATTTGGGAAATTAGAATAATGTAGGATTTGTGATTTAATTATTGAGTAATTTAATTTAATTAATTTGATATTTAATCTTATGGTAGATTTATTTATTAATTGATTAAGTTATTCATGTTGAAATGATTTAAATTATTCATTTTGAAAATGCATGCAAATTTGAGTTGGAATTGAAAAATTAGAAAAATAAATTAAAAGTCAATTTTCAAATTCAAAAATTCAAAGATTCAAAAGAAAGACTTTTGCTATTCTGTTTTCAAAAATTTATGAGGGTTGTTGTGGGATTTTGGAGAAAATTTTGCATTATCTTAAAAATTTCTTCACAAAATCAAGAATGGAGTTTTTGGGAGAAAATTGAAAAGAGAAGAGAAAGATTGCTTGATTTTCTGGGTTTGGAGGAAAAGCTTGTGGAATCTGAAGTGCTCAAGAGGGTTTCGAAGCAGCAGTAGGACCTTCAACATACTCCAAGAGAATCAGGTTCACACCTTGTTTTATTGGAATTTGGTTGATTCAATGGTGTTGAATAATGGAGGATTAATTGCTATTATTATATCAATTTTATTTTGTTTTTTCTTGTGTTCTTCAACTTATTTGAAGTCTCAACTTGTTAGATTGAGCATTGAGTTATATATTCATATATAGTTAAATGATTAGGCTTGTGTATTTATTCTATATATTTGTTTATATTTTCATTTGGTGAAGTTATTCTGGAATTTTTTTATAAAAATAAAATTTTGCTAGAAAATTTTGTTCATGAGCGCCTTTTAAGGTTCTGGTTTCTTCAAAAAAAAAAAAGAAAAGAAAGAAAGAAAGAAATAACAGATAAAGGCAGGTAAGTGGGGGCTCACCCCACCGCTGCTCCCATGGGGGCGGAGTGGGGGAGCCGCACCCACTCCCCACCATCTGTGGCCCATGTGGGCTGCGTAGGTAGCGGCCACCACAGTGGTGGCGACGCTGCCAACGTCGTCTGCGTGGTAACCACGGTGGCTGCTCCGCTGGTGGCGCTGCCTCTTGCGACTACCACAACCTCTGCATAATTTATGCTAGCAGCACCAACTGTGTAAACACAGTTGGCGGGAAAACCAAGACCTGTGACCTCAGCCCTAACCGTGCATGCAGATCGAGGCAGGGCGTGGGACCTTTTAGAAAAATAAAATAAATAATAATAATAATATTTTAATTTTTCTAATATTTTAATATTATAATTATTATAGTATTTTAATATTAAAATTTATTATTATTGATATTATTTATTTCATCATATTGTTTAAATACATTTCTTATTTTAATATTATGACTATTATAATATTGAAATTGTACATGATGGAATAATGTTTATATTCTTTAGAATATTATGGGAAATTTTAAACAATTATAGTCATATTAATATTCAAATATTAATATTTTGAAAAGGATTATGTTATTTTATTATTTCATTATTTAAATGGGAAATATATATTTTTTTAATGAGTTTAATTGATTATGGAATAAATATTTTATTTAAAATGGGATCTTGTTTTTAATTGAATTATGGGGACACGGGTAATTTTTTATGCATTTAAATGCTGCATGGAGATGACATGATTTTTAAATGGTGTAATTAATTTCGTTTATTTAACGCACTGTTATTGAATGCTAGTGAGGATATGGGTTTAGTGAACCTAAAGTAAAATTTGATTCTTGTCTTGGCATTGATCTATGTGTGTATCATTGGGAAGTGTAGGTTTTAATATTTAACAAGTCTTCCAGTTGGGATTTTAGTCTATGGGTTGTCAACAATAGATGGCCTTGGGTAGTGCGTTAAACTAGTTTGTTCCTCAGTTATCATGAATGGGAGTGTAATGACAGTATGTCATGGGTAGGTATGTGATACCTTACGTCACACTTGTGTACCCTTGGGTTGTGGAGTTGTTCCATGTCTCATCTTAGAGGAGTGGCTTATAATGAGGGTCGGCACACAAAGTGGTGCCAGGATAACTAAATTAAATGATTCGAGCTTCATGTAGTATCAAACATTTAATAAGATAATTATGCCTCGCTCATAATCCCAAGGGCTTGTAAAGACTTGGGTTGAGACAGGAAGACCTGGAATGGCAAGATCGTTATCTTATCACCACAAAAGATAACTGATTCTATATTGGTTTACATGAGGGGCCGGAAGTCATTAAAGGTTACCAGGATAACCCAATACGAGGGTTGGGACCTAGGAGGACTCACCAGGATAACCTATGTAACGATGTGATGACACTTCTCCTAGGTTGACAGTATGTTCGCATTAGTGATGCAATTGATTATGTAATTTCTAGAAGCACTGTAACCTTGTTTCAGTGATGTCACTATATTTATTTCAGTATAGTTATGTTAGTCTATGTCTAGAGGTAGCCGTCCTTGGTTAGAAATTTTGGTTACTATCTCCTAGCACAGGGGGTGGACCTTTGGGTTCCATTTGGTTGGGTGGAATGTACACCTTACTCCGTTGGGTTTTCTCCTTGTTCGTATGGACGAGACTTCCAGTTAGAGAGATCATGGTTGTTTCAGTTGTAGTTCTTTCTTGTTATCCTTTCCATTATTCTTGTAATCATTACCCCTCTTGTTATCGAGGTGGAATTTGTATTTGTAACCCTATTTTATTGTACTTGCCTCATTCGGGGAATGAGTGATTATAACCTTATGGCTTAATGAATGGATTAATGAAATCGAAAGTCTTATCTTATGCTTGTTGTTATTTCATCTTATTTGGAATGTATGTGTTAATTTATTGATTAAATAATTGTCATAGTTTATATTCATGTTTTTGTTGAGGTTCTATATAACCTCTGTCTCGTAACCTTATAGGTTGTTGGCATTAGTTAATTAACTTACTTATTATTTATCCTTTAAAAAAAAAAAAAAATTATTCCGTTTAAGTAGTTAAGTGCAACTTCCTCTAGGGTTTCATGGCAGGGCGTTACATGATCTTTCTTGGTGTTGTTGATCTTCCTTAGTTTCATCAGGTTTTGATGGTATAACTCTATTCCTTAAAATAATATCCTTTATTTCAATGTTATTCAGGTTAATTATGTTAGGATCAACATTAAGGGAGTTTGTTTAGGTTTAAAATTCTTAGGATTAGGAACTGGTTGAGTAGATATTTGAAGGTGATTGACTGGTTCAGAGCTTGAAGGTTGGTTTTGTCTATTTATCTAATTCTAATTTTAGGGTTTCTTTGACCCTTGATTTTTCCATTATTTGTTTGCTTGATTAGGTTGTCAATGATTGGGCTTCCATTGGGTCTAATTGTACTATCATTTAGATCAATTTGGCTACCACTAAGGCTGGTTCCATTGTGGATATTCAAGCTATCCCCATGGTGGTACCCAAGGTTTTTTCATGGGTGGAGCTAGATTTTTCATTTGCTGAGGGTTCCACTGCGATAGGGGGTTCCATTGGGAAAGAGAAAAACATTGGTCATTCCACTGATTTGAACCCCAATTAGGATTATTTCTAGATTGACCAAAGGTAGGGTTAAACTATCTCTACCCTACAAAATTCAATTCCTCCTCTACTGGTGTAGGTGTTTTTAATTGGTTCCTAATTTTTGGAAGGAAACTAAATTTTCCAGTAGAATTTTTCTTTTCACATATCTCAGAAAGATCTACTTGATTAAGAGTAAATTCTCTCAGTGGATGTCTATCCCTACATTTAGGAAAATAAATGGATAAAGGTTTAACTTTTATTTTATCAGGTTGAGAACTAAGATGAAGGAGATTATTTGTTTCTAGGTTTGAAATTTCTTTCATAACTTTGGAGACATGAGTAGAGGAATCCTTATTCCTTCTCTTATAACCTGGAGTAATTCGTTCAAATCTCAAATGTCTACTTATTAATATCTCCTTTTCCTATTGGATTCAGGGCCTCTCTGGAATCATCATCAATGCCTTTTGGAAAGATATTTACTAATTTCTTGATCCGTTCCATTTCCACACCTTTACAGAATGAATTGATACCTATCTACATAGTCCTCTAAAATCTCGTCTTCCAACTGCCTCATTTTAAACAGATATTCCTTTCTATCCCAGACTCTATGATAATCATGATATTTATCTTGACAAACTAACTCCATTTCATCCCAAGTGTTTACTGTGTTTGCATTCAATCCCATAAACCATCGTAAGGCTGATTCCTTAAGAGTGGATGGAAATTATTTCAAATTTTTATTGTCATATGTATAATCATAAGTTTGACACAACACTTTGTACTCGAATAAAAACTGATCAGGATCTTCCAAATTTTTCCCACAAAATGTAGGCAAAACAAAGGGTGAGATATTTTTCATTGGTGGATCATTTTCTTGGAAATCTATGGAAATTGGAAAGGAAAATGTTCTGTTAGGAGCCTCCTCCTCCTCCTAATCTCTTTCTCCTATATTTTTTGACAGGGTGGATTCTATCCTAGTAGAGGGTGAACTTGTAGTACTAGAATGGGATCCTTCCAGATAAATCTCTAAATCTCCTCTTACGAGTCTTCCAAACTGATCTTTGTACCTGTTCATTAACTGACAAAGAATTCTTACAGATACTTAAGGCTTAGATTTTGTTTTGAAGCCAAATTTTCCCCGTCAAAGGTGCCAAAAATGATGGTAGGATGTCGATGTTGTCACAATTCCTACTCATTTAATCTATTGAATGTCAACCCAAGGGTGTCTGAAGCTATTTGCAGTAAGAGTTGGATTGGTTTTTGGGGGGGGGGTTTGTTGGTCTTGGGTCAATTAGGAGCGTTTCAGAGTTATTTTTGCTCAATCAAGAGCATTTCTATACTATACCTATTTAATTAAAAGTGGTTCTATTATATCCTCCTATTTCCTGATTTATCCTAAATAAACTTTAAAATGGAGGTGAAACATAGAGGGTTTATTACAAGAAAATCTAGATTATAAAAGAATGGAAGATTAACTTTATCTATTTTGCTGAATCTTGAGATCTATGAAAAACTTAGCTAATTGCTTAAGAAATAAACTATTCCATTCCACACTTCACTAATTTGACAAGTAATTGTTCCTCCTTACACAAACTCCATTAAAATGATAATTCAGGATATTTCAGATCTATAAATGGCTTTTAACCAAGAAATAAACCATGGAAAACATAAATAGTAAAATAAACTCTGATCTAAGATTTTTCCTACACACAACAAATGAAATGATTACAATATCTAAGATAGAATAGACAATAGAACATATAACTAACAAATGAACTTAACATCTAAAGGATCACCTTCCTTCCCAAAATGGACTATTCTAAATCTGGAAAAATTGAGCAAAGAGTTGAAATCAATTTCTTTTTATTTCCATAGAATTTTCCCAAATAGGGATGAAGTACAAATAAAATAATTTTAACTTAAAATAGGAAAATAAATTACATTAGAAGGATAAAAACATGATACGATCTAACATCCAACTGCATTGAGTTTGGATATAAATATCCATCTTTATTTCAAAATAAAATATAAGCGGGGAATTACTCTAATCCTAGTCTAAAAAGATATCCTGACGTGCATGAACATAATTGATGAGGATCCTTGTAACTGCCTTTATTTGCATTGAATTCCAGATTTTTGAACTGGATGTGCTTTGTTGGAGCTTTGGTTGCAACTGGTAGAGTCTTCATTCGGCATGATGAGTCAAAAAGGAAATTAGTGGATAATAACTCATTTGAGGATGAGTCACAAACAATCCAACCATTCATCACTTTCAAACATAAAAAATTATCACTTAGTTGAGAAATAAATACCAGTTCTAGTTGCATAATAAAGGTGCACATATCATAAAACATTCATAGGTTAATCACCACATTAATCATAAACTTAATATAAATTAGAATTTATATTGACCATTCATATTCTAAGTCTTAGTGATTATGAGGTCTTTACTGGGCCTCATTACTTTATCCCTTTCATAAGGAGATCTTTTTACTACATCTTTCCAAATGAGAATACCATAAATTTTTTGTTCTGAGGCCTAAAGAGAGTGGTAATCCCAATGAAGTGCATAGAAGAGTGCTTTTTTTAAAGTCTATAATTATAAAGGTTTTCACCCTCTTATGGGAATTACTAAAGAAGAAAATAACCTCTAATTTATTTTATTTACTAATTATCCAAAGGCTATTTAATATGATCTTCTAAGATTACTTTCATAAACTTTGGCTCCCTTCTCTTGGAAGAACCAAATAAAATTTTATCATTAAAAAATTATGACGAGAGATCAAAGGAAAATGTCTTATCATTGTTATTGCTTCCGACAAACCAGTCCTCACTACATCAACCATTTCTCCCCCTAAAGAATCTTCCATCAAGATAAAGAGAAATAGATAAATGGGATCTCCTTGGAGTGGAACTTAGGAGGATCCAAAGAACCCTTGGTGACATCAATTTAATATGACCAAATATCAAGGAATGGACACCAAAATAAACATTTAATGTATCCAATGATTATTGGAACCCAAGGCCTCAAAAATATTGAAAAGGAATATCCAATTAACTTGATTTTTGGACTTTCTTATGTCTATCTTAACCACCATTGTAATCTATCCAATTTAAATAATTAAATGTATATAAAGTATTTAGACCAAGGATGTAACCTTGGATTACATGAACATGCGACACTCCACATGCCATGATTAAATAAGGATACAAGATATTTACAACCAATACATAGTAAATTCATGATGTTTGAACCTTTGTTCATGACACTACAACCAGGAAGCCCCAACATCACACCATAGGGTCTCCCCAAAAATTAAAAAATTAAAATATTAAAGTTAAAATATGAAAAGGTAATTTAAAAAGTGTGTATTAAATAATTTTTCTACTTCAGTTTTTTTCATGTTTTAATTATTATCAAAAAAAAAAAATACATATTTCAAAAATATGTTAATTTATAATAATTTTGAAAACATAAAAACTATAAATATTTAAATTTAATAAATAAATAAATATTTAAATTAATTCAATAATTGAAATAATTATATTTTAATTATTCCTTAAAATAAGTCTTTTATTTTTAAAATTTATCAAATGAGAGTAAATTTAGGCTCCTATAGGAGGTTAGCACATTCATCACAAAAAAAAAAAATCTAAATAATATAACAATCTTAAAAAAGGAATATTTCTTTAAAATTCTTTTCTAAAAAATAAAAAATATATAATATATTATATTAGATAATAATATATTATATTTTATACATTAAAATAAATCATCAAAAAAAGAATATCTCTTCAAAATTCTTTTTTTAACATTAAAATAAAATAAAATAATATATTATAGTATATAATTATATAATTCATATTCTATATTATAATAATTAAGAATTCTTAATAAAAAATATCTTCAAAAGTTTTCTCTAAAAATTAAGGAATCATAAAAAATAGAATAAACTAGTAGACACATGCACATGCATGCAATAACCAGCCAATAGGGGTGGACTGTAGAAGGCCTTGTAGTGGACAAGAAGCATGAAAGTTTTTCGTGTGGAGCATAATGTTAAATATGAAAAGCAACAATGTTCACAATTATGTGATTGAGGTGAGGAACAAAACACCAATTAATTAGTTAATAGGAAGGAGCCTGAGGCTAGTTCATATCTCATTGACTATGGGTTAGAGATTATGAACCTTTCTGGCAAATTAGTTAGAATCTATGCATGAATTTTAATTTTAAACAAGTAATGATCACTAACTTTTTTATTAATATGTAATATTTAATAATTTCAGTTACAATAGTTATTAAAATTTGAGTTTACTTTAAAATGTTAAGAATATAGTAAATTAATTCTCAACAAATACAAATTGTTAATAAATTCACTCTTTGAAAATGATAACCAAAAATATAAATTAAATTTAAATTTTTAAATATTTTTTCCTCACAAGAATAGTTTCACACTAAAATTGAAGGTATGAGATAATTTTATCTCTATTTTAGTTTTATTCTTATTATCCTTAGATAAAAAAAGGTATTGTCATAAAGAACTCGGTTTACATAATTGTTTTCACAAGTTAAAAAGATATCTCTATAAGCATGGAGAAAAGAATAATTTGGTACCTTTTAAGTGTTATTCTAATAGCTCTTCTATTACGTCTTACATGGGTATTTCACATAAATGTTTTATTTTCTTGTCTAGGTTATTCAATCAATTACTTCATTATTATTTAATTATGTTAAGATATGTATGCATGCAAATACTTGAGGTAGATTTTTTAAAAATTCATTACCTATGTCTTTAATTACTAATATTGTATTAAATTGTTTTTTTAACAAAGGTAGTTAATAGCTTTGGGTATCACATATTTTTGAAGAAAGAAAGATGTTTAATAGTGGATACTTTTTATAATTACTATTGCATAATTTTGTAAATTAAAGTTTTAGTATACATTATTTTTTTGTGTTAGCAGTAGTAAAATAATAGAGATAAATATAAAATATTAAAAATAGTCAATTACAAGGGAATTGGGAATACAAATATCATTTTTTAATGAATTACTTCATAGTGAAATTGAAGACTCACTGATACCATCTTCGCTCAAATACAAGTAAACAAACCTTATGAAAAGATGAGTGCGATGATGCAATACATTTTTTTTTATTGTTAGAATAAATTAATAAAACATATGTTTTGCTTTGAGGTGACATGACAAAGTATCAAGTTCTTACCTACCACTTCTCATGACATAGGAAACATGTTGTTATAAAATATGTTTTTTTCAACGCCAAGGCACAAATCAACAACATGATTGGAATTTCTAGCAGTTTTGAAAATTTCAGAATTCACAAGAGCTAAACCATGACAATAAACACTTTGTTATAAGGAGCTTGAGACAAGAGAGATTAAAAAACATAAGCACACATATTGATACAAGGAAAACAACCTATGTGAGAATTGGCTTTTCAATTCTAAATTTGAACTACAATATTTGGTAGTAAAATCTATAGAGAAATAGGTAAATTGTAAAAGAACAAATATATGGCTTCTCAAATGTAATTTAAAACTACATTAATTGGCAGTAATGAATGTAAGAACAAATATATTGTAGTAAAAGTGTAAACAAAAAATCCATGCTCGTTATCCACCCTACCATATTGGGATCATGGAGCTCGAGGGACTCTAGCCAAACCCTCAAGCAAGAAAAGTATGAAATGTCCACGGAAAAGTTCCATTATACATGTTACAATATCAAAGTTTTGCAAAATATAGTGTTTTCATATATGATCTGTCATACTGAAGTGTTTTCTTTTGGTGTGGTGACTTTGTACAAAAAAATAGCATCATAATTGTGGGATGCTTTTGGATGCCTTAGAATAGTAGCTTAAAATAGAAGAGGGAGGTATGTCAGTGGATGATAAAGAAAGAATAGGAAGGAACCATAAAAAAATAGTAAGTATATGGGTAAAGTCAATATAAACAATTTGAAATCAGATATAATTAGTAATATTTATAATTGGTTAATTGAAACTGATGCAAGATAGGGTGGTTACTAACTCTTCCTAAGGCTTCTTGATTGGTTATACTGATCCCTCTTGTTGATTTGGTGACCTTTCTTCCTATGAGGTTGTTGTAGCTAGTAGCATACAAGACACACTTATTCAAAGTTATATCTTCTGATATAGTTTTTTTCACAAAATTAACTCCACAAAATTGAATACCCTTTATCCTTCTCTACAACATACTCCAAACTTGACCTAGGTTTCTTTGGATTGTATCACCTTAATCGATCTTCTTCGCTACACCATGGCCTAAATAGGCCTCTTTTACAATGGAGGTATTCATAAAATGTCTTCCCTGACCTCAAGAAGCCCATGCACACATTGTGTCAGTCACAAATACAACATTTCTTAGGTTGGCTTCACTCAAATTGACTGTAAACTCACTGTCCCCTCCAAAAACCAGTATTTTCACCATGGAAAAGTCACCTCATTAGCCATTAGCTTGGTTTGATGTTTGTTTCACCTTACCACCCTAATGGGAAATACCAAGAAACATTATATTACACTCCTACATACACATTCCACCTATCTACTTCATTCAACAATGGTGGAATGGCCTCAAGAACTCATTTTGTCTGCAAAACCCTACTTTGTAGAGTAGTTTTTAGAAAATAGACCAAAAGTATCCTATGACTGAATGAGAATTCTTCAAAAATGATTCAAAATGAAGCTAGTTCAATGTCTTACTCATCAAAATAGATTTTTCATTAAACTCTAACATTTGGGTTGCTTAGAAAGGAAAAAACTTAGATTTCAGGGAAAAAGAATACAAAAAGTTAGAACTTTTTCATTTCTTTCTTCTTAATCTTCGGTCACACAATATCCACTACATATCTTTCCAATTTTCATGCATTTACAATATGATTGTTGGATTTCCAATTACCTCAAAATTAGGACACAAACAAAACTAATTAACTTAGTAGTATTAATGTAAATATTAAGACCCCCTTGACTCAAATTAAAAATGTTTCCAAATCATGAAATTGGCCACCTAGGCCTTATTACAAAACCAAAAATATCACTCCCTACACCTAGACCTTGATTACAAGGCAAAACAAACCAAACTAAATTGAGTGAAAATGTGAAGGTGCTCTGCACCAGAAACTATTTATTGATAATGGAAAAATTTTATACTTACATTTATTCGTGATAGTCTTTAACAAGCATGAGCAACTTTGAGTTGAGTTGGAGCATTAAAAAAATTGAAACACACAATGTAGAGTTGCGTATCTTTTTTTGCATTTTTAGAATAAATGAAATAAAACATATTCTTTTCTTTGAGGTGGCATGATGAAAGTATCAATTTCTTACCTACCACTTCTCATGACATAAGAAGCATTTTTTTATAAAGTGTGTTTTTTCAAAGCCAAGGCATAGATCAATGCCATGATTTTAGTTTCTAGTAGTTTACAAAGTTTCAAAATTCGCAAGAACTAAACCATGGGAATAAAAATTTTGTTACAACGAGCTTCAAACAAATGAGGTGAAAAAATATGATGACACATATTGATACAAGACAAACAACCTATGTGAGAATTAGCTTCTGAATTCTAAATTCAAACTACATTATTTGGCAGTAAAGACTATAGACAATAGGTAAATTGTAAAAGAACAAATATATGGCTTCTCAATTCTAATTCCAAACTACATTAATTGGTAGTAATATATGTAAGAACTAGTATATGGCATTAAAAGACAAAACACAAAATCCACACTCATTATCAACCCTAGCATATTGGCATCATGGAGCCCTAGGGACTCTAGCCAAACCCCCAAGCAATAAAATTAGGAAATGTCCACATGAATTTTTTTGGAGTTCTATTGTACATGTCCTAATATCAAATTTTAGCAAAATCTAGTATTTTCATATATGATCTATCATATTGAAGTGGTTTTTTGGTGCAGCAAGTCTATAGAAAAACAACATCATGATTTTGGGATTCTTTTGGATGCCTTAGCCTATTACCTGCAAATAGAAGAGGGGGGTATGCCAGTGGATAGGCAAGAAAAATTAGGAAGGAACCATAAAAAAATAGTAAGTGTATGGGTAAAATGGATATAAAGAATTTGAAACTCAAAATAATCAACAATATTTACAATTGGTTTACTGAAGCTATTGATTAATAATGGAAATTTTCTATACTTACATGTATTATTGGCAATGTTTAGCAAGTGCGAGAAACATTGGGTTGAGTTTCAACATTAAAAAAATTTAAATAGACAATGTAGAGTGCACTATTTGTTTTGGATGCCTATCATATCTGTGCAACATTATAAAGGAAATCACATATATATCTACAATTAAAGAGGTTAGAGATATGCATATACGTATACATATACATATTGTAAGAGAGGGGGACCAACCATTGCAAGGCCTAGGTCATGAAAGGCCAAGAGTGGAAAGACTGCCCTAACTTACCTCAATTCAAAGGAAGGTTAGGATAGAAGGGATGAGAATGATGAGGATTATGCATCCTTTGATCACTTTGCAATCTTGAGAGTTGAAGAGAGACTAGATGAGTCACTTTCTAGAGTCAACTCTCGGTCTCAAGTAGCTCTCTGCTCAAGGGCATAAGCATGGTTTTGGGATGACAGTGCAGTGCACTAGCATATCACAAGTGTGATGGCATCTGTACAACCAAAAAAATAGAAAGATGATTTTTTTCTCTAAGGAAGGACTAACAACCTAGTTTACAAGTTTTTGGAATGATAAAATGGTATTAAGAAGTACGAAAAAATATAGATTAATGTGGTAAAGTAAGTATGTTACCATGAAGATGATCTCGTAGAATATCCTCCTCGCTCACTTGCTCCAAACTCTCTCCACCTGTACACAATAAAAGAGGGAAATTGTTGGGGTTTTATAGGGCCTGCCTCAATCAAACCCCCATCTTGGAGTTTCCACCTCCATGGACAACCAAGTTATGAATGATAGGAATAGAGATAAAGAAAGCAAATACAAGCTATGTAAACACAAAAAACTACAAGCAACTGTACAAGATTACTCAATTGAAAACAATAGGAGATATTAGAGGATCTTACCACCTCCATCTAAATCACTCAAGCCTTGTGAAGGAGAGAATGAGAGGGACTCAAGCCTCTGTTTCTTTGGTGTTTGTCCTATGCTCGCCCTGTTTGAGTGATGGAGTAGTGGGTTGCTGCAATGGACTGAAGGTTGTTGTTGCAAAGCTTGTGAACGCTTGAAAATAGTGGAGAAAATGTGAAGGTGTGGATTAAATATCTTTCCAAACTTTGTCCAAACTTGAGAATGGATGAGAGGGTGAATATTATTAAGGAGAATACAAAAATAAGCCATATTCGGATCGTCCAGCTGAAGAGGGACATTAATCTTTGAATTTCGATAAAAAATGTAATGAATATGCAATCTCCAGCCATAGGAATCTTCCAAGGATGTAAGTGCGTCATGCGGGAATCCCCGACATAAATTACCCCATTGAAACACAAAAAAGGTGTCAAGTGGAATGTGAGCAGTGAGCTTAAGCGGAATTAAGCCTCCACCTTTGGTTTTCTAAAGTGTTAAGGGGCAAAAGGGGAATATGCATTAGGGGTGCAAATTCACACTCATACATTTCTCCCCCACTTTAGTGAGCACAAGTACTGATGATTTCTTTGGTAAAGTAGAGTAGTAAGGAAGTAACAGAGTAAGAGATGTATACCTGAATGGACAAGGAAGCAAAGCATGGTCTGGTGAACCCATAAGTGCACAAAAGGGATTCATAGTTTCACAGAACTAAAAAGTTGAAGTATGAAAGTGCCTTATTGGCTCATGGTCCTTCAAGGGGGGTATCCTTCAAGAAATATCACATGAAGGAAACTGAGAAAAGTACCTTACAGCCCTATAAACCTATAAGGAAGGTATCCCCTAAGAACTCTCACATGAGGGAGACCAAGAAAAGCACCTTACAAACCTATAAACCTACAAGGAAGGTATCCACCAAGAACTCTCACATGAGGGAGACAAAGTAAAGGAGACTCCATAGAGTCAGAGGTGGTGACATGTTTACCTATAGATAAAACACATCAGGAAGCGGCCACACATTCCAATGAACAAACAGTCATGTAGATCATCACTAAGTTGTAAGACATTCAAAGGGGTCCCTTGAGAACCATTCAAAAGGAAGAAGGGTCCACTCTAGGGATGTGTTTTTTGAAAAGTGAACTCTAGTCGGGCTGCCCCGAAGCTAGATGTAAGGATGCGAGGATGTTCCAGTCGGGTTTCCTCTAGACTAGACGTCGAGGTGTGAAACTATTCTAGTCGGGCTGCCCCCAAGCTAGATGCCATAGAAATTTGTTGAAAACTTTCAAAGGGGTCCCTCACGAACCTAACATGAAAGGAAGGGGTCCACTCAAGGGACACGTTGTTCAAAAGCTTAATGTCTTCCTTCTTGAATTGATTCATCACCAAGGAATCCTTTTTAAAGATGTTCACTTCATCAAGGAATTCAAAAGGAAGGAGATGTGATCATGTGAGGGGAAGACTAAGACCATTCCCACTTCGAAGGAGGATTGCCAGGACCTTTCTTTACAAACCCATGATGAAGGAAACTTGTTTCGTTAGGGTTTCAAGTGGAGAATGTAATTATAACAAGGGAGTGTGTGAAGGATCTTTGAGAAAAGATTCATTGGTAATGGATTCATTTTCTAAAGACCAAGCAATGTAGAAGAGGTGTTGTTACACATGAAAGGGACAAATCAAGAAAAGATGAGAGAAAGATAAAGAGAAAAGTAAGTAAAATAGATCACACACAAAGGGCAAAGGGGGATCTGGTTTCATGGAGTTGGACCTTCCATTATTTATGTATATTAGGTAATTGTGGTAAGAGGCGAAATATCATCAATCCCCAACTAGATCAAAAAGAATGTATGAAAGAAAAAATAAAATAAAAATTGGGTCAACATGGAAGGAGGCCTAAATTCTCCCAACGCTTTGCATCATCCCCAATTTTTTGAAATTCAATCACAAACATGGAAGAATGATGACACATATAGAGGAAGGTTTACAACAAAAACACCACGCCTATATCCACGCACCAACAAGGGTGATGAGGGTCATCCAAGTACATGTAGTAAGATCATGGGGGAACACATGCCACTACATGCACACATATCTAATCTAGAGATCAGGAAGAGGGTCACCCCCTAACACTGGTCGATGAAGAGATCATCAAATTCAAGCTCTAGATCATTGAAGGGGGAAGGATGATGAGCCCGCAATGGTGTAATGTTAAGGGGAGGAGCTTATGATCCTCTTGCAACATGGGACAAGGCAAAGGGACTTGTAAGGTCTCTTTCACTTAGCTCTTGTGGGTCTAGGGTCAATGACCTAGCGAAGATCACTGATAGGATTGGGACCTCACCCACTGAGTTAAACATGCACTTAACATGAGTTCCATGTTTCACCTCGGAGGACGAAGTAGTTTGCACCTAAGGTTCACCGTTAGGCTCATTGAGAGACTCGAGAGCAGTGACAATCTCAAGGGAGGTTGGGACTGGTTCCATTACTAAGACAAAATAAGTCAATTTGGGGCCATTTTTTAGAGAAGGTGGGCTCTTCTTATGTCCTCCATTGCTGGAGGGGCCAAACTCTACTTTCTTCTTCATCGGAGGAGGTGAACTCCCCATAGATGAAACAAGGAGGATCGAGGGAGAACAGGAAAGAACCGCAGTGGACACAACCGAAGTGTTCACCATGTCCATAAGCTTTGGGAAAAGCAAGACATCCAAGATGGAAGTCAACAGGGGTGGCTCTGCAAAAGGAGCAATAAACACCTAGATACCTTTCTAGGTACATGTTTGCTCACAACGGGAGTTGAAAGACATTCAAAGATGGAAGGAGAGAAATATGAGGACACAATAGGAGATTTTTTCTTCCACTCCTCCTTCTGTAAGGAGGTTTTCTCAGTTAGGAGAGCCTTTCGTCGGTGCTTACGCTCATGCGCAAGGAGGTTTCTATGACTCTTTGAACCAAAAGCTGGTACTTGCGAAGGGATAGAAGGATACTTCTTAGCCATGGGAGTGTCCTCCATGAATGTCTCTAGTGGAAGGGAGGACTCCTAAATGGGAGAAGGAGGGGCAGGCTTAGAAATGGTGGGAGGAATTGACTCTACCACCTTAGAGGTGGATCCTTTTCTATTTGGGGGAATAGGAATAGGTCGAGGGGAAAACTCTATCTACGAGCCTTTCTTTCTACCATACAAATAATAGCAGGGTCCTAGGGACCCATTAGGGAGATTTGATATTCTGACCTTCAGCTTTTGCCAAGGAGGCATCATTAGACTCAACAGGTAGAACCTAGGATTTTTCATCTAGTACTCTTCCCAAGAGAGGGGAATGGATGAGTTAGCTTGAGAGGGGGCAAGCTTTTCCTTTTCTAGAGGAGGAGGTAGCTAGCTTCTTTCCCATAGGAAGGGAAACTTTGACTATCCCTTGTCCCAAATTTTATACTTCACATAGTTCTTGTAAAGTAGGTCCATTCTCTGTGGAGTGGACCGACAAGATTGGGTCAAAAATATCCAATGAGTATCCTCCATGGGATACCACAGGCTCATATCTAGTGTTGTGCACTACATGCATGACACCTTCATGGGAAAGGTTAAGGAACTTATGAATCATAGAGGTGATCCCATTCTTGGAAGCTACCCAAGGTTTTCCTAGCTTCACTCTGAATAGGTCTGACTCAGGGATGACATCGATGATCGTGTCTACACTCCTAGGTCCAACTGGGATGGATAACATTATCGATCCATAGGGTTTGAGATAAATTCCATCATGAGTGTAGATGATGGACTTTGTTTTATCGTATTCCTCCCTCTATAGGAGTTTTAAGAGTAACATCTCCTTCGTGATTTCATTCACTCTACTTGCAAGGTCAACCAAGATCCCTGTCACAATGTTACCATTGAGGCAAGCAAGAATATATGTAGACACATAAAAATAACCTAGACCCACAAACCACATTCTTCTATATCTTGCTTCGTCTCAACATAATTAAAACGATTAATTATGTCCTATAGTCCAATATCAACTATTAATTAAATAATTCTTAATTATTTAATTAATTCACATCTTTTATTCCTCTTGGCTATTTAAATAAATAAAGTACATTTCTTATTTAAATACGTCCCTAATTGCTTATGTCACTCTATAATTAAATAAATTCCTAAATTTATTTAATTATTACTTCCTCATGATTATTAAATAAATAGGTCTTATTTATTTATTTAATACGTCATTAATTATTTATGTATTCTCATAATTAAATAAAAACAAATTCTTATTATTTATTTAATTATTATCCTCTCCAACTTTCTTTCTAATTTTAAATAAAATCATTTATTTAAAATTACCCACTTTCTAATTTTCCTCCACAATTGAATAATTTTAATTATTAAATTGTCTTATTGCTTTTCTTTCTAAATTTAAATAAAAAGCGTTTTATTTAAACTCGCAACTTCCCTCTTTCCAAGTAAATAATTTTAAATTATTATTATTTACTATCACATGAATTCACCATTTTGGAATTAATTTAAAATATCAATTTCAAAATAGTATTTCTCTCCACAAAGTAAGTCATTTCTAAAATAACTTGATTTTCTAAATATCTTCTTCTTGTTCAATCTTTATCTTTTGATTTTTACTAATTTTATCTCAATGTCACGTTTATTCTCTGCCATTGATTTAATTTCTTAAATTAAATCTTGTCCACACATTTGGAGATCTTTACCCTAACCCTAATTGAGAGTTGCCATATTGAATCTTGACCACTGATTCTAGGGCATTTCTCAATCTCACATCTCCTCCGTTCATTCAAGATTGCATTTTCTATAAAATGACAATCTTGTTCTCATTTTCGACATCTCTTATTATTATCTCTTAGTATCTCTTAATTTTTCTTCTTCTTCTCTTCTTTTCATTTTTATCTAACATTGTCTTTTGCAGATTTTCTTATTGCATGGAGGATCAATATCCTCTTGCATAATCTTTAATAAATCCTTCAACACTTGCTAGGTCATGTCATAAAATTAATTTTCTCACACAAAAGCTGAGGGCATCCATCATATTGCAGCAAATAGAGAAGGTGCAAGGAAGGTGATTCATGGAGGTTGAAGGCATTTGGTGAGATCCTTCCATTTGTTTTGTTGTTTCCTCCTTTTTTCTTTCTTGCTTATTTAGGTTTATTATTTATGCATTTAATTAGTGCAAGGGGAGGGAAGAATCTACCCCCAAGACACTACCATATAATCGCCACAGATTGTTTGCTCAAGGGATCAAGAAATCTAACCTTGAGTACACACTTGGAAAAGACAAAAACATGGGTGCCCTCTAGGGGGTGACAAGACTGTCTGAGTCAATGCTATTTTAAGTTGTGGGTTGTGATTGCTATGATGACCCTTTGACCACTAAGAGTGAGTCTACTTGAAGTGTCTTCTTGTTCAAATACCACTAAAAATAAAAAAGGGTCATGCTCGATCCTTGAACATACACTCAATGTTTTAGATTTTATGTCTTGCCTAAATCAACAAACTCAACACGTGAACATCAAACTTGCCTAAATCTAAAACAAACTGGTCAAACTGTTAAAATTTATTCTGAACCACAATTGCTTTGTTGAGCCGCAAACATTCTGTCAAACCGCAATTGCTCATTTTTGAGTCACAGTTGCTCTGTTGAGCCACATTTGCAATTTTAAACACCACATTCATCATATTGCACCATAGTTTCCTATTCCTGAGTCGCATTAGCTCTGTCAAGCTGCAATCTCCATCTAAAACAACATGTTTGCTCTGTTGGACTACACTTGCATTTCTTAACGCCACATTTTCTAGATTATATGACACATATGATTATTTTGCAATGCAGTTGCCATGATGAAAAACATTTGATTCTTATAATGACGCATTTGATACTGAACCACATTTGAAACCTTAAGCGATGCATTTTCCTATCAATTAGGAAAAATTTATTCCCGTCACAAAAACAAAGGCCAAACTTTTGCAAACAGATTTTCCTGGCATCTTTTTCCAGCAACCTCTATCCAAAACCAGGAAAGCAACTTGTCTAAGTCCTCCATCCTTGCATCTTTAGTTTGCATATTTACACCTTTGGGATAGGCAAAGTTTCCTTCCTTTGTCAAACCATTGTCTCAAAAATACATTGTCATTGGACCAAGTCAAAAAAATCAATCCTAAGTCATTGTCCTTTGGTGAGCTACTTCCAACTCATAATTCTAGTGTGGAAATATGACCTTGTCATTTTGTCATCTTGTCCTTCAAACCGGTCCTTTGCCAATCAAAATTGAGACATTGACCAAACTTTGAATGGTTAGAAAACCTTTCCTAAAATACTTTTAACATAAGACACTCATTTTAGTCTTCATTACCACTTCATTTGATAGTCCTTCTTTGTCCTCATTGTCACTTTGCATAGCCTTAGTCTCATTCCATCCATCATCATGCCTTCAATTCACTATGACATGCTTACTAGTCAGATTGAATGCCAATTCAGTAGTAATGGTCAAGCATAACTTGCTAGGGATTTTAAAATATTGTACCTCCAATCCAAGTCCAAATTCACCTCAACCTCTAGTCCTCCATCCATCTATCCATCTTACCAACAATCCATGAGCCCTAGTCCTCTATCCATCTACTATTAAGAGTCCCCTAACACCGTCCATGGCACTAAGTCACAACAAACTTCCATTAGTCATACCCACCCTAATGTTGACAGGGGAAACCAACCCTCCATTAATCCATTCCAAGCATCCACATAATATCTTAGTCCTTCATAATAGCCTAGTCTACCATTCACATCATATCCTAGTCCTCCACCCATGTCATATCCTAATCCTCCATCCACATCATATCCTTGTCAGGCAATCATGTCCTATCCTAGTCCATCATCCCTCAACCAAGTCCAAACCTCCATGTCATACCCTATTCCAACATACACGAATCCATTTCAAGACACTCCATTTGGTCATGAAAACATATCTAGTCATAGTCTCCAAAGTCCCACCTTCTTACCTACACTTGAGGATACATGTCAAGGGGCAAGTCCAAAGCATGACATCATAACATCACTGGCATGTCAAGATCGAAGTAGTCCATTCCATGACCCCATCTTTACATCCATTCAAGAGGCCCTCCTAGATAACCATAGCATGCCAAATACACCTATCCTTGGTCAAGAGTCCATACAAAACCATGTCATTCAAGATGAACCTATCCTTGGTCAAGACCCTATTTTTTATCATATCAGTCCAAATGAGCCCATCTTTGATCAAGACACTACTTTTGAAGAAGTCCAAAATGATCCACTCCATGACCTTTATGCAATCCATGATAAAACACTTGAAGACAATTCCATCCAAACTTCAAGTATTGACACTCCCAAAAGTGAGACACTTGCCTCCATGGGACACATAGATGATCTACCACTAGAACAAGATTCTTCTAGCATGGACATATTTGCAAATTTTTAAGCTATAGCTAAATTTAGTGGGCTCTATGACACTGACCATCAGTATGGTTTTGACATAGACTTGGAAGCACCAACAGAATCAAACGAGTTCGACATGTCACCAAATCAGGCTGAAGATATTAATCAAAAATCTGTCCAACATGTCAGTAAAGCTACAACATCCTATCAATTAGGATCATCTATCTTTTTCAGAGCAAGATTTCTTATAGAGGAGAATATTTCAAGCATTAATTTCCATAATAAGGATGGGTTAGCATCTTGCTTCCAAAATGACAAGTATCCCATCACCAAAAAAATATGTCAAAACATGCATTATCAGGGAAAAGGATTAGGCATAGACGAGCAAGGAATTATGGAACCCATACAAGTTCAAGCACATTAAAGACATCAAGGTCTTGGATATTCATCAGTCAGAAAATATAACGATGTTAGTGGTTCCTCCTCGATATTGGGGGCAACTTTATCTAATAAAAATGTCAAAACAGGTGTCATGAGTAGTCCTTGTAATAATATTTTTGCCAACACCCCTTCCCTCCACACCCCAAACCATCATTCCATCATAAATAAACCTTCCATTTGGAACCAACAAAAGTATTACAAATCCAAAGTTCAAAATCACATGTCAAAGGCCATGGAATCAGACAAAAATTCAAGTGGACAAATGAAGCTAAAGTGGATCCCAAAACAAAATGGATCAAGTCAAGAAAAGAATGAATTGAGCAAAGAAAATATGCCAAATCCAAAAGTCAATCAAAATGTGGAGCCACAGCACAAGAGGACTCCCACATATAACACATGTCCAGCTCCATCAAAATGGCCATCAAGGAAGACATATAAAAATGTTGGTTCCAAACAACATCCTAACCCAACACCTAGAGTTTGGAGAGTGCAAACCAATACATCCAAACATCCAACCAACCCATCCACGTCCATCATCATCTGTCATAATCCTACATCCTCCTTAAAGTCCAAACATCCCATGTGAAAAATCCATCACATCTTGGTAGCAACTCTCATCATAAGGACTCTCATGGCACTCTATTGCGATGTGTGTATTGTGATAAGGCCAACAATAGTATCAACAAGGATGACAATGACATCACTTAGTTCTATGCAAGCACTACCATCTTGACAAGGCAACTACTTCAAAAAGGTCATTATTTGCATGTCATGGTACCAGTCTCTACATCGGCACCATCAAAGGCTTCGGCACAATCAATGGTCATCTAAAACATCAAGGCTATCTGGCAAAATACAAAAATACAAAAAAATTGAAAAATAAAATAAAAATTGCCACCTTGATGAAAACCTGGCAAACAGGCATCTTGATGACACCAAAAATAATAAAGAGAAAAATTCCATCCAACGGTGAAAAACTGGCAAACAGGCGCTTTGGATAAGTACCATGATGAAAACCTAGCATACAAGCATCATGTGTAGAATAAATCATCTATGTGGACCATTGCACTTGGAAGCAAGTCATCTCATCTCCCATTCCCTTCACATGACATTTCCATCCATCCATTCTCCCACCTACTTTGATATTGACAAAGACTAGGGTACAAACACAAATCATGCTTTGGAAATTTTTTGACATGTCTATCTTTAGGTCATACCTTATTCATTGAATATCATGTCATTACCTTCATAGCCTACTTTTCACTATGTGACATCATCCTTGGAGACCATATGATAATTCTCCTAGTCCAAGCCATCCATGTCTCCTATCTTTTACCAAATCCATCCATTGTCCTTTTATACCTATCACCCATCTTTCTTTCCCTTGTCAATGGTTTACAGATCCCTCATCATTCTATCCAGTCCTCATCAATTCATTCCAAATACAACAATATGGCACCCTAGCACATCATCCAAAACATTCCTTGACTTTTTCCCTGACCCTACAACAAACTTGTATCCTCTTGTCATGTCATTCTCATCTTCACATTGTTTCGGGATGTGTCCTTCCCATGTCAAACGGTGTTGTCATTGTCATCCTCACCTGTCCGTTGGTATTCAGCTTGACTAGCAGAAAAATCATGGTTGTCCTTGGATTCATGTGCATCGGAATCATTCACATGCATTTGTCACAATGTTCGTGCAACATCAAAAAATCGTAAAAATCAGAAAAAGTCATAAAAATCTGAAAAAGTCCTAAGAAAAGACCTAAAAATTGAAAAATGTCCTAAAGAAAACACAAAAACATCTAAATTACTATCAAAATCCCAAAAATAGAGTCAAATTTAGTCATATCTAGTCAGTCCAATCAGTCGCGAGACCACATCAATCAATCTTTTGTCCCAATCTGAACTATGTTGTCTATGCGCCTTTGCTACATAGGCAAGATTCATCTTTGAATCTCCGAGACATTAGGTTAGTCCCTTTAGGCTTGATAAAATAAGATCAAAAGTCAAACATGGTCATGACAGTCAAATAAAGCAGACATAGTCACACTTGATAGAAGACAGTCATTCAAAACGCCAACATCAAAATTGATCAAAATCAAACAACATAGTCCAATCAATCATACAGTCAAAATCAATCAGCTTGCCAAAACATTAGTCAAAATGTCAATCTCATCACTTTTTGGTCCTCTTCAAGATGTGTCCTTCTTGGATGTGGACCTCGTCAACATGTCATTTACCTTTTCAGGATGTGTCCTTCCTGACCTTGGGCATCATCAAACTGTCAAACTATCAAAAATTGTCAAGCTGTCAAACAATTAATCTTTGGCAAACAAACATTGGCAATACAATTAAATGGCTGTTAATTTTTGGCTATTTTGTCTTATCTTTTTATTGACTTGTCTTTTGGTCATGTTACTAGCTACCTCGAGGATTTCCCATGAAGGATTTAGAGGTGTGATGACGTCTCATGACCTATTTTGTTTTCTTTGACTATTGTCTGTGGATTGTCTTGACAAAAATACTAGGGTAAATGGGCCTCTAGCATGAGTTAGGACATTCCTTTGTTGTGATTGTCTGTCTTACAAGTGGATGACCTTGTACACCTTGGTCTATGTCATACCATGGTGTTTTTTGTCCATTTGTATCATTTTTACTGCCCAATGATGATTCAAGCAACACCTTTTAGTACCTTGGCAAATATTGAAGGATTCTAACATGCATTTGTTTTTCCACATTTACTTACATCTCCTTCCCCATATCGAAATTCATATCTTCTATCCTAACATTCGTCTTTTTCTCTCTAATATTTCTTCTAGTCTGCATTATTATCATCCTTATCTATCTTTCCTATATACTTTTGTATTTCATCTTCTAGTCCTTTCATCCATTTTGAGAGCACACTCATGTCCTTTGAACCCAACTATCCTCTCGAGGGGGCATACCACAACCCTCCTTGTCATTCTTCCTCATCCTATTTTACACTGGGGCATATTTTTGACTTATTTTCTTTGCCACAATGCGACAAGCTACATTATGACAAAGAGGGGCAAATGTAGACACATAAAAATAACTTAGACCCGCAAACCACATTCTTCTATATCATGCTTCATCTCAACATAATTAAAACAATTAATTATGTTCTATAGTCCAATATCAACTATTAATTAAATAATACATCTTTTATTCCTCTTGGCTATTTAAATAAATAAAGTACATTTCTTATTTAAACACATCGCTAATTGCTTATGTCACTCTATAATTAAATAAATTCCTAAATTTATTTAATTATTACTTCCTCATGATTATTAATTAAATAGGTGTTATTTATTTATTTAATACTTCATTAATTATTTATGTCTTCTCATAGTTAAATAAATTCTTATTATTTATTTAATTATTATCCTCTCCAACTTTCTTTCTAATTTTAAATAAAATCATTTATTTAAAATTACCCACTTTCTAATTTTCCTCCATAATTGAATAATTTTAATTATTAAATTGTCTTATTGATTTTCTTTCTAAATTTAAATAAAAAGCGTTTTATTTAAACTCGCAACTTCCCTCTTTCCAAGTAAATAGTTCTAAATTATTATTATTTACTTTCACATGAATTCACCATTTTGGAATTTATTTAAAATATTAATTTCAAAATAGTATTTCTCTCCACAAAGTAAGTTATTTCTAAAATAACTTGATTTTCTAAATATCTTCTTCTTGTTCAATCTTTATCTTTTGATTTTTACTAATTTCATCTCAATTTCACGTTTATTCTCCACCATTGATTTAATTTATTAAATTCAATCTTGTCCACACATTTGGATATCTTTACCCTAACCCTAATTGAGAGTTGCCATATTGAATCTTGACCATTGATTCTAGGGCATTTCTAAATCTCACATCTCCTCCATTCGTTCAAGATTTCATTTTCTATAAAATGACAATCTTGTTCTCATTTTAGACATCTCTTATTATTATCTCTTAATATCTCTTAATTTTTCTTCTTCTTCTCTTCTTTTCATTTTTATCTAACATTGTCTTTTGCAGATTTTCTTATTGCATGGAGGATCAATCTACTCTTGCATAATCTTTAATAAATCCTTCAACACTTGCTAGTTCATGTCATAAACTTAATTTTCTCACACAAAAGTTGAGGGCATCCATCATATTGCAGCAAATAGAGAAGGTGCAAGGAATGTGATTCATGGAGGTTGAAGGCATTTGGTGAGATCCTTCCAATTTTTTTATTGTTTCCTCCTTTGTTCTTTCTTGCTTATTTAGGTTTATTATTTATGCATTTAATCATTGCTAACTTAATACTTTCCTATGCTACAATATAAAGCGAAGAAGGATTTCTATTTGTTGGAACATCTTGTGAGGTAAATGTCACATCCAAAGAGTCGGTCGCAAGATGAGGAGAGGGAGTAACAGTAACCATCTTAACACACGCTTTATGGTGAGAACCTGAATACAAGGGATTGATAATCATGTTGGAAGAGTGTGATGGAAATGGGTCTATGTATATCTGCAAGTCATGTAATGCCCCACCACGAGACTCTAAAGGAAGTTGCAACTCAATGCGGAAGCGTACAATTTTATTTTTTCTCTTAAAAGTGCATTATTAACAAAGAAGATGCACAACACTTCGCAACAACCTCTAAGGTAACGTGACAAGTTTACATTGATTACCAAACATACACACTACATGCACAAAAAAATTATAAAAATATTAACTATACATTTAATTTCACATACTTATAAAGCATTAAAGATTCTAACACTAGGATAACATATAATAAATTCTAGTTTACAATAACTTAAAAGTAGATTACAATACTCATTCCAAGAATGAGGTAGATCAAACCTAACTATTACAATTACAAGATTCCACCTCGAAAACAAATGAGGGGAATAATAATTACAAGAGCTAAACAAAAGTAAATAGAAAGCCTAATCTAAAGAATGAAACTACTGTGAGCTCTCCACTAAAAGACCATCCAATGCAATCAGCAAATTAAAAGGGGGACCCAACGACGTAGGGCGCACGTTCCTCCCAACCAAGGGGTAACCAAAGGCCCACCCCCCATGCTAGGAGATAGTAACACGGATATAAGGACAATCCCTACAACCTCTAGTCATAGGCTGACTCAACTCTAAACAAAACTACCACAAGTACAACACTAACTCAAGATTACATTTAAATCTGAGTTTAGAAGTATGACACTCTAGTAAACTATACATACAACTAACCTAGGAGAAATTTCACTCAAGGTACATGAGTTACCCGTCAGATCTTTCCAGAATTCAGCCCCCATTGAGCTTCACCCCCCTATGGTTATCATGTGATACAACGCCACTCCAAAATAAGGAGGTACAAATACTCCAACAATTCCATTCAAAGAAGAAACAACCATTCCTCGTTCGAAGAAACCGCGTGACTCACTGAAAACAACAACCTTACCACCATAAAGAACTACAAAAGACAAGACCATGAAATAAATCTAAAATTAACATTCCTCACTAGGAAGACTTACAATAACTCATCTAATACCTCTTTTCAATTACCCCTAAATACCATAGAAGATAACTCAAACACATCATAAAGGCATAATAGTTCAATGTCTACAACAATCTAATTTATCACAACCTTGCATACAATCAACGAAATGACTTATAATAATTTGCATTGCTCAATCATCCCAATTTAACTAATTAATTAAAAAGGCTCTTCCAAACATAGATAAACATCACACTAACCATTTCCCTAATTTCCTAAATTTAAAATATTAAAATCTTTGTTCCTATTACCACATTGTATATATTTTTTAAATACCTATTCCCAAAATACACTTAATTAAATATTCGTTTCCTCTAATTGCAATTAGATGAACCGCATAGGCAATTAACATGATAATTAAATCTAAGATATGGATTTACTAAATCCTTTCACATTCAATGATAAAAGAGAATAATAAAACAATTTTCTCAATCTTCTCTAATTTAATAAGAACCCTTATAAAGACGAAGGAGAAAGTTCAACCAATTAACTAACCGACTCTTAAATATCTTAATTTAACTTAAACAACTATAAAAAAATCATTCCATTTATTATTTCACTTCCCTCAATTTAAACTAATAAAATATCTATTTTCTCAAATGGTTTACATCATTTAAATAAATTATAATTTTCTCTTTTTCAAAAACACATTATTTTAATCACCTAATACATGCATTTACATGCATCTAATCCAATGGCTATTTAAACGAAAATAATTTCCTCAATTGCACCAATTTAGACAATAAAACATCTATTCCTACAAAAGGATTATATTATTTAATTAAATATCTCATTCCAAAATTACATTTATTAAAACATCAATTTCCTCTATTTACTTAAATACCCATTTCCCTAATAGACCAAAGCATGCAAATAAATTATTCTTCTTTTTATATCTCCAATTGTAATAAACTGCATGCACACTATACATATAATAAAACACGAATTGTACATTAAAATATATATATTCACATGCATTATACACATTTCATATATATTTATATATTCAAATATATATACCTACTTTTATCAACATATATATATATATATATATATATATATATATATATATATATATATATATATATTTGAATAAATTTTCCAATAACATCCATTAACTCTTCACTTAAAAATCTAAATCAATAATATATATTAACAAATATATTTAAATATAATACAATGCAACACAATAAATATCCCATAGCAAATATTATATTAATATAAATTCCCAAATTTTCGAAATGAAATAAAATTCGTACGAAATTTATAAGTTTCGCGTTTTTTTTTGTTTTTTTTGTTTTTTAAAATAAACATAAAAAAATAAAAATGAACAATCAACTACCATGGGTGTCGGACTGTACTTGGTACAGTAGGCCACCCAAGAACCAGGGCAGGAGATGCTGCCATGTGACAACGTGTTCCCCCAAGTGGTGGGCACGCTGTCCCATGACAACCACACCTCCCAACAAGGACTATGGGTGGTGGAAAAGGCTTTGACCTTCCCACCACCACAATACAATCGGATTTTTTTCACATAAAAAGACTTTTTTAATAAGGATTTTTGCATTTGCATCAAAACAATTTCGCATTTCAAGAATCCATTAGAATAACATTCACTGTACGATGATTTAAATGGATTTAAAAATAAACATTACATATAAAATAAATATATATATAATTTTATATATGTGGAGATATATATAAATAATATATATTTATATACTCACATATATATTTTTTATATATATATTTATTGAGTTTATACAATAAAACAAATTGGGGAAAAAATTTCGGAACAGAGTCATTCACAGACAAATTTTAATTGAACAACCAATTTTTCTACAAGGGTATCTTCACAATACACTAATCATTTTCTCAATTCTATGAAAGTGTTTCAATTTCAATCAAGTCACACAAATTTGCTCATAATAAAATTTAACAAAACTTCTACAGACAGAATTTAACAAATCCCAATAGATTACAAAAATCCTTTTTTTCCTTTAAATTTACACAGAGGCTTTCAAAAGTAAAACTAAATTCTTAAATCATAGATTGTTTTCCTTTGAGTATTTTCACAGCAATTCAATAATAAAGAAGCCTTACAGATTTTGAAAACAAATTTAAAGCTTCTACAACCAAAACATAAAAACTTCATGTACATGCAATCTTTCAATCTCAATTAAACCATTTTAAGCAAAGCTTCTACAAAAGTAACTTTTGTACAAACAATCTTTCAATCTCAATTAAATAAATAAAATAAAACTTGAAGGAACCTATTTCCTGAAGCTTGAGGAAAAGAAAGTTGAAGCAGAGCCTCCCCTTCAGAGATCAATTTCCAAAGCTTCTCCCAAAATCACCACTTCCAGGAAGTTGTAAATATACAAAAAACCTCCTAGATTCTTGAAAACCCCTTTGTTTTCTTTCAATTTCCAGCCAAAAACCTCTTTCAAAAAATAATTTATTTTCCTCTCCAAAAATCTCTGTGAAGAAACTTCTCTCCTTTTTCCAATTTAATTCCTCTTCCAAAAAATAATATCTTAACCAAACATAAATAATAAATTCTACTCACACACATGTCACATTCAAAATATCTTTTCAACAATCAGACATTTTATCAAAGCCTTTTGCATGTTGAAATAATTTCTAATTACAATTTAATTCCAAATTGAAATTAATTAACACTCATTGAAATTTATAATTTACAATTTACAATTAAATTAATTTCCCCGTTTCCTTTTAATTTTCTCAACATCATATTTAATTAATTAATTTTAATTATTTAATAAATAAATTCAACCCATTGGATTAAATTTAATTAATTAAATAAGTCAAATTTAATTAATTAAATAAGTCAAATTTAATTAATTAACTTAAAGAAAAACTTCTATCACAATGTATAATTTTAATTTAAATAATTATCAACACTATTTAAAGCAATAACTCTAAGTATTTATTTCCATACTCAAGAGCCCTTCCGAATTAAATAATATTAAAACAAGCACCCAAAGACACAACAAACTCGACTGATGACACACTATGGCTAGGGTGGAGACCTGACACGAGTAACCTAGCTACTATCTCCCAATCATCATACTGTTGGGTCGACATGCTCAAACTTGTGAAGCCAGGTGGAGTCGATGTCATGTACCTGCACACTTGTATCCAAGGTATCAATAGCACATGCATATAAAATCATTATAAAATACACCGTGAAGAGAAAATCACATAATCAGAGGGTGCTCAGAAGCGAGTGATGAAATCATGTCCCCTTCACCAATATAGTATCACCAAACTGACACTTCCATCATTAATAAAATTCATAAGCAATAATCATGTCATAATAAACCAACATTATTTTAAATAAAGCATGTTAAGTATAATATCAAGGAAATTACATCTCTTAACACACATAGTTCGTATTGCTCAAAAGGAAACGATTAAATAATAAAGAATCTTAATCTAACATAAGATAAAAACAGAGGGGTGTTACATTATCCCCCCCTAGGGTTAGGATTACTCCTGGAAGCCTACAAAAACCCCTAGAACGAAATTTCACAAAACACACATAATCCATGGTTCCAACATTAAACCACTACATACACCAACATAAAAGTAACAATATCCAGAGTTATAATCCTCAAATCCAAATACATTGTCAAACTAAACAATCACATAGTCTCAAAACACATATCCTAACATATCAAGAATCAAAGAAAAGGAAACAACACTGAAGGAACTTCCTCGGCCTCCTGTACCGCAAATTTTTCATGAGCTCCTGAAATAGCTGCTTGTCCACTTCCAATAATCCCCACATCTGTACTCTGATGCACTATCCGACGATGATCAACCACTGCACTCATTCCATAATTCCTTCCTGCATCATTCCTTGTTGGTTGAGTAATTGACAACCTCTGACTGGTTCCAAGTGTGTTCCTTTGAGAACATTGTCTCACTAAGTGACCCTGTTGGCCACAATTGTAACATTTTGTACTTTTACTCGTTGCATCCTTCGCACATTATGTTGACTGCTCCAAATGGAAGCGCTCTTTACACCTCTAGTTTCAGTCCTTTCTAATTCGAGAACCACTACCACCAGGCTACGGTTGTGAATTCTTAGGCTTAGCTTTAGAGTGTCGTGGTTGCATACCACACTCTTGTCCAGAGTCAAACTTGGTAAGGAATTCCTCTAGCAAAGTACATAATCGAGGAACCAAACGTGCCACACAATTTTGCTAGTGGGGACTCAAAGAAGAAGAGCTCCGACGATTGTCTCCACGATCACCTCTACCAGACATCCTATACACATAACCCATGAAAGGAGTCACAACCAAGGGGCATAATAACATACAGAAACTCAGAGATAAAACACCATACCCAAGATTAAACATGCATAATACATAAACATACCAACAACCAACACCGGAATTCACAACATAAGGTCACACAAGGGTCCATAAGGACACCGGAAAGCAACATACCAATCCATGATAGAAGAATCCATGAACCAAGAACATATAACCATCTCAGATAAATCAACACCAAAATCAATGGTTTACTAGTGTTAGGCCACACAAAAGGTGAGACCATCCAAACAAGACCACAATGACTTATTTCTTCTTGTGTAAGGGGATTAGCCTCCAAGAGATAGTCATCCCACATAGGTGAGTAGTGGGTTCTAACTGCGTACAGCCTCACATACCCCCATCCTCTACGTCTATTGCATCTACTTCCTCGTACACACTCACCAAGTCCACCTCATACGTCCTTGGAGAGGAATCACAATATGACACATAGCCGACATTGAAAGCAACAAAAATTACTAGCTTAGCCACCAAGTCCATAAAGAAGATCAAATTAAAATTCCATTTCAAAAATAAGGCAATAATGTGCATAATTTCAACACTGAATCAAATATATAACCACTAGGGTTATAAGAAAATAAGATCACAAGTTGTGGCTAAACCCTCACAATCAAATATAACAAAGTTTCGGCCATCACAATCAACTCAAATATCATCAATAACCCAAAGAAAGTTCACAATCTTTAAAATTGCACTATACAACACTATGTGACTAAATACTAGCCACCAACGAGGAAGGAGGAAACAATGTCCAGCTAGAATGATAATAGCCCTCATGTGATGCAGAATAATCACACTATCCACATGACCTAGAGTGTATCCATGACAAAAGAGAACGTCGTCACTCTACCTGATCATACGCCAGCCGGAGAAGACATGTACTGGTTGCATGCCATGTGGCAGTGTGTCTGTGGGTCCATAGTAGAAGGCACGTGTAGAACTCACCCCACACGCGGTACCTCATGGAGAAGACACATGTAGGAACTCGCTATAGCTAGAGGTATACGTGGCTAGGATCTACCCATAAGCTACCTGACCAACATAGTCAAGGCAACCATGAGGATCCCTCTACAAGTGTTTGAGGCCCCATAATGCTCATCGCACAAGTAGGATAACAAAGAAAATCTCATAATGTGCCTTCATGTGTCTCAGCACGTGGCATCGTGTAACACGACATCATCACCATCACTATGTCAGAACATGAGTAGGGTGTGGCATCGTATCTCTTGCATCATGTCAGATCACATGCAGATAGGGTACATATACATAATGCAATACGATAATATCACTATGGGGCTATCGAGCTTCACGTCTCATACAGACAAGGTAAACTCACTAATGCCAAATCATCGCCTCTACGAATGTCTAGGCATAACTAACAAACCATGTTGTTGTACTCAAGTCTATGGGGATTAGGCTAACAATTATGGATCAAGTATGATAATCCAACATTAGGGAAAGTAGTGGGTACGATTCCTCAGAATTGGTTGAGCTGAGACGCTCTATGCTGCATATGTGTATGCTATACACTCCACCCAAGAAAACTTGTGACTGCTACTATCCCTTCACGGATTGAGGATCTAGAGAACCAAAAGAAAAAGAGATACTTTTGGTTACTCCTATATATAAGATTCAACCTGACATTGGTTGGCCCTCAATCGAGTTACAAACATGCAAACACACATAATGGTATGGTTAATCCCACACCAAAATGCGACAATTTCCCATGGATGGGTACCAAGTAACACCATCACATGGACACACAAAGCAAGTACGAGTTTCACAACATTCAAACAAGATATAGTTACTGGTTTCTTACATTTACAAGGGAATACAACCACATACATAATCGCACAAGAATATCCAATTCCATAACCCATGGGATATGTATCTTAACTTTCCAACCATAACCTTATATCAGGTTACACGCTACACTCTTTCTCAGAGTACATCATGCTACGTAAAAGCCATGAGAACGTGATCACTTAACACTCTACTAACAAATTGACAAGGACAACATAGTGGACACAAATGTACCCAGAGGATCTAGTGTATGAACCTGGGGCACTCTGATACCATGTGTAATTCCCCACTACGAGACCCTAAAGGAAGTTGCAACTCAATGCGGAAGCGTACAATTTTTTTTCTTAAAAGTGCATTATTAACAAAGAAGATGCACAACACTTTACAACAACCTCTAAGGTAACATGAAAAGTTTACATTGATTACCAAACATACACTACATGCACAAAAAGTTTATAAAAATATTAACCATACATTTAATTTCACATACTTATAAAGCATTAAAGATTCTAACACTAAGATAACATATAATAAGTTCTAGTTTACAATAACTTAAAAGTAGATTACAGTACTCATTCCTAGAATGAGGTAGATCAAACCTAACTATTAAAATTACAGGATTCCACCTTGAAAACAATTGCGGGGAATAATAATCACAAGAGCTAAACAGAAGTAAATAGAAAGCCTAATCTAAAGAATGAAACCACTACGAGCTCTCCACTAAAAAACCACACAACACAATTTGTAAATCAAAAGGGGGACCCAATGGTGTAGGGCGCACGTTCCTCCCAACCAAGTGGTACCCAAAGGCCCACCCCCCATACTAGGAGATAGTAACATGGATACAAGAACAATCCCTACAACCTCTAGCTCAACTCTAACCAAAACTACCACAAGTACAACACTAACTCAACATTACATTGAAATCTGAGTTTAACAGTATGACACTCCAGTAACCTATGCATACAACTAACCTAGGAGAAATTTTACTCAAGGTACATGAGTTACCCGTCAGATCTTTCTAGATCCCGACCCCCATTGAGCTTCACCCTCCTATGGTTATCATGTGATACAACGCCACTCCAAACTAAGGAGGTACAAATACTCCAACAATTCCATTCAAATAAGAAACAACCATTCCCCGTCCAAAGAAACCGGGTGACTCACTGAAAACAACAACCTTACCACCATAGAGAACTACAAAAGACAAGACCATGGAATAACTCTAAAATTAACATTCCTCACCAGGAAGACTTACAATAACTCATCTAATACCTCTTTTAAATTACCCCTAAATACCACAGAAGATAACTCAAACACATCATAAAGGCATAATAGTTTAATGTCTACAACAATCTAATTTATCACAACCTTGCATACAGTCAACAAAATGACTTATAATAATTCGCATTGCTCAATAATCCCAATTTAACTAATTAATTAAAAAGGATCTTCCAAACATAGATAAAAAATCACACTAACCATTTCCCTTATTTCCTCAATTTAAAATATTAAAATCTTTGTTCCTATTACCACATTGTATATATTTTTTAAATACCTATTCCCAAAATACACTTAATTAAATATTTGTTTCCTCTAATTGCAATTAGACGAACCGCATACGCAATCAACATGATAATTAAATCTAAGATTTGGATTTACTAAATCCTTTCACATTCAGTGATAAAAGAGAATAATAAAAAAAGTTTCTCAATCTTCTCTAATTTAATAATAACCCTTATAAAGACGAAGGAGAAAGTTCAACCAATTAACTAACCGACTCTTAAATATCCTAATTTAACTTAAACAACTATAAAAAAATCATTCCATTTATTATTTCACTTCCCTCAATTTTAAACTAATAAAATATCTATTTTCTCAAATGGTTTACATCATTTAAATAAATTATAATTTTCTCTTTTTCAAAAACACATTATTTTAATCACCTAATACATGCATTTACATGCATCTAATCCAATGGCTATTTAAACGAAAATAATTTCCTCAATTGCAACAATTTAGATAATAAAACATCTGTTCCTACAAAAGGATTATATTATTTAATTAAATATCTCATTCCATAATTACATTTATTAAAACATCAATTTCCTCTATTTACTTAAATACCCATTTCCTTAATAGACCAAAGCATGCAAATAAATAATTCTTCCTTTTATATCTCCAATTGTAATAAAATGCATGCACACTCTATATATATAATAAAACATGAATTGTACATTAAAATATATATATTCACATGCACTATACACATTTCATATATATTTATATATTCGAATATATATACCTACTTTTATCAACAATATATATATATATTTGAATAAATTTTCCAATAACATCCATTAACTCTTCATTTTAAAATCTAAATCAATAATATGTATTAACAAATATATTTAAATATAATACAATGCAACACAATAAATATCCCATAGAAAATATTATATTAATATAAATTCCCAAATTTTTGAAATGAAATAAAATTTGTACGAAATTTATAAGTTCCATTTTTTTTTGTTTTTTTGTTTTTTAAAATAAACATAAAAAAATAAAAATAAACAATCAACTACCATGGGTGTTGGACTGTACTTGGTACAACGGGCCACCCAAGAACCAGGGAGGGCGGCGCTGCCATGTGACAACACGTCCCCCCAAGTGGTGGGCACGATGTCCCATGACAACTGTACCTCCCAACAAGGACTATGGGCGGTGGAAAAGGCTTTGACCTTCCCACCACCATAATACAACTGGATTTTTTTTCACATAAAAAGACTTTTTTAATAAATATTTCAGGATTTGCATAAAAAAAAATTCACATTTCAAGAATCCATTAGAATAACATTTGTCGTACGACAATTTAAATGGATTTAAAAATAAACATTACATATAAAATAAATATATATATAATTTTATATATGTGGAGATAAATATAAATGATATATATTTATATACTCACATATATATATTATATATATATATATTTATTGATTTTATACAATAAAACAAATTGGGGAAAAAAATTCTGAACAAAGCCATTTAGAGACAAATTTTAATTGAACAACCAATTTTTCTACAGGGGAATCTTCACAATACACTAATTGTTTTCTCAATTCTATGAAAGGGTTTCAATTTCAATCAAGTCACACAAATTTTCTCATAATAAAAATTTAACAAAACTTCTACAGGCAGACTTTAACAAATCCCAAAAGATTACAAAAATCCTTTTTTTCCTTTAAATTTACACAGAGGCTTTCAAAAGTAAAACTAAATTCTTAAATCATAGATTGTTTTCCTTTGAGTATTTTCACAGCAATTCAATAATAAAGAAGCCTTACAGATTTTGAAAACAAATTTAAAGCTTCTACAACCAAAACATAAAAACTTCATGCACATGCAATCTTTCAATCTCAATTAAACCATTTTAAGCAAAGCTTCTACAAAAGTAACTTTTGTACAAACAATCTTTCAATCTCAATTAAATAAATAAAATAAAACTTGAAGGAACCTATTTCCTGAAGCTTGAGGAAAAGAAAGTTGAAGCAGAGCCTCCCCTTCAGAGATCAATTTCCAAATCTTCTCCTAAAATCACCACTTCTAGGAAGATGTAAAAATACAGAAAACCCCTTTGTTTTCTTTCAATTTCCAGCCAAAAACCTCTTTCAAAAAATAATATATTTTCCTCTCCAAAAATCTCCTGTGAAGAAACTTCTCTCCTTTTTCCAATTTAATTCCTTTTCCAAAAAATATTATCTTAACCAAAAATAAATAATAAATTCTACTCACACACATGTCACATTCAAAATATCTTTTCAACAATTAGATATTTTCTCAAAGCCATTTGCATGTTGAAATAATTTATAATTACAATTTAATTCCAAATTGAAATTAATTATCACTCATTGAAATTTACAATTTACAATTAAATTAATTTCCCCATTTCCTTTTAATTTTTGAAACAACATATTTAATTAATTAATTTTAATTATTTAATAAATAAATTCAACCCATTGGATTAAATTTAATTAATTAAATAAGTCAAATTTAATTAATTAACTTAAATAAAAACTTTTATCACAATGTATAATTTTAATTTAAATAATTATCAACACTATTTAAAGCAATAACTCTAAGTATTTATTTCCATACTCAAGAGCCCTTCCGAATTAAATAATATTAAGACAAGCACCCAAAGACACAACAGACTCGACTGATGACACACTATAGCTAGGGTGGAGACTTGACATAGGTAACCTTGTTACGATCTCCCAATCATCATACCGTTGGGTCGACATGCTCAAACCTGTGAAGCCAAGTAGAGTCGATGTCATGTACCTGCAAACCTGTATCCAAGGCATCAATAGCACATGCATATAAAATCATTATAAAATACACCATGAAGAGAAAATCACATAATCGGAGGGCGCCTGAAAGCGAGTGATGCAATCATGTCCCCTTCACCAATACAGTATCACCAAACTGACACTTCCATCATAAATAAAATTCATAAGCAATAATCATGTCATAATAAACCAACATTTATTTAACCAAAGCATGTTAAGTATAATATCAAGGAAATTACATCTCTTAACACACATAGCTCGTATTGCTCAAAAGGAAACGATCAAATAATAAAGCATCTTAATCTAACATAAGATAAAAATAGAGGGGTGTTACAACTCACTATTAGCTTTCACCACTGATTTGTTCGCATTTTGGATGTTCTCACCAAGATAGATATTACCATCCTGAATGAGGTCATGTATGTCATGATGTAGACACATAAAATGTTCGGTATTGTGTTCTTTAACTCAATGGTACTGACAACTGGTAAATTATTCATACTAGCTAGGGTGTGGTTCTCTAACTGGTTTAGGAGGTGGCAGGGTAAGGATATTATCCTTCACCAACTTCTGTAAGATAGAAGAATAAGATTTTTATAGCTTTGTAAACTTTCGATTGTGTATGAGGCCATTGTTATCCACAATGGCTACTACATTCGCAACAGTTTTAGCTCTTCCCAAGATTGACATGATAGATCTTCCTTCAGAATGGGAGTGTGAGGGAGGACCCCCGAACTGAACCACCATTTGTTGGTATTCTTGTAATTCGCACACAAGTGTCCAAAAGAAGGGCACTTCATGAGGGAGAAATTATCTTGCGAAGGCCTTTTTATGTTCCCTAAGAAGACCTTTTGTACATCAGAATCAGGTAACAGATACAATATAAGTGAGAAGAGTGCTTGGAATTGTGCTATAAATTCTGCAATCTTTTCATTGTCCCCTTGTTTGAATCTAACAAGGTCTGAGAATTTCATCTTCGATTTGATGTTGGCTTCGAACTATCGCAATAACTGGTTCACAAGCTGATTGAATGTGAAGATGGAATTATTGGGCAAAGAATAGTACCAATCTAGTGTTGTATCTTTGAGGGATCAGGGAAACAATTTAGCCATCAACACATTGTGATGGAAAAATTCTATACATAAGGCGTTAAAGGTAGACACACGTGTTGGTGGACCGCCTTTACCATCGTATTTATCAAATTTTAGAATATCGATCCCTTGCAAGAAAGGAGTGTTTAGGATTGCAATAAAAAATGGTATGTGTCTAAATAAGGGCTAGAAGATAGGCTAAGATGAGGCCTAGGAAAGGTTCACTAGTTGGTTCTGCATCTTCCCCATCTTCTGAAGAAGGGTATTCAAAATAGGGTCATTAGAAGACATAGGACCACAAGAACCACTACTAGAACCAATTTCCTGACTACCACTAGAACCACCACTAATACTGCCACCACCAATATGACCTCTACTAGTGCCACAACTGTGACCACTTCCAGAGCCGCGACCGATGTCTCTGCCACTAGTGTGACTTCCACCAGAGCTGAACCCACCATCATGACTTGCACCAGCAACACCTCTGCCAATGCCACCCCCAATTATGAGGTTCCCACTACCAAAGCCTCTGCCGATCATTATGCCAGATCCTCTACAACCAGAGGTAACAAAATGGATGAAGTGGAAGCCTAGAGGGTTCTTGTTTACTTTGACAGACTCCAACATTTCAAAAGTAGAGGGTATATTGATTGAGGGGACTGTGTCAACCATATACATGGATATAGGAGGCATTGACATCTCTAGCTGCCTCTCGTGTTCCTTGAAGAGGCCACCTCATATCATAAGAGCAAGTCTCAAGGGGCCACATGCTTTGGATAGACTAACAAGACTAGCCAAAATTTCTACACCTGTCTGGTCTTTTTTAACCATGTACCTTATTTCACTAATCACCTTAATAGGAGGAAAAGGGATGTGATTAGTCTCATCAAGAAATCTAGATTCACCTCATGCTATGTGCTCTTGTGTGGAAAAACCAACCACAAAACTAGACAAAAGGTTGGTAGTGAAGCTAGAGAACTTCATCTTGTCCATCGGAAAGTGTCACAAAATTCTTATAACAATATGCCTAGAGGTCATAGACTGGGTCATGAAGCTCATAAAATTTCACAACACACCAGGGTACAATGACCAAGAGGTATATGAGAAAAAGTTCAAGATGTCAAAAAATGGATAGATGTTAGTTCATGTCTGGTTCACCAAAAATTTAAGAGAGGGGGACCAACCAATACAAGGCCCCAGGTCATAAAAGGTCAAGAGCGCAAAGGCTGCCCTAACTTACCTCACTTCGAAGGAAGGTTAGGATAGAAGGGATGAGAAAGATGAGGATTATGTGTCATCCAATCACTCTACAATCCCGAGAGTTGAAGAGAGACTAGATGAGTCACTTTCCAAAGTCAACTCTATGTCTTAGGTAGCTCTCTACCAGAGGACAAAAGTGCAATTCTGGGATGATAGCGTGGAACGCTGGCATCTCATAGGTGTGTTGGCATCCGTATAGCCAGAAAACTAGAGAGAGGACGTTTTTCTCTAAGGAAGGACTAACAACCTACTTTACAAGTTTCTAGAATGAAAAAATGGTATTAAGAAGTATGAAAAATATAGATTAACATGGTAAAGGAAGTATGTTACTGCGAATATGATCTCGTAGAATATCCTCCTCACTCAATTGCTTCAAACCCTCTCCACCTGAACACAATAAAAGGGGGAAATTTTTGCGGTTGTTTAGGGGTTTGCCTCAGTCAAGCCCCCATCTTGGTGTTTCCACCTCCACGGACACCCAAGTTTGGAATGATAGGAATAGGGATAAAAAAAGGAAATACAAGCTACGTAAACACAAAACACTACAAGTAGTATGTGCTTACTCAATCAAAAACAATAGGAGAGATTAGAGGAGCTTACCACCTCCATCTAAAGCACTCAAGGCTTGTGGAGGAGAGAATGAAAGGGACTCAAGCCTTTGTTTCCGTGGTGTCCATCTTGTGCTTTCCCTATTGGAGTGATGGAGTAGTGGGTTGTTGCAATGGAGTGAAGGGTGTTGCTGCAAAGCTTGTGAATTCTTGAAAATTGTGGAGAAAATGTGAAGGTATGGATTCAATATCTTTCCAAACTCCATCCAAACTTGATATTGGATGAGAGAGTGAATATTATGAAGGAGAATGTGAAAAATGGCCATATTCGGATCGGCTAGCCGAAGAGGGATGTTACTCTTTGATTTCCAGTGGAAAATGTAATGCCTCTGTAGTATCCTATTGCAGGAATATTTCAGGGATGTAAGCACACTGAACGAACATCTGCGCACCGTGCGGGTGTCCCTAATAGAAACGTGCCCACCGACACACAAACAAGGTGCTAAGTGGAATGTGAGTAGCAGAATTAAGTGGAATTAAGCCTTTTCCTTTGGTTTTCTAAAGTGTTAAGGGGTGAAAGGGTAATTTTTGTTAGGGGTGAAAATTCATGCTCATACACATATACATATACATATACATATACATACATATACATATACATATATATGGATACATATATGCACATATACATACATATACATACACACACATATATATATATGCATATATATACATATGTATACATATACATATACATATACATGAAAGAGATATTTTTGTATGCTAGAAAATATAAATACATATCTCCTTGCATATTTATATGATTTTTAAAGTTCATCCATTTGTATATACACCTTTAATTGAAGTAAAACTAGAAACAATGACACCAAATGTACATGTATAACATAAAGGAAATTTTTACTTACAGAATCAGGATCTAAAGGTCAACATGCAACACCCTCAGAACCAGACCCCAAATTGGAAGGAACAAGGGATGTCAAAAAATCAATACGAGGGACCTCTGGGGACCCATCTATGGAGCTCACTTCTATAGACATAGTTCTAGGGACTTTTTTTGCATGGGTAAAATGCTACAATTTGAATTGACTAATTGATAGCTCTATTTCACAATTAAAAAAAAAACATTAATATATTACAAAATCCAAATGTCAATTTGTAGATAACTTGGAAATATTAGTCTATTACCATTCCACTTTTAATACTAATCAAACAACACACAATACAAGAATACGAATAGAAATCCACTTTTAATATTATTAAAAAACTAGGGGATACATCAACAAGAATAAAAATGATTAATTACATATATGCATTGAATTTCCCCTTTGTTCGCACATTTAAAAATACTTACATATAACCAGATATATATATATCCATATGCACACATGTATATATCTATCTATATACACACTGGTATATCTAAATAGATGTGTATACCATATTTTTTCCTCACTATATAACTCCTCCCCTTGAAATTTATGAAGAGAGAAAACATCTAGATTGCATTTTCCATAAATTGATTGGTTAGGAAGAGTAAAAATTCAAACCTTTTGTTTCCTATAGGATATTGTCTACTCTGAAACAAGGCATTACTATAGGGAACAAAAGGTTTGAATCTGTAGCCTTCTCAACCAGTCAATTGAGCGAAAATTTAGTCTGGATGTTTATTTTCCTCATAAATTTGAAGGGGAGGAACTATTAATCTACAACTGCTCCTATGTTAATGGTTGTTATGCCAAAAATGCACTTTCAATAGGAACATTCACTGCCAAATCCCAACCAAATTTACAAATTTCTTATGAACATGTTGAACATACTACACCATTAAATGCTCTATTATTAACAAAATCTCAATGCTATATCATTTAATGCTATGACTATATTCTAAAAATTTTCCCAAAAGCTAAATACTACTTACATATACTATTTTTAACTCTTTTAAAATGAAATTCCACTTAAACACAAATAAATGTAGCATACAAAGCTATCTAGATATACATGAACATATGTAAATTGTTGTTGCATTCTCAAAGAAGCCATGGTGCTTCTGGTCTATATATATGGATATATATTTCTACCTATATGTATTATTTAAAATATAAAACATGTTATATGTCTTGTATCAATATTTTTCATGATTTTATTGTTTTATTGAACTATTTGAATTATTTGATAAGAAAGTGTTCTTCATGATATTATTTTTCTCAGCTCTCCATAGCAAGTTGCTCATTATCCTAGTTTTCCTTTTCTATACTCCATATTTTAAAGCTGATTTTTTTTATCATATGTTAGTTTCTTGTAGCTCGCACATATATTCATAATAGTTCTTTTATAATTTACATAATTGTCTATCGAGCTACATTTCCTAGCACTAAATATTATAAACAAACAAATAAAATTTAAAAGAGCTATTAGACGATAAATCCTATTCACGATTGGGTTGATGAAAATCCTAGTGGAAACATCAAAAAAATTTAGCCTATCGGATAAAAATATAAAGCTGAACAAATAAAAGAGCACAAAAGTAGAATGAAAAATGATTTCCCATGATGTTGGACACTGGCTATCAAGATGGTGGGTCCAAGCAGCTGCAATCAATGTTGTTTTCAATGTTTTTCAATGTATGCACTTTCAATAGGAACATTCAGTACCAAATTCCAATCAACTTTACGAATTTATTATGAACATGTTGAACATATTGCACCATTAAATGATTTGTTATTAACAACATCTTAATGCTATACTATTTAATGCTATGGTTGTATAGTGGAAATTTTCTTAGAAGCTAAATACTACTTACATTTTCTATTTTTAACTTATTTTAAATGGAAGTCCACCTAAATACAAATAAAGGTAGCATACATAGTTGTCTAGATATACATGTGCATATATAAATTGTGGTTGCATTCTCAAAGTAGCCACAATGCTCTTGGTTTGTATATATGGATATATATTTATGCCTATATGTATTTTTTAAAATATAAAACATGTTATATGTCTTGTATCAATATGTTCCATGATTTTCTTTTTTATTGAACTATTTAAATTTTGTGATAAGAAAGTGTTCTTCATGATATTATTTTTCTCAACTCCCCATAGCAAGTTGCTCATTATCCTAGTTTTCCTTTTCTATAATCAATATTTCAAAGATTTATTTTGTATCATCTATTAGTTTCTTGTGGTTCCTATGTATATTTGCAATAGTTCCTTTACAATTTACCTATTTGTCTATCCAACTACATTTCCTCGTACTAAATATTAGAAACAAACAGAGAAATTGTAAAAGATCTATTGGACAAAAAATCCTATTCGCACATGGACTGATGAAAATCCTAGTGGAAACTTCAAACAAAAATCCTATCGGCTAAAAATATAGAGTTGAACAAATAAAAGAGCTATTAGAATAACACTTAAGAGCCACTAAACTAATTATTTCTCCATGCTTATAGAGATATATTTTCAACTAGCCAAATCAATTATTTAAACTAAGTTATTTATGACAATACTTATTTTCTTTATGCCATGACAACAATTATATGATACACAAGTCTCTGCAAAATGTGTATAATGCCAGAGGCTTAATTGTAAATTTGAGTTAAATTACTTGACATTAAATATTATAGACAAATGATTTATTGAAAATACCCATGTAAAACGACTTGTAGCGAATAATTATTATTCTAATAGCTCTTATAAAATTTCTCTATTTGTCTTCAATATTCATTAACAAAGAACATAGCTCGAGTCCTCTATAAATATGTTTCATAATATTATTTTTTTCTTGATCTACTTGAAGCTCGCTGAAACAAATCACATGGGTTTGTTTATGTAAGGGGTGGAGTTTGCTAATTAGATAGGATGAAAGTGTCTTATATAATTATGTTTCATTATATTCTTTGTTCCTCATCTATTTCAACTTCCCCACAACAAAATACTCTTCATCATATTCCTTTTTTCAATTCCCCATAACAAAGCATTCATTATCGTAGTTTACCTTTTTTGCTATCCATATTTTAAACTTCTATTTAATCTGGGTTTTAGAGCATCTATCATTTTCCTATCATTCCTAAGTGTTTTCCTAATAGCTATTTTCCAATTTCACTTCTTTAATATCTTTCATGATATTGTTTTTTTCTCAAATTAAAAATATAAAGCTGAACATATAAAAGAGCTATTAGAATAACACTTAAAAGCCACCAAACTATTTTTTTCTCCACACTTATACAAATATCTTTTCAACTCGAAAAATCAATTATGTAAACCCAATTCTTTATGACAATACCTATTTTCTTTAGGCTAAGACAAAAATTATATGATGCAAAAATCTCTGGAAAATGTGTATAAAACCACAACCTTAATTGTAAATTTGAGCTACATTGATTAGCATTAAAATTATACACAAATCATTTATGCAAATACCCATGTAAGATGACTTCTAGTAAATAATTATTATTCTAACACCTGTTATACAATTTCTTTATTTGTCTTCAATATTTATTAACAAAGAGCATAGCTCATATCTTTTTTTTTTGTTTGCTAGATAAATCGTTGCTAAGGGGCAACACCCTAAATTTATTTCAAAAGAGAGAGTTTACATTTGAGATGGAAACCAGAGAGAAACTATATGATGGCCTTATCTGAAAAAATGGCCATCCCCACTAATCTTCCTTTTAACCTTCCTTGCCCATTAAGCTATACTTTAGCAAAAATACAAAATAGCTTGGAAATCTACATAGGCGCATTGTTGTAGACCTGTGATTGACTGTAAAAGCTAAGCCCTAAATGGAGTTGGATACATGAAAAATATAGAAATTTGGAAGAGACCTCGGCATGATAGATAACATTAGTCTTCCTCTGATTCCACACACTTCATGTGTGCTATGTAATTTTCTATCATCGGGCAGTATACTCTACAGTTATGGTGAGTCGGCCCCTTCGCTTTCTCCTCTGGGTCCCTGGGATCGTTTGGGATCCATTATTCACCAATGTTGAAATCCTAGTTTATTTCATCTCTTGCAACTAACTCCTTGAAATCCCTTCATTTTCCACATAGCATAGTGCCCAACCATGCGGTTGGTTGGTGGTTAGTTTGGTAGCTCTGAGTAGGAAAGTGATGCTCTCGTCCCTCTCATCCCACCTTTTTTCAAACCCTTATGGGTCAATTGTCCTAACCAAATGGAATTTCATGACCTCCCTTCTTCTCATTCTCATCATGTGGTAGTTTTGGGGCATTGGGATGAGATTGTTTTCATCCACATTATCAAGGGCCACATCAATATCTCCCATCCATGCATGGATGAAGACCATTTGTGTCAATTTTTACTCAATTTCCTTCGGCACACCCATGTGGAGAAGAACCGCCAAAAAAATAGCTAGTATTTCTACATTGGACTTGAACCTGTGGTATGCTTTTAGAAACTTAGAGCATACAACCTTCTTGGTTGCTCAAATTACTAGTGGGTGGGAAGAGGCCAGTAGCCCTTGTAGCCTTTTGCCTGTCACTTCTCCTCGAAAATCTTGTTGTTGCTTATCAGTGTCCAAGGCCAGTGGAGTCTCCATCTCTTTACCTCCAACTTCTACAACCAACCTGCTACATTGCACTTCTGCAAATGCAAGCATGCTCTATTCCTGCAATGCCACCAATTGTATGACCCAATCTACCCTTTTTCACGACGGTGGCCATAAGCCTTCATGATTGATTTTCTATGTCTGTTCCATTTAGAGCATGTAATCTTGTTGCTGCCCCACTAGAGGTACCTGGCATGATTAATGCAAAGTAAATTGAGATCCACTCAATCTTACCTTTGCCTCAGAACTTGTTCGATTTAATTGCACATTGCCTTCTATTAATGGACCCTGTCACATCAAATAAGTCCCTAGATTTTCTCATTTATTCCTCGTGGTATTTAGTTGCCCTCTTTTGAATAAAATGATGTCGGAAATAGGTTCTAGTGTTGTCAATTAGTGTTGCCTACGTGGAGAGCAAACGCCTTTTTTGCCAACTCATTTGCCTTGTCATTACCTTCTCAATAGACGTGGCTAATTTTGAAGGCTTAAAACCTGACTGCCAATTGCTCAATTTTTTGCAACAAATGATTTAGTTTCCAGTTTGGGGTACTGCTATGCCTGATGTCATTGATTATGATCATCGAATCCCCTTCCAGATGAATTTTTTGCATTCCCAAGTTGATCCCCAATTGCAGACCTAAGACCACTACTCTGAACTCAACTTCATTATTCATGCAAATGCCTAGTCGCAAGGAGTTTTCTGCTATGTGATTGCCCTGAGCATCCCTTGCAAAGCATCCCACACCACCTAGTCCTAAATTTCCATGAGCCGCTCCATCAAAATTCACTTTAATCCAACCTAGCTCCGGAGCCTACCAAGTTACATCCGATCTATTAGTTTTTGATGACTGGGTTGTCTCATTCCTAGTCATCAGTGGCAGTTTGAGGCCATTCAATTTTATTGTTGATTCCTCACTTTCTTTGCACAAAATACATCTGCCCGGACCTTGGATATCAAAAGTGGCTAGCCTATCCGCTATGAGGATTCTTTCTTGGTTTGTGAACCAAGAAAAGACCCTAGTGTTAGGGAGGAATTTCCTACCCCAAAACAATTTATATGGCCAGTCTTGTCTAGCCAATACCAATTCCTGAATCTTGTAACCAAGCCTCACTTTGTATGTGCCTGTTGATGATCCACACTAAAAAATCATTTACTGCTTGTTAGATGGGATGAAGAATCTATCCTTGAGGATCATTTATAGTGTATCTTTATGTGGTTGGGGAGCATTGAGGGTTTGAATTTCTTTCTAGCACCAGCTGTCGGACCCTTGGTTATTAATCCTCCTACCATAATTTTCTACCTTGACCCCCCATAGCCTTGGGGTTTCCTCTATCATCTCCAAGTTGGGGGTGTTTCTTATAGGGGGTTTCTCGCACCAAGAGTCATTCCACAAGGAGGCACTTTCATCGTTCTTGATTTCCAAAGTCACATGCTTTGCTATTATATCCTTTTTTTCTAGGATGAAGTTCCAAATTATTGAACCTCTCAAAGGGTTAGCCGTAGTAAGTATTCTAATCGGATCATCTAGGTATTTTCTCCTCAAGATTTTGACCCACTTTTGTTCACATTTTGTGTGGATGTCCTATACCAATTTGGCTCCCATGGCCTAATTCATTATTGGAAGTTGTCTAAGTCCTCCACCACCAACATCCTGGGGTTTACATACCTTGTTCCAAGCTAGTAGGGGGAACTTATTCTGATCTCCTATCCTGGACCAAAGGAATTTCTTGAATATCTGGGTGAGGGCCTCTTCCACTGCTTTGGGTAGCTTTAGGCAAGACATTGAGTAGACTAGGATGGTTGACATAACTCACTTTACCAACATTAATATCCCTGTTGAAGACAACCACTTGCCTTTCCAGGTCCCTAGTCTGATCTTACAGCTATTCACTAGGCTCCCCCAGTAGCATTTTTATTGATCCCTGCAAACAAGGGCATCCCCAAAAATCACCCTAGCAATGAAGCTATTCTGAGATTCAAAATCTTGGCTAAGACTCGCTACAGGCTTGGTTGTGTGTTCAAAAGGAATATCTTTGACTTTCCCCAGTTGATACTTTTCGCTGATGCCCTACAATAGTCATCCAAGAAATTTTTGATCATCCTTTCCTCCCTTCTACTTGCCTCTCGCATTAGGATTGTGTCATCTACAAATTGGAGGTGTGTTGCAAGCTCCAATCCATTAGCCACATGGATGCCTTTCCATTTATCTTCCCTACTCAAGCTTTGAATCCCTCTTCACAGAACTTTTTCCATGATTATAAACAAGAATGAGGAGAGGGGGTCACCTTGCCTCAACCCTCTTAAGAAAAGGAAAAAACCATGAGAAGACCAATTGACTAATAGTGAGAATTTAGCTATGGAGATGTAGCTTTTCACCCAACTGATCCAATTTTCCCCAAAGCCAAATTTCTTGAGTACTTATAGGAGAAATTTCCTATCTACCATGTCATATGCTTTGAGAATATCTAATTTTATTATCATACAAGCCTTTTTTATTTTTCTTTCTACGTGGATAGTTTCATAGGCTGTGATTATTCCTTCCACTATTGACCTTCCTGGGGAAAATCCACTCTTTTCTTTAGATATTACTTTGATCAAATTTTTTTTAAGTCTGTTGGCTATTATCTTGGTGACCACTTTGTATATTGTGTTATAGAGGGAAATTGGCCTGAAATAACTCATTGTTTGCGGTTATCTTCTCTTGGGGATTAGGGCCAGAAAGGTGTGGTTCACTACCCCCATCATTGCCATTTTTCTTCTTGATTCCTCTATTACTGCTCCAAGATATTCCCCAATAGTATTCCAATTTTTTTGAAAGAAACCAACAAGGAATCCATTCGGGCCTGAGGCACTATTCAGGTTCATCTAAAAGACTACCTTCCTAACTTCTTCCAAGGAAATATTTTGGTATAAGTGTAGGTTTTGGTCCTCATTGATGATTGTGGGTATTTCACTTAGCAACTTGTCTCTTGTTGCCCTATTTTCAGGGCAATCCTTGTTTAGGATTTCCTCAAAGAAATTGGTCGCTTCCTTATTCACCTCCTTAATAGATTGTGCCATTTCCCCATTGGCCTTCTTGATTTCTAAAATTTTGTTCCTGTTCCTATTGGCAATTGCTGATTTATGGAAGAATTTGGTAATTTTGTCTCCTTCTTTCAACCATGTTTCCCTTGATTTTTTCGCGAGTAGCATTCTTCTCTTTTTAGTATTTCTGACAACTCCTCCTTCAAACCCTTTTAATTTTCGAAGTCTTCTACATCCATCCCATTCTCTATTAAATGTTAATTCAGGGTTCTAATTTCCCGTGCCACCCTCTCCTTCTCCTAGAATATGTTTTTGAAATGCAGTTTGTTCCATTCTTTGAGCTTGGTTTTGATGTGACCTAGTTTCTTGCTTATTTTGAATAGGTTCGAGCTATCCCCAAACCTAAATTCATTGCACCATTGCTTGATTAGTTCTGGAAAGTATTCATCTCTCAGCCACATGTTTTCAAATTTGAAGGGACTCCCCAATGGTGTGTTATCCTGATCAAAAGAAAGTAAGATAGGGAAGTTATTTGACCCTATAAAAGGTAGAATTTTATCTTCATGGGTGGCTACTAGATCACCCCAATCTCCCCATAGGAGGAATCTGAACAACCTTTCTACTATGTTGGTAAATCATTTCCACCTATTGAACCATGTGAATGTTTCATTTTTGGTTTGCACTTCTTCTAGGAGATTTTTGTCTATGAACTCCTGAAAATCCCTTTGGATGGTGGTTAGCCTTCCCATCCCTTCATGCTTCTCTTCATTGTTCAGATTTGCATTGAAATCTCCAACTATCATTCCCATCTCCCCTCTCCTGGTTTCCAACTCACTTGATATTTTGTCCCATACTTTTCTTTTTGTCATTGTGGCTATTGGTATATATACATTAATACTAACTAAGGAATTATTCCTTCTTAGGTCATTAGACTTGAGCACTTGCCAATTGTCCTCTTCTTTCTCCAAAACTCCCTCTATTGTTAGGGGATTCCACAGGACTCCCAAACCACCTGAAGCTCCTACAAATTCCTTGAATTGGCCTTTCCACTATCTCTAGTTGCACAATCCCCTCTAACCATTTCCTTGTTCCATTTTGATTCTTGAATGAGCATAATGTTTTCTTTTGACTAGTCAATTTGGTGCTTGACCATGCACCATTTGTCAAGGGAATTAATGCCCTTGATATTCCATGTTATGATCCTCATTCTGCCCTAGGAAGGAGGTTCTCCTTCCCAACAATCAATTTTTGTTTCCCTTAGGTATTTCCTATAATCATCAGCTTGGCCTTGTTTGTCTTCCTACCCTTGTTGGATTTTTTCTTTATGTTTGGTGCATTTATCTTTGACTCTAATTGTTCTAGTCATCTTAGTTCTAGCAATTCCCCTTCCTTGGTTACTTCCCAAGGATCTTCTTCTCCCTCTGAGGAATGGTCACTCTCCTCACCTTTTGACTATTCAATGTCATCTTCAGCCTCTTGTAGAGAAACAACATCATGCAATGTGGAGGTCTTCTCATTCATTTTCACTTCCCCCTTGTTGATTGTGACTCCAAAACTATCTTTCCTACTTCTTTTGTTAGCTTCCAGAGTTGAATTTTTATGTCATTTTGAAGCTCTTGTACCCCTTCCATGAGGGCATTAAGTGCTTCCTCTGCCTTGAAGGTTCCCCTACCTTGGGTTTCCTTGATTGGTGGGGTGTACCTAAGGGGTTCCAGGGATTTTTCTCCTAGATTATGTTGATTTATCCTATTGTTACTTGCCTGAGATAACTCTTTTTCCAATTTGGAAATTGATTCCTAGGGATTTAGAATCTCACTTCTCTTTTCCTTGATTATGATACCCTTGCTTCCTCTATTTGAGGTTCCTTCCAAGCAAGAATATTTGAAGAGGCATTTTCTAGATTCATCTCCTTCCCAAATTTCTATCTCTTGCTGCCAACTTCCATACTTTGTCAGAATTTATAGATTCTTGTATACCCCTACCCCTTCATCTATTTCAACTAGTATGCATTCTTTAGCTCCTTCTATTCCATTTACGAAATCCTCATTCACCCCTAAGCACACCCCTAGGGCATCACCTAGTCTCAACATGGCTTCTATATTCCAAAATTCTTAAGGTAGATCCACCAATTTGATCCAAACAAATATTTGGTTTATTTTATAATTCTAGGGATCAAATTTAACCCTCCAATTCAAGCAATGACCATTCATAAACAAGGGTTTTCCTTCTACGATTTCTAACTTTAGATCTTGATTGCTACATTCTATGAGAAAAAAGGAGTTTGGTAGTTGGTTTATGCTTACCCGATCTTTGAATTTATTTTTCCACAAAGATTTGATTTCCCCACTTGGAAATCTCAGTCGAGTCCACTTGGAAAACATGGCTTTCTCCATTAATTGGCTCACTCTTTGTTTTATCATCTCCGATGACATTTGGAATAGTTTTCTTCCCCATGGTCGCAACGAGTAACCTCCATTTGGTTTTCTTGAAAATTCCTCCTATTTGATTTTCATCTGAACAAGCCATGATCTCTCTAGTTCATTCTTCTTCTGAATTCTACCTCTTCTCCCATTTGTAGATTCGGCTTGCCATCATTCACCAGATTAGGGTTTCGCAATCTCTTGACACTCCAAGTTTTACTAGACCACATCGGGTTGCCATTATCTTTGTTGCGCTAGTTGTGATGTAACTTTATGATAGGCTATAGGCCTATGTCAGTTCTTATTTTTTACCGTGAGATTTGGATGAGTATTTCCCCTTTCATTACCCACCATGATATATTTTTCCAATATAAAAAGTCCATGGTCTCTTCTAAAAACGTGTATAATAAGGCATGTATATTGTTGCAAATCAATCTTAAATGTTGAAATAACTATGATGGCAGATAAATGATTCTTGTTCCTCAGCATCACATTAAGTTTTGAATTTAGAAATAACTGTGTGGTGTTGTGAATACTGTAATGCTTAGAATCATGTCTGGATGGATGATATTGTAGGAAAAGACAAAGGGGAATAGCTGAAACCTAAGGGAAGAAGGTGGCGTGTGATAAAGATAGTTTGTTGCTGCTGGAAATTGCACCAAGACACCACCAACTGGAATTAAATTTGAGTGGACGTGCCTAATTTGAAGTGAAGTTTTAGGTTGTATTTTGTTTGACGCCATTAATGTTGACTTAAGCTTTTATTTTTTACGCCATCAATATTGATTCAATGTTTTTCATTTTTGTACTTATTTTGTTCACAACAACTTCTATTCACTCAATGGCTATCTAGAGATCGATCAAGGGATAGCTTTATTCACACATTAGAGATGCAATTTTTGGGATTTTCAAAGACTAATTGATTTATTTATCTTTTTGCATTGAAGTGAGATTTGTAATGACTTTTTACTTGCGGCACATTGAATTCTATGGTATGCCAATAAGATTTCAGTCAATTGTGGAAAGCATAAAAGAAAAATGAGCTCAGTTCTAATGCATTTTTTTCCTAACTTCTACATTTTCTTGTTAGTTGATCACTTAGAACATATTTGTCATTTGATTCTACCACTTGAAGTCAGATAATGAGGGTTCGGCTGCTCACCAAATTGGAGAAGTGAAAAGTCAATAAAATTTTGAAATTGCATCTTCTAACATGTTGCTGTTGGTGTTGGTTTTGTCTTCATGTTTTCTTTTTTTTTTAAGAGTGTGTCAATTAGAAGGTTTATGAAGATGGTTATCTTATCATAATTCATTCCAAATTAACTTTAAATGGTGTCAACTTTCAAGATGTTCCAATAAAATTTCAAGTGACATTTACAACCATTGATTTAAACTTTCAGATTTTAGTGCATCAACTCTACCCATTATACTATCAAATGTCAGTGACACTTCTATCGGTAGCTGCTCACCAAAACTAGAAAACAAAAAAAAACAAAACATTTAGAGTTTGCATTCTCTAACACATTGTTGTTATATTGGTTTTTGTCTTGTTGGTTTTGTATTGACAAGGCTACAAATATTTTAAATTCTTCAATGGTTGACTAGTAGACCACTCTAGTTTGCCTAATAAGCTAAGATTGCTGAAATTGTTTTGTCTTTTAAGGGCCATTAGTCTTTGCTAAACAGATTTGAAATCTTTTTTTTTGCCTAAAGGGTTTGATCATTATTGAAAGATAGACTATTGAAATTGAATTGACAGTGAGAGAAGCTTTTAGATTTATGAGAAAACTCTCCATTATTGATTAAGTTTTTCTTTAAAGTCTTTGGAAATTAGGATTATTATCAACACTTTATCTATGAGTTCAAAATTATTAGTCTTTTCATGTTTGAAATCATTTAATTGAGTAACTTGATCTTCACATTATTTTTTATTTTCTATATAGGAAGGCAAGAAAAAAAAAGGGTTTTAACATTGGAGGTTGACATCAAGATTGAAATTGGAGGTTGATATTGGAGGTTGACAAAAAGCGAATGGAGTGGACTCAAATATTTTGAAATCAAAACTTGGGAAAAAGCATTTTTTAATGCTTGTTTTAACAATCTTAGAGCTTCCATTTACTACCCTTTTTTTTTTTGTTTTAAACCAACTCACATTTATTTTCTGGGTTTAAAATTAACCATTTGACTTGATATGTTTTAAGCTTGGTTAAAAAGAACCTTAGATATTTACTAGATTTCAGTTTGGGTTCTAAAAATTGAACAAGGCAACTTTCGCATCTTCTTTTGGTGCTTATAAAATGAACTCATCACTGCTTTGTGGACTTAAAATGAACAAGTGTCTTTCATGTTTTGCAATCTTTTTCATAATTTAACATCATTTGAAATGTGCATGCGCTTCTCTCACACTTCACAGTGATCTTGAGAATCAAAATCATTTTGGTGATGTTAAGTTGTCAAAAAGATTGCCTTCACACTTTCATTTTGGGAACTTAAAATTGAACAAAACACTTTGCGAGTGTGAGTAAACTTATTGTGAGTGTTCTCCCTTTGTTTCTAAATGAAGGTTGATCGAACTAAAAATATGTTTACTCGCTTTTGTTTATCTTAGAGGGCCTACCTTGTGGGAAAAAGTACTCACCCAAGGGAACGACCCAACTGGGAACACACTAAAGCCAAGCGAATTCCAACCAGTATATAAGTGTGGATTCTTGAGGAAAGTTCAAGAATCATGAGGATTATTCCGATGAGATGGACAGAAATGGACTCTTGCCGATGTTGGATAATCCCCTGTGAATGGAATGCCCACATTAGAACCCTTTGTTTAGAAAAAGGCCAAAACCTTGTCTATTTTGTTGGTGAAAAATGTCATGTCCTTTGAAGCCGCCCCACATTATACATGCAGTTTTGTTGTAGAAATGGAGGGTATGCCATGGGAGATTCATGGGTACTAATGCTTGGCTAACCCGAAGAAGTGAGTGTCGTGGAGGGGAGCCAGTGTGGTCAAGCATTTAGCCATTCGCACAAGATATGCGCAGTTGGATTCATCCAAGTGGGAACACAACAAGATATTGCCTCATCATCCTAGGGTTGTAAAAAGTGTTTGGAAGTAAAAGATACATTGCTTGGTCCTCAAAACGATTGAAAAACAGACATTCACAAGAGCCTCAAATTTCAAAACCCTTTTAGGAAACAAATACCTTTGACGAATTTAGGCACTCTTGCTTTCCCTAGGGATAATATCCTTAGAGGTTTCTAAGTGCTTGGATTCTATCATCATTTGTTTTCACTAAGGATAAACTTAGGAAAATATTGCCCTAATTTTCTTGATTTCCACATAATGGACCTTGTGGGATGAAAACAAAAGTGGGACATTAGACATTCAGTTTGAAAACATAATCAAGCAAGTGCTTTTGGTAAAAAGAATTCACTAAGACAAGATAAAAGACAAATTGGATTACACATGTGTTTTCTAACATGATTTCCTGCAAGATCAAAATCCCAAAACCAAAGTTCAAGAAGCTTAGTCTGAAAGCTCGTGAGGAGCATTTTTAGACCTTGAGTTGAATGATTTTTACTGTCAGCATAATCCTAAATTTTTTTGAAAGGTTTGCTTTCCTCTCATAGCAAATATAGCATGTCCTTCAACACCGAGGTCTTGTAAGAAGAAGTGTTATTCTAGGTCAAGTCTAGGATCAAATTCAATCACGTTCATCCATCAAAATCAATCAAAAAATAACTTCACAAACAACTCTTGGAAACTTTGTAAAAATCTCTTATGCTAAAATTTTAGGCGAAATCAAAACCACTTTGTTTGACTTAACACACCTAGTCAAACCATCATCTTATACACGAGTTTTCACTAGGATAATACAACTTCCTAGGGTTTATGAGCTCATCTTGTTTGGCTTAACACACCTATCCAAATTATCAAATCATCACCTCATTTGACTTGACACACTTAGTCAAAACTACCATCTTATAGGAGTTCACTCTTGGATAACACAACTTCCTAGGGTTTACAGGTGCATTTATCACATTTTTTTTTACTTAACACATTTAGTCAAACCATCATTCCAATCATGATTAATCAAAGTCCTAAAAGGTTTAGCATTGCCCTCAAAGTTTCTTTAAGAGTTCCATTCATCCATATCACTCATCTTTCGTTTATCTCATCCTCATCATCGCTTTGATCCTTCAATTATCCTACTTCTCCATTTCTTTGAACCTAAGGTTTAGACCGATCTAAAGGATTAGAGGTTCATCTCTTACATTCTTGAAAATTGATCTTCATTTTATGGTTCAAACTCAATCTCAACACAAGAGGGACATGGAATATAAAATTGATCCATCCATCATGAGTAATCCGATTCAACCAAACTATCCAAGTCTCGCAAGACCAATTGATCATCGAAACTCACATTTATGCATGGCATCATTATCTCCTCCAAACTTCAATGATATGAATGTGAGTATGCCCAATCTAAAGTTTGGAACACCTTTCCCAATGATAGATTTAAATCCAAGTCCAAATCTGCAAATCTATCAACCAAACACCCAATGCATGACTTTTCCAAACAACATTATCCCACCAAATTCATACATGCCAAATACAAGTTTGTTGAAAATGAACATTTCTAGTCCACACTTGGTAAAATTTGGTGTAGATATGCTTGCAAATCAAACCAATGTTGTTCAAAATCCAAGCAACATGTTGATGACTTCAGATATTGATCCAATTCAAGGTAACACCATGCAAAATCAAAGTTACCTAAATCAAGGCAATATGATTCCCAACTGCAACAATGTTCAATTTCAACCTATAATGCCAAATCAAAACAACATACCAAATCATCCCATTTTTCCATCGATATCGCAACAGGAGGTGGCAACCATCCAAGCAATCCCAACAATTAACACCATTCCACCACCGCCGCCAAAACACAACACAACCAATTCATTCTCCATCATGTTGTAAGCCGCTCAAGAAGCTTCCTGCAAAAAGGTGCTCCAAAACCAACAAGCCGCACATGCCACTCAGATGGCACAAGCAATCCAACAAGCACACGCTCAACCATGAGCACAATTCCAAGCTTAGAAAGTGCACACACGAACACAATACCAAGCTCAATTGCAAGCACAACAAGAAGTGTATCAATAAGCCTTGCAAGACTACCAATTATATCATAAATATGACCAACAACAAGTGTTGCTTGCCCAAAAAAAGTACCAGGACCAACAACAAGCATTATTGGCTCAGCAGCAAACACATGCATTACTCGCTCAACAAAGCTTGCAACAGATTCCCACGATAATTGTTGAAATCAAAAATCAAGATCAATCTATCAATAAGCACCTTGAAGATGTTTCCACCTCGACCAAGAGCTACTTTTAAATCATGATCAAAACTCACCAACAATGCCCAACAATGATCCAATTCAAGAAATGTCAACATCACTTGGTTTTTTGGTTGAAGACATTGATAGTCTCTCCACCATAAACGACTAAGGATAATGATCAAGATCAATCCATCAATGAACACCTTGAAGGTGTTTCCATCTCATCTGAAGATCAAATCAACATACATCAAGAGCCATTTTTTAGTCATAATCAAGACCCCTCCTACAAAGATCTATTTCAATGAGTGTTGATGTTATTTGATCCTATTGACATAAACTAATATCCCTCAACCAATGACCATATCCAAAATGTCTCTACATCACCTTATGAGTTAGAGGACATATCTCAAGAACGTATTCCAAAGCATGATCAAAATATTCCATTAGGGTCTAGCAATGGCCCTTCCAACAACATATTGACATCCCTTGACCACATGATTACGGATAGTGAAGGAATCCTCAAAGATCAAAAGTATATTGAGCCACTTTCCATGCCTAAGAATGATGTCCAAGAACCCACTATAAGCAATCCATCCTTTGAAATTGACCCATGTCAAGAACTTGATCCAAAGCATGTTGAAAATAGTTCTAAAATCACTCAAGATCAAGAATTTGTATCTCCAAGATACTACAATGATCTAATGGGCACTCTTTTATCTATACAAGATGTCGAAAATGATGATCATATCCATATAGCAAATATTCCTTCATCTACCCATGAGATGCTTTTGTTGGATGGACACGTAGATGATCGTCATTCAAAACAAGAGTCTCATACTCTTGAAATCATTACTGAGAAACAAGAGTCTCCTACTCTTAACATTGGTACACAAGACCAAGATGTGGAAATTTTTTGAGACATAGCAGAAGCAACTCATGAAGAAGGCTTCTATAGAAGTTGTGAATCAAAAACATCCTATGGACACCTCTCCGAAAAAGAACATGAAGAAGGCTTCTACAAAAGTCATGAATCAGAAACATCTTATGAAGTGAGTCATGAGGAAGACTTTTGTGTGGACAATGAAGCATCAACACTTTTTGAAGAAGCACTATAATCTAATATCTCACAAGATCAAACTAAAGATACCAATCAGGCATTCATCCCACATATGGAGGATCCTATCACTTATAAAGTTGGATCACTTACCTTTCTTAGAGCAAGCTATCTTATCAATGAATAAGTTAGCACCTTTGAAGATCTACGACAAATAAGAGAAAGATTAACACCTTGTTTCCAAGGTAAATCATATCTTTTTGCAAATAAAATGTTTCAACAGATGAATTATCAAGGTAGAGGATTAGGCCTACATGAACAGGGTATCCTAGAACCAGTGCAGATTGTTGGAAATCCTAAGCATCAAGGCCTTGGTTACTCGACAATCAAGGGATCTCAACATATCAGTAATAATTCCACAAAACTGGGGGCAACTTCATCTCAAGCAACCATCAACATAGGGAGCACAAAGAATCCTTATGATGAAACCGATGCCAATACTACAACCCGTTGTGTCATGAATCTTCATCCACCCATCACCCCATCCACAAATTGGGACCAATGTCAAAAGAAAGACTTGAATCGAAGCATGAAGAACCTTATCAAAGAAAAACAAGCTAAGAAGCATATCAAACAAAACAAATACACTTGGATACCAAAGAATACAAAGAAATATTATCCCTATCAAACTCCATCAATTAAAGAAACTATGGGGCAAAATAAAAAAGGGAAAATTATCCATCAAATATGTCCACAAAGGAAAAAGCAGACTTCTCAAGCGATGTACAAAGTATAGCGACTGGTCCTAATTCCATGCACACTTCCATATCCACCCATCATTGCTCATCTGCCCAAGTTTGGAGAGTCAAAGGTTCCAAACTATCAACCAATCCATCTTTTACTCCTAAACACACTCCATCCACGCCTTCACGCATAATATCCGATTCTCACATTGACTATGTATTGGCAGCGACCCTTCATCATAAGGATTCAGAAGGCACTCTATCGCGATGTGCACACAAAGACAAAGTTAACTCTGGTATCAGCAAAGCAGATCAAGGATCTGAAAAGTTGCATTCAAGTGCATGTATCTTGGCAAAGCAACTTCTTCAAGCAGGATATCGATGGCACATTATGGCAGAAGCATCAATATCAGCTGTACTAAGTGATTCAACATCAGCTTAAAATCTCTCAAAAAGTACAAAAAAAAAAAATCAGAAAAAAGGTCATGAAAAAATGGCACCTTGATGAAAACCTAGCAAATAGGCATCTTGGCGACAACAAAAAATACAAAAAATACAAAAAATTAGAAAAAAGGATTGAAAACATTAAAGAAAAAAATCATCCTCTAGTGAAAACCACTACGGTGGCACTTTGGATAAGTACCATGATCAAAACCTGGCAAACAGGCGTCATGTGTAGAATCAAGCATCTGCGTGCACTATTTCAATGGAAAGCATCTTATCACATCCATAATAAATCCAACATTTCAGCCATATCATTTGTTCATCCATGAACCATTTATCCAATCCATTTTCACCCATTTGCATCCATACTCCAAGGTATCTTAATCTTGATGAAAATTTGGTGCAGACTTTACACTTGTTTATGGTAAACATCTTGACATGGGTCATTTTCATTGATCCCATCCTACCCAACATTATCTGAGCCTTGAAGCATTATCCAAATGAGAATCCTTAATTTGAACACCCTTATCTTATCGCAAGATAATCCATATCTATTCATCCAGGAAGCTACCTGTGGTCATTCAAACATTGCTAGACACTAGGGGTAGATATTTGCATCTTGCTTCGAGAATAAATCTTGATATATATCCTCTAACTTATATGGAAATCTGAACATTGGCAAATGTGGAATCAAATTGTTCAAAACATTTGTGAGCAAAAATCCAAATCACTAGCCGATGGCATATTTTGACAAGAAGACATTCCTTATAAAGATTTATCTTTCGTCGAACATCAATCCAATAATCAATATCAGTCATGTCTAATGTGTACATCTGTGTCACATCAAACCATCAAAGCAATTTTGTTCCAAATCAAGCTTCATCGATCTTGATCAATTGAATCCAATCAATCATCACCTTGTTTGACTTAACACACTTAGTCAATTTATCATCTTGTGAACAAGTTTACTCTAGGATAACACAACTTCCTTGGGTTTACAAATTCATTATCATCTTTGTTTGGCTTAACACACTTAGCCAAATTATCAAATCCATAATCACCTCATTTGACTTAACACACTTAGTCAAACCATCCTCTTTTCTACTAGTTTACTCTGGGATAACACAACTTCCTAGAATTTACAAGTGCATTATCACTTTTGTTTGACTTAACACACTTATTCAAACTATCAATCCATCAATCTGATCAATCAACATTAAGCTTGGTTTTCAACAAAATCCCAAAACAAAGCACTGATATCATCGCATATCTGTATCCAAATTGTCAAAATCATCAGAAAAAATCAAAAACATTCAAAAAATTCATAAAAAAAAACCTCAAAAACATGTTGAAATATCAGAAAATCTTCAAAAATTCATCATTTAGTCTTGTTAGTCTTTCACCTTGTTGAACTACATCGTCTCTAAGCTTGAACATAGGCAAGGTTGATCTTTGATCATCCCCGAGACAGTTAGGGTCAGTCCTTAGGCGTCCGTCGCAATGACATTCGTCTGCCCATCTAGTTAGGCATCCATTGTAGGGGCACCCGTTTGTCCATCTAGTTTACATTTTAGGATTTTAGGCGTCCGTCGCAATGACATCCATCTGCCCATCTAGTTAGGCGTTCGTTGCAGGGGCTCTGATTTGTCCATCAAGTTTACATTTTAGGATTTTAGGCGTTCGTCGCAGGGGCACCCATTTGTCCATCAAGTTTACATTTTAGGATTTTAGGTGTTCATCGCAATGACATTCGTCTGCCCATCTAGTTAGGTGTCCGTCGTAGAGGCATTCATTTGTCCATCCAGTTTACATTTTAGGATTTTAGGCGTCCGTCGCAATGACATCCATCTTCCCATCTAGTTAGGCATTTGTCGCAGGGGCATTCATTTGTCCATCTTTTTCACATTTTAGGATTTTAGGCATCTGTTGCAATGACATCTATCTACCCATCTAGTTAGGCGTTCGTCGCAGGGGCACCCATTTGTCCATCTCATTCACATTTTAGGATTTTAGGCATTCGTCGCAGAGGCATTCGTTTTTCCATCTTTTTCACATTTTAGGATTTTAGGTGTCTATCGCAATGATATCCGTCTGCCCATCTGGTTAGGCGTCCATCGCAGGGGCATTCGTTTGTCCACCTTTTTCACATTTTAGGATTTTAGGCGTCCATCGCAATGGCAATTCATTTTCCCATCTATCTCATTAGCAGTCAAGTCGATTGTCATCTGAACTATGCTGTCTCTGAGCTTAAACGTAGGCAAGGCCATCCTTGATTGGCCCCCGAGACACAAAATTCAAAAACATTCATAAATCTTGAAAATTCCAAAAACAGCCTCAAAACATTTCAAAAAAACCAAAATGGTGCATCCATTTCATCTCGCTTTTACCCGTGATTGTCAACACTCATAATAAATCAATCATCGCTTTCACCCTTTGGTGAGTCAGTCGGAAGCAAGTTTAGCAAGTTCCAAAGTGAACACTCTAATCATCAGAGTCTTGAAAATCTAGATCAGTGAGTCAACAAGTTAGTCAACTCAGAGTATCAATAGCTTATCACCCAAATCAATCCCATCAAAACCCTGATCACTACATGTCCTAGGATGAAGCTTTCCCATGATGGACGTAAGCATCAGGTACCCCATAGTAGTTTAGCCTTGGCTAGCGGTACAAAGAATATTATCTTGTTTGTTTACTTTATCTTGGTCTTTTTGACTTATCTTATTTTGCACTCATTCCAAGGACCTCTCAATGATGCCTAAATAAAATAGGTTTCGAGAGAAAGGAATGGGGCAATGATCATTATCTTTTTATCTATTATGCTTGTTGGATGTTCTTGTAAAATAACTTGGCGAATACTTGCTTTGTTGGGTTCGTCCTAGCAAGGTTTTTGTATGTCAAGTGTGAACAAGAGCACTCCTATCTGATTGTTGATTCAAAGTCCATCACACTAGGTGTCACGCCATCTTGGTTCTTAATACCTTGATGCATCACACCTACGTGTGTTATCAAACATAAAGAAAGGTATGCTCTTTTCCCATCCTTGGATAAGCAATACATCATCATTCATCACCATATCCAATAAAGTCTCGACGACTAGGGGACTTGTTGGACTTCTTCATCATCATTTAAGTTGTTTAGGATAATATAAATTTGTTATTCTAAGCATCTTCCAAACATCTCATTTTCATCATCATTACCATATAGATCATATAGTCTAACCATCCATACATCCATTTTGAACCTCTTTATCGCGAGATCCACCTCAATCTCTTCGCTCGATCTCTTGAGGGGGCAATGTACTAATGTACTTATTTTCGCTGGGGCATCCGAAAAAAATCAGAAATTTTTTAATTTCGATGTCGGTAGCATCATTCTTTGAACCAATGCAACAAGTACATTGCTTCAAAGAGGGGCAAAATGTAGACATGTAGATTTGACATCATCGTCAATGTTCACCTTTTGATTAATAAATCAAGTTTTATTTAATTAAATCATAAATCTCCTAAGGTCTATTAATTTAATCACCAATATTAAATTAAATGATCAATGCTCATTTCCTCTCGTTTCATTTTAAAAAGAAATACAAAAATCTAAAATCAAATGTCATATCACTTAAATCATCTATTAGATTAATCAAATCATGATTAGTTTAATCCTAACTACTGAATCTTCTAGATTCATCCACTTGCATTAATAAATCACTTTATTTGATTTATTAAAACACTTATTTTCCCTCATTAACTCTCATGTTTGACTTTTTGGACAAACACAATTCCCCCCAGAAACCCTCAACCACATGCATTTATGGCCATTTTCAAATTTGAATGGGCACATTGGCCAAGACTTGCACATTCCTCACCCTCTCACACCTTGACAAGTGGAATCTTGTCATTGGTCCATGAATGATCCCACATTCATCAATTTGGTCTCTCCTCTCTTCAAGTTCAACTATAAGTTGAAGGCTTCTCTTCTTCAAACAGACAACACACTTCATGCAAGGTCACTCTCTTCATTTGAGAATCAATCTTGCTCTTCATCATCTATCATCTATAATCCACATTTGAAAGCATCTACACTATAGGAAACTTGAGCTCACAGCATCTCATTGTCTATCTCATTTAGCTTGGAAAAGGGTTGGGAAAGGGCTCTTTCACACATTCAAAGAGCACCAATCCACCATAGAATAGATGCATTCCATGTCTTCTTTACATGTTTGATTTGGTTTTATCATTTGTTTTTGAAGAATGTCATGCTATTCTATGAGGATATTGGAATTGTGCTAACCATTTGCAGATTTTCATGTCCACAATTACCATGTCACTCCATCATTTTTTCTCCCCTCCTGCACTTTTTCGCTCCTGCTCGCCCACTTGCGCCATTCCAATTTTTTGAGCATAGCTCGAATCTTGCATCAATATGTTTCATGATATTCTTTTCTCCCTGATCTACATGAAACTCCGTGAAACAAACTATCCGGGTATGTTTATGTAAGGGGTGGACCTTGCTAATTATGTGGGATGGTAGTTTCTTATATCAATATGTTTCATTATATTATTTCTACCTCATTTGTTTCAACTTCCCCACCCTAAATTTTTCTTCATGATATTTTATTTTTTAATTCCCTATAACAAACTGTTTATTATCATAGTTTGCCTCTTCTACACTCCATATTTTAAAGTTCTATTTAAAGTGGGTTTTTCTTTTCCAATTTCAATTTTTTTCTTCTTCTAATATATTCCATGATATTCTTATTTTCTCTATACTTTGAACTGTTGTAAAAACAAGGATAGACAACTAAGAGGGGGGGATGAATCAATTGTTGCAAAATTTAAAACTTATCTTACTTTATCAACCTTTAATTCTCAAATCTGATAATTAACAATGAAAGAAAGAATCAATAACATATCAAAAACACATAACACCAAGATTTTTGCATGGAAACCCTGTTAGGGTAAAAACCATGGTGGAGGTTAATCCACAATTATACCCTATTAAAATTACAAGGGTATGTGCAGGATCATGATGGGCCAAAAAGTGGCGATATGTAAGTGATATGATGGCCCATGTGGCTGACGATTTTTTTAACCCAAAACTGATCAAATAAAAATGTTTTTTAAAGGAGATTATTAGCTTTCCACCAATATAAATTATGTTTCACTCTGAATTTAATAAATTATTATTATTCATTTTCTATTTGAATTACGACTAAAGTCTTGATTGATAGGTTGATTGAAAAACATCTATAGCTTTCAAATGGCATTACATTTTTTGAATCCAAAACATGTTTCACATTCTATGCTTTGCATACTAGAGGATTAAAAAAAGAAAAATTGAATTTCATGAAGTTTTGACCAAGTTAAGGTGGTCAAACATATGAGTTTTTATATTTTTTAAAAGTTGTAATAAAAAAATCATAACTAATTATTTACTTGAAAAAAAATAACAAAAAAATATGCATCACATTGGGACATGATTCCTCTACTTATATCTAAAATATTATAAAATAATATTGTCATTTTATTGTGGTTAGGGTGGTCAGACAGACACGTACTTCTTATTTTTTCCCTGAAATTTAAGTACTACTACATTGAAATTTCAAATTTTTACTAAATAGTTTTTTTTGTTTTAAATAAACCTAGTAGTTTAGAAACTACATTAAATTTTCTACAGATTATATTCTTACATATCTTAAAAATAATATAGATAACTTATTCATTTTTTTACATCAAGTTGTCTAACTCTAATTCTCTGAATTTTCATTGTCATATAAGGGCCTATTTTTTCCATGATGATCCTGCACATACCCATAATAGAAAGTGAATAGAGGATGCAGTTGTATTCAAGCACACTGCCTAGAGTTCACTCCTTAAAGGGAAGGCTCATTTCCTTACATAAGACAATTTGATTAAATCCATCTAATAAGGTTGAATTGAGAAATTAGCTTCTTCATAAGCCTAATGACAGTTATGGTTAGGCACAAAAATAATTCTTCACTCTTTGCTCAAACTTCTTCACACTCTGCTCTGCATTCGAATGATCTGATCTTTATTCACACATATCTTGCACATACTTCGCATACATACACCAAGCATACTTCAAAATGAGGAAAAAAATTATTCTTATATATCCACTACATGAATTTACATCAACAACTCTATCCGCCACAAAATAAGGAATAAATGAATTACAAATTGTCAGCCCAATACATGAAAAAATCTTAAAGCACATGAACCTAATTTTATCACAACATAGTGATGACCTAAATTAACATCCTTGAACATGCCAATCATTCAAAATTTAATTCATAAGGATCCGCAGCATGCTACCACCATCATGTTGGCCAAGAACATGAAAACTCAAACACACAAAGGAAAAATATTTGATCATGGACACACCGATCGACACAGATGTACCACATTGATATTGGATGATCTAGAAACATCACTGAACATCTCAAAAGAATACTAAACAATTTCATTCACCAAAATTTCATTCTTTTCTTCTAGAAGCACTTGCTACAATAACAGAATAATTGTAGGAACAAAAAACTTAATAACTTTCTTAATCCTTGATGTGCACCTCTAAAAATTTAGTACAACATAATAGATAGGCTCAAAAACACAACCATTAGTTTGTGCCTTATGAATATCAACGTATAGAAATTTCCAACTTTTGGACCATCACAGCATCACAGATTGTCTATAACATATTTCTAACAATTTTATCAATATCCTTGACATATATACCCTGCAGAATCATCAATGCTAATAGTGTTGACATCAATGACAACCACATATCAGAAAAACAACCATAGCATTGAACAATCTCCCCCTTTGGCATTGATGGCAACACATGATGTGAAAAATGCCATCAAGCACAACTAGCTCTTCTCCAATAGTCTTTTGTTTCTCATACTCTTCTCCCATAACTCTTCTCTCCCTTTATTCCTCGAGGTTTTTTCACATTACTCTTCTCTCCCTTTTGCATTAACGGAAAAGGTACACATTCTCTAAACAACATATTTGAATCTTCTATCTACTCCCCCTGAGTAGCAGCCACCATAACATCAATCTGAAATAAGATCTGACTGTAAGTGCGTGGATTCATGCAAAGAATTGCATCTTAGTTTAGATTAGGAGGGGAAATCACCCCTAACTTTCCTCTAAGATACTCAAAAGTATCTTTAGGAAAATCTTTAGTGAAGATATCTACAATTTCTTCCTTTGTAGGCACATATTTTAGTCTGACTTCTTTATCACTCACTTTGTCTCTCAAAAATTGATACTTGATAAATATATGCTTTGTCTTTGAATGTAACACTAGATTCTTGGAAATTTTTATGGCACTTGAATTTCCATAGAATATAGAAATAGGCTCATCATACTCAACTTTGATATCTCTCAGCATCTTCTTCATCCACAATATTTGAGTACAATTGTTTGAAACAACAATATATTTTCCCTCATCGGTAGATAAGGAAATGGAATTTGTGTTTTCACTTAGCCAAGACACCAACTTCTTCCCCAAGAAGAATGCACCACCACTTGTACTTTTATTGTCATCCACATCTCCTGCCCAATCTGCATTTGTAAAGGTATTCAAGGTAAGGTCATCATCCTTAGGATACCATAGCCCAAAATCAATTGTTCCTTTCAGGTATCTAAATATTCTCTTTACTGTATTCACATGTGATTCCTTTGGATCAGCTTGATATCTAGCAACCATTCATACATCATTCATGATTTGTGGTCTGGTCTGAGTCAAATATAGTAATCCACTAATCATTGACCTGTACCTTGTTTTCTTAGACTTAGGAGAATCATAATTTTGCGTTAACTTACATCCGGTTACCATGGGTGTACCTACAAGATTTGATTCTTCCATGCCAAAAAAATTCAATAACTCTTTCACATACTTGGACTGAGATATAAAGATTCCATCATCTAACTGAGTAATTTGCAATCCCAAAAATTATTTCAGCTCTCTAATCATTGACATTTCAAACTCACTTTTCATTTGATCAGCAAACTTCATACATAAGCCATTATCTCCTTCAAAAATAATGTCATCAACAAAGACTTCAATAATCAAATCTTTATCTTGATCCATCTTGAAATACAAATTTCTATCAGTAGTACCTTTATTGAATCCAAGCTTCAAAAATTATTTATCCAATCTAGCATACCAATCTCTAGGGGATTGTTTGAGTCCATAAAGTACTTTCTTCAATCGTCATACCATGTATTTTTCATCAGTTAGTTGAAATCCATCTGGTTACTCAATATACACCTCTTCTTCTAGTTCACCATTAAAAAATGTTGACTTTACATCCATTTGATATACTTTGTATTTCTTGAAAGTAGCATAAGAAAGAAATAATCTTACAACTTCAATTCTATCAATAGGGGCAAAGGTTTCTTCAAAATAAATACCTTCCATTTTTTAATACCCTTAACATACTAGTCTTGCTTTATTCCTGATCACTTCACCTTGTTCATTCAACTTATTCCAAAAGACCCATTTGGTACCAATCACATTCTTATCCTAAGGTCTAGGAATAAAAATCCATGTATCATTTTTCTCTATCTACATCAGTTCTTCCCTAATGACTTCCATCAATTATTCATATTTACATGCTTTGAATTGACATTGTTAGGTTCAGTCTTGGAAATTAGGCAATACTCTTTTGCAATTCTTCTTCTAGTCTACACACCTTTTTTCTTGTCTCCTATAATCTCATTTTCAGAATGATTTAACTTTACATACCTTGGGACTTTAGGATTCTCTCTAACTTATGGTTATTATGTTCTTTCTTCTGTACTTCCACTAGTTTCACCTTCTAAACTTTCTTGATTCACCAGAACAATTTGAACTTGACTTTGTGTCTGAGAATTCTTTCCTTTATCAATATTATCATGTTGGTCATCTAAATCATATCAACAATACCTAGATGATCTATCAATATCCTTATCAACTTTGACATTTTTACTTTCAACCATCTTCTTTAATTTTTTATTGTAGTACCAATAGGCTTTTCTCTTAGTAGAGTAACCCAAAAAGATTCCTTCATCACTTCTAGCATCAAATTTGTCAATATCTTCATCTCTCTTGATATAACATCTACTTCCAAATATTTTTAAATATTTCACTGTAAGCTTTAGCCAAACCACGGTTCAAAAGGAGTCTTGCTAGAATTACCATTGACATTTACCCAGCTAATAGTGTATATTGCAGTGCTTACAGCTTCTCTCTAGTAGATATGATGAACAGTACCTTCCAAAATCATAGTTCTGGAAGCATCTAATATTGTTTTGTTATTTCTCTCAACAACTCCATTCTGTTGAGGAGTCCAGGGAGCAGATAACTATCTTTTGATTCCATGTTCTTCACAAAATGAATTGAACTCTCGAGAAGTGAATTCAGCACCTCTATCTGATCTTAAGAATTTTATCTTCAAACCTATGTCATTCTCTATCATAGTTTTGAAGCTTTTGAATTTCTCTAATGCCTCATGTTCTTCTCTTAAGAAGGCAACCTATATCATTCTAGAATAATCATCAATAAGCAACATAAAGTACCTTTCTCCTTGTAGACTTTTGATTTTGGATGGACCACATATATTGAAGTATGTACCAAATCTAGTACTCCATTGGAATGATGTTGTTTGCTCCGAAAATAAATTTGTGTGTGCTTTCCCATCTAACATTCCTTGCATATAGTGTTAGTAGGCTTCACTATCTTAGGTAGATCTCTAACTGCTTGAGTGGAGCTTACTTTGACAATGTTATCAAAATTCACATGACATAATATCCTATGCCATAACCAACTTACATCAGCTTGAGAATTTAAGCAACTTTCACTAGCAACACTTAAGTGAAAAATATTACCTCTTATCTTTGTACTTGAAGCAATTGCATTCCCAGAGCTTCCTAAAATTCTACATTTTCCATCTTTGAACTGAAGATTGTATCCCTTGTCAACCATCTTTCCAACCATCAACAAATTATGCTTCAATCTTTCAACATAAAGGACATCATCAGTATTATATTTACCACCAAAAGAAATAGTGCCTCTACCACAAATCACACTAGCATTGTTATCTCCAAATCTCACAACACCGTCGTCATATTTCTCCAAGATTATGAACTTTCTTTTGTCACCAGTCATATGATGTGAGCATCCACTATCAATTACCCATTCATCCTTTTCATCAATTCTAGCTACAAAAGATTTCTCAATATTGTTATTACTAGCAGATTTAGTGGACACCAGACCATTTTCCTTGATAGCAATGAATACCCATTCTTATTCATTTTCAGTTTCTTTATCAAATTCATCATTAGTAACACCCTCTTCAACATAATAACATTTCTTTTGAAATCTAGTCTCGTCAGGTTTGTACTTAGAAACTCTTTCAGGACATCTTCATGCAAAATGACATATCTTACTACAAGAGAAACATTTAATAGGTAATTTTCCTTTGTACTTACCTTGTCCTATAGCTTCTCTTTTCACAATCAATGCTTCTAGCTCTTCTAGCTCTCTTTCTTCATCTTCAATCGGTTTCATTTCATCTTCATACTTGAATGCATTTCTTGAACTTTCTCCTAGATCATATCTTTGTTGGATTTTTTCAGATATAGTAGCTTTGAATGCAGATTTTGTCTTAGGAGTAGATTCACCAAATTCACTCAACTCAAAGGCAACAAGCTTACCAATCAACATATCTCTTGTCATGTTAGTTATTGTCCTGAGTTCTTCAATAGCACGGGCTCTTGTTTTGTAAGAAGCAAACACAAATCTGAGTATATTAGCCACAATCTCATCTTCTTCCAAGGTTCCACCGACACATCTAATACCCATTACTAGTTCATTTACTTTTTGAATAAAAGAAAAGGTGTTTTCATCTTCACTCATCTTCATATTCTCCCACTTTCCTTTCAAACTTTATAGCTTAGCAACTTTCACTTTTGCATCTCCTTCATACAATATTTATAACTTCCTCCAGATCTCATGAGACTGCTTTAGACCTATCACATTCATCATCTCCGAATCTATCAAAGAACTCAATAATTCTTCTATAGCCCTGATATTGATTTTAGATTCTTTTATCTCATTAGGAGTAGAGGGACCATTCTGAGGAATAACATATATGTTCTTTGTAATCTTCCAGAAAAATTCACCAAAACACTTCAAATCACACTCCATTCTGACTTTCTAAGAGAGCAATTTATACCATCAAATTTGGGACTATCCTTGTATGGTGCCATCTTGGATCACCTCAAGCTATTAGAATTCTTCAGAGGAACCAGCTCTGATAACAATTGAGGGGGGAAAGGGGAGGGGGGCGCGTGAATCAGTTGTTGCAAAATTTAAAAACTTATCTTACTTTATCAACCTTTAATTCTCAGACATGATAATTAACAATGAAAGTAAGAATCAACAACATATTACAAACACATAACACAAATATTTTTGTTTGGAAACCCTATTAGAGGAAAAACCACGGTGGAGGTTAATCCACAATTATACCGTGTTAAAAGTATAATAGAAAGTGAATAGATAATGCACTTGCATTTAGGAACACTACCTAGAGCTCGCTGCTCAAAGGGAAGGCTCACTACCTTACATAAGGCAATCAGATTAAATCCATCTGATAAGGTTGAACTAAGAAATTAGTTTCCTCATAAGCCTGATGACACTTCCAGCTAGGCACAGAAATACTTCTTCACTCTTTGCTCAAACTTCTTCACACTCTGCTCAGCATTCGAATGATTTGATATTTATTCACACATATATTACACATAATTCACATAAATACATTGAGCATACTTCAAAATGAGGAAAAAAATTGTTCTTATATATCCGCTACATGGATTTACATCAACAACTTTGTCGGCCACAAATAAGGAATAAATGAATTACAAATTGTTGACCCAATACATGAACAAATATTAATGTGCACCAACCTAAATCAGTCACAACATAGTGAGGACCTAAATCAACATCCTTGAACATGCCAATCATTCAAAAGTTAATTCATAAGGATCCGCAACATGCTACCACCATCATGTCGGCCAAGAACATGAAAACTCAAACACACAAAGGAAAAATATTTGATCACGAACACACCAATCAACATGGATGTACTACACTGATAGAGAATGATCTAGAAACATCACTAAACATCTCATGAGCATACACAACAATTAAATTCATTAGAATTGTATTCTCTACTTCTAAAAACACTTGCTACAGTAATAGAATAACTATAGGAGCACAAAAATTCATAACTTTCTTAATCCTTGATGCACACCTCTGAAACTTCCAGAAAACATACTAGATAGGCCAAGAAATAAACCCATTAATGTGCACCTTCTGAATATCAACGTACAAAACTTTCCACCTTTCGGACCATCATGGATTCATAGACTATCTGTAACATATTTCTTACAATTTTCTTAATATCCTCAACATATACAGCCTTCAGAATATCAATGCTAATAGTATTCACATCAGTGACAACCACATATCAGAGCACAACCATAAAATCTAACATGAACTTCCTCATATGAAAATTTTCAACATGATATTCTTTTCTCTAGTTCCCTATACCAAACTGTTTATTATCATAGTTTTCCTATCCTATTCTCCATGTTTTAAAACTTTATATTTTTAATGTGGGTTTTCTAGCATCTATCATTTTTGTGTGATTGTTAAGTGGTTTTCTAATAGGTCTTTTCCAATTTCCCTCGACCCACAAAGTCTAGATATGGACATCTATGTATGTGAAATTACTTACAAAGAATATTCAAAACTAAAGAACCTAGTCAAGTCAAATGCATGTATACATTTGAGTTTGCAGCATATTCTTGCTTACCTCCAATTCTATCACTATCTAGATAATGTGTAACAACAAATTCTATGTAATAGTTGTCTTCTCAATTCAAAATTCAAGCTACATAATTTTCCAATAAATATTATAGACAAAATAGAGAAAATGTAAAACAACTAATAGAAAAACACTTATGAATCATACGTAAATCATAGATGATAAATAATATACACTAAACATATTCATCATAGATGATCGAAAACCCACACTAAACATATTCATACAAGACAAGCAGTTTGTGCAAGAGTTGCATTGTCAGTTAAAAATTTGAGCTAGATTATTTGACACCAAACCCACATTAAATATAACTCGTAAAACCAATAAGCAGCAATAACTTGTGAAAAATGCCTATAACACCACAAACATAATCAATAAAATTCAAGTTACATTTCTTGGCACTAAATATTCTAGACAAATAGAGAAATTGTAGAAGAGCTATTACATGAAAAATGCTATTCATGGCTCACCTGATGAAAATCCCATCGGAAACTTCAAACAGAAAAATTGAACAAATGAAAGAGATATTAGAAATAATAACACTTAACACCCACTAAACTAATTTTATCTCTAACATGTTTTTTGCTTCATACTAACCCTCTACATATATATATATATATATATACACACGCAATCACTCCTGTGTTAATCTACAATTGGTCTTATTTTAATGGGTGTAACGACAAAGATGCAGAGAGATAACTAAAACAATAAACAAAGGGTGATAAAATTACTAACCCTAACCATATGTTTTGACAAAAGAAACAAGATTTAGCTACAATTTCTCCTATGGTAATGGGTGTAACACCAAAGATGCAAAAAGATAACTACAAACAATAAATGAGGAACAAAAAAATTACTAACCCTAAGCATATTTTTTGATGAAAGAAAAAAAAATTAACTGTAGTTTCTCCATCCATACAAAACCATAACACCAAAGACCTATATAAAATGACTTACAGATTCTAGACAATGACAGTTTTCACATAAACAATAAGTAAATCATTTATGCAAAACACCCATGTAAAATGACTTACAGATTACAGAGAGAAACAGTTTTAAAACCCTCCAAACCTACTATAAAACAGAGTTGAAGCCATCGATTTTTACAATAGCCTCCTATCAAAAAAACCAGGGTATCGAAGCCAACGATTTTTAGAATAGTTTTTATCAAACAAAAAATACAATTGCTCTTTCTACAATGCAACTTAATCAATATATTTTCTAGCACATTTTGCACTATACTTTCCCACACTACAACACCCATGTAAAACCACTTATAGATTCCAGTGAACAATAGTTAAAACATAAACAAAAACTAAATCATTTATGCAAAACACCCATGTAAAACGACTTACAAATTGCAGAGAACGATAGTTTTAAAACCCTCAAATCTGCTATGAAGCCAACACCACAATTTCTATTTCGACAATATAACTTAATCAAACTATATTTTCCCACACTGCAACACTCAATATTGCATTTACTTCATCCACCAACATTTACTTCATTTGCCCCCACTGTACAACAATAGCATAATGCATTAACACTCTAGCAAGCAAAAACTTGCCATTCCCCTTCCGTGTATCGAGGACACCAACTTCACCACCGCCAACCTACGTAATTCCATAGGCAATATTAGCCACAAAATAACCTAGTGAACTCACTGCTGGTGGGAACATCCTTGACATCGGCAAATCCAATTCATAGCTGGGCTGACAAAAATCTCGATTGAAACTTAAAACAAAATAGCCTATTGGCTAATAAAAATGTACATAATATAATATTCTATATATTAAAATATATAATAATATAATTAATGTTATATATGATAAAATGTAGATATTAATATATTATGTATATAATATAATAAAAATAAACTTGAGTTTAGGATTAGCTTTAGACGTACAATTATGATTGGGATTAAAGTTAGGCTAGGTTACAATTTAGGATTATGATTGGGTATTTAGTTCGGGTTAGTGTTTAGTATTCAGATTAGAGTAAGGATTAGGAAAAATAGTGTTGTTTAAGGTTACACTAGGATTTATGGCTCATGACTTAGGCTTAGATTTAGAGTTTTGGTTATGGTTGGGATTAGATATGCAATTAGGGTTAGAGTTTAGGGTTAGGATTATGGTTTATGGTTAGGATTAGGGAAAGGTCAAGGTTATGATTGTGGTTAATGGTTAGGGTTACAATTATACTTAATGGTTAGCATTAGGGTTAGCATTAGGGTTAATTATTAGAAATGTTAGGGTTCTACAATAAAGCTTGGGATTAGGGTTATATTTATTGTACAATGAGGGTTAGAGTTAGTAATAGGGTTTAATTAGGGTCATGGTTAGTATTAAGGTTAGCTAACATTTATGATTAAGGTTAGGGTTATGGTTAGAGTTACAGTTAGGATCAAGATTAGAGTTAAGGTTAGGGTTAGTGTTAGGGTTAGAGTTAGAGTTAGAATTGGGGTTAGGGTTAAGGTTATATTTCAATTATGGTTACAATAAAATTGGGGTTCAATTACAGAGGTTTATGGTATAATTATTAGTATTAGTGTTCAATTAGGGTTATAGTTAGTATTAGGGTTTGGTAATAGTTAGGGTTAAGGTTAGGTTTATGGTTAGAGTTATAGTTAGAATCAAGGTTAGGGTTAGGGTTAGATTTACAATTAGGATCAAGGTTAGGGTTAGATTGGGATTAAAGTTAGGTTAGGTTACAGTTTAGGGTTATGATTGGGTATTTAGTTAGGGTTAGGGTTTAGTGTTTAGATTTAGGTTAGGATTAGGAAAAATAGTGTTAGGATTAAGATTAGATTAGGGTTTATGGTTTATGGTTTAAGGTTAGATTTAGATTTTTAGTTATGGTTGGGATTAGATATGCAATTAGGGTTACTGTATGGTCCCATGGGGGGGCTTGGGCTTCTATTTTTATGGATCAAGCGGTCCCATTAAGCAAAAATAATTATGCTATAGGATTAATTGGAATCTTTTCCTAAAAAATAGTAGCCCCTACCTTTTAGGACTGCAAATTTTAGTGGGTGAGATTGAGGTGGAGCTAGAAATCGCTCCTATAGCTTAGGAATTTTTTAGAAAGTTTTTCTACCACTTGTCTATCACTTAAAATTTTAAATTCGTTAAAAAAAAAATGATAGAATTTTTATTTATTTATTATTTTTTACCAAAAATACTCCAATTCGATCCTTAAATTTTGTAGCTCAAACTTTTAAGTTGAATTGCAAAATTAAATTCATGGGACCACTAGCCTTAAAATATTCCTAAAAAATCTAAGCAACACCCACTGAAACCTTTTAGGAAGCCCCCCTTCGTGGGATCGTACCCTTACTGTATGGTCCCATGGGGGGGCTTGGGCTTCTATTTTCATGGAGCAAGAGGTCCCATGAGAAAAACAAATTGTGCTAGGGGATTAATTAGAATCTTTTCTAGAAAAAATAGGAGCCCCTACCTTTTAGAAATGAATCTTTAGCTGGTGAAATTGGGGTGGGGCTAGAAATTGCCCCTACACAACTTAGGAGTTTTTTTATACCACTTGTCTCTCATCTAAAATCTTAAATTCTTAGTAGAAAATAAAAATGAGAGAATTTTAATTTATTTTTTATTTTTTATCAAAGCACTACAATTCATTCCTTAAATTTTGGAGGTTAAAATTTCAAGTAGAATTGTAAGATTAAATCCATGGGACCAAGAACTTTAAAATATTCCTAAAAAAATTAAACAACATACACTGAGATTTTTAAGGAAGCCCCCTCCATGAGACCTTACCCTTAGGGTTCAAGGTTACAATCAGGGATTAGGGATTTGATCACAATTAATGTTGCTCAACATATAATTTCTTTCCCGATAACACCTTTATTTTGAGCTGTAGAATAAAATGATTTATTTTTATTAAGAAAAATTAAAACCATTGTTATTTTAGTGTCATAGATCTCTTTAAACTTGAATCAAAAGGAGTTCCAGATATGGGAATCCATGAATCCCCACCAATAAAACTCCCAACAGTAAACTGCTCTGCTTCAACTGGATTAGTGATTACATGATAGCCAGGCCATTTCACACGTTTAGATGTATCTGCACCAGCTCCAACATTCTGAAACTCGCCATAATACAAATCAGATACTGTGGTATTCCAGTCCAACCAACCAGCAGAATCAATGAACTTATCAAGAGTAGATTGCATGATGACAGTGCGAGAGAAATTTCGCCAGGGTCTACCCAAATATGTCTTAAACTTTTGTTGGGAGAGACGTAACTCAAGAGTTTCCTTTATTTGACAAGCATGTATGACGATGCCACTGTTTTGGCGGGAATCTGTCCTTCCCTGGGCGGTAATGGTGTTGGCCTGACCATCAAGGGGTCTTCTAACTAGTATTGTGCTCTCTTGAATGACAGCGACAGAATTGCCAAAGATGAAATCGCCGGTACCATAAATGCGGCATTCGCGTAAGAATTGGCGGTTGCTGTGGAGCAAGAGGGTGTCCTGATACCCTTCTATGCTACACCTGAACAAGACTGCTTTGTCACCTTTTAATAAAAGTGCCACTGCCTGATAATTCTGAGGCCCTGCTGTGTTGGCGAATGTTATGTCTCTGGCTACAAAGCCATCCCCTAGCACCACTGTATCACATTTCAAATAAAACAATTGTTATGAACGTTTATATATAACAATTTTGTTTTTAAGCCCTAAACAGCTGCGTCGAACCATGCTGTTAATTTCTCAGTCCAAAACAAATGAAGGAGCTTCACAAAACAGACAAAACGGAACTTTAAAGAAACAGAAGACAAACACTGTATTGGTACGTACCGAAAGTTGCAGAGGCATATAGAGTATGCGCAACAGAAGTGCATTTATTCCCGATCACCGAAGTCCTGTTCATACCGTCGCCAATCAGCATCAGATTTTTCAATGCCGCTCCAATCACAATGTTCTCATAGTATTGCCCGGCCTTAATATAAATTACATAATACGTCTTGTTACCCTGGGGCGGAGCGTATGCCCCCAGTGCTTCTCTAATTGTATTGTAATTCCCCGACCCATCTTGTGCTACCACTACGTCTGGACTAAACTGCAAAACCCGCCTCCTTTGTTCCCCCGATACCCGCTCACCAAATCTCATTTTCTTTGCATTTAACAACACTCTGCCCTTCCCAGCCGCCGCCGCCGATCTAGACATTAAATTTGTGAAATGGGCAAGCGAGTCGCGTATTAATCTCGACAATTTCAACACTCGCAGCGAAATAGACGATCCAACTTCACTGAGATTAATACGGCTCTTGTTTTCTCCATTGTAATTCATGCCAGAGAATCCATTGAGACACATATGTTGATTAGTCAAAGCAGCGCTAATCCATGTGTGAACGTCCGCCATAGCTGCTTGATTCTCCAAACGAAAAGTCCCGATTGAGTTCAGAGAGCCGTTGAGACGATATAACGTGTCTTCAAATAGTTGCAAACAGTCCTCTGTTGCTGCGCTCTCGTGGGTTCCACTCACCTTATCGGAAAGCGCTACAGCAAACGCCTGCGCCTTCTGCACTTCTCTCACGGCTGCTTGCAATGATAAAATAAGCCCATTTTTTGGGTCTACAGTGTTCTCGATTTTGCTTTCACCAAACGTGAAAAACGTCGCCAACAATGCCCAGGCAAGAAAAAATATGTTGCTTCTGCAAGAATTATGTTGCTTCTGGATAGCCATTTTTGCCAAATTGCTGTTGATTTGGTAAGCTGACAATTGTAGATGTGTGTGTTTGTACATTTGTTAGAGCTTATATTTATTTTTAAACAACAGTTTCGAGATTTTTGGGGACCGTTTATCCAGCATAGATGGTGTCTATCATATTATCCATAAACATTGAGTTACCTGCCGCTGCATTCCGGTTTAACTGATCTTGGATCGTTATTACCCTCTTAAATTGCTTTTTTGTCGATTTTTGCTGCTTTAACAGCTTATCAAACTTTCCAAAAATAAATGTTATTGATTTTAATGCGGATTTTTACTGTCATCACGAAGTTTAGTTTTGCTGTGTGCGGATTTTTGCTCTATTTTTTTGTTGAAAGCTTCAAAAATCACGGGCTCCACAAAGATATTTCATATTTCTTGTTGAAAGCATGGAAAGATAGTATTGCTTGTTGAAATTATCAAGGCCGGGAGAGTAGGGCACATCTTGAATTTGGAGATCAATGATGATTTTTTGTGTGATTCCGAAAAATTATTATAAAAATATCAAAAATAACTAGGATTTGTTTTCTAACATTGATTCAGTTGGCAATGCTTTTTTAGGCTAATTTTTCGTGATGTAGAGATTCCAGTAATTATAGTCAATTTTCTTTTGGTAGACAATAACAAATATAATCTATGTAAAATAGTCCATACATATCTTATTATTATTGTACTAGTTTAATTATTTTATTGTATAATATATCTATATTACGTCGATATATATTTTTAATTTCTCGAGGGGATACATCGCTTCTCTCAGAATCAAAATAATTCCCTTTATTTTTACGGCTGTGATAAAACCATTCATTCCCTTTAGAGATTTTAGCATTGCAAATCTAGCATACGAACAAAGAACAAGCAGCATTTTGTGTAAGCCTTATTAACAGAGAAAATTTCACAGGTTTCCCTTGGCATAACTCTTTCCTTGATTACCACAGAAGAAAGAAGGCTTCTTGGCAATACATGGAGTAGATTCAAGAAGTCCTATCATATGAATACAAATTTTGGCACTAAGGTCATAACCACTACAACTTAAAACTTTTCTCTACAAGGGAAAGAATTAGAAGAGACTTACATTGCAAATTACATAAATAAACACAGCCAATATTATATTACAATGGACTTGTATAAACATGCAGCCATTCAGGCTGAATGACTGCATTTACAACCCACAGATATCGTAGTGATCCTACAGAACCAAAACACTTCAGACACTGGGACAGAAAGATTAAGATCATTAAGAAAGTAAAAACAAACCCACTAGAAATCATAATAGCACAGTTGAACTGTGTTAACTAATTGGAATATACAGGAACTGCTACATTATTCCATTTGAAGAAAAATTATATTGTAAGGCTGAAAAGTTAAACAGAACTTACTGGTTATTTGAATTTATATGAATGTATATAGAAGAACTTACCAAGGCTGTGAAAAACTAACAAAACCAGAAACAGAAATGTGTATGTCTCTTCTACATTGAAGATTGGAGAGATGCCAATGCCGTCAGACAGTTCACCTGTCTGGAATTCTTTTTCTCTTCTCTTCTGATTAGCATGCTCGTTGTATCTTCCAGTACTTTGAATTAGCTGTTCCCTCACCTGTTTATGTACCTCTTGCATGTATTCCAAAAAATCTTTCACTTCAGCTCTTGCCGCGCCCAAATCTGCTATAGTTCTCAACTCTGTGGCACCTATGGGACTATGCCCATATGCTATTTGTAATGGTGTCCTCCCTGCACTTCTCTTCACTTAATATTGTGTGCAAAATCAGCTTGCCATACTACCAAATCCCATTATCTGATAGCATATTTTCTTATAAATATTGTGATTGCTATATTCCATGGGAATTTGTGTTGCAGCCCTTGTATAGAATAAATTATGTATAATCCAAAAAATTTGATGTTGCACAAATTAACAACAAAACTACATTATACTGGAATTAAATTACACTTAAACTATTAATATGTAGGTGTTACAGAATTTCAATTTTTTTGGAGTTGTACAAATTAACAACAAAATTCCAGAATAAATTACACTTAAACTATTAATATATAATAGATAGATATTACAGAATTTCAATTCTTTTGAAGTTGTACAAAGATATTACTAAATTTTGAATTTTTTGAAGCTGTACAATTTTTGTCAGCTGTACAATATACTGTTTATTTTTTTAAGCTGTCCTTGCCCTTGTTTTTTTATTTATTTTTTATTTCTCCATTTGATAATGTGAAATGAATACTTCACTCTAATCTATAATCAATCTATTTGTAGGTAGTATTTCTGTGACATGCTCAATGATGTGGTCATTCACAATGTCCGTACGTGGTCAACCGTAAACTTTGGAGTTGTATGTACAACAAAGAATGATGCATGGGTAAGAATCTGGTCAGTAAAGTAGGATTAAATTGACTAAGTCTATTTTTTTGTCTTCTTCAAACACATTTTCATAGAATGTCCATGCATCCATTGATATAGTTATGTTTCTGAAGTTCAACCCTCAATCCATACCAATATGATTTATCATCTGTAAAACTCAAAAGTGTTAATAGCTGCAAGAATATATTTTATTTCCTTAATGCTTGCAGTTCTTCATTCCTTTTGGTTGAAATAGATAGCATTCTGCATGGCAGCCCAAACATGTGATTTTTTAATTTTGATAAATTTTACATAAACATATAAAATTTGGCTCAACTTTAATTGGAAAAATAAAATATAAATTTACATACCTTTTTCACTAGGCTCCACTGATATACACCATAATTTCATTGATCTTTAATAGTATGTAACTTTGTAATTATTGAGCATTAAACAATTTAATATTAAGATTTGAAAGACAACCGTGATTAAACAATAAAATAAATTATTTATTATCATTTTCTAAAAAAATAGAAAATAACTTTATTATTAATTATTTATTAATTTGAAAATAATATTTAAATAAAACTTCATAGAAAAAATGATATTATTATTCTTAAAGATGTAAACCATCCTCTTTAGAATCATGCAAACCTTTCACTAACCATAACTAACATAAAAAATCTATCATGCATCTTGAGCCAACATACATGTTGTTTAATGAGCACATTTGTATGAGTAGGGAGGAAGGCAATACCAAAATAGGCAAAATGGAGGTATTTAAAGGAAAAGGCTTTGTATGCTTGCATTCAATATTTGATCGATTTTTTATGTGTTTCTTCGCTTTCTATTGTTGCAACACTATGAATGATATTTTTGCTTCTTGTCCTCGGATCCTATCTGGCTTTGGATGCAATTCTTGATACATCTGTTTAGAACATTAGTTTATTTCTAAGGCTTTTAGCCTATACTATTTTTCTTTTCTATTTGCAATTTATTTTCCTATCTTGATTTTCTCATATCTGTCGAATGTGAATGAAGGAAAAATGCGGAGTCCTTGTATAGACTTTACATGTAAATTTTGACAAATATTAGTCTTTTCTTTCAATTGGGCCTATATCGATAGTTGTTTTTTGAAGAGTAAATCCTTGTGCTTTATCTATTGTTAGTTCCCAAGCTAATCCCAATGATGTTTACATCGAGCTTCCTCATTGGATTGGTGTGATTGGAACTTCACATGGGTGTTGATTATCGAAAGGTATTCGAAAGTAACTATCAAATTTGACCAATACATATGTTGGTAGTTGTAGTGGCATTGTTCTTGGTTTATATACAATCTGTTGAATGAATCCAAGAGCTCCATTTACCAGTCTTGCTTGTATGCACAAGTTTCTTGTCAACATAAATCTTACATTTAAAATTAAAAATAATTCTGTATTTTGTTCATCATCTAGACTTTTTTCTATGAGACTGCTTGTGCCATTTTTTGTTGGAACACTACATGCAACTGGTTGTGCCAATGAGTGCAATTTTTTTCCTATTGTGGATGTGAACATTTTCATTTGTTGAAAACAAGTGTACATTGTTTCTCAAATCTACATTCATTGCTACATCAAGCCTTGTATTGAACCTTGTCATTAGAAGTTCTCAATCATCTATCATAGGGTTTGCATCTCTAATTTTATTTGCTAGCAGTTGGTGAAATCTTTCTTGATCATTGTTTAGTCCATGTTGTCTGAAAATGTGATCTAAAGTAATGACATTTGTAAATTCTTCCCATAGTATTCTAGCTCGACATTTGCTACTATATGTTGGTTTGTTATTAACTACTGGTAACTGTCTGAGGTCACCAACAAAAATAATGATATTCTTAGAGAAAATTGATAAATATTATGTTGAAAAATATTTGTTAGTACATATAAAAATGATTTTCTAAAGAGATAATGTATGGCGTTTAAATTTTGAGTGAGAGTCACCTACAAAGTTTCGATTTGACTTATGTGGAAAGGCTTAGCGGAATTGAAAATCGATCTTTTCAAGTAATTTTTCGCACAAAAATCTTATTTTATCGATCAATATATATTTGATGTGTGCTAATTCTTCTTAAAAATGTGTTAATCTTGTGCCTTCAAGTTCTTTGAAGTCTTTTATTGGAATTTTCAATTTGAATGAATAGTTGATGCTTTGATATTGAATGTTGCTATTCTAGTTGGAGCGAGTAATAGAAGGGGAGATTGATTTAACATTGAAGCTTTTTGAAGTGTTCCTTTTATTGTGCTTATAACATATGACTTTCTTATTTCTATTGTTCCTTGAATAATCAGAAATAGTGGGGACTTATTTGGACTTGCATTGTAATGAAAGAGAATAATATCAACTACCTTGTGTTGTTGGTTGCTGAGATTTTCATAGCTAGCAGATTTTTCAGATTCTGATGAATTACGGAGTCAGTACTCTTTATAGTGGCAATAAAATTGATAGCTTCATTTTTATATTGTTCAATTTTGAAGTCGGTAGACCAATCTATTTTATTTTCTAGATCTCTTCTTCCCAACATATCTATCTTTGAAATGTGCATAACTTGACCATGTTGTAGTCTTGATATGATTTCCCATTCATGCTTTGTAGTGCTATGTTGGATAGTGTCATTGTCTTCTGATTGAGAGTCATTTTTGTTTTCAATAGTTTCTATGGTTGTTCTCCATTCAACATACCATTGATTGTAGACATGGCTTTCCTAATTTGATAGTATCAAATTATTATTATGACCAATATCTCTACTAATGTCATGAAATGGTTTGTAAAGCAACAATTTTGAGAGGCAAAAATCAAACCATTTATTTGATTCCCTTGGAGGAATAGATATAAATCTAGGAATGACTCATACAAAAATTGGTGTTTTTCTTGGCTTCCATTTGTTTTCACTTTTACACTTAACATTATCTATCCATGATTTTGTTTAATTAATTAGTGATACTGTCTCCATGTGTGGGGGCCTATTTTTGTATGCATCAATGTAAGATAGTGCTTGTTCTTCATCATTATTGTCTTGGTGTAATACCAAACATTTGAAAAATTTGATTGATACATTTAGAGTTATAAATCTTTTATTGATTTCCAATAATGGAAGTTCTAATAACATATGGCTTGTTTCTTGTGCTCCAATATCTCTTTCTATTATTTTTGTTGTTGTGAGATTTTGTGTACACCTTTGCTGTGAGATCATCTAGATTTTTAACACTTGCAAGACGTACCAACATTTGTTGGTATGTGTTTGAGCTTCTCTTTACTTTTATTGCATACTTGGCAATGTATTTAACCACAAAAAGTTATAAAAGAATGGGTTGCCAATCGATATTTGCTCTCCCTAGTTGCAAGATATGGCAGTTGTGTGAGTTAAGAATGTTATCATTTCTCATAGGTTCAATTTTTTTTCAGCGATTTCTAAATTTTGGTATAATTTTGGTCCTTATAAATTTAGTGGCCATGGAGTATTGTACCTTTAAGGCATATTGTTAGCATCTCATTATATTCATTTAGTGAATTGGAAAAATACATTCTTAAAAATATTGTGCCTTACCTACAAACTATTTTTTCCATTTTTATTTGGCAAGCATGCACCTTTCCTACAAATTGTATGTATTTGTACAGTGTTTGTTATCTCCTCATAGTCCTTTTCTACATCAACTTCTGCAAGTTTCCTTGTATTTCTAAGACATGGGTTTATAGGAATATGTTGCAATGCCTCTTGCAGGATGTTCAATTGTTAAATTTGTTGTATTAAACAGATATAAAAAAATGTATTAGAATATTTTTTTTGTGTTTATTAGTAGTGTACCTATGAATTTTTTCTGGTTGTAGTATGTGATGGATTCCATGCATGAACAATTTTGTTGAAATATCTATTAGTTTCATTATGTTGTTCACTATTGAGCCAATCAATAGCATCCATGTTTGGCACTTCATGTAGCCACAAGAATCCATGTATATGTGTTGATCCTCTATGTTTCCACTCGTATCTAGACAAATAATCTTTAAAATTCATTTCTTTTTGGAGGATTTATTTTATGAATTGAGAGTGGCATAAGAGCATGTACTATGCTACAATATGAGGATATTCAATAATATTTTGTTTTTGCCAAAGGTGTACATGTTGTGGATCCATTAGAGGTGTCCCTGGCATTAGTGCATGTAAATCTAGCCAATAAAGGGTAGCTACACTTAGTGTGAAGAATATTGTAGGTGTACCAATTTGATGTAGCATGTATATCAATTTTGCACATCTTATCCAGTATGATCTTGTGTGTCTTAAGGAATTTCCATATCACATTAGTCTATCTACAAATGTGATTATGGTATATTGCTCATATGTTCATGTAGCTCATGCATAGTGATTGGCATGTCATGGATGTTTCTTTTGACAACAATTACAGCTGATGTTTTTGCACGTTGTCTCATCATCATATTTTCCATATAGTATCAGAAACATGGGCATTTTGCAAAACGATTGTCTTTATATCAGAATAGGTACTTTACATATTCATGTAGATATATTTTTCTGGTTTATGGCTCTAGACAATCACATCTACCTTTAGGAAATAAGCTTGAAATATCATATCAAGTAATCTTGATGTTACATATTCAATTATTGGAGATTCACCGATTGTTGGCCAGTCAATAAATGTTATTTGATTTATATTTGGGTTATTAACCTATGCATTAATCAACTCCATTTTTGTTTGTGCATTGAGTGTTTGAGTATCCATTGACGTAGTGGGTTCTTGATGATGCCACTTTTATTAGTATCCATTAGTTGCCAAAGGATCAAAGTTTTTCATGTATTTACATCTAATTGTATATGCACTGTTTGTATTTGATCAAAGATATTTTGTTACAACTTGAAGATAAATTGCTGAGACCATTTAGATCGATTGTGACATCGGAATAATATTTCTGGTGGTTGATTTTGTACTGTAGTGCTTTATAAACATCAACTTTTTTCACTTTGAAGTGATAATTTGTGTCACACTAATCTTTCCTTTGAACTATTATGATTGGTAGATCTGTAATGTAGTGGGGTCATTTTTTTCTATGTATTCAATATGTTGTGGAAAACATAGAGTGTCCTCTATATTTATACTAGCCACCTCTTGCATGGGTGATTTGTAGTATAGGGCATACATGAGTGATTAAAATTTATTCTACTTGTGCCATTTTTGATAGTTCAATTGGTTATTCCCTTTGGTTCATATTATTTGCATTTGAAACTTTGTTTACACCTCTTTCTTCTTGTTTTAACCTACTATAGATAGGGCCCTATGCAGCTTGCGATATTTTAATTGTGACATAACATTCTTCACAAGTATCACAAACTGATGAATTCAGTTGTAAGTAGTCTATTTGGATTTTCTGTGATTGAGACATAGAAGTATTTTCTTGTTCAAATGTATGCCTTTTTAGATCTGCTTCCATTATGTTTTCTATTTGTGAATGTTTTATAGTTAATTGTAATTTTTTCCTAGCATATTGTATTCTATCTTCTTCATTCCTTTCTTTCTTTGTTCATCCCTTTCTACATCAGTCATATTTTTCCTTTGATGTTTTATATATTCTCTTTGGTATTCTTTTTAAAACAGCTTCCTCGGTTCCTCAGATTCAAATTATTTCTTTAGATGAACCATATCCAAAAATTAAAATTGATCCTATAAATTTTGTGAAATCTGATAATCTACATCGATCAAAGATTGACAAATATGAATTAAAATTTGTCAATATTGAAAAAATGAGATAAATATTTTCCTATGAAATTGTTGAGCAATGTAAAGGAAACCACAACATCATCAAACTAAAACATGAAACTATAATAAGATGAACATGAAATCTATTCCTAAACTACTCAAGCCATCATCCCATAGGGGGAGTGGTGCTCCTCATGATGTAGAAAGAATTCCCTTTCCCACCCCCTGATAAGCAAGAATGTCAAGATGAAAGTGATTGTGCATCAATTTTGTGTTGTAAGTTGTGTTGTAGCAAGTGCTTTGCATTTATAGATTCAAGGTTAGAATATTGAGGGATTTGGATGAATGTGGGATCATTCATGAGCCAATGACAAGATGCCACTTGTCAAGATGTGAGAGGATGAGGGTTGTGCACATTTTGGTCAATGTAACAATTTGAAATTTGAACTTTGATGAAATGACATATTTAGGGGGGATTTAAAGAAGAGAGTTAATACGAAGTTGACTTTTGTAAGAGACATGTAAGAGCTCATAAATGCCAAGTTGGAAGGCAAGTCTTTTGAGAGGCAGATTCAAATTGGAGGAATATTCCATCTTGATGCTAGAAATAATAAATCAAATAAATTGATTTATTGTGCAAGTGGAAGAATCTAGAGGATTCAAGTGATTAGAATTAAATTAATTGGGATTTGTTTAATTTAATAGGAGATTAGGTGATTTTGAATTTTGACTTATATTTTAGGATCAAAATGAGGAGAAAATGATTTTAGATTTAATTAAATAAATATTTGTTTTATTTAATCAAAGAGGATGATGTTAGTGTTAAATCAAATAAAGATGAATTTATTTAATTTAAGTGGATGACTTTAGGAGATTAATTAAATAAACCTGGTTTATTTAATTGATGGGTGAATACGAGGAATGCATGATGTTAGTTTTGCATGTCTACATTTTTCCCCTCTTTAAAGCAATGTACTTGTTGCATTGGTTCAAAGAATGATGTCGTCGACAACGAAATTAAAAAAAAATCTGGCTCTTTTCGGATGCCCTAGCAGAAATAAGTACGTTAGTACATTGCCCCCTCGATATAACGAGCGAAAAGATTTTTTTTGAGGTCGATCTCACAATAGAGAGGTTCAAAATGGATGTATGGATGGTTAGACTATATCATCTATATGATAATGATGATGTAAATGATATGTTTGGAAGATGCTTAGAATAACAAATCTATATTATTTTAAACATCTTAAATGATTATGCAATGCATGTGAGATGGATGAGATGGATGATGTTGTCTTATGATGATATGACATGATTATGTAGAATGAGAGTGTGGATGCAGGATGGATACATTGTCAGTGTGAAAGAGGATAGAAGAATGAGAGGGATCAACCCTTGAATCTAAGAAAATGAAAAAGGGTATGTGCAGGATCATGATGGGCCAAACAGTGGCAATGAGAAAAAATCATGTTTTGAATTGGCTCAAAAACGCGGAAATGGCCGAGTTGACTTTTCTAGGTTCGAGTGTCAGTACTTCTACACCAACCAAAAACCAAAGGTAGTATCCACAAATCGGATATCCAATTCTTGGAAACTATATATAAAAAAATAGCCAACTCTTTAATTTCATTTCTCACAGTTTGACGTGAGCGCAAAAGGAAAAACCTAAATCCGATATCCATTCTGATCCGATATCAGATTTGAAAGGTATGTATTTGGTTTTTTCAATCTTGTAATTAATTTTTCAATAGATTATGTTAAGTTTAAATCAGTTTTATTAAAAAAAATTCAAAAATACGATTTTCTATATGATTTTTTTTAAAAACTAGAGTTTACATTGATTTTTATTAAAACTTAATGTTTTGAAATGGATCTTGACTAAAAATTAGTGTTGTTGATGTATTTTTATCAAAAATAAGAGTTTGTTATTGATTTTTGTGAAAAAGTATGTTTTTTTGGGATTTTTATTAAAAACTAGGGTTTTTTTACAATAATTTCATTTATATTGTGTAATTTCAATTAGTTTAATTAGTTTTTAACTTTAACCAAGTATTATGGCTGCGAATGTAAATCCACAAATGCAAAATGCTCCACCACCTTCGGAACAACCAATTGAAGACTTAATTGGTGAAAAATTGGGGCAATTGAGGGGCATTTGTGAAATTTATCAGACAATGCCTCGATTAAGAGATATGACAAACACATTGAAGGAAATAATTAAAAATATAGAAACCCTCTCCACCCCAACATAATTCCTTTTATTCGTGGTGAGAAGACATGAGGGAATATTATCAATGTGGATTGTCTTACGATGATGTGAAAGATCTCCAAATAACCAAAGCCCAAATAGCCTCTTTACTCATTGACCCCCGCACCGGTTTGCCAGTGAATGTTAATAAAACAAAACTTTCCATAAAATGGTGCATGCATAGGGACATTGTAGCTAACTTTTGGGATCATTGGTGTATGGTTTTTGATAAACCACTGAACAATAATTCTGACATACCATTTTACTTTATTAAAAAATTATATGTTGAGTTTGTGTTAGGGCATCCTATCAATTACTTTGACATTAAACCCTTCCAGGGCGTCAGTGGAGGTATGCCCCGGGATAGACCAGGGGTAGTTAGAGTAGTCCTATGCCCAAATGTTCCCTTTCCTCCCCTTCCTCCGCCACCTCCAATATATCATCCAGAGATTATCGAGGATGCATCCACACAGACTATTCAGGCTATTCACTCTTTGAGTGCTCATTTGGTTTCGCATGCTTCTATAGTAGCTCAGCCACATTTCGGTTATGTTGGAAAAACCTTGAGTGTTGTTGCATCATCCTCCTCAGGTCCACATATTTGTGTGCCACATGCTTGCACTATGTGCCGCCGGATATGCTTGAGTCCTCTTGTATAGCCCGCTAAGCATCCCTTGGACACTTCTGATTATGACCTCCATGATGCAAACATTATAGATCAGTCGCAGGGGAGTGGAGTGCACCCTATAGAGTCCTCTCCTGCTAGAGAGGAAGATGTTGGAATAGTGACACAGGTAAGATTTAAGTTGTAATTTCATAACTTGCATTTGTTTTTAAATGAATATTAATAAGAGATAGTATCAAGTACTAATATTTATTTACATGGTCTATTTAATAGTTGATGTCTAAGGAGGAGCTCACATGGGTGACTGATAGCACCCTTAGGGCCATTTCATTTGGCTTGGACACACATGCAGTATATATTTTCGCACTCACTCGTTTACATTTTATATTATATACTTGCTTCTCATTTGAATTGTCATTAATGAAATTATATAATAACTTAAATGTTTATCTTGTTTTCCTCCTGTATTAAATACCTAGTGCGAGTGAGGTGCAGCCTCGTCCAGACTATGGAGGCGCAAATCTAGATAAGGGGAAGGTAATTGAACTCAAATTGGATTGAATTGAGATTTTTAAGATCTTATATTGATTATACATACGTCGAAATAGATTGGTAGTTTCATATGTACTTGTCAATTTTATGTACAGGCAATTATGAGCTATACAGATATGTTGACAAGGGACACACCACCTAAAGGAGTAGTTCTTGGAAGACCTCAAGGAGTAGGTGTTGAAACACTTCAAAGAGGAGGTGCCAAAACACCTGAAGGAGATAAAGAAAAAGATCAACCTAAAGAGGTACATGTGCTTATTTTATTTTTTGTTTGGTAAATAAGTTCCTATAACCAATAATCGTATACTAACTTGGATCAATTTTATGTTTTTGTTCACATGTATAGATTGGCATTTCAAAAGTTGATTTGGTATATTCTAGGACTCCTAACCCTTTGAAGAGATGTATATTTTCAAGTAATCAAGATTTCAATTTTAGAGTTCAATTAAAATTCAATGTATATTGATTTTGATGTTAATTATTCAATTTTAAAGTATATAGTATAACTAATCTCAATTACAGTGGTTTGAATTTTTCTTGTGTAGCTACCTTCAGAGCCAATGATTGCTTCAAAGAGGCTCCATTTTGATGATCCACCAGTAGTTTAGGATGAGATAGACATTTTGGCATGTAAATTTTGAATACATATTGAGATGGCATATGCCACATTTTGTAAAACTTTGTTTCAGTTGGCGTCGATGCCATTTTTGTATATGGACATACACTTGATTATTGGATAATTTGATATATAGAAGTTGACAATCAAAATTTAATTTGATCCTCATGTGCATGATTAAACTCTTTGAAAATTTTATCTTCAGCAATGGTTAAATATCAATATAAAATAGCTTAAAACTGAATGGTTATATTATGTAGTTTATATTTATATCGCTGATTACATTGCATTACACATCTTTCAAACTCAAATCATTACTTCACATTGCATAACTAACAACTAGATGTTCATAGATGAAAAATTTTCAATTACAATATAGTTCTTACAAAGTCAACCTAAGCAGTTATGCAATTACTTCACATTGCATAACTAAAAACTATGAGCAGTTGTCAATTGCATTTGTTTGTCATTGAATTCTATGAGACCACATTTCTTTGAAGTTTTTTTTCAAATAGTCCACTGCCTTGTCTATGCTACCACATTTTTCATACATGATAGCGATCACATTAAGTTGTAATAAATTAAATGATAGCCTATGGCTATTTAATTTATACTCATTTTATTTAAATGGATGAGGCCGACCTTCCTTGATATTATTTTGTAATTTATTATTTTCAAGAGAAGCCAACCTCCTTGAAAAGTCACCTTATTTTGTATAAATATGAGGTGATGTTTGTTCATTTCCTCAATCAAGTTCATTCAGCATAATTTGCAATCCAAGCAAACGTTTGCACTTAAGCAGTGGCACTTCATCTTGCAACAGCAGGCCGATTTCAAGGAGAAGCATATTTGATTGTATCTTTGCATCTACGAGAGGTGCTATTCTTCATTGTATCAAATTCAGCCATGAGTTGGGCTTGAGTTGTAAGCAAATTTCTTGTTGTGTTTATTGTCTTATGTGTTTCATTTTTTGAGTGTTTTCAGTTGTATTATTTGATCTCTAAGTTGAAGACAGCGAGAGAAATGGTCATATTGTTGATGACAAAGATTTGACCATGTTGGCTCTTAATGGTCTTCCTTCATCTTGGGAGTCTTACATTCAAGGAATCGATGTGAGATCGAAACTTCCCAAGTTTGATTGGTTGAGGGCTTACTATATTCAAGGGGAGTCAAGGTTGGTTGCGAGAGGTATTGGACGAAGCCCTACAAATGAATACATTCGTGTTCTTTCCACTCAATCGTCGAAGAAGGAAGGAAAAGGATGAAAAAAAAGATGCTTCAAGAGGAATGGAGATAAAGGGTCAGATGGTGCTCCTGCATTGAAAAAGAAGTGGGACCTCTATCGTGTTTACTGGGATACGATTTTCTCAAAGTCAGTCAACTTAGATTTAACATCGGTAGCTCTGCAAACCTATTCAGAATAGAGTGATCTGAAGAGGACATCCCTAAATCTGGAAATCGTACGACCCAACACACTGTTCCAACATGTTCGGATGGGTATGTTTACACTAGGTATGGTTCTTTTTTGCACCCAAATATGTCGAATCACTCTCAGCTGCATTGGAGTGACATTTTCCCTTAAGAGTCCAAAGTCCTAAAAGGCAGCAAACTTTGATGGACTATTTCTTGGAAATTGTGATGCTTACAGACTCTTTGATTGAGGATATGGGATTGTGTTGAGACCATCTACAATAACCTCTCTTGGTTTTTTCTATCTCAAAGGCGTTTTTGCGTGGTGATGATTTTTCAGTTGAGGGAAAAGCTGCCAAATCCAAGCAGTGTAAAGTGCAAAGTGGTGCAACTTTCATTCTCGAACTCGTACGACCCAACAAACTATTCCAACACATTCGGATGGGTACATTTATGCTAGGTATGGTTCTCTCTTGCACCCAAATACGTCGAATCGCTCTGAGCTGCATTGGAGCGGTGTTTTCCCTTAAGAGTCCAAAGTGCTAAAAAGCAGCAAACTTTGACGGACTATTTATCGTAAACAGTGATGCTTATAAACTCTCTGTTTGAGGATATGGGATTGTGTTGAGACCATCTACAATAACCTATCTCATTTTTTGTTATCTGGAAGGCATTTTCTAGTGGTGTTGAGTTTTCAGTTGAGGGAAAAGTTGCCAAATGCAAGCAGTGTAAAGTTGCAAAGTGGTGCAACTTTCATTCTCAAACGTGTACGACCCAATGGATTGTTCCAACACATCTGGATCGGTAATTTTACGCTAGGTATGATTCTCTCTTGCACCCAAATATGTTGAATCACTTCGAGCTACATTGGAGCGGCGTTTTCCCTTAAGAGGCCAAAGTGCTAAAAGGCAGAAAACTTTGACGGACTATTTCTTGGAAACCGTAATGCTTATAGACTCTTTGTTTGAGGATATGGGATCATGTTGAGACCATCTACAATAACCTCTCTTGGTTTTTTCTATCTCAAAGGCGTTTTCCCGTGGTGATGACTTTTCAGTTGAGGAAAAAGTTGCCAAATGCAAGCAGTGTAAAGTTGCAAAATGGTGCAACTTTCATTCTCAAACTCGTACGACCCAACAGACTATTCCAACACATCCGGATGGGTATGTTTATGCTAGGTATGGTTCTCTCTTGCACCCAAATGCATCGAATCGCTCTGAGCTGCATTGAAGCGACGTTTTCCCTTAAGAGACCAAAGTGCTAATGTCAATGAAATGTGGGGGCAAAAATATTTAAGGTTGGATCAAGATTCTGCAAGTCCTAGCTCTTGCCCAATCAACTTGAATCAATTACATGGAAAATGAAATTCACAATGAAATTTTTACATTTTTGTTTTTCGAAAAAGTGGCAAGCCACTGTAATTTGTTATATATAAATAGAATATATTACAAAACCTGGTTCAAACGAGCATACCGACAGGAAAGAAGTAGGAAGAAAACCTCTGGTTGTAACTTGATTAAGTACAATGGAAGACATTTGAACCGTATTTCAAAAAACATCACTGGATATAGATTATTCCTATACATAGTTATGACCTTTTTACATTGTTTCACATTTCAAAATTCAATTTTCACAAAATTTTCCTATTTGAGGCATTCAAGGCACAGTCTTCCACAAGAGTAGTATGCTGTCATTTTCGAGTGACAAGCACCTGTACAAACCATCAAGGTAGCAGTTAAGCTACATACAATAGAAAATATGCTTAGAATAACCAATCGATATTATTGTAATTTGTCACATACCTCTCTGAAAGGATCAGAGTTGCCTATTGTTGCAGCAGGTCCATGAGCAAGCGTGCCAGGAATATTGCAAAAATTTTCAAATGATAAATCTATATTGTAACAACAAAAAAATATGCTTAGACTAGCAAATCCATATTAATCTAAACATACTGAATGATGATGAATTGGTAATGCAACTTTAAAAGATGCTTTGAATAACCAATCTATATTATTGTAATATGTCGCATACCTCTTTGAAAGGATCAGAGTTGGCTATTGTTGCAGTAGGTCCATGATCAATTGTGCCAAGAATATCACAAAATTTGTCAAATGATATATCTATATTGTCACAACAAAAAAGAGGCTTAAGAATTGTACTTTCCATTATTGAATATGCTATTCAAGTGTGCCTGAAGGGTCATCTCTTTGCTTAAGAGTATCCAATATTGCTTCATGATCAACATTACTAAGTGTCCATATTTTTTTTGTCTTTGGTTTGGCATGATGCTTCAACAACTTAACATTTGTTGCTATAACAAGGTGTGAATACATGAGAATGGTTTTATGTTTGTCGTAGTCTTCAAATGTAGGTATGCCATTCTTTCTAATCATGTATGTTTGCAACCAAGTTCCTGCAACCACAACTGAACCTATAGGATACACGAACCCATCACCATCTTCCATCGATTGTGTTAGCTTGTGCTTTACCCACACACATCGAGCCAACCAATATTCTGATCTCTCTTCATTCCCCTGTGGTGCAACAACTGTAAAAACATGTCCTAGATGTAGTAGATCTGAAAGCTGGTCATAATCAAGTGAACTTTCCATTGTGTAATTTGTCATGGATATAGTTTGAGATAAAGGAGTTAGATACTGTGGAACCCATGTATCCACCAAGTCACTTGACTCGCATTGAATACAACTCTGACAAAAACAAGCCAACTGTCGTGTCCAAATGGTCCATGTGCTTGCATCTGAGCTTCGAAACGAATGCATCTCTGAAGAATCTTTGACTCTATAACAATCCAATCTGCCTCCCATTGTACCCTCCTCAACCAACCAAAAGAATCTGTGCATTGTTGAATCAAGTGTCCCTCCCTGTGACAATGTTGAACTACACCAATCAACAATAGAATGTGCATCACTGAATTTTTCTCCTGAAATCTTCAATTGCTCCTTAACTAGAGCTCTTTTTACACATGCACCTGCTCCATCATGCTTCCCTTTCCCATGCCCAACTTCAAAAAAACTCCAAATATTAGGTACACCCCTCTCTACATGCATTCTACTTAACCAATAAAACATACGAGAATTCTTGAATTGACCTGTACAGTTATCTAACCAAATGAGATGTCGGCCCAGTGCTATATCATGCTCCTGCAAGAACTCAAAAAAATTCTTGAAACAATGTTGGACATACTCGGACGAGTGAGATCTATCATCACTCCTATAAAAATGATACTCTCTGATTATCTTTCGATCCTCCTATGTACTATCAGGTGCATGTCTAAACATTATGTGGACAAAAATAGCAATCTGAATGGAATTGTAATACTAAGATTGTACCTCGTTTTGTGGTTGCAATGTGTAGTTTTCAGCAAAATAACCACTGATATAATAGTGTCAATCGGAAAAGAGTCCTTACATATCCTGAATTGTTGATCCAACCACTGAGACCTATGACTATGTCTTGCATATTTGTAGAAAAGATTGTCCAAAAAGTTTATCTTTGTCTCTTCCTGTCTGAAACCGCATGTTTGTCGCCTACAAAGTACTGCAAACAGAATGTAGGGTCCGTTGGAATGCACAAAAACGGCCCACATGGGGTTTTTCTATGGCCCACAAATCGGATATCCTATTTGAATCAGATATCTGATTTGTAAAACATGTTCTACAATGGTAAGATTTAACCTCTGCACAATGGAGTTTCACAAATCGGATATCTGATTCAAATCGGATATCCGATTTGTACACACAAAGACCAAAGGGATAGGGACAGGGAGAGATGGAGAGAGAGAGGGAGAGGGATAGAGGGAGAGGGAGAGGAGAGGGAGAGATAGAAGGAGAGGGAGTGAGAAGGAGAGGGGAGAGTGAGAGAGTGAGAGGGAGAGTGGGGGGGAGGGAGAGGGAGAGGGAGAGTGGGAGAGGGAGAGAGGGTTTAGAGTTGAGGGAGATAGAAGGAGAGGGAGTGAGAAGGAGAGGGGAGAGTGAGAGAGAGTGAGAGAGAGAGCGAGAGAGAGAGAGAGGAGTGATTGAGTGAGAGACTTGAGAGAGATAGAGGTGGAGAGAGCGAGAGGGAAGGAGATAATATTTAAATATTTTATAAATTGGTAATATATATATTTAAATATTTATGGATTAACTAAAATATTGAAATAATATTAAAATATTTATAGATTAACTAAAATATTGAAATAATATTTAAATATTATACATTTAATAATATATTATATATTAAATACATAATTCAGTAAGAGATTACCATAAATTGTATATTAAATATATTACATTATAAACTTTATTGGATATTATATATATTAAATTATAAACTTAATTGCATTTTTAAATAATATATTAAAGATTGTATAAATTGTTTTAAAACTGATCTAAAAGATATCATATATCGAATTCAAATCTGATATCCGATATTCTAACATAAAATTTAATGCCTTGGTATTAGGCTCCGTATTAGAATCGGGATTTGGTTCGAACCTGCCAATCCTAAAAGTCAACATGTAAAACGTGTTTAACAACTTACCTTGTTTTTCCAGACTTCGCCCATGTGGCTAACGACTTTTATTTTACCTAAAATTGATAAAACGAAAAGGGTTTGTAAAGGAGCTTCTCATCTTTCTACCAGTATAAATTATATTTTCTTTAGAATCTAATAAATAATTATTATTATTTTTTTATTAGAATTACGACTAAAGTCCCGATTGATAGTCTGATAGAAAAACATCTATAGCTTTCAAACGGTATCACAGTTTTTGAATCCAAAACATGCGTCACATTCTATGCTTCGCATACTATAGGATTAAAAATAAATAAAATAAATTCCATTAAGTTTTGACGAAGTTAAGGTGGTTAGACATACAGGTTTTTATATTTTTAAAAAGTTGTAATAACAAATTCATAATTAATTATTTATTTGAAAAAAAATTACAAAAAAATATGCATCACATCCGGACATGAGTCCTCTACTTATATCTAAAATTTTATAAAAAAATATTATGATTTTATTATGGTAAGGGTGGTCAGATAGACACCTACTTTTTATTTTTTCCCTGAAATTTTAGTACTACTGCATTGAAATTTCAAATTTTCACCAAATAGATTTTTTTTTTACAAAAATTAACCTAGTAGTTTAGAAACTACATTCAATTTGCTACAGATTCTATTCTTACATATATTTTAAATAATATAGATAACTTATTCGAATTTTTATGTCAAGTTGCCCAACTCTGATTTTTTGAATTTTCATTGCCACTTAAGGACTTGTTTTTTCCATGATGATCCTACACATACCCAAAAGTCCAATAAGTCCACTTTATTAGAGATGATGATGAGATGGATCTAATGCATTGCTTATCCAAGGATGGGAGAGATAAAGAGCATAACTTTTCTTATGTTTGATAACACACATAGGTGTGATGCATCAAGGTATAAAGAACCAGGATAGCGTTGCGCCTAGCGTGATGGACTTTGAATCGACAAACAGATAGGAGTACTCTTGTTCACACTTGAAAAATGAAACCTTATTTGGAATGTAGTTCAGATATTCTAAACATCTCGGGCCAAAACATAAAAAGGAAAGCCTTCTTATGTGGTCATCAAGACACCTAAAACATCTTCCCTACAAGAAAAATAAAGCATGCATGACGAAGTTATTTTACAATAACATCTAACAAGCAAAAATAGATAACAAGATAATGATCACTACCCCATTCCTTTCTCTCTAAATATTTATGTTTAGACATCATCGAGAGGTCCTTGGAAAGAGTGCAAAATAAGATAAGTCTAAAAAGACCAAGATAGAGTAAACAAACAAGCTAATGTTCTTCATACCGCTAGCCAAAGACTAAACTACTGTGATACCTAGTGTTGATATCCATCGTAGGAAGGTTGCATTCCTAAGACATGTTGTGATTAGGGTTTTGATGAGATTTTGATTGGATGATAAGCTATTGATACTTTAAGTTGACCAACTTGCTGACTCACTGATCTAGACTTGAGACTTTGACGTTTAGGTTCCACTTTTGAACCTGCTAGACTTGCTTCTTACTAACTTACCAAAGGATGAAAGCGACAGTGATTTATTATGAGCGATGATTATTGTAGGTGAAACCGAGATGAGATAGATGCACCATTTTTGGGGTTTTTTCAAATGTTTTGAGCCTTTTTTTTGAGTTTTGAGATGTTTTACAAATATTTTTGGTATTTTTGAGATTTATGAATGTTTTTTGGATTTTGTGTCTCAAGGGCCAATCAAGAATTAGCCTTGCCTACATTTAAGCTTAGAGACGACGTAGTTCAGACAAAAAAATACTTGTCTTCTAATGAGATAGATGGGAAAACGGATTGATATTGCAATAGACACCTAAAGGACTAACCTACAATGTGAAATAGATGGGAAAACAGATTTCCATTGCGACTGACACCTAAAGGACCGACTTAGGGTGTGAAATGAATGGGAAAAAAGATTTCCATTGTGACGGATGCCTAAAGGACTGACCTAAAATGTCTCAGGGGATGATCAAAGATCAACCTTGCCTACATTCAAGCTCAGAGATGACGTAGTTCGGTTGACATGTTTTTGACTTTTTTTGAATTTTTGGGATGTTTTGGATTTTGAATGATTTGGATTTTTTTGGATTTCCACATGATTTTGATGTTTTGGATATGTGATGATATCAATGATTAATTTTGGGATTTTGTTGAAAATCAAGCTAAATTTGATTGATCGGATTGATGGATTGATGATGATAACATTGTTGAGGGTACACAACAATGCAAGGATAGTGTTAAGCAACACGAGGATTGGGAAGGATATCCCGAGATGATAATTGGATTTGATGGATCAAGATTTTGATGCTTGGATTGCAACAAAATTTGTTTCGATTATTTTATGTGACACTGACATACACATTAGATGCGACTAATGTGGATTGTTTGGATTGATGTTCGATGAAAGATAATGCTTGATGAGGAACATCTTCTTGTCAAAACATGTCATGGGCTATTGATTTGGATCTTTGGCTCACAAATGCTTTGACCAGTTTGATTTTATGTCTGCCAATGTTTGGATCACCTCATAAGTTGGAGGATATAGATCAAGATTTATTCCCAAAGCAAGATGCAAATATTTTCCCCCAGTGTCTAGAAATGTTTGAGCAACCATGGGTGGATTCTTGTATAGATGTATGGATAGATACAGTAAGGATTCCAAGTATTATCTTGTGACAAGATAAGGTGTTCGAACAAAGGAATTCGCATTCAGATAATTATTCAAGGCTCAGACAATGTTGGCTTGGATAGGATCAATGGAAATGACCCATGTCACGATGTTTACCATAAAAAAGTGCAAAGTGTGCACCAAACTTTTTCAAGATCAAGGTAAGGCAATGGGTTGGATAAATGGTTCGTGGATGAACAGATGATATAGATGGAATGTTGACTTTATTTTGGATCTGATAAGATTCTTTCTCCTGAAATGGTGCATGTAGATGCTCGATTCTACACATGACACCTGTTTGCTAGGTTTTCATCATGGTACATGTTCAAAGTGCCACCGAAGTGGTTTTCACTAGAGGAAGATTTTTATCTTTACTATTTTCAATCCTTTTTTTTGGATGATTTTAAGCTCATGTTGAACCACCTGGTGGTGTTGACATCGATTTTCCTATCATAATGTTCCATCAGTATCTTTCTTGAAGAAGTTGCCTTGCCAAGATATGTGCACTTGAAAACAACTCTTGAGATTCTTGATCTTCTTTGTTGATATTAGAGTTAACTCTATCTTTGTGCACACATCGTGATAGAGTGCCTTCTGAATCCTTATGATGAAGGGTCATTTCCAACACATGGTCAATGTGATATTTGGATATCATGTGTGGAGGCGTGGATGGAGTGTGTTTAGGAATAAAAGATGGAATGGTTGATAGTTTGGAACCTTTGACTCTCCAAACTTGGGAAGATGAGCAATGATGGATGGATACGGAAATGTGTATGGAATTAGGACCAACAACTTGATATACCTTGTATGTCACTTGAGAAGCCCGCTTTTTCCTTTGTGGACATCTTTGATGGCTACTTTTCCTTTTTTTATTTTTCCCCATAGTTTCTTTGACTAATGGAGTTTGATAGAGATAATCATTCTTTGTATTCTTTGGTATCCATTTGTATTTGATTTGTCCATTATGCTTCTTCACTTCTTTTTCCTTGATAACATTCTTCATGCTTTGATTCAAATCTTTCTTTTGATGTTGGTTCTAATTCATAGATGGGGTGATGGGTGGATGAGGATTCGTGATGTGGCGGGTTGTAGTATTGGCATTGATTTAATCATAAGGATTCTTCATGCTCCCTATGTTGATGTTTTCTTGAGATGAAGTTGCCCCCAGTATTGAATAACCAAAACCTTGATGCTTAGGATTGCCAATAATCTGCACTGGTTCCAAGATACCCTATTCTTGTAGGCCTAATCCTTTGCCTTGATAATTCATTTGTAGAAACATTTTGTTTGCAATAGGATATGATTTATCTTGGAAGTAGGGTGCTACTCCTTCTCTTCTCTATGGTGGATCTTTAAAGGTGATATCTTCCTTATTGGTTAGATAGCTTGCCCTAAGAAAGGTAAGTGATCCAACTTTATAGGTGATAGGATCCTCCATGGGTAAGTGCACCAATCTGTGACACAATTTAGGTACCAAATTGAAAAAACGTTAAAAAAAAACCCAAAATAAGGCATTTGGCGCATACCAAATGACTAAAAGGACATTTGGTGCTCGCCAAATTTGGTGTGCGCCAAATGTCTTTTAAGACATAAAAAGAAAAAAATTGGGTTTCAAACCCTCATTCTATCTTCAACCCGCGGCTTGAGGAAGAGGATTTAAGGTCTGCAACTCGCGCTCACCAAATCTCTTCCATTATTTGCATCCTTATCTTGCCATTTTCCATGAGGATGCCGCCAACATGTCGGAGAGGTCAAAGATTGCAAAGAGGTGTTTATTTTTATTCTATTTATTTGGAATTTGATTTGGAATACAAATTTAAATATATTTTTATAATAAAACTTTGTTCTAATGCTCAGGGAATCAATCTCCACCTCAAAACATTGAGAATTCACAATCACCCCCTCATGAAGAGCCTCCTATAGAAGAACAACCCAAAACCCCTGCATCAATTCATAGGCATCCTCAAGTAACACAAGAAAATATTCAAAATCAAATTAAAAACAATAAAAGAGACATTCAACAATTAATTGCAAGATTAACCGAGCATGTTGAAACCCACCCCTATAGGAGAGGGATTGTTGAATCATTGAAGTCAATTTTAACTCATGTAGGAGAAATGAGCGAGAAAATGATTTTTTGGTCAACTAAGAGGCATGAGATGAGACAACTTTATGCTAATGGTTTGTCATATGCAGATGTCAAAAAACTAAAAATTAGAAAATTCGAGATGTGTGCCCTATTTATAGACCCAAAAACCAATGAACATTTGTCCCATGCATGTAGGAGATTCCCCATCCATTGGTGCCACCATGAGATAATTAAAAATAAATTTTGGGAGTGGTGGTGGATGGTATTTGACCAACCTCCATGCAATAACCATGAGGTGCCGCAATACTTTTTGAGGAAACTATATTGCGAGTTTTTCCTCAATAAAATGCCAAACTATTTGTACATCTTAGACTTTCAGGGTAGAGGTGGGGGCTCCACACACAATAGACCTGTTGCACAACATAATCCACAGTTGGCACCGAGAGCCTTGGGCAGACCCATGGTGGAGCATGTCATTTTTCCTTCCATTTTTAAGGATAGTGTAGAGGTGGACACAATGAAGTCGATTGGCTCACTCACCTAGACCATTTTACAGTGTGCGAGTCCTCTAGTAGAGCTTGGTGTGGAGGAGATGTGTATGCCCTGAGCTCCACCCCACCATTGTGGTGGTTGTGGTGTTGTTTTCACATACGATTATCAGGGTTCTCATGATGTGGCTACACAACCTACATCAGTTGTAGAGGTGATGGATTTCATAGATGATATTTTGAATGATACATTCGGCATTGACACTCAGGTAAAATTTAGCAAGTTATTTTAATGTTTTTTATTAAAATATATTTTGAAATTTAAGAATAACTAAATTAGTAGAATTTTGATATGATTAAATTTTAGGATTGCACTGTTCAAAGGGGTGCTCTATTCCTATAGACCCTTATACATTCTCGACGATGAGTCCACAGGTATGCAACTAGTATTAAAGATATTATTATTGCATTGGAACAATTGAATGTTATATTTGAATGTTTGTCTCATAACATGCTTCGGATTTCAAATAGTTTCCTAGTGCACCTTCTTCTGCCACACATTGTGATTCATATCCTCAAACAACATACACTTAGGTAGCCTTTATTCATTAATGGTGTTGTAAATCTATGTTAGCTAGTTTTCTTAATTTTGCATATATACAAATCTAAAAAATTGATGAGAAACACAAACATTGCACATTATGTTCTCCTATATTAACATGATACCTGAGATATTGTTTCATTTGCAAATGTTGATAAGAGATAGCCTTGGTGATGTTGGTGGCATGATGGACCATGGAGTTGCTGCAGCAATAGCCAGTTTTGATCCATTGAGAGAGGTATGGAATAGATTAGTCGATTTGACATTATATTTTCTCTTTTATGGTTTATTATAGAAAATTTTCATGATAATTTTATGTATTTTAATTTCTATCTTCATGGTTGCTACAGGTGGTTGTCACTCGAGATCATGGACATGGTGATGTTGTAAATGTGCATGATGACTATATGTATGCGATAAGTGATTATATATTTTGTTATATGCCATTCCAAAATTCAATTTCTATGTGTTAACATCTTTACTTTTAATTGTATCAGTTGAAGATCCAGAGTGAAGAGAAGAGGAGTAGCGAGCGTTTTCGAAAGACAAGAGAAGCAACAGTCATTCCATCTAGCCAAATTTTGAAGGTAGCACAGGATCTATTTCCTTCCCCTAGAGGGAAATGACTATGTATTAGTGTTGTTTTTTGTTTGCCTATGTAACATTTTGGAACATATGTTTTGTACTATTGATATATACGTGATATTTTATGTCCATATGACTACTTTGTACTAATCTTATATGGTTTTTTGGGATATATTTATATACTTTTATCAATATATATCATTGTATAGCCTTTCGGATTTTTGATTAAAGAAATTCTTATTTTGCTACTACCATTCTTGAATGATGTTATCATGCATATCGTGTAAGTTGTATGCTTGAATATTGTAGGCATGGATTTTTTTTACATCTAATTCTTAATTAATTAATGTTGAATTCTCAATAAGCCCCATCTAAAGCGTATTTTATAAATAGGATCCATTCGTGGTGGTTTGTATCCTTTGGAATGCTTCAATTACTTGTGCCTAACTTATGCAGAGGCAAGGAGGCTCAAACCCAATCAGTCTAACAACCTACCTTCAAGGAGCTCCTAACAAGATTAATGCAACCTATTTTGAGAAATCTACACAACCTCAAAGCCCCATCAAACCAAACTCTTCATTCAACACCTTACCCAACAATCCACCCTTGTAGCACTCAAAACTCGGTCCAAGCCTAATTTCTCCCAACCTTTCCAAAACACCCAACCATTTAAAGGTGGATTAAGATACCCTTTTCAAGATTACACAACATATGCCAAAACCAATAGTAACTCTTTTGGACCAACATGAAATTTCAATACACCTCCCTCGCTCTAGGCTTCACAATTAGGCCTAATTTCCAAAGGAACCCCCTTACAAACTCACCTCCAAACCAAGGAAACATGAAATAGTCTTAGGGATTCTCCCATTTTAAGAGCCCCAAGAACTTGTTCTATTCCTCTACTCACAAACCCTCCTAAACCTTCACAAAATAAAGGGTTTTAAAGAAACTCATAACTCCAGACCTCCCCCAATCCTTCCAAAGGTCCAAACACCCCACATTACCTCTATCCTAACTTAAAAGACACTCACAATCCCATTCCTTTCAGTATTTCTCAGATTCACTACTTGAGTTCCTTACTTTCATGGTGGAAACACCCTTGAACAACATTAGAAATTCACACCCCACTGAGTTTATTCATTCTCTCAGCCTCCAAAGTATTCATACACCAAACTAATCATGGTATAGTCCAATCCACCAAGCCACGGGGTCAGAACAGTAGGTGGATTGGCTAATGTTTCATGGTGTTTCCTTCAAAACCCCTAACACAGAAAACAAAGCAGTAACCAAGTTTGTTGATCCCACACACACCAAAGGTGGATTTAAACCTTCAGAAGAGATGCAAAGATATTAAACACATATGCAATCAAGTATCCAAAGCCTCAAGTCATGATAGACTTGTACGAGCCTAAGCAAGGCAAAGAAAATTCAAGAAATCAAAGAAAACCAGTGATCAGCATAATTTTCAAAAGTATATTTTCTTATTAGAAACTGAACAAAATCAACCCTCAACTCAGGGTATTATAGAAATATATCTTGATACCACCTTCCAACTACCCCTTGAGCCGATCAACCACCATAACCACCCTTTGTTAGACTTCTAAGATGGCAATTTGCCAATTTTTCTCCTAATTACCATTCATTCACAACTTGATTTTGCAAATACCACCTAACTAACCTATTAAGCCTTTTAAATACAATTGCAAGGTATTTCCATAGCATATAGAGATATAGAGAGAAAATACAATAAATATTTTAACTAATGAATTGTAAAAAATGGATTTTTGTAGTTTACATTCATGTCGTTGATTACATTGCATTGCACATCTTTCAAAGTCAAAGAATTACTTCACTTTGCATAACTAATAAGTATATGCTAATAGATGCCAAAAATTTAATTACAATATAAATTGTACAAAGTCAACCTAAGCAGTTATGCAATTTCTTCACATTGCATAACTAATAACTAGGAGCAGTTACCAATTGCATTTTCTTATCATGGCATTCTATGAGACCAAATTTCTTTGAGATATTTTTTCAAATAATTCCCTTCCTTGTCTATGTTACCACATTTTTCATACATGTCTACCAAAGCATCTTCTCAAATAGTTCATTACCTTGTTGCTATGGCTAAAAGCCTAAAAAAAGTGATTTTGAACAAGCTATGTATGCTTCGAAAAAATATATTAAAAGCATAATAGTAAGCAATAGCATAGACAAGGTAGTGAACTGTTTGAAAAAATGCATCAAAAAATTTGCTTTGAAATGATAAATTTAGTTGTGCTTTCACACTTCTTTAACATTGTTTATCTGCTCCTTTTGGTTTTCTATTTGTGTGATGGTAGACCAATGTTCAAGCCCTATGTACAATCTCAATTGGTATTTATTTTTTTGGTTATAGCAACAAAAATATTTTGGGGAATAAATCAGCAAACCAAAAGTATAATATTTTTTGAAAAAATCGGGAAAAAATCGAGAAACAATTGGATTTAAAAAAATCGTAAAAAATTATATAACAAGAGATAAAAAATATCTTTTTTGAAATTGAAAGGCATTTCCATAGCATAGAGATATAGAGAGAAAATAAAATAAAGAGTTTAACTAATGAAATGTAGAAAATAGATTTTTGTAGTTTATATTCATGCATTGCACATCTTTCAAACTCAAAGCGTCACTTCACATTGCATAAAGAATAACTAGATGTTGATAGATGAAAAAATTTCAATTACAATATAGCTTTTTACAAATTCAACCTAAGTAGTTTTGCAATTACTTCACATTGCATAACTAATAACTGGGAGCAGCTACCAATTGCTTTAGCTTTTCATGGCATTCCATGAGACCACATTTCTTTGAGGCATTTTTTCAAATAGTTCATTCCTTTGTCTATGCTATGACATTTTTCATATATTTCTACCAAAGAATTTTATCAAATAGTTCATTGCCTTGTTCCTATGGCTAAAAGCCTAAAATAGATGCTTTTGAACAAGCTATGGATGCTTGGAAAAAATCTATCAAAGCATAATAGTAAGCAATAGCATAGACAAGGCATTAATTTTTTTGAAAAAATGCCTCAAAGAAAAGTGGTCTCATGGTGATGGAATGCCATGACAAGCCATAGACAAGGCAGTGAATTGTTTGAAAAGATGCCTCAAAGAAATGTGGTCTCATGGTGATGGAATGTCATGATGAATGCCTATGGTGATGGACTGTCATGGCATTCCATCACCATAAGAACACATTTCTTTGAGGCATATTTTCAAATAGTTCACTACCTTGTCTATGGTATGACATTTTTCATACATATCTACCAGAGCATTTCATCAAACAATTCACTTCCTTGCTGCTATGGCTAAAATCCTAAAACAGGTGCTTTCGAACAAGCTATGGATGCTTGGAAAAATATGTCAAAGCATAATAGTAAGCAATAGCATAGACAAGGTAGTGAATTGTTTGAAAAAATTCCTCAAAGAAATGTGGTTTCATCGTGATGGAAGGCCATGACAAGCCATAGACAAGGCAGTGTACTGTTTGAAAAAATACCTCAAATAAATGTGGTCTCATGGTGATGGAATGCAATGACAATAATCACCATGAGACCGCATTTCTTTTAGGCATTTTTTTCAAACAATTCACTGCCTTGTCTATGCTACCACATTTTTCATACATGTCTACCAAAGAATTTTGTCAAACAGTTCACTACCTTGCTTCTATGGCTAAAATCCTAAAACAAGTTCTTTTGAACAAGCTATGGATGCTTGGAAAAAATCTATTGAAGCATAATAGTAAGAAATAGCATAGACAAGGCACTGAACTACTTGAAAAAATGCCTCAAAGAAATGTGGTCTCATGGTGATGGAATTCAATGAAGAATGCATATGGCTATGGATTGTCATGGTGTTCCATCACCATGAGACTACATTTCTTTGAGGCATTTTTTTAAATAGTTCACTGCCTTTTCTATGCTACGACATTTTTCATACATGTCTACCAAAGCATTTTATCAAACAGTTCACTGCCTTGCTGCTATAGCTAAAAGCCTAAAACAGGTGCTTTCGAGCAAGCTATGGATGCTTGGAAAAATTCTATCAAAGCATAATAGTAAGCAACAAGCTATGGTCTCTTAGTTTTTTTTCACATGAAAATTAACACAATTTTATTCGTGTTCTTTTGCAGGTTTTAAAAACATTTTTTACTGATTTTTTAGTTTTTGCCGATCAGATGAGAATTTTCTAAGTATCACGGTGTCTGAGTAATAGCATGCTAAGGTTCACAGCCATTTTGCACTTTCGACCCTTAAGGGATCGATCCAGTTGAACATAGCTTGGAGCTATTCCACATGTTTGGGTGTGAAAGAGGACCATGCCTGGCGTAAGCATACCTATTCGGACACATTGGAACAATCCATTTAGTCACACAAGCTGCAGAACAAAAGTTGCACCACTTTTCAACTTTCAACTACTTGCATTTGACAACTTTTTCCTTGAGTGAAAATTCGCCACCACAAGAAAATGCCTCTGAGATAGCAAAAACCGAGCGATATTGTTGTAGAGGAGCCCAACGTGATCCCATAGGATCAGATGAGAAGTTTCTAAGCATCACGGTGTCTGAGCAATAGCATGTTGAAGTTCGCAGCCATTAAGGGATCGATCTAGTTGAACGTAGCTCGAAGCAATTCTGTGTGTTTGGGTGCGCAAGAGGACCATGTCTAGTGTAAACGTACCCACCCGGATGCATTGGAACAATCCGTTTGGTCACACAAGCTGTAGAACAAAAGTTGCACTACTTTGCAACTTTCAACTACTTGCATTTGACAAATTTTTTCCTGAGTGAAAATTTGCCACCACAGGAAAATGCCTCTGAGATAGAAAAAACTAAAAGATGTTACTGTAGATGGGTCCAACGTGATCTTGTAGGATCAGACAAGAAGTTTCTAAGCATCACGGTGTTTGAGTAATAGCATGCTAAAGTTCACAACCATTTTGCACTTTGGACCCTTAAGGGATCGATCCAGTTGAACATAGCTCAGAGTGATTCCGCATGTTTGGGTGAAAAAGAGGACCATTCCTAGCATAAAAGTACCCACCCAGACATTTTGGAACAATTTTTTTGGTCACACGAGCTAGAGAACAAAGTTGCACCACTTTGCAACTTTCAACTACTTGCATTTGACAACTTTTTCCCCGAGTGAAAATTTTCCACCACAGGAAAACGCCTTTGAGATAGCAATAACTGAGAGAGTTTATTATAGAGGGGTCCAACATGATCTCATAGGTTTAGATAGAGATTTTGTAATCACCACAGTTTACGAGTAATACCGTATCAAATATTGTTCCCCCTTTGCACTTTGCACCCTTAAGGGATCGAGTCGGTTGAACCATAGTAGTTGTTTTGTTGAATGTCATACCCTAAGGTATGTTAGAGATGACCTAGGTTACACCAATTTCTATGAGGCATATTTTTCCCGTACCTTGTCAACCCTATGGATTTGGCAAGCTAGTGATCTCACTAGCTTGCCAATTCGGTAGGATTGACAAGGTAGGTGGTGCAGGAGCACCTAGGCACCTAGTCACAAATCTCCATGTTTGATGGTCAGAATGCACCCTTGCATTAAAAATGTGTCAACAAGTGATTTTGAAAGCCTAAAAGGAAACATGAAATATTTTATCTCAATGACATAATGGATTCATTAGTTTAGTTAGTAGGAAAAGTGATACAGTTGCAAATTTGTGAGTTGCATAATGCAACTAATTTGTAATTGCAATGGTTATGTGTTTTGAAAAGCTGGTTTCTTGGTGGTTAGGGGCATTGATCAATTATAGGAGGATGATAAATTCTATGTAAATCTTGGAGAGGCTCGAGTTGTGGTTGCTGGATTGGAGGGAAAATAATAAAGCTTGGAAATCACTTTGTTTTCTCATAGTTTTACTGATTTTTTTGAGTTCCCTACCTATGTACAGGCCAAACAGGTCTTATATGTATTGAATTCCCTTGAGAAATAGTAGATAAATTTTCTAAAAAGAAAATTGTGCCTTGGAAAGGTTTGGTTTAAAATTTCATTTGAAGGTGATTTCATCTTTGTTACATGAAGACATTGCAAAATGTGTGAAAACTTGAAAAAATTGCCAAAATTGTCAAAGATGTCAAATTGGGTAAATGAAGGGATTTTGTTGTTTTTGAGTCTAGAAGTCTTAATAAGGGTTAAATAAGGTCTAAATTGCCATATTTCAGGTGTCTAAAGGTATTTAGAGTCTTAAAATTCAATAATTGCAAAAATGCAAAATGTTGCAAATGTTATCAAATTTGTGTTGATTTGCAAAATTAGAGTCATTTAAAGGGTAATTAGGTGCAAGTTGGTTGGTTTTAAGGTTTTTATGGCTTTTAAATGTTATAAGAGGACTTCTCAAGTTCAAATCAAGGTTTTTGAAGGTGTAATAAATTCACAAAATAAGAATACCACATTTTTTTGGTGCATTTTTTTGAGTTTTTTCACTATTTTTCAAAATTGTTTGTTGTTCTACGGACTGTACAGACCCAATCATGCTTTGAAATCTTTAGAGGTTGAAATTTTATGATTTTTCTTTGATTTTCACTTGGTTTGGAGTTCTAATCTTCTGTTTTGTAAGATAAATTCAAAAAATACAATGTATACCCTATTTTTCCTTTGTGAAGGGTTTGAAAGCAAAATAATGAGTTTTTGACCAATCCACCCGCTTTTTTCTCCTGTAACTCGATGGATTAGTGAAAAATATATTAGTCTAGATTTTTCAATGCATTTTATATCAGAATAAATCATTCTTGTGGTTATTGTGTGATACCATAGGGTTGGAATGCAAATTTTCCCTTGAAAAGTAATGGTTTTGAAGTGTTTTTCAATGAAATGTTGATTAAGTTGAGTTCGTAAGCATCTAAAATGTCAAGGAAGACCCTATGAAAGGTTTTTGGACCATTTATTTGTCTATTGAAGCTTGGGAATGAATATTTTGACAAAACCCTTGTTTTTGCATTAGAAAAGGAGGTTTTTTTGAGTTGGGAGTGTTTTTGACCGTACAGGTGCAAACTAGTGCTGGATTATGTGGTTTTGGGCCATTCAATTTTCTGCCCCAAGGTTCCAAGGTGATTGGATAATTTTGAAGGGTACCTCATTTGTTAAGTTGACCTCTTTTCCTTGATTTTCCCATGGTGAGTGTATTGGAAGTATAAACTAGTCCAAAGGAGTTATACTTGATCTTGAAGCATGTTGTGTAAGTATTTAATGGGTGTCTAAATCCATCATTTAATTGAAAATTATTTTGGTAAAGTTGGGTGAAAAGTCTCTTGAAGTTGTTTAGCATTACTTGTAGAAAGAGTGTACCTAACAAGTGGATTTGTGAAGTTCTTTTGAATTTGCTTTGGATTTTGCGTTGATCATCTTGTATTTGTCATTTTAATTTTATCTCCACCCTGGGTCTGCATCAACTATTCAACTCCTCCTAAGACCTTAGACTCAAAAACAATAAAAAGTTTGCTTTCACCCATCTTGACATGGACTGACCATTTATTACATTGTATCATATTTTAACATATTTTGCAACTTCCTCATTGCATAATGTTCAAAAGATATTACTACTATGCCTTTCTACAATTATATTAAACATTATTTCATTCTTACTAATAAATCCACATGTTTTTCCTTGAAGACAACTTTAAATGTAAACCATGAAGCATTACAACTAGTTTTAAATGTAATATACACATTTAATTGAGGCGTATATTAAGGAATATACACATTTGCATGTATTAATTTCTCATAATTTTAGTATATCAAAAAATACACTAAGTCAATGAAAAATATTACAATAGTGATAGAATAACATCTTGAAAATCTTCCCATTTGTCAATACTTGTAGCAATACATGTAGGGAAATAATCCTCCCAATTCCAACATAGATCATGAAATATATTGTACTTGAGAAGAAACAAAAGGAGTTGTTTCCTAGTTTCATTTTTCCATTCCACCTCAACTGGCCTAGCTATTTGCATTCCAAAAAACCTGCAAAAGCCTCTCAATCTTAGACATAGACTCACATAAAAATCATTAAAAAAGAAATAACTAAATAATGTCAATCATACGACTGACAAGACCTACTATCACGTTCATGCATGCTAGATAAGGAGCTCAATTGAAGGTGCTACAATGGTGATGTTCCCCTTTGCTACTTTATCATCTCTCAATGACCCTACGTATAAATTTCAAGTATATCATTGAGAGGTTTAACATAAAACATGTAGCATATAACAATCTGATAAATCTAGGAGATGGAAAAGAAAGAGAAGATTGACAACTAGAAAATGCACCAACAACCAATGTTTCTCATACCACTAAACACTTGCACCACCAACTGATGTTGTTCTTTTCTTATATACTTTGACAAACTTCAGAATTACCTACAGTGACAATCAAAAAAGGATCAATGACAATCGTAAATGCATATGCAATCAAACAATAATGGTGAAAAATCCTTATTGCAAGGTGTTGGTCCAAAATAGTGATCAATAACATGAATTTACAAATTCAATGTGCATACTTACAAATCAATCCAGTGAACCATCTAGGTCTTCTCTACTCTTTATTGTGTTGATTATTGCCTCGTGGTCAGACTCACACACTTTCCACAAGTTCTTGTTCACAGGTTTGCCCTTATATGTTATCAAATGAACGTTGGTGGTGACGATAAGGTTCAAATAGTGAGTAATTTTTCAATGCGTATCAAAGTCCTCAAACAACCAAACTGCAACATTCTTAACTAGAAACCTTTGAAGCCATGTTCCAGTAACAACCACCAACCCTATAGGATATTCTATGTTTTCTCCATCTATAACTGGGGACTCCAATTTCTTTTTGGCCTCAGTACAATGTCACAGGTAATAATTTGTACGGGCCTCTTCATTGTCTTCATCTGCAATCACCGCATAAATGTGCCTTGCATTGATATGTTCATCTTGTTATATTTATTTACTAAGCAACATAATAAAACTTGTAAGTAAGATATATTACCTGGTTCTATTAGGTTTTATACATGATCAAACTCAATGGATGATTGCATCTTCGTGATTTGTAGAGCCATTGAGAGTTGATTAGTGTCAAGTGGGGTTAGACTTCTTATAGACAATTCGTCAACCCACTCTCTTGACTCACAATCATTCCATGATTGAAGTCTACATGCATAAAAAAAGCATGCCATCTTCCTTGTATGGATAGTCCATGTACCTGCATTGGAGCTTCTAAAAGTGTGTAGCTCGCTTGATTCTGTTAGTGTACAACAATCCTCATATTTTGCAATGTTAGTATCATCTACTAAATGAAAAAATCTATGAGCTAAAGGGGCGGGTGCATGGAAATGGGTAGCAATTCCGTGGACACCCTAAAAAAAAAAAAGTTGAAAAGCATAACGCGAGCGCGTTATAACGCGCTCGCATTATGGTTTTCGTTAAACCTAGGCAAGTTCCCTTCGGCCACAACTACAAATCCATAATGCGAGCGCGTTATAACGCGCTCACGTTATCTTCTGTTAAAAGCAAAAAAATAAATGCAAATCTCTCATTTGCATTTCGACTGGCTTTTTTGCTCCACCCACGGCCAAAAACCCTAAAATATCGCGCTCGCATTCTAGGAGAAGAATTTCTTCACCAAGAATCCGAATTTCTTCGCAATGATGGCACCACGACGACGAGGAGATGTAAGAGGTAAGGATTCTATGCTTTTTGTTTTGAATTTGTTAGTTTTAGGTTGAATTTGATATCTATTTGTTTGAATTTTTAGGAGATGAAAATCAACCTGCAAACCCTCAAAATCCTCAACAAGAGGACCAACCAAATCCTCAAGATCAAAATCAACCACAACATCAACCTCCTCCACCAATCACTCAACCCCCTCCTAGCACTCAACAAAATTTAATGAGTGAAATTGAGAACAACAAAAAAAAATTGAGGATTTGATCAATAGGTTGAGTGATCCAAATGGTTCAACCATAGAAAGAATGACCCTAGCAAATTCATTGAAAGATATGTTAACAAACGTAGATTCAATTAGCAAAAAAATAACTGGATGGGAAGATAGGAGGTAGGCAACTAGGGAGTATTATGCAAATAAACTATCATACAAGGATGTGAAAGATTTAAAAATTAAAAAAGGTGATATGTGTTCATTATTCACCGACCCACGCACAAATCAAAATCTTACCCTCAATGCGAAGAGGTTTCCTATCCATTGGTGCCACCACCAACAAATGAAGGAGCGATCTTATGATAGATGGTACATGGTCTTCGATTACCCACCGTGCAACAATTGCGAGGTCCCACAATATTTCCTTAGGAAACTATACAGTGAGTTCATATTGAACAAAATCCCAAATTATTTTGATATGAGGGATTTCCAGGGGAGAGGTGGGGGGTCAGCTCAGGATACACCTGGTGCATAGTCGGATCCTACATGGAAAGGTAGACGAGCTCTCGCTAGGCCACCTCATGAGCACATTGTTATGCCTTTCGTCGTGAAGGAAAGTGCTGACATAGAGACATTGCACGCAATCAGCACTTTGACCCAGAGTGTCATCCATCATACTATCCCTATTCTACAGTGCCATCTAGGGGAGTCTTTTAGTGGTGGTCTTCGAACACATGTGTGTCAATCTTGTGGGGCTACTTGTTCACATGACCCCACCGACCCGCAGGAGACTGGTACGCAGGATCCATCTGTAGCTATGGAGATGGAGAGGGTAGCTGACATTTTGCATGGGGCATATGGCATTGATAGTCAGGTAAAAGTTAGTGCATGTCTTCATTGAATTTAATTTATTAAATTTTGATTTTGAAATGCAAGATTCACTAAAAATGTTTTATGATTTTAATAAAATTGTAGGGTCACAGTGTTGAGACTGGATACACCACCCCCCCACCAACCTATTTTTGCAGTACACCTATCGCTAGGGTATGTGACTAGTAAACAATTATAAGTTTATTTCATATTAATGGCATTGTTTTACGAATGGTAATTTAATATGCAATTTTGGATGTTGAACAGACTACTATTGGAGGTTTTGATGGAACACTTCCCAGTGGCGGTGGATTTACTCAAACCTTCACGCAGGTAATAGAATAAAGAGTTTAACTAATGAATCAAGTACTTAATAGATTTGTGTAGTTTATACATGCACATCATTGATTACGTTGAATAATTTGTTGTTTTATTTTTAGTTGTTGCAAGACGATACACCTCCGAATGTGACGAGGGAAATGGATATTGGTGTGACATCTTCTATACAATCCTTGATGGCTCTGACAAAAGAGGTATGAGGCAAATTAGTAAATTTTAATTTACATTTGTTGTTATATATGTTAGTTAGTGAGAAATCAAACCATTATTGATTCACGTAGTTTTTGTCTATTTGTATGTTTTATACAAGGCTTGAGCATGCCTAAGCATGGGCGTGAGGATATTTCCCTCATGGAGAGAGATCGTGAGATGGCTGTAAGTGATTATTTTGTCAAATATATCATTTTTTATAATTTAATTTCTATATATTTATGTCTTTACTTCTTATTGTAAGGGTTAAAACTTCACCATAAACTAAACCCTAGGAGGAGTAGCAAGAGCACTCCACGAGCGCAACAAAAATGAGTGACAGACCTATTGCCATCCGAGCGAAAAGGAAAGGGAAAGATTTTATTTCCTACGCATGGAGAGCAATGACTTTTGATTCCAGAGTCCTTTATTGTATGCCTGCATGATAGTTATTTGACATTGTATGCCTATATGGAATTCTCGTAAGCCTACATGGCTATTTTGTACATATATTTCATACTTATATCGGCATATATTTATGTATGCCTACATGGCTATTTGGTTAATACAAATATCTTTTTTCGATGCCTGTCCATATTTGCATTCTAAATTGATGGTTCAATAGATATGAGTTACATATATTCAAGTGTATACTTTACAACTTACGTGTATACTTTGTGGCTTACGTGCATTCAAGTGTATACTTTGTGGCTTACATGTTTTCATGCATATACCTTGTATTCATGCATGTACTTTGTTTTAATTTGTGTATACTATGTATTTGTGTGTATACTTTTTGAGGCTTACGTGTTTATGAGTACTTGTAGTTCCCTTATTGACATGTACACGTTTGACTTATTCACATGTATAATTATTAATTGGTTAGCCCTAGCATTGATAAATGTCATCCTCAATGCATGATCCTTGAGATGGAGTAAGTACACCCTCAAGGTCAAAAGGAGTTTCACATGCATTATTCGTAGGCTCATTTTGGTAGTGAAACCAAAAACCTCTTGCATTATTGAAACGAAAAAAAATTTCCTTTATAGCAGGTCTGAAGCCATTATCATTCTCCATCAGTTCTTCATGTATCCACTCCCCATTAATGGTTGTCTCATGACCTTCATGAAACCAAGCACTTATCTCATTTGTGATAGAAGAAATGTATGAAGATTTATCTTCCTCCTTATGAACCATTCATTATCATGAGAGATGGGTTCTTGTGAACCACTACTGATGAATCATGGGTCAATGAGTTTGACTTGTAAAACTACATGATTGAATCCTAATAGCAATATCACAATATTTATATATCTAAATGTGTTATTTCCTTCAGCTAAAATTTGTGCTTATACTTATGTGATTGATGTATGTTTGTGTATGGGATCATAGTAATTTCTATTTGATGATGCTATTGTGTCTTTAAGGTCTATTTGTCAAGTCTGGGCTCTGAGCCCGAGTCCAAGTCAAAAAATGGCTTGTCAAGTCCGAGGCGAGTCCTAGTCTTGTAACACTGGTGTGAACACATCGAGGAATAATGTATATGTTGATGAAGAGAGATCCCATCCTTGTTTCCAAACAAACCATGGTATAGATATGGTTGGTCGAGATAAAATATCACTCTCCTGGATAGTTCGAACCATAATCTTTCATGGCTACAAATACACCTTCATTATGCATGTTCTTGATCCTACTGAAGAAATGGTGGAACATGTTGTAGATCAAATATTGCAACCCTAAGTCCACAAGAAGGTTACTTGTCCTGATTTCCGCAAATGTCTTTAAGATGTTCATCCTTCTTGAGTAATGTGAACTATTGATGTTATCTAGATCTTTGAAACTATCTACAATAATGTGCAATATTGTAGAAGATAGAGCTATATCTAATACTACAAATGACTGCTCAATGGAATCATGATAGCAATATCACAATTTGACACATTGTAGAAAATACCTCCTACTTATCAATTGATGAGCTACAGTGATGGGGAGTTCTATCCCTCAAGAGCACTCTTGCTCTTCCCAAGACCTATTATCTGGTCTTCCTAGGTTATTCCTCTCTACCCTACTCAGGGATCACTCCTAAACCCCTCTCACCACGTAAGACTCTCCACCAATTTCAAATTCTTCTCCATCACTCCCAATCCACCACTAAGCTTCCTTGGGCTCCACACTGACCCAAAGTGTCCTAACCACTCCAAGGCTAGGGAAGGGTATCCTAGTTGTCCCTTTGTTGATTTTTCTCCTCACTGATCCATCTTATTGGATTCTTTCACCTTTTACCCATCGCTTTCTTGAAAAACTCAATTTTAGGCCTTGTAGCCTTCTACCCCAATTTGGCCTCCTAGAACCTATTTTCTTGACTTTTCTCACAAACAGTCTTAACAACCCCCAAATTTTTTTATAGATTCTTTCTTTTGACCATCAAGGCTCCAAGATTTACTAGGCCTTAGGTCCTACAAGTGTCCATACATATGATTATCCTCAAACCCCCTATTTTCAAGGGTTCTTAGGGTTTTTGGCTCTTTTTCCTTCTTTGAGGGCTTCAACGACCTCCTTGGCTCTCCTCCTTGCACACACATGACTAAGATACATGTTCCTACACTCCCATACTCTTTATTGGCACAAACCAATCCATTTAGCAACTCTCCTTGTTGTTGTCCTCTCCAAGCTACTAGCCTGAATGCACTTGCACTCGCCTAGTGCTTGATGATTTCATCACCTTCCCTGCAAAACAAGACCCCAAAACATATATGTACACTATTTACATAGTCTCCAACTTTATTCCAAGCGGCCATGAGAGGAAAGCCACAAGAAGTCAACTGGGACTCATTATTCACAAAACTGGCCTGAACCGGCAATGAGACCAAGAACACCAAAAACTTGCAAAAAGATAACCAGTCGCTCTAGATGACTAATCTAATGGTACACAAGGTAAGTAAGTGACACAAATGGAAGACTCAAAGCATCAGATAAGTCCTTTCAATCCATTCTTGATTGGATGAAGGCTCAAACACAGAAATTCAATGAAAAATTGCTCTCTTCCAATCACAAAAATGTACTCTCCAAGTCTCAATTCATGAAAACAATCCTCCAACCCTTGTATTAAGGTTTTTCTGACCTTATATACCTTTCTCCCATGTGATAGTTCCCTTGGGTCGGGCTTACAGCATCATTAATGCCATTTTCCAACTTTTAGGACAAATAGCCAAGGCAACATTGCTCAAAATGCTCACAGTTTCCAAGACTTACCCAAACTGCAAGCCCCTAACAAACTTATTTCCAATTCACTCATCAAAAACACTCTTGGGACTTTACATCATAGTCCTTATTCCCTTGGTAGTTGGCTAGAACCACCTACAAGCCAAAATTGCAAAGATCTCTCCAAAAGACCTTAAGGTGCTCCTGCACCATTCTCCCCCCTACAACAAAGAAGTTAAGGAGCCTATGGTGTCAAGAGACCTCACTAATTCCATGCTTCTTAAAGTCACTTTCTGCTATCCAAGTAGCCTCCGACTCTGGTTGATGTCTCCAGTTGACTAGGTGCTCCATGTATGTCTTTTGCCTAGTCTTCTTCTTCACCCTTGAGTCTAGAATCTTCTCCACTTGTGGTCTGATCTAATCAGGTGCCTTGAGTTCATCCGCATCCTTACTCACCTCAGCACTATATTGTTCCTCATCCATTTTTGGTCCTTTATACTTCACCAAGTCCTTCACATTGAAGATAGGCGAAATGGACATCTCCTTGGGTAACTCCACCTTATATGCATTGGATCCATACTTAGCCAACACTTTACATGGCCCTATCCTTTTCATCTGTAGCATTACTAACCACTCATATAACCCCTCTATGGTTTTAAAAGCTGACTTCCATTCATCTCCCTCTTTCATCCTAATATGATAGTAGCCACTTTTCAAATCAATCTTGGAGTAGTACTTAGCACCCCCTAAACAGTCCATTAAGTCTTCTACCCTAGGAATAGGAAACCTATATCTAATGGTTATCCTATTTATGGCCCTAAAATCAATACACATTCTCCACTTATCTCCCTTCTTAGGTGCCAACACCACTAGAACATCACATGGGCTTATGCTTTTCCTGATCAACCCTTGGTCCAAAAGTTCTTGAACTTGCCTTGCTATCTCCTTGTTCTGCTCTGGATTCATTTTGTATGTAGCCTTGTTAGGCAATGTTGCTCCTGGTACAAAGTCAATTTGATAACTAATTGCCCTCTTACATGGTAGTGTAGCTGGTGTGCCTTCACAAATGATATCCATGAACTGATCCAACAGTTGCTTCACCTCTGCTGTCATAGGTAGCCGACTAGGTGACTCCTCCTCCTTTGGCTTCAACATGATTGCATAGACAACTCCTTCTTCCTCCTTCATGTCTCTTAGGAATTCCTTTCCACTCATCAAAAGTATAGTGGATTTTTCCTTTTCCACTGTGCCTTCTTGGGGAAAAAACTTCGTGGTTAAGCGCTTGAGATGGAGTATACTGGAATGGGTGACCTCCCAGGAAGGCCTAGTGCCTCACCTCTATGAGCATCACTTAGATGCAATGAGTGCTAAGTGGGCCATTCAGTATCATTTCAAATTTTTTGTTTTAAGCAACTTACAAATTTGCAACTTAAGACTCCTCCAACCTGAGGGATTGATCCGGTGGAACATAGCTCAGAGAAATTTCACGTGTTTCGGTGCAAAAAAGGAGCATGCCTAGCATAAAAATACCTATTTGGATGTGTTGGAACAGTCCGCTTGGTCACACAAGTTGCAGAACGAAAGTTGCACCACTCTACAACTTTGCACTGCTTGCATTTGATGCTTTTTCCATCAAGTGAAAATCCGCCACCACTGGAAAACCACTCAGAGATAGCCAAAACCAAGAGAGGTTTTTGTAGACAGGCTCAACATGATCCTATAAGATCAGATGATAAGTTTTTAAGCATCATGGCATCTGAGTAATAGCATGCTGAAGTTTGCAACCATTTTGCACTTTGGACCCTTAAGGGATCGATCCAGTGGAACATATCTCAGAGGGATTCCATGTGTTTCGGTTCAAAAAAGGACCATGCCTAGCATAAACATACATATTCAGACATGTTGGAATAGTCCACTTGGTCACACGAGTTGCAGAGTGAAAGTTGCACCACTTTGCAACTTTGCACAGCTTGAATTTGACACGTTTTCCATCAAGTGAAAATCCACTACCATGAGAAAACCACTCCAATATAGCCAAAATCGAGAGAGGTTTTTCTAGAGGGGTCCAACACGTTTCTGTAGGATTAGACGAGAATTTTCTAAGTGTCACGGTATCCAAGTAATAGCATGCTGAAGTTTGCAGCTATTTTGCACTTTGGACCCTTAAGGGATCGATCCGATGGAACATAGCTTGGAGCAATTCACATGTTTCGGTGCAAAAGAGGACCATGCCTAGCGTAAAAATACCTATTTGGATGTGTTGGAACAGTCCGCTTGGTCACACGAGTTGCAGAGCGAAAGTTGCACCACTTTGCAACTTTGCACTGCTTGAATTTGACACTTTTTGCATCAAGTGAAAATCCGTCGCCACGAGAAAACCACTCCAAGATAGCCAAAACCGAGAGAGGTTTTCCTAGAGGGGCCCAATGCCTTTCTGTAGGATTAGATGAGAAGTTTCTAAGTGTCACGGTATCCGAGTACTAGCATGTTGAAGTTTGAAGCCATTTTGCACTTTGGACCCTTAAGGGATCGATCCGGTGGAACATAGCTCAGAGTGATTCCACGTGTTTCAGTGTGAAAGAGGACTATGTCTAGCATAAAAATACCTATTCAGACATGTTGGAACAGTCCGCTTGGTCACATGAGTTGCAGAGCGAAAGTTGTACCACTTTGCAACTTTACACAGCTTGAATTTGACACCTTTTCCATCAAGTGAAAATCCGCTGCCATGAGAAAACCACTCCAAGATAGCCAAAACCAAGAGAGGTATTTCTAGAGGGGCCCAACATCTTTCTATAGGATTAGACAAGAATTTTTTAAGTGTCACGGTATTCGAGTACTAGCATGCTGAGGTTTGCAACCATTTTGCACTTTGGAACCTTAAGGGATCGATCTGGTGGAACATAGCTCAGAGCGATTCCACGTGTTTCAATGTGAAAGAGGACCATGCCTAGTGTAAACATACATATTCAGATGTGTTGGAATAGTCCACTTTGTCAGAAGAGTTGCAGAGCAAAATTTGCAGCACTTTGCAACTTTGCACTGCTTGAATTTGACACCTTTTTCATCAAATGAAAATTCGCTGCCATGAGAAAACCACTCCAAGATAGCCAAAACCGAGAGAGGTTTTTCTAGAGGGGCCTAGAACCTTTTTTTAGGATTAGACGAGAAGTTTCTAAGTTTCACAGTATCCGATTACTAGCATGTTGAAGTTTGCAGCCATTTTGCACTTTGGACCCTTAAGGGATCGATCTGATGGAACATAGCTCGGAGCGATTCCACGTGTTTCAGTGTGAAAGAGGACCATCTCTAGCATAAAAATACTTATTCAGATGTGTTGGAATAGTCCGCTATGTCACACGAGTTGCACCACTTTGCAACTTTACATAGCTTGAATTTGACACCTTTTCCATCAAGTGAAAATCCGCCGCCATGAGAAAACCACTCCAAGATAGCCAAAACCGAGAGAGGTTTTTCTAGAGGGGCCCAACACCTTTCTGTAGGATTAGATGAGAAGTTTCTAAGTGTTACGGTATCTGAGTACTAGCATGCTAAAGTTTGCAGCCATTTTGCACTTTGGACCCTTAAGGGATTGATTCGGTGGAACATAGCTCGAAGTGATTCCACATGTTTCGGTATGAAAGAGGACCATGCCTAGCATAAAAATACCTATTTGGATGTGTTGGAATAGTCCTTTTTGTCACACAAGTTGCAAAGCGAAAGTTGCACCACTTTGCAACTTTACACACCTTGAATTTGACACCTTTTCCATCAAGTGAAAATTCGCCGCCATGAGAAAACCACTCCAAGATAGCCAAAACCGAGAGAGGTTTTTCTAGAGGGGCCCAACACCTTTCTATAAGATTAGACAAGAAGTTTCTAAGTGTCATGGTATCCGAGTACTAGCATGCTGAATTTTGCAGCCATTTTGCACTTTGGACCCTTAAGGGATCGATCCGATGGAACATAGCTCGGAGCGATTCTACGTGTTTCAGTGCGAAAAGAGACCATGCCTAGCGTAAAAATACCTATTCGGATGTGTTGGAACAATTCGCTTTGTCACACGAGTTACAGAAAAATGTGTACAAATTGTTTACATGACCTTTTTCACATTGTTTACATTTCAAAATTCAAAGTTTGCAAATTTTCCTACTCAAGGCATATACAGAACAAGGTGCTACTACACCAAACATGAAATTCAGCCTTACAATATTTGAGTATATCTCATTATGTAATTAAATCTTATTACAATGCCTCTGGCACTTCGTTCTCTCAGATCTTTTACAATGTCACTCATACATTCAAGATTCTCTTTAAATGTCTACATCATAGGTGCTCATCACGAGGTTAACTTCAAATGAGTAACTTGAGATTCCCTCGCTAAGCTTCACATGCTCTCTTACAATGGCTTGAAATCAAAATTGAGATTTGTCAAAATCATCAAAATAGGTATGTTGCATTGCTTTTTTGGCTGAGATTTTCTTTGATGGCTCTTAAATCAGCATTTTCAGCAACGAAAGATCAATCAACCCTTAGTAGTTTACTTACAAATACGCAAAGTAAAAGAGAAAAATAAAGAGCATCCAAAATGGAAATGAAATAAAAATAGATGGAAAGAACTTACAGATGTTGCATTGCTTTTCTAGTTGAAATTCTCTTAGATGGCTCATATATCTGTATTTTTTGCAAGGGGACACCAATCACTATAAAAGAAGATGATAGTGTTGGCATCAAACAAATTAATGTGCATACAAGTATAAATTAATAAGAACCATTGTGCATATACTTACAAATTAATCCAACGAACCATCCGGGTCTACTCTACTCTTTATTGTGTCAAGTATTGCCTCATGGTCAAACTCACGGACCTTCCATAACATCTTGTTCAAAGGTCTACCCCCATATTTGGTCAAATGAACATTGGATGCCACGTCAAGTTTCGAGTAATGAAGAATCTTACGATGCATGTCAAAGTCCTAAAATAGCCAATATTTAACACTCAAATGTGCGTACCTTCTAAGCCATGTTCCAGTAACCACAATTGACCCTGTAGGGTATTCGATGTTTTCTCCATCTATAACTGGGGTCTCCAATTTCTTTTTTGTCTCAACACAATGACACAAGTAATAGTTTGTTCCCTCTTCATTGTCTTCATCTGCAATAACTACATAAACATGCCCTGCATTGATATGTGCAAAAAATCTCTTCAAATTTGTCAACATTATGAATATAGTACAAAGTAAGATCTAACGATATGAATTTTCAACAACTAAGAAAGTAGATATATCACCTCGTTGAACTAGATCTGATATGTGGTCAAAGTCGACCAATGATTCTATCTGTGTCAGTTCCAATACCATCGGAGGGTGATACATGTGAAGTGGGCTAAGATAACTTGTGAACCATTTGTCAACCCACTCCCCTGACTCACAATCATTCCAATCTTGCATTGTACATGAAGAGAAAAAGCATGCCATCTTTCTTGTATCGGTACTCCATGAACCTATATTTGAGCTAAGGAAAGAGTGTACCTCACTTGATCCTATTAGTGTACAACAGTCTTCATATGGTGCAATGTTAGTATCATCCATCAACCAAAAAAATCTATGAACTAAAGACATACCTTCATTACCTGGACCCATCAAAGCATTACACCACTCGACGATTGATTTTGCATCTATCAACTTTGCACTGTCTTTATACTTTAACTCTTCATGTGCTAATGCTCTTTTCACGTATGCTCCTGCACCATCATGCTCCCCCTTTCCATGTCCAGCCTCACAAAAGTTCAACATATGTTGAACACTTGTAATGACATGCATCATGCACAACTAGTAGAACATGTACGAGTTCTTGAATTGTGTTGCACAGTTATCAGACCATATTATATGTTGATCGTATTCTATGCCCCTCTGAGCCAAACCACTATAGAACATCTGGAAGCAACCTTGCACGAACTCTGGAGAATGTGTGCGATCATCACTAATGTAAAAGTGGTACTCCCTCAATACCTTCCTTTGCTCATCTGTACTATCAGATGCATGAATGAATGCTATGTGCACAAATATCGAAACTTTGGTGGAGTTGTAATGATGTGACTGCACCTCATGTTGTGGTTGTAAAGTGTAGTTCTTGAACTGTGTGGCAATTTTGGCCTGTAGGTGGTTCTAGCCAACCACCATGGGAATAAGGACTATGATGTAAAGTCCCAATATTTTTTTTGATGTGTGAGTTAATGCAAAATTAGGGTAGTCTAGAGCCTTGAAGTTTGGAGAAGCCTGAATGATGAAATTAGGCAAATTAGTCCATGTAGACTTGGCAATTTGTCCTAAAAGTGGGAAAAGGGCATTAATGATACTCTAATCCTGACCCAAGGGTCCTAGCACATGGTATAAAGGTATATAAGGTCATAAAAACCATAATTGAGCATGTGGGAAAGCTATTGTACGATTTGGAGTTTTGGAAGGGGAATTTGTGAGCTGGAAGAGTGCAAATTTCATTGAATTTCTATTTTTGTGCCTTCATCCAGTCAAGAATGGATTGAAAGGACATGTATAATGCTTTGAGTCTTTCAATTTTGTCACTTAATTACTGTGTGAAGCATTATATTAGCAATTTAGTTCAATTGCTTTCTATTTTGCAAGTTTTTAGAGTTTTTGGTCTCATAGCCGGTTCAGGCCATTTTTTGGAAATAATGATCCCGACTTGAATTACCATGGAAAGGCTACCATAGACACTTGGAATCAAGTAGGGGACTATTTTTACAGTGTACATATGGTGTTTGGTTTCTTCGTTTGCATGGGAGATGGTGAATTCATCAAGAACTAGGAGAGTGCAAATGCATTCTGGCTAGTGGCTTGGAGAGGACAGTAGTAAAGAAAGTTGCTAAATGGATTGGTTTGTGCCAATAAAGAGAAAGAGAGTGTGGGAACATGTATTCCAGACATGTGTGTGCAAGGAGGAGAGTTGAGGAGGTCATTGAAGCCCTCAAAGTTGGAAAAAGGAGCCAGAACCCTAGAAACCCTTAAAAATAGGGGGTATGAGGACAGTCCTATGTATAGATGCCAAAGGGACTAAAAAACTGGTAAATATTGAAGCCTAGGGTACCACTAGAAATAATCTATAAAAATATTTGGGGGTTGTTAAGACCGTTTTTGAGAAAATCCAAGAAAACGGGTTCTAGGAGGCTTAATTGGGCAAAAGGCTACAAGGCCTAAAATTGGGTTTCTCAAGAAAGCGATGGGTACAAGGTGAAAGAATCCTATGAGATGGATTAGTGAGGAGTCAAATCAAAAATGTGATAGTGAGAATACCCTTTCCTAGCCCCTGGATTGGTTAGGACACTTTGGGTCAATGTGGAGCCCAGGGAAGCTTAGTGGTGAATTGAGAGCAATGGTGAAGAATTTGAAATTGGTGGAGAGTCTTATGAGGTGAGAGGGGTTTAGGAGGGATCCCTAAGTAGGGTAGAGAGGAATACCCTAGGAAGACCAGAGAATAGGTCTTGGGAAGAGCAATATTGCTCTTGAAAGATAAGACTCCCCATCAATTGTTGAAGGAGTGCTCTATGTAATGAACTTTTGACCTTGTGCAGGGTATTTTGAAGATGTTTGATGCTTTCGAATGGTCTGGGAATGGGCATAGTATTTTCTATAAAACCTCCCTCTTTGCTTTTAAAAATGGGGGTTTTTGTATTGGAAGCCTAGTTGAGCGGGTAAGGTCCTAAGACCTATAAATTATCTTTTTTTGAGACCTAATTAAACAACTTGTGAATGACATAATCATTGGTTGATGTTTTCAGGAACCTAGTTGATTGTAATCAGTTATTTTCAAGATTTTCAAGGTGTTTTGAAGTTCCTTGAGGAATTGGGAACTCTTAATGCTAATTTGAGTATACGAATCAAATGTTTTTTGAAGGGAAATATAGTTGAATAAGTGTGTCAAGAAAGGTGTTGATTTCTTCCTTTGTATTGCATCAGTTTGTGCAGAGGTATTGGAAGGTGTTTGGACCCTTCAGAGGAATGGGAGAGGCTTGGAGTTGTCTTAAAGGATGAATTTTGGTGAATGGTTCTGAATTTCTATAATTGGCAAGTGTAAAATGGTAATTGGCAAGTGTAAATAATTGTGTATATAATTTGGTAATTTAAAATGTGCATTGACAACCTAAGGTTATAATGACAAACAAAAATGAAAGAAATCCATAATAGAATGAAAGAAAATTTGTAAAGACGTCACATACCTTAAAAACCAGACTTTCAAATGGAGGATTTCAACCCAATTATGTAGCCTTAGCTTCTTCTTTCTTCAAACTCCACAACAATTTGACTTGTTCAAAAGCTTGTTCCCTTCCACACTTCAATTGTATATCAGTTTTCAATGGAATTCAAATTTCAATTGATATTATATGTCTTTCAATGTGGAAACTCTGTTATTTCATGCAAAGTTGGTAAAAAGATCATGGAAAATGTGATGGAATATGAAAAAGATGCTTGCACACTTCACAACATCATCAAAAAGATATTTTTTGTTGGAGCACGCGCAGAACTAGGGGAATATGCAGACTGTGGGCCTTCAAATCACGGGTATATAGATTTTTTTACCGTTTTAGTGGACTACAAAATGCGCTCGCGTGATAACGCGAGCGCGTTATGTGAAATTTAGTTTTCTTAGTGTATTTTTTAAAGTATAGGAGTTTCTGAGAGAGTGGGAGGGAGAGAGGGGGAGAGTGGAAGATAGAGAGGGAGGGAGAAGGAGAGAGTGGGAGAAAGAGAGAGGGAGAGAGTGGGAGATAGAGTGGGAGGGAGAGAGGGGAGAGCGGGAGATAGAGAGAGAGGGGGAGAGTAGGAGAGAGTGGGAGAAGGGGGGAAGTGGGGAGTGGGAGATAGAGACCTAAACCCTAAACCCTCAACCCTTAAACCCTAATCCCTCAACCCCTATACCCTCTTAATCCCTCAACCCTCAAACCTTAAACCCTAATCCCTCAACCCCTATACCCTCTTAATTCGTCAACCCTCAACCCTCAACCCTTAAACCCTAATCCTCAACCCCTATACCCTCATAATCCGTCAACCCTCAACCCTCAACCCTTAAACCCTAATCCCTCAACCCCTATACCCTCTTAATCCCTCAACACTCAAACCCTAATCCCTCAACCTCAACCCTTACACCCTAATCCCTCAATCCCTATACCCTCTTAATCCCTCAACCCTCAACCCTTCAACCTTAATCCCTCAACCCTTAAACCCTAATCCCTCAACCCCTAAACTCTAATCCCTCAACCCCTATACCCTTTTAATCCCTCAACCCTCAACCCTCAACCCTTAAACCCTAATCCCTCAACCCCTATACCCTCTTAATCCCTCAACCCTCAAATTGTAATCCCTCAACCCTTAAACCCTAATCCCTCAATCCCTATACCCTCTTAATCTAAGAACCCTCAACTCTCAACCCTTAAACCCTAATCCCTCAACCACTTTGCCCTCTTCATCCCTCAACTCTCAACCCCTAAACCCTAATCCCTCAACCTCTATACCCTCTTAATCCCTTAACTCTCAACCCTCAACCCTTAAACCCTAATCCCTAAACCCTCAACCATCAACCCTTAAACCCTAATCCCTCCCTAATCCCTCAACCCCTATACCCTCTGAATCCTTGAACCCTCAACCCTTAGCCATTAAAGCCTAATCCCTCAACCCCTATACCCTATTAATCCATCAACCCTCAACCCTCAACCCTTAAACTTTAATCCCTCAACCCCTATACCCTCTGAATCCCTCAACCCTCAACCCTTAAACCCTAATCCCTCAACTCCTATAACCTCTACTCTATAACCTATTAATCTCTCATCCCTAAACCCTAAACCCTTAAACCCTAACCCATAAACCCTCTACCCTCTACCGCCAATCCTATACCCTCTACCCTCAACCCTAATCCCCCAACCCTCAAACCCACTTAGTAAACTCTCTACCCTAATCCCTCAACCCTCTTGACCCTTAAACCCTCAACTCTTAAACCCTTAAACAACCCTAAACCCCCCTCAACCCTAACCCCTTAAACCCTAAACTGTTAAACCCTTTACCCTCTACCCTCTAACCTCTACCATCAACCCAATACTCTCTACCCTAAACCCTAATCCCTCAACCCTTAATCTCTCAACCCCTATAACCTCTACCCTATATATTGGACCCTCAACCCTAATCCCTCGACCCTATACCTTAAACCCTCAATCTTCAACCCTCTACCCTTAAACCCTCTACCCTTTACCCTATACATTAAACACTCAACCCTCAATTCTCAACCCTCAACCCTTAATCGCTCAACCCTCAATCCTTAAACCCTAAACCCTCTACCCCTTACATTGGACCTTGAACCTAATCCTTCAACCATATACCCTCAAAACTATACCCTAAACCCTCTACCCTCAACCAAGTAAACCCTTAACCCTAAACCCTTAACCCCAAACCCTTCAACCCTAAACGCTTAAACCTTAAACCTTCTACCCTATACCCTCTACCATCAAACCTATTCCATCAACCCTCAAACCTTAAACCCTAATACCCTACAAACCATCAACCCTATAGGTCCTCCATCTTAATCCCTCAACCCTATACCCTCAACCCCTATCACTTTCTCTCTATCTATACATCTCACCTCTCCCTCCTTCCCTTCCTCCCGGCCTCTCTAATTGTCTCTATGTACCGTCTCCCTCTTTCTATGTACCTCTCATTCAATCAATCCCTACCACCCTCTCTCACTCCCTCTCTCTCACACTCCCTCTTACTACCCATCTCTCAAGTCTCTCCCTCTCACCCCCCTCACACTCTCAAGTCTCTCCCTCTCACACTCTCAAGTCTCTCCCTTTCGCACCCTACCTACATAACCCTCTCTTTCTCTTTGTCTCTCTCTCTCTCTCCCTCTCCCTCAATTCTCTCTCTCCCACCCCCTCTCTCTCTCCCTCTCCATCAATTCTCTCTCTCTGATCCCCCTCTCTCTCTCTCCCTCCCTCTATCCCTCCCACCCTACCTAGTTAAGTCCCCCTCAATCCAACCCCTTCTCTCCCACTCCCTCTCTCTTAAACTCTCACTTCGACCCCCTCTCCATCTCTCTAGACTCTCTCTAAATTCTCCCTTCATCTAAAGACATGCATAAATGCATACATACAAGCATAATACATTTGCAAATATAATATTACATCCATACAAGCATACATACATACATGTACATAAAAATATATCAGCATACATTAATATATTAGCATTTAACATAAAGTAAGACATAACCCGATTGTGTTATAATGCGCTCGCATTATGTGCTAGTAGACATGTTCCCCGCTGAAGAAAAAACCATGTCAAAAGTGAGATATAACGCGAGCGCGTTATAACGCGCTCTCGTTATAGCGCGCCTGCGTTATATCTTGCTTTGAGAATTACCGAACTTTAAACTTGGTATTGCCTTGGAATTACAACCCAAAGGCTTGAAGGGCATCCCCAACGACCAGAGACGTGTTTTTAAAAAATCCACCATATTTCTCATAATCGATTTTGTGCTCACCGTCAGGATTGCACGTGGTTCAATATCAAAAAAATCGAGCATATGGGTAATGTTGGATTATCTCTTAGCTATCCAACGATGTAATTTTTTTCACTTTCTAAAAATGTTAAGTCTTTCATCCATAATTTATTTTATCTGTATGTCTTTTTTTTCCCAAAAAGCAACGTTTGGTATTTTTTTCATTATAAATTAACCGTTAATCAATTTTTCAAATAAATTACATTTTTTGAAACTAGACTCCATTCTACAAAGTTAAAAAATTAAAAAAAAAACAAATCAATTAGTTTCCAAATTTTGTAGGGGTAGCACGGCCAAAATTCTATTTTCAGGATATGTCCACTTCGCAAATTAGTAAAAAATCAAATATTCATTAAAAAATTATCAGAAAAATCGTGCATCAACTACATATTGTTAGCTAACTTTTGACCTTTGCGATTTTAAAAATACTAAAAAAAATTCACCGTACGAGGGTCGTACAAGAGTTGCTATGCTATGTTTTTCTGACAAAAACAACACCAATTTGTGTAGGTCCCTCGTTTGAACCCCTTAATCTCAATCATTTTCAAAATAAATTAGTAGTTTAGAAAGTAGTCTCGGAGCACTTGAATCCTTCTTTTTGTTCCATCTCAAAATTTTGAGTATAAGTATCCTCAATTTCACATCCAAGGTCAGTATTTCCTGATTTCAAAAAAAAGTTGTCCACTTAAGTGCCCTTTTTGGGAACCATCTTGGTGCACTTACCCAAAGAATTAACTTCAATACCTGGACCCATTACACCATTGCACCACTAGATAATTGATCTTGCATCTGTCAACTAAACATTTTTTGTATACTTTAACTCTTCTCATGCTAGGGCTCTTTTGATACATGAACCTGCTCCATCATGCTCCCCCTTTCCATGTTCGGCCTCTGAGAAGTTCCACATATGTTGAACACCACTAATCCTATGCATCCGACTCAACCATTAAAACATTCTGGCCTTCTTTAATTGTGATGTACAACTATCTGACCATATGATATGTTGACTAAATGATATGACCCTGCTAGCCAGATCAGCATAGAACATATGAAAGAAACCTTGAACACACTTTGTAGAATGTGTGTGATAATAATTGATATAAAAGTGATAGGGTATGTGTTAGATCATGATGGGCCAAAAAGTGGCAATGAGAAAAAATCACGTTTTGGATCGACTCAAAAATGTGGAAATGTCGAGTTAACTTTTCTAGGTTTGGGTGTCAGTACATTTCACCCAAACCAAAAACCAAACCTAGTTTCCAGAAATTAGATATCCAATTTCGGGAAACAGTATATAAAAAAACAACTGACTCTTTCAACTTCATTTCTCACAGTTTGCACGTGGGCACACAAGGAAAAACCCAAATCTGATATTTGCTTCGATCAGATATCTAATTTCAAAGGTAAGTATTTGGTTTTTCCAATCTTGTAATCGATTTTTCAAGTAGATTCTCTTAAGTTTAAGTAGGTTTTATTAAATTGTTTCCAAAAATAGGGTTTTCTATTGATTTTAAAAAAAAACTAGAGTTTACATTGATTTTTTATTAAAAATTAATGTTTTGAAATGGATCTTGATTAAAATTAGTGTTGTTGATGTTTTTTATCAAAAATAAGAGTTTGTTATTGATTTTTGCGAAAAAGTATGTTTTTTTTGGATTTTTATTAAAACTAGGGGTTTTTTACAATAATTTCATCTATATTGTGTAATTTCAATTAGTTTAATTAGTTTTTAACTTTAATCAGGTATTATGGCTGCGAATGAAAATCCACAAATGCCAAATGCTCCACCACCTCCACAGCCACCAATTGAAGACTTAATTGGTGAAAAATTGGGGCAATTGAGGGGCATTTGTGAAATTTATCAGACAATGCCTCGATTGAGAGATATGACAAACACATTGAAGGAAATAATTAAAAATATAGAAACCCTCTCCACCCAACATAATTCCTTTTATTCATGGTGAGAAGACATGAGGGAATATTATCGAAGTGGATTGTCTTATGATGATGTGAAATATCTTCAAATAACCAAAGCCCAAATAGCCTCTTTATTCATTGACCCCCGCATTGGTTTTCCAATGAATGTTAATAAAACAAAAATTTCCATAAAATGGTGCATGCATAGGGACATTGTAGCTAACTTTTGGGATCGTTGGTGTATGGTTTTTGATAAATCACCGAACAATAATTCCGATATACCATTTTACTTCATTAAAAAATTATATGTTGAGTTTGTGTTAGGGCATCATATCAATTACTTTGACATTAAACCCTTGCAGGGCATCAGTGGAGGTATGCCCCAGGATAGACCAGGGGCAGTTAGAGTAGTCCTATGCCCAAATGTTCCCCTTCCTCCCCTTCCTCTGCCACCTCCAATATATCATTCGAAGATTATCCAGGATGCATCCACACAAACTATTCAGGCTATTCACTCTTTGAGTGGTCATTTGGTTTCGCATGCTTCTATAGTAGCTCAGCCACATTTTGGTTATGTTGGCGAAAGGTCGAGTGTTGTTGCATCATCCTCCTCAAGTCCACATATTTGTGTGCCACATACTTGCACTATGTGCCACCCGATATGCTTGGGTCCTCTTGTACAACTCGATAAGCATCTATAACACCCCGCCACGCAACCCTAGAGGAAGTTGCAATTAACTACACAAGTGAACTATTTTTTTTTGTTGTTGTGGGTTATTAAGTAATCTCAGTCTTCTAACCTTAGAGGTTGTTGCAATGTGTAGCAAAATTGTATATTAATTATATTAAAAAATTAAAAAAATAGTTCACTTGTGTAGTTAATTGCAACTTCCTCTAGGGTTGCATAGCGAGGCATTGCAACATCCCTTGGACACTTCTGATTATGACCTCCATGATGTGGACATTATAGATCAGTTGTAGGGGAGTGGAGCGCACCCTACAAAGTCCTCTCTTGCTAGAGAGGGAGATGCTGGAATAGTGACACGGGTAAGATTTAAGTTGTAATTTCATAACTTGCATTTGTTTTTAAATGAATATTAATAAGAGATAGTATCAAGTACTAATATTTATTTACATGGTCTATTTAACAATTGATGTCTGAGGAGGAGCTCACACGGGTGATTGATAGCACCCTTAGGGCCATTTCATTTGGCTTGGACACACACACGCAGTATATATTTTCGCACTCACTCGTTTACATTTTATATTATATACTTGCTTCTCATTTGAATTGTCATTAATGAATTTAATTTAATAACTTAAATATTTATCTTGTTTTCCTCCTGTATTAAATACCTAGTGTGAGTGAGGTGGAGCCTCGTCCAGACTATGGAGGCGCAAATCTAGATAAGGGGAAGGTAATTGAACTCAAATTGGATTGAATTGAGATTTTTAAGATCTTATATTGATTATACATACGTCGAAATAGATTGGTATTTTCATATGTACTAGTCAATTTTATGTACAGGCAATTATGAGCTATACAGATATGTTGACAAGGGACACACCACCTAAAGGAGTAGTTCTTGGAAGACCTCAAGGAGTAGGTGTTGAAACACCTCAAAGAGGAGGTGCCAAAACACCTGAAGGAGATAAAGAAAAAAATCAACCTAAAGAGGTACATGTGCTTATTTTATTTTATTTTTGGTAAATAAGTTCCTATAACCAATAATCGTATACTAACTTGGATCAATTTTATGTTTTTGTTCACATGTATAGATTGGCATTTCAAAAGTTGATTTGGTATATTCTAGGACTCCTAACCCTTTGAAGAAATGTATATTTTCAGGTAATCAAGATTTCAATTTTAGAGTTCAATTAAAATTCAATGTATATTGATTTTGATGTTAATTATTCAATTTTAAAGTATATAGTATAACTAATCTCAATTACAGTGGTTTGAATTTTTCTTGTGTAGCTACCTTCAGAGCCAATGATTGCTTCAAAGAGGCTCCATTTTGATGATCCACCAGTAGTTTAGGATGAGATAGACATTTTGGCATGTAAATTTTGAATACATATTGAGATGGCATATGCCACATTTTGTAAAACTTTGTTTTAGTTGGCGTCGATGCAATTTTGTATATGGACATACACTTGATTATTGGATAATTTGATATATAGAAGTTGACAATCAAAATTTAATTTGATCCTCATGTGCATGATTAAACTCTTTGAAAATTTTATCTTCAGCAATGGTTAAATATCAATATAAAATAGCTTAAAACTGAATGGTTATATTATGTAGTTTATATTTATATCGCTGATTACATTGCATTACACATCTTTCAAACTCAAATCATTACTTCACATTGCATAACTAACAACTAGATGTTCATAGATGAAAAAAATTTAATTACAATATAGTTCTTACAAAGTCAACCTAAGCAGTTACGCAATTACTTCACATTGCATAACTAAAAACTATGAGGAGTTGTCAATTGCATTTGTTTGTCACTGAATTCTATGAGACCACATTTCTTTGAAGCTTTTTTTCAAATAGTCCACTGCCTCTTCTATGCTACCACATAAAGTTGTATTAAATTAAATGATATCTTATGGCTATTTAATTTATACTCATTTTATGTAAATGGATGAGACCGACCTTCCTTGATATTATTTTGAAAATTATTATTTTCAAGAGAGGTCAACCTCTTTAAAGAGTCATCTTATTTTGTATAAATACGAGGTGATGTTTGTTCATTTCCTCAATCAAGTTCATTTAGGATAATTTGCAATCCAAGCAAAAATTTGCACTTGAGCAGCAGCCCTTCATCTTGCAACAGCAGGCCGATTTCAAGGAGAAGCATATTCGATTGTATCTTTGCATCTACGAGAGGTGTTATTATTCATTGTATCAAATTCAGCCATGAGCTAGGCCTAAGTTGTAAGAAAATTTCTTGTTGTGTTTATTGTCTTATGTGTTTCATTTTTTGAGTGCTTTCAGTTGTATTATTTGATCTCTAAGTTGAAGATAGCGAGAGAAATTGTCATATTGTTGATGACAAAGATTTGACCTTGTTGGCTCTTAATGGTCTTCCTTCATCTTGGGAGTCTTACATTCAAGGAATCAGCGTGAGATCGAAACTTCCCAAGTTTGATTGGTTGAGGGCTGACTTTATTCAAGAGGATTCAAGGTTGGTTGCGAGAGGTTTTGGACAAAGCCCTACAAATGAAGACATTCATGTTCTTTCCACTCAATCCTAGAAGAAGAAAGGAAAAAGAGGAAAGAAAAGATGCTTCAAAAGGAATGGAGATAAAGGGTTAGATGGTGCTCCTGCATTCAAGAAGAAGTGGGACCTCTATCATGTTCACTAGGATACGATTTTCTCAAATCCATTCAACTTGGATTTAACATTGGTAGCTCCACAAACCTATTCAGAATAGAGTGATCTAAAGAGGACATCCCTAAATCTCTACAGAGGTGTAAAGTTGCAAAGTGGTGCAAATTTCATTCTCAAACTCGTACGACCCAACAGACTATTCCAACACATCAGGATGGGTATTTTTATATTAGGTATCGTTCTCTTTTGCATCCAAATATGCTGAATCGCTTCAAGCTGCATTGGAGCAGCGTTTTCCCTCAAGAGTCCAAAGTGCTAAAAGGCAGCCATCTTTGATAGACTATTTCTTGGAAACCATGATGCTTATAGACTCTTCACCTAAGGATATGGGATTGTGATGAGACCATCTACAATAACCTCTCTCAGTTTTTTCTATCTCGAAGGCGTTTTCTCGTGGTGATAAGTTTTCAGTTGAGGGAAAAGTTGTCAAATGCAAGCAGTGTAAAGTTGCAAAGTGGTGCAACTTTCATTCTCAAACTCGTACGACCCAACAGACTGTTCCAACACGTCCGTATGGGTACATTTACGCTAGGTATGGTTCTCTTTTGCACCCAAATATGCTGAATCGCTCTGAGCTACATTGGAGCGGCGTTTTCCCTTAAGAGTCCAAAGTGCTAAAAGGCAGCAATCTTTGGTAGACTATTTCTCTGAAACCATGATGCTTACAGACTCTTCATCTGAGGATATGGGATCATGTTCAAACCATCTACAATAACCTCTCTTGTTTTTTGTTATATCGAAGGCATTTTCCCATGGTGATAAGTTTTCAGTTAAGGGAAAAGTTACCAAATGCAAGCAGTGTAAAGTTGCAAAGTGGTGCAACTTTCATTCTCAAACTCGTATGACCCAATGGACTATTCCAACACATCTGGATGGGTAATTTTATGCTAGGTATGGTTCTCTTTTGCACCCAAATATTCCGAATCACTCCGAGCTGCATTGGACCGACGTTTTCCATTAAGAGTCCAAAGTGATAAAAGGAAGCAATCTTTGATGGACTATTTTTCAGAAACCGTGATGCTTACAGACTCTTCATCTAAGGATATGGGATTGTGTTGAGACCATCTACAATAACCTCTCTCGGTTTTTTCTATCTCGAAGGCATTTTCCCGTGGTGATGAGTTTTGAGTTAAGGGAAAGGTTGCCAAATGCAAGCAGTGTAAAGTTGCAAAGTGGTGCAACTTTCATTCTCAAACTCGTACAACCCAGCGGACTATTCCAACACATTCGTATGGTTAATTTTACACTAGGTATGGTTCTCTTTTGCACCCAAATACATTGAATCACTCTGAGCTGCATTGGACCGGCTTTTCCCCGAAGAGTCCAAAGTGCTAAAAGGTAGCAATCTTTGACAGACTATTTCTCGAAAACCATGATTCTTACAGACTCTTCATCTGAGGATATGGGATTTTTTTGAGACCATCTACAATAACCTCTCTCGGTTTTTCTATCTCGAAGGCGTTTTCCCATGGTGATGAGTTTTCAGTTGAGGGAAAAGTTGCCAAATGCAAGCAGTGTAAAGTTGCAAAGTGGTGCAACTTTCATTCTCGAACTTTTACGACCCAATGGACTGTTCCAACACGTTCACATGGGTACATTTACACTATTTATGGTTCTCTTTTGCACCCAAATACGTCGAATCACTCCGAGCTGCATTGGACCATCGTTTTTCGTTAAGAGTCCAAAGTGCTAAAAGGCAGCAATCTTTGACAGAATATTTCTCAGAAACCATGATTCTTACAGACTCTTCATCTGAGGATAAGGGATTGTGTTGAGACCATCTACAATAACCTCTCTCAATTTTTGCTATCTCGAAGGCGTTTTCCCATGGTGATGAGTTTTTAGTGGAGGGAAAAGTTGCCAAATGCAAGCAGTGTAAAGTTGCAAAGTGGTGCAACTTTCATTCTCAAACTCGTACGACCCAACAAACTGTTCCAATATGTCTGGATGGGTACGTTTATGCTAGGTATGGTTGTCTTTTGCACCCAAATACGTCGAATCGCTCTGAGTTGCATTAGACCGGCGTTTTCCCTTAAGAGTCCAAAGTGCTAAAAGGCAGCAATCTTTGACGGACTATTTCTCTTAAGAGTCCAAAGTGCTAATGTCAATGAAATGTGGGGATAGAAATATTTAAGGTTGGATCAAGATTCTGCAAGTCCTAGCTCTTGCATCAGAAAAATCTTACCTAATCAACTTGAACCAATTACATGGGAAAAGAAATTCACAATGAACTTTTTACTTTTCTTTTTTTCGAAAAAGTGGCAAACCACTGTAATTTGTTATATATAAATAGGAAATATTACAAAACCTAGTTCAAGTGAGCATACCGACAGGAAAGAACCAGGAAGAAAACCTCTAGTTGTAGCTCAATTAAGTGCAAAGATCTTTTTACATTTTAAACATACCATTTATACAATGCCAGACATTTGAACCATATTTCAAAAAACATCACTGGATATAGATTATGCCTATACACAGTTATGACCTTTTTACATTGTTTCACATTTCAAAATTCAATTTTTACAAAATTTGCCTATTTGAGACATTCAGGGCACAGTCTTCCACAAGAGTAGTATGTTGGCGTTTCGGAGTGACAAGCACCTATACAAACCATCAAGGTAGCAGTTAAACTACATACAATAGAAAATATACTTAGAATAACCAGTTGATATTATTGTAATTTGTCACATACCTCTCTGAAAGGATCAGAGTTTCCTATTGTTGTAGTAGGTCCATGATCAATCGTGCTAGGAATATCGCAAAAAATTTCAAATGATAAATCTATATTGTAACAACAAAAAATATACTTAGATTAACAAATTTTTATTAATCTAAACAACCTGAATGATGATGAATTGCTAATGAAAACTATAAAAGATGCTTTGACTAACCAATCTATATTATTGTAATATGTTGCATACCTTTTTAAAAGGATCAGAGCTGGGTATTGTTGCAGCTAGTCCATGATCAATCGTGCCAAGAATATTGCAAAAATTGTCAAATGATATATCTATATTATCACAATAAAAAAGAGGCTTAAGCATTGTACTTTCCATTCTTAAATATGCTATTCAAGTGTACTTGAAGGGTCATCTCTTTTCTTAAGAGTATCCAATATTGCCTCATGATCAGCATTGCTAAGTGTCCATAGTTGTTTTTTCTTTGGTTTGGCATGATGCTTCAACGAATTAACATTTGTTGCTATAACAAGGTGTGAATACATGAGAATGGTTTTGTGTTTCTCGTAGTCTTCAAATGCAGGTATGCCATTCTTTCTAATAATGTATGTTTGCAACCAAGTTCCTACAACCACAACTGAACCTGTAGGATACACAAACCCATAATCATCTTCCATCAATTGTGTTAGCTTGTGCTTTACCCGCACACATCGAGCCAACCAATATTCTGATCTCTCTTCATTCCCTTGTGGTGCAACAACTGCACAAACATGTCCTGGATGTAGTAGATCTAAAAGCCAGTCGTAATCAAGTGAACTTTCCATTGTGTAATTTGTCATGGATATAGTTTGAGATAAAGGAGTTAGATACTGTGGAACCCATGTATCCACCCACTCACTTGACTCGCATTGATCCCACTCGCACTGAATACAACTCTGACAAAAACAAGCCAACAATTGTGTCCAAATGGACCATGTGCTTGCATCTGAGCTTCGAAATGAATGCATCTTTGAAGAATCTTTGAGTGTATGACAATCTAATCTGCCTCCCACTGTACCCTCCTCAACCAAACAAAAGAATATGCGCACTGTTGAATCAAGTGTCCCTCCCTGTGACAACGCTGAACTACACCAATCAACAATAGAACGTGCATCACTGAATTTTGCTCCTGAAATCTTCAATTGCTCCTTAACTAGAGCTCTCTTACACATGCACCTGCTCCATCATCCTCCCCTTTCCCATGCCTAGCTTGAAAAAAACTCCAAATATTAGGTACACCCTTCTCTACATACATTCTACTCAACCAATAAAACATACGAGCATTCTTGAATTGACCTGTACAGTTATCTAAGCAAATGAGATGTTGGCCCAGTGCTATATCATGCTTCTGCAAGAGCTCAAAAAAATTCTCAAAACAATGTTGGACATACTCGGATGAGTGAGATCTATCATCACTCATATAAAAATGATACTCTCGGATTATCTTTCGATCCTCCTCTATAATAATAGGTGCATGTCTAAATGTTATGTGGATAAAAATAGCAATCTGAATGGAATTGTAATACTGAGATTGTACCTCATTTTGTGGTTGCAATGTGTAGTTTTCAGCAAAATCAACCACTGATATAATAGTGCCAATCGGAAAAGAGTCCTTACATATCTTGAATTGTTGATCCAACCACTGAGACCTATGACTATGCCTTGAATATTTGTAGAAAATATTGTCCTTAAAATCTGAAATAAAATCAACAACACTATATTCTTTTGTAACCAACTCGCATCTAGAACCTTCACCTCCACTTTGCAAAGTATATTTGACTATCTCATATCTCTTTTTCTCAACAAGATTCTTTCCAAATTCATGTTTGGAACCCTCATGAAAATATTGAACAAACTTTGACAAGACACTACATTGTGAGCACTTCGCATTCAAACAATCATTTCTATAGAAAAAGGAACCATCATCCCTAGAACATAAAAATAGATCTAGGAAGTCCCTTGATGATTTCGAAAGATGCATTGCACCACACTCATGCAACATTTTATTAGTATGCAAAGTAGAATGGATATAGCATAATAGTTCATGGTACATTGAAAACTCCACATGGTATTTGCAACAACAAGTATTACGAATCTTAAGAGGCACACAATAAAATGGCTTCAAACCTTCAAAAGTTCTTTGCGAGATTTCCATATTTGGATATGTTTGAATAAATTTGTTGAACAACATTGTTTGGCTTGATTCCAAGAAATGTTTAGGATGTGGTGTACGGTCTCAACTGCCAATTCTTAACTTTAAAACATCCTTTGCATTGGGTGATACTCTAGAGTTATCATGCCAAAATTGTTGAATTGCCTGCTTTACATTATCGGTTAGCTTCTTATCATCACGTGTAAGCCTTCCGGAAAAATCCCATATATCATTTTGAATAGGATCATCTATTCTTTCTCTTCTTGCAAGTGCTCTATCCAAAGTTTTACGATTTAAGTCAAAATCAATGCAAGTTTGTCTCATAAAGCAAGCCTTTTTCAATTGATGGCTTACTAGGGCGGTGGTAATGATTCTCCGAGTAGCTCTCTTATCTTTTTCCTTGTTATTTTTTCTAATAGACTTGAGAGCATTAAAAAGATTTTTGGCAATAATAGAATTTTTTTCGGTCCTCTTGTTCAGACGAATCTTCAATTTGGCTAGCAAAGGTCTCATCTTTTGCATCTTTAGCAATTGTACAAAAAGTTGGCATTTGTTGATCAATGTCTTATCGCTAAAATATTGGTTGAAAAGTATTCTATCCCACAACTAAATAGTTCATGTTGACCTCTTGCCTTCAAATTTTTTTATAATGTTATCATCAATTTCAACTAACCATTTAGGGGTCCTTGAAGGTCTTGAATTTGGAATACATCTTTCTTCCACACAAGGTTCTTCATTTCTCGTGTAATCTGATGAAACATACTTTACACTTGCTTCAATATTATGTTCAACATCTTCATTTCCAACATTTTCACCTTGAACAATTTCAATATCAATTTGAACAATTTCATTCCCAATTTCAATATCATGTTCAACATCTTCAATTCCAACATTTTCATTATCAATTTCAATATTTTCATTCCCAATTTCAGTATCATGTTCAACATCTTCAATTCCAATATTTTCATTATTAATTTCAATATTTTCATTCCCAATTTCAATAGCATGTTCAACATCTTCAATTCCAACATTTTCACCTTGAAAATTTTCAATATCAATTTGAACATTTTCATTCCCAATTTCAATATCATGTTCTACATTTTCACCTTGAACATATTCAATTTCCTCTTCACTTGAAAGACCATAGGGCTCAATTTCACCAATATTTAACATACCTTGTCTTTTCTTCCTATGACCTTCTCTATCGCTTTGTCTATATCCTTCAATTTGTTCTTTTGTCAGCTTTCTCTTATGTTTTTGCTTCCGACGACTGCTGCTTCCCAATATAACAAATAAAAGATGCTAAAAAATCATTATGCATGACAAATTTGAGTACAAGATGCTCCAAAAAGTTTATCTTTGTCTCTTCATGTCTGAAATGGTAAGATTTCACCTCTGCACAATGAAGTTTCACAAATCGGATATCCGATTTGTACACACATAGACCTAAGGGTTAATGGTAGGGAGTGGGAGAATGATAGGGAGAGGGAGAGAGAGGGAGAGGGAAAGGGAGAGAGAGAGAGAGAGAGAGAGAGAGAGAGAGAGAGGGAGAGAGAGGAGAGAGGGAGAGGGAGAGAGAGAGAGAGAAGTAGATGATTAGTGAGAGAGAGAGGGAGAGGAGAGGAGGGAGGGAGGGGGAGAAAGGGAGAGGGAGATAAAGGGAGGAGAGTAGGAGAGGGAGAGAGTGAGGAGGAAAGTGGGAGAGGGAGAGGGAGAGTGGGAGGAGGGAAGAGGAGATGAGAAGGAAATGGGGAGAGAAAGTGAGGAGAGGAGGGAGGGAGGAGGTGGGAAGGTGAAGAGGAGAGGGAGGAGGGAGATGGGAACGGAGAGCGAGATAAAGGGAGGGTGAGGGAGATCAAGAGAGTGGGAGAGAGAGAGGGGGGCAAGGGAAGGAGGGAAGGAAAGGAAGGGGAGCACGAGTGAGAGAGGTGGAGTGGGAGAGGGAGAGGGAGAGGGAGAGGAGGAGGGAGAGAAGGATGGTGAGTTGGAGGAGAGTGTGAGGAGTGGGGAAAGGAAGGAGTGGGAGGAGAGGGAGGAGGGAGAGAGGGGTGATGGGAGAGTGGGAGTAAGGAGAGGAGAGGGGAGGTGGGAGGAAGGGAGGGAGGGAGGGAGTGGGAGGAAGGGAGAGGGAGAGGGTTAGAAAGAGATAGTGGGAGAGAAAGAGGGAGGAGGGAGAGGGAGGAAGAGGGAGAGAGGAAGAGTGGGAGAGAAAGAGGGAGAGAGAGGGAGGGAGGGAAAGAGGGAGGGAGAGTGAGGGAGGGAGGGAGAGGAGTGGGGAGAGGAGAGAGGGAGAGGAGAGGAGAGAGAGAGGGAGATGGAGGCAGGAGATGGAAGCGGAGAAAAGGAGAGTGGGAGAGTGAGAGGAGTGAGGGAGAGAGAGGGAGGTGGGAAGTTAAGGAGAGAGGGAGAGAGGGAGGAGTGGGAGGAGAGAGATAAGAGGAGGGAGAGTGGAGGAGGAGATAGAGGAGGATAATGAGAGATAGAGAGAGAGAGAGGAGAGAGAGGAGAAGGAATAATGAGAGAGTGGGAGAGTGGGAGAGGGAGAGGGAGAGTGGGAGAGGGATAGAGGGAGAGAGGGAGAGATAGGGAGAGAGGGAGAGGGAGAGAGGGAGATTAAGGGAGGGAGAGTGGGAGGGAGATAGGGAGGGGGAGAGGGAGAGGGAGAGGAAGAGAGGGAGAGGGAGAGGGAGAGAGGGATAGGGACAAGGACAAGGACAGGGAGAGAGGGACAAGGATAGGGACAGGGAGAGAGGGAGAGATAGAAGGAGAGGGAGTGAGAAGGAGAGTGAGAGAGTGAGAGAGTGAGAGAGTGAGAGAGAGAGAGAGAGGAGTGATTGAGTGAGAGACTTGAGAGAGATAGAGGTGGAAAGAGCGAGAGAGCGAGAGGGAAAGAGATAATATTAAAATATTTTATAAATTGGTAATATATATATATATATTTAAAAATTTATGGATTAACTAAAATATTGAAATAATATTAAAATATTTATAGATTAACTAAAATTTTGAAATAATATTTAAATATTATACATTTAATAATATATTATAAATTAAATACATAGTTCGGTAAGAGATTGTCATAAATTGTATATTAAATATATTACATTATAAACTTTATTGGATATTATATATATTAAATTATAAACTTAATTGCATTTTTAAATCATATATTAAAGATTGTATAAAAAAATTTAAAACTGATCTAAAAGATATCATATATCGAATTCAAATTCGATATCGGATTTGAATCGAATATCCGATTTGAATCAGATATCCGATATTCTGACACAAAATTTAATACCTAGGGATTAGGCTCGGTATTAGGCTGAAGATTTGGTTTGGACCTGCCAATCCTAAAAAGTCAACACGTAAAATGTGTTTCACAACTTACCTTGCTTTTCCAGACTTCGCCCATGTGGCTGACGACTTTTATTTTACCTAAAATTGATGAAATGAAAAGGGTTTGTAAGGGAGCTTCTCAACTTTCTACCAATATAAATTATATTTTATTTAGAATGTAATAAATTATTATTATTTATTTTTTATTAGAATTACGACTAAAGTCCTGATTGATAGTCTGATAGAAAAACATCTATAGCTTTCAAACAGTATCACATTTTTTGAATCCAAAACATGCGTCACATTCTATGCTTCGCATACTATAGGATTAAAAAATAAAAATGAATTCCATTAAGTTTTGACAAAGTTAAGGTGGTCAGACATATGAGTTTTATATTTTTTAAAAGTTGTAATAAAAAATTCATAATTAATTATTTATTCGAACAAAAAATTACAAAAAATATGCATCACATCCGGACATGAGTCCTCTACTTATATCTAAAATCTTATAAAAAAACAGTATGATTTTATTATGGTTAGGGTGGTCAGAAAAACACCTACTTATTTTTTCCCTAAAATTTTAGTACTACTGCATTGAAATTTCAAATTTTCACCAAATAGATTTATTTTTTACAAAAATTAACCTAGTAGTTTAGAAACTACATTCAATTTTCCACAGATTCTATTCTTACATATTTTTGAAATAATAAAGATAATTTATTCAAATTTTTATGTCAAGTTGCCCAACTCTGATTTTCTGAATTTTCATTGCCACTTAAGGACCTATTTTTTCCATGATGATCCTGCACATACCCGATACTCCCTCAGTACTTTCCTATTTTCCTTTGTACTATCATTTGCACAAATGAATTCTATATGCACAAATATAGCAACGTGCACTAAGTTGTAGTATTGTGATTGCACCTCGTTTTGTGGTTGTAGTGTGTAGTTCTTAGTGAAGTCGACAACTGAAATGATATGATGAAGTGGATATGTGTCCTTACATAGCTTGAACTGTGAGTCCAACCATTGTGCTATGTGTGTATGCATTGCATAATCATAGACCACTTGATCACGAAAAATTCCCATAAACTAATACATTGGAATCTTATCACTAACCAATTCACACTTTTTTGCTTATTTCCCATCTTTTAGACTATATGCCACTGTCTTATATTTGCCCAATTCCACAATTTTGTCTCAAATTGTGTGTGTACTAGCCATGTGTTGGAAAATTGGAAAATGTTGCATGCCACCACAATGATCACATGTTCCATCCAAACATAATTTTTTGTAAAAAACTTGACCATCCTCTCTTTCACATAAAATGGAAGACAAAAATTTCCTTGATTATTTAGGTGGAGGCATTATGTTACATTCCTGCAAAACATTGTCAATATGCATATCTACACATTTATGTTGATAAACATCATAATGGTTAGAAAACTCAATATGAGCCCTACGACAAAAATTAGTGCGTGTGTGATTTATTTTGACATAAAAAGGCTTTAGCATGTTTCAAAATACCTTTGACATATTTTAATTTTAGGAAACATTTGTACAAAATCAGCAAAAAAATGGGTTTGAGTGGTATCCAAATAATGCATTGGATGTGGCTCATGGTTTTTACTACCAATTATCCTTCTTACAACATCTCTTTGATTAGGAGAGGTCCTTCTATTATCCTTCCAATAATTCACAATTAAATATCTCAAGCCTTGAGCAATTCTTGTGTCTTTCCGTGGCACTCTACCTGAAAATGCCCATAACTCATTGCTATTTGGATCCTCCACTTTTTCACGCCTTCCTTTGGCTCTTATTAGAGATGATATACTTATTTTCAAATACTTACTTGCCTTTGTAAGGTTCACCTTGTTCTTTGTTTGACTACTTAACAGTGTTGTTGTCATCACACGTCATGTGGCACAACTATCCTTCGTGTGTGAGGTGGAACCCACGCTCTCGTATGCACTCATCAAGCTCTTTACAATGGAATTTTAACTTGATTCATTCAAAACTCTTAGCCCAAGAGCCTTCATGGTGGGCCTAAATTTGATTTGCCTCATCATTTCAACAAAAAATTGGCATCTTCCACCTTCACTTAGCTTTGCAAAAAACAAACTCCATATCCTTTGTGCATATCTTTGACATGTACGTTTTGGAATCTTATTAGGCATCCATTTCAAAACATTGGAGTCAATATCAATCAAAAATGTAGGTTTTCTATGCAAAAATCTAGGAGGAGTTCTCAAATGTAAATTTGTGCCAATATTGGGAAGGTCAACAACATCGGGGATAGATCATGTACCTTCAATTGGAGGTGAAATTGATGACATACCTTGAGATTGACATGTAAACGATGTTGTACCTCCAACTTGAGATGTCATTTTCGGAGTGCCTTCAAATAGAGATGTGTTTTCTAATGTACTTTCAAAACACAATGTTTTTTATGGTGTGTCTTCAATTGGAGATGTGATTTCTGATGTACCTAGAAAACCACATGTTTTTGTCAATGTGTCTTCAACTAGAGATGTGCATTGAGCTTCACCTATGGTTGATGATATGCCCCCAACTTTTATATCCATTCTTGTCCTTCCATGAGCTTTCCTCATTCGTGCCCTTTTTTTTTCCAGTTTGACATCTATCTTAGATTACACGGGAATTTGTGGTTGTATGGGCTGCAATTCCTTTGCTTCACGAGCTACATTTTGTGATTCTCTTCTCCTTGCATTTTTAGCTGCACGTTCTTCTGGTGTTAGAGGCTTTGGTTGTTTCCTTTGAATGACCTTCAATGCTACATGTTCACAAACACACATAGAACAAAAGTAATTAATGCATTTTACAAAAATATTGATATTGCTGATTACATTGCATTAAATATGAAACACACCAAATCATTTTATGAAAGAAGGCAGCGAGTTGTTTGGAATTATCAAACATGTCTATGCTACACAATATTTTTCATACATGATGGAGCTAGATGTTTGTAGGGTTAGATATTAGAGTAGGTATTTTGAGTGTGTTTGAAGAGTTGGCAAAGTACCTAGAGGCTCATGCAGTACATGTAGGGATCCACAATGAACATGTTCAAAGATTTAGAGGAAGGCTCTTAATAGACTTACACACAACTTGATCACTTAACTTACCAAGAAACACCATTTTTGATGCAAAGAGGGGTGGAAACCATTCAATACAGCAAATCAATGAGAATCAATCAGATTCCAAAGCAAAACCAGATGTTCAACTGAAAATCCCAACTTCTACCAAGCTTTCCCTTGTAGCATAGGTAACCTGGTTCAAGGGCCTTTTCACCAAGATTTTCCAAAACACTTGAAAAACTCAGGGATGATTAAGATACCCATTTTCAAGTTATAAAACATAGGTAAATACCAACATCAACTCGTTTGGACCAACATTGACTTCTAATAGACCCACCTTGGAAAAGGCTATTCAATTGGCCTAATTTACAAAGAGAGTACCTTTTAAACACTACATATTCACTCAAAATCCTCAAAAAGAAGTATTTTATGTGTCAAAACCTCCAATTTCCTGATTTGTTTCCAGGTCCAAGACCTCTAAACCCCTAATACACCAAACCCTCAATTTCAAGAAAAATACTTGGGGTTTTAATGAAACTCTTATCTCCTAGACCTGCCAGACCCATACAAAGCACCAAAAACACTTACCATACCCTACACATGGTGAATAATACATTACATGGACAGCCCTTCCCACATTTTGTCAAAACATCACTTGAAGCCCTAATTTTCACCATGAAAAGACCTTGCTACAGTCCTAGAACATCATCCCAAACACCCAACCTTGACCCCACAACATTCTAAATAGGTTATCCATGTATTTTAAAAGTTAGACGACCCATTCCATAAGTTATAGTAGGCATAAAAAGTGTAATGGGTCCAATTACATAATGAAACCCCTCAATCCAAGAACATTGTGAAAGTAGGTAGCAGTAGTAAAAAAAAATATAACTTTCTCTATACAAAGAGTTAGAACTTCTAAATAGATTAAAATGAAAGATAATTTGTTAACCTACAACATCCAACCGGTTTAATATCATCTTAGAGTCCGTAGAGGCTGTACAACAACAAGAAAATTGAGAGAAACTAGTAAATTTTTAGAAAATAATGTTCTTCTTGAAAAAAAAAATGGGGTACAAATCAACCAACAACCTCTCCTTTGAGGCATTGAAGGTATTAAACATATTTTGATTTAATTCCAACTCCCTTGAACTCTACAAATTTTGCATATTTTAGCAACTTTTCTAACCGCATTTAGCCAAATTGCAAGCTATGACACAACTGAACTCCCTTGGCTCCAAATACATTATAAATTGGTCTAATTGACCTTACTGAACACAATATACTCAACATTAACTAAAATCCTAGCATTTGACCATGCTCACTAAAAGATGAAATTTTTGACAAAATTGAGCTTACAAGGTGCTCCTGCACCAGAGGCCTGGAACGTTGATTTTTAAGTTGTGGACCTTTTGACTAGCATTATTGAACTTGAAATTTATAAAGGTTATGATGAACAATTCATGGATTAGAGTTTCTAATAATATTGAGTTTATTCCATTCTATTAGGAGTGATTATTTTATGAATACAATATTTTGATCAATAGACTTACATATGGTGGGTTTTGTTAAAATCTTCTAGAGGTTTAGAATGGTAGTCATCTTGAAAAGCATAGCTTGTTATTTATGGATGATCTTTGTTTTGTTTTAGATGTGAATTGGTAAGTTTAGTATTGAATTGAGGTATTTGAGATTGAAGATTATTTGAAACTGATCTAATTAAATGATTGTTGAAGGTTTCATCTCCCTACTCTGCATCACTGACCTAGGGTATAATTTGTTGCCACCTAAATGAAAACTAGAGTCTCTTGTGTTTATTTTTCTCAAAACCAAATTTTTTATTGTCAATAGACTCATGAAGAATGTGAATTCAAAGAATGGTTTGTGATGCTATATCTTATAATTATTCACTATTTCTTTGGCAATGAGGTAACTTAGAAAGACAATAAGCATTCTCAATTGCACAAAATTTCCCATTTTTTTATTTATTAGAAAGGTAAATGGTATGAATGAATGGAAACTTGCATTAACAACTGTGTCAACTCACTTGAATTTATCTAAGCACATGTTCAATGAAGGTGAATTTTTTATGGAACAAAAAAAATATTGGACACTTGCATTAACATTGATGAAAGCTATTAGGTTTTCCAAATTAGATGAAAATAATTTTTTTCCAAATTAATTGAAAAAGAATGAAATATAGTGAATTCCCCTAGCCATGCTGGAAATGGACTACTATAAGAAATGAAAATAGAATTCATAAGTAAATTTATATTAATTAATTGTCATGTTTTTAATTTTTTTGTTCTTCAAACTCATAAAAATTGAATTTTTTAATGCAAATCCCATCTAATTCTATGTCCAATTGTTATGATTAATAAAATAATTAAGGAAATTTAGTTTATATTGTCAAAAAAAAACAAATATACTAAATATAAACATTTCAATTTACCAAAATGAATATATTACCTCATATAATGTAAAATGATGTAGAAACTTAAAAATGTCTTCTTCTACATTGTCTACCATGTAGATTGGTCGTAAAAAGGTGATGGATCAAGCATAGATTGGTACAATATGAAGTCAACTACATAAAAAAGGCATTTTTGACTCGGATAAAGTGTTGAACCAAACAACTTCACAAGAATGTGGGCATGAATCACGGGGTCAAGCCTTATTTTACCATTTCAAGGTAAAACACATTTGGCGCATGCCAAATTTGGAGAGCGCCAAGTGTGGCGCAGGCCAAATTTGGTGCTCTCCAAATTTGGTGAGTGCCAAATATGTTGTTTTGAAAAGGAGAGACCTGAGAGAGGGAGAGAGACAAATTTGGAGAGAGATAGAGGGAGTGAGAGAGAGAGGGAGAGAGTGGGAGAGAGAGAGGGTAGGGAGGAGAGACATTGAGAGAGAGATGGAGAGGGAGAGGACGTGGGAGGGAGAAACCTAAGAGAGTAAGGGAGAGAGGGTGGGAGGGAGTCAAAGTGGGAGAGAGGGGGTGGGAGTTAAGAGAGGCCTGATAGATAGGGATTGTGAGAGAGGGAATTGGAGTGATAGTGATTAGTGTAGGTAGCATGGGAGGGAGTGAGACCAAAGAGAAACATACTTGAGAGGGAAAGAATTTATTCAATTATATGGTGGGGAAGACCCTAGGAGAGGGAGTGGGAGGAGATAGAGGGAGGGAGAGAGAGAGAGAGGGGGTAGGAGGGAGAGACTTGAGAGAGAGAGAGAGGGGGAGGGGGAGGGATAGGGCATGGGAGAGAGAAACCTAAGAGAGAGAGAGAGGGAGAGAGGGTGGGAGGGTGACACCTAAGAGAAGGAGAGGGATTCAAAGTGGGAGAGAGGGGGTGGGAAGGAAAGACCTAAGAAAGTAGGGTGGGAGGTAAGTGAGGCCTGAAAAAGAGGGAGTCAAAGTAGGAGAGAGGGGGTGGGAAGGAGAGACCTAAGAAAGTAGGGTGGGAGGTAAGTAAGGCCTGATAGAGAGGGATTGTGAGAGAGGGAATTGGA
>CM021101.1:650276660-650308054 GCA_007115665.2 Sequoiadendron giganteum | reverse complement strand
TATAGTTTTGAGGGATTAGGGAAGAGAAGGTGGGATGTATGGAGGGAGGGATGGAGGGAGAAGTGAGATAGAGATAAGGAGATAAGAGGAGGGAGGGACAAAGATATATGAAGGTTGAGGATCCAATGTATAGGGTAGATGGTTGAGAATTGAAGGTATAGGGTTGAGGACCTATAGGGTTGAGGGTATAGGGTTTAAGGGAGATGGGAGAGATATAGATGGATTGAGTGAGTGAGAGAGAGACCTAAGAGAGGGAGAGGGGGTAGGATGGAGAGACTTGAAAGAGATACAGAGGGAGGGAGTGGGAGAGCGACAGAGGGAGGGAGGGTTAAGGGTAGAGGGTAGTATGTTTAATGGGTCAGGGTTTAAGGGTTAAGGGTTTAGGTTTTAGGGTTTAGCGTTAAGGGTAGGGGGGATAGAGATAGAGGGAGTGAGTAAGTGTGTGAGAGAGACACGAGAGAGAGGAGGGGTAGGAGGGAGATTCTTGATAGAGAGAGGGAGGGAGTGGGAGAGATATAGAGGGTAGAGGGTTAAGGGTAGATGGTTAAGGGTAGAGGGTAGAGCGTTTAAGGGTTTAGGGTTTAAGGGTTAAGGGTTTAGGGTTTAGGGTTTAGGGTAGAGGGGAGAGAGATAGAGGGAGTGATTGAGTGAGAGAGAGAGACCTAAGAGAGGGAGAGGGGGTGGGAGGGAGAGTCTTGAGAGAGAGAGAGGGAGGGATGGGGTGGGAGAGAGATAGAGGGTAGAGGGTTAAGGGTAGAGGGCTAAGGTTAGAGGGGAGTGTTGGTTCTCAAAAGTATTTAGTTTTTCCTTGCAAACACCAAGTAATCAAATCACATAAAGTGAAAAATACATTGCGATAAATCAGAAATATACTTGATATATTGATTTAAATTTCTAATTGGAGACAACTAGATAGAAAATACAAAAATTATAGCATCTCAATAACTGAAATCAGAAAAGATGTCACCAATTTATTAATGTTTTCTCCATTACAATCTATTTCAAGAAAAACTGTTCATCACTCCCTTGTTCTGTCTTTCACAAAAATTTATCTTTGTTCTCCCTCTTCTTTTCTAACTAAATTCTTTCAAAATATTTATACAGTATATGCTAAGGGTCATGACCCTTCAATTTCCTATGCAATCGTCTGATATTCGTTAATCAAAAATTAAAATATTTAATTAAGTTGCATTTATTGGAAAATTAAAGACTTTTTATAAAGTTCTACATTTGATTTTATCTTTAATCCTTTTACCGCCCTTTAATTTATTTCCCGCTTTACCTCGGTCTTCACTTTTACCTCTGGCCTCGGTCTTCACTTTTACCTCTGGCGGTACTGTGGGGCTTTGACTTTGAATTGGTCCACTTATCGCTTACTTCCTTACCGCTCAACCGCCTGCTCATTATTTTTCCTCTACGATATTACGGTGACCGGTCAGTTACATACTACCATCTCCTACCACCTTACCGTGGTTATCATTTATCCTTCCAGCGGTATAGCGGTAGTCGTTTCTCTAACTACTCATCTCCATCCACCGCCTTACCATGATTACCACTTTCACAGGTTGCGGTATAGCGGTAACCGCTTACCGACCACTACGTTGCCACTGCTTGCCCGCTAACCATTCATTGTTGCCTCATTGTCTCTACTAACTGCTTACCACACTTCCACGATCTCCATCCTAATCGGTGGTGGTACTACGCTATCTCTTTGGACTGCTTCCTCGCTGGTTGTCTCACCATTCACCACACCATCGCGGTTATCATTTATCCCTCCGACGGTATAGTGGTAGTCATTTCTCTAACCGCTCATCTCCATCCACCGCCTTACTGCAGTTACCATTTTCACCAGTTGTGGTATAGTGGTAACCACTTACCGACGGCTATATTGCCACTGCCTACCCGCTAACCATTCACCATTGCCTTGCTGTCTCTGCTAACCTCTTACCGCACTGCCACGATCTCCATCCTGACCGGTGGTGGTACTACGATACCTCTTCAGACTGCTTCCTCGCCGGTTGTCTCACCATTCACTGCACCACTATGGGTTATGTGTTGACTTCCCATGGTTGCATGGTAAACATTTCTTCTGACTTTGATGAAAGCTTATAAAGGTTAGACAAATGGCGGTAAAAGATATTCAAACATGATGGATGAGAGAAACGAATTATTAAGAAAAAGAATAGTGAAATATTAGGAATTAAATGGGGGTAAAATGTGAGGGCCATATAGGCCAAAAATAGGGTAGTGGAACAAGGATAAAAGATATTGTAGCATTGTAAAAGGGGGTGAATGATATTTTATGAAAAGTATACTGAAAACATTATGTTCAAAATGGGAAAGAAACCCTAGGTTTTTCCATGGAAATTTTGGATTCTAATAGGGAGAGACATAGAAGGAGTGAGTGAGAGAGAGAGACTTCAGAGAGGGAGAGGGGGTAGGAGGGAGAGAATTGAGAGAGATAGGGAGAGGGAGTGGGAGAGAGATAGAGGGTAGAGGGTTTTACGTGTTTAGGGTTTAAAGGTTAAGGGTTTAGAGTTAAGGGTAGAGAGGGGAGAGAGAGAGGGAAAGAAGGTGGAGATAATGAGAGAGAGGAGGCAAGGAGGGAGAGATAAATAGGTATAGAGGGATAAATAGGTAGAGAGAATTAGATATGAAAGCAAAGATATAGGGAGAGGTAGGGATGGAGAGAGAGGTAAGACAAAAACAAAGAGAGCTCTAGGTAGATAGAGGGGGGGCAGATAAAGAGAAGTAGAGGGTAGAGTGTTTAAGGGTTAAGGGTTTATGTTTTAGAGTTAAAGTTAAAGGAGAGAGAGATAGAGGTAGTTATTGAGAGAGAGAGAGGGAGGGAGTGGAAAAGAGATAGAGGGTAGAGGGTTAAGATTTAAGGGTAGAGGGTAGAGGGTAGAGGGTAGAGGGTAGAGGGGAGAGAGATAGAAGGAGTGAGTGAGTGAGAGAGAGACCTCAAAGAGGGAGAAGGGATAGGAGGGAGGGAGAGAGAGGGAGGGAGGAGGGAGTTGGATACAGATAGAGGGTAAAGGGTAGAGGGTAGAGGATTTAAGGGTTAAGGGTTTAGGGTTAAGGGTGGAGGGGAGATAGATAGAGAGAGTAAGTGAGAGAGAGAGAAACCTGAGAGAGGGAGAGGGGGTAGGAGGGAGATACTTGAAAGAGAGAGAGGGGGAGGGAGTTGGAGAGGGTAGAGGGTAGAGGGTAGAGGGTAGAGTTTTTAAGGGTTTAGGGTTTAAGGGTATAGTGGAGAGAGATAAAGGGAGTGAGAGAGAGAGAGAGGGAGGGAGTGGGAGAGAGATAGAGGGTTAAGGGTTAAGGGTAGAATGGAGAGAGATAAAAGGAGTGAGTTGGAGAGAGAGAGACCTCATAGAGGGAGAGGGGTAGGAGGGAGACTTGATAAAGAGAGAGGAAGGGAGGGAGTGGGAGACAGATAGAGGGTAGAGGGTTAAGGGTATATTATAGAGGTTTTAAGGGTTTATGGTTTAAAGGATAAGGTTTTAGGTTTTAGGTTTTAGGGTTAAGGGTATAGGGGAGAGAGATAAAGGGAGTGAGTGAGTGAGAGAGATACCTAAGAGAGAGAGAGAGGGGGTAGGAGGGAGAGTCTTGAGAGAGAGAGGGGATGAGGGAGAGTCTCTATATCTCCATTCCCTATCTCTCTCTCAAGTCTCTCCCTCCTACCCTCTTTCCCTCTCTCAATTCTCTCTCTCTCTCTCAGTCACTCTCTCTATCTCTCTCCCCTCTACCCTTAACCCTAAACCTTTAACCCTTAACCCTTAAACCCTCTACCCTCTACCCTTAACCATACCTCCCTCTTTCTCTCTCCCACTCCCTCCCTCTCTCTCTCCCAAGTCTCTCTCTCCTACTGCCTCTCCCTCTCTTAGGTCTCTCTCTCACTCACTCACTCCCTCTATCTTTCTCCTCTCTACCCTTAACCCTTAATCCTCTATCCTTTACCCTTAAACCCTAAACCATTAAACCCTTAACCCTCTACCCTTAACCCTAAACCCTAAATGCTTAACCCTTAAACCCTAAACCCTCTACCCTATACCCTCCCTCTATCTCTCTCCAACTCCCTCCCTTCCTCTCTCTCTCTCTCAACCCTCTCCCTCCTACCCCCTCTCCCCCTCTCCCTCTATTAGGTCTCTCCCTCAATCACTCCCTCTATCTCTCTCCCCTCTACCCTTAAGCCTAAACCCTAAACCCTTAATCCTTAAAACCTTAAACCCTCTACCCTCTACCCTCTACCCTTAACCATGCCTCCCTCTATCTCTCTCCCACTCCATCTCCTAGGTCCCTCTCTCAGGTAGAGGGTAGAGGGGATAGATAGAGGAAGTGACTGAGAGAGAGAGACTTGAGAGAGGGAGAAGGGGTAGGGGGGAGATGGTTGAGAGAGAGAGATTGAGGGAGTGGGAGAGAGATATAGGGAGTGAGGGTTAAGGGTAGAGGATAGAAGGGTTAAGGGTAGAGGGTAGAAGGTTTAAGGGTTTAGGGTTTAGGGTTAAGGGTAGAGGGGGGAGAGAGAAAGAGAGAGGGATAGGGGGTAGGAGGGAGAGTCTTGAGAGAGAGAGGGAGGGAGTGGGAGAGAGATAGAGGGTAGAGCGTAGATGGTTTAAGGGTTTAAGGGTATAGGGCTAAGGGTAGATGGGAGAGACATAGGAGTGAGTGCGTGAGAGAAAGGCTTGAGAGAGGGAGAGAGTGTAGGAGGGAGATGGTTGAGAGAGAGAGGGTAGAGGGTTTAAGGGTTAATTTTATATGGTTTATGGTATAGGGGGGAGAGATAGAGGGAGTGACTAAGAAAGAGATGCCTAAGAGAGGGAGAGGGGGTAGGAGGGAGAGACTTGAGAGAGAGAGGGTAGAGGGTTTAAGAATTTAGGGTTTAAGGGTTAAGGGTTTAGGGATTAGGTTTAAGGGTATAGGGGGGAGAGATAGAGGGATTTAGTGAGAGAGAGAGAGGGATGTAGTTAGAGAGAGAGAAGGGGTAGGAGGGAGAGAATTGAGAGAGAGAGAGAGGGGGAGGGAGAAACCTAAGAGAGAGAGGAAGAGAGGGTGGGAGGGAGACACCTAAGAGAAGGAGAGGGATTAAAAGTGGGAGAGAGGGGGTGGTAAGGAGAGACCTAAGAAAGTAGGGTGGGAGGTAAGTGAGGCCTGATAGAGAGGGAGTCAAAGTAGGAGAGAGGGGGTGGGAAGGAGAGACCTAAGAAATTAGGGTGGGAGGTAAGTGAGGCCTGGCAGAGAGGGATTGTGAGAGATGGCATTGGAGTGACACTGATCTTAGTGTAGGTAGCATGTGAGGGAGTGAGACCCAAGAGAGACAGACTGGAGAGGGAAAGAATTTATTCAGTTATATGGTGGGGGGGGAAGACCTGAGAGAGTTAGTGGAAGAGAGAGGGAGTGGGACCCTTAAACCGTGAACCCTATACCATTAACCCTTAAACCCTAATCGATCAACCCCCATACCCTCTTAATTCCTCAACCCTTAAACCCTAATCCCTCAACCCCTATACCCTCTTAATACCTCAACCCTCAACCCTCAACCCTTAAACCCTAATCCCTCAACCCCTATACCCTCTTAATCCTTCAACCCTTAACCCTTAAACCCTAATCCCTCAACCCCCATACCCTCTTAATCCCTCAACCCTTAACCCTTAACCCTCAATCCTTAACCCCTAAACCCTCAACCCCTATACCCTATCAACCCTCAACCCTTAACCCTTAAACCCTAATACCTCAACCCCTCTACAATATTAATCCCTCAACCCTTAAATCCTAATCCCTCAAACACTATACCCTCTTAATCCCTCAACCCTCAACCCTTATCCCTTAAACCCTAATCCCTCAACCCTCATAGCCTCTTAATCCCTCAACCCTCAACCCTTATACCCTAATCCCTCAACCCATATACCCTCTTAAACCCTCAACCCTCAACCCTTAAACCCTAATCCCTCAACCCCTCTACAATCTTAATCCCTCAACCCTTAACCCTCAACCCTCAACCCTTAAACCCTAATCCCTCAACTCCTATACCCTGTCAACCCTCAACCCTTAACCCTTAAACCCTAATCCCTCAACCCCTATACCCTCTTAATCCATCAACCCCTCAACCCTTAACACTTAAATCCTAATCCGTCAACCCCCATACCCTCTTAATCTGTCAACCCTCAACCCTTAAACGCTAATTGCTCAACCCTTATACCCTCTTAATCCCTCAACCCCTCAACCCCTCAACCCTCAACCCTTAAACCCTAATCCCTCAACCCCTCTACAATCTTAATCCCTCAACCCTCAATCCTTAAACCCTAATCCATCAACCCCTCAACCCTCAAACCTTAAACCCTGATTAGACAACCCCTCTATAATCTTAATCCCTCAACCCTTAAACCCTAATCTCTCAACCCCTATACCTTTTCAACCTTCAACCCTTAACCCTTAAAACCTAATCCCATAACCCCTATACCCTCTTAATCCATCAACCCCTCAAGCCTTAACCCTTAAACCGTAATCCATCAACCCCCATACCCTCTTAATCCCTCAACCCTCAACCCTTAAACCCTTATCCCTCAACCCCTATACCCTCTTAATCCCTCAACCCTCAACCCTCAACCCTCAACCCTTAAACCCTAATCCCTCAACCCTAAACCCTTAAAACCTAATCCCTCAACCCTTATACCCTCATAATCCCTCAACCCTCAACCCTCAACCCTTAAACCCTAATCCGTCAACCCCTATACCATCTTAATCCCTCAACCCTCAACCCTCAACCCTCAACCCTTAACCCTTAAACCCTAATCCCTCAACCCCATACCCTCTTAATCCCTCAACCCTCAACCCTTACCGCTTAATCCATAAACCCTCTACTTGAGAGAGAGAGAGAGAGAGGGAGAGGTGGTGGGAGGGACATACTTGAGAGATAGGGATATGGAGAGGGAGAGAAAGAGAGGGAGGGAGAGAGGGAGGGAGTGGAAGAGAGATAGAGGGAGTCACTGTGAGAGGGAGAGGGTGCAGGAGGGGGAGACTTGACAAAGATACTTGAGAGAGAGAAAGAGGGGGATAGGGTGGGAAGGAGAGACCTAAGAGAGAGGGAGAGAGAAAAAGCGGGAGAGATATAGAGGGAGTGAGAAAGAGAGGGAGAGAGACAAAGTGGGAGAGAGATAGAGTGAGTGAGATAGAGAGGGAGAGACATAGAGACGAAGAGAGAGAGTGAGAGAGAGGGAGGGAGAGGGGATGGGAGGGAGAGGGAGAGGGAGAGGGAGAAAGGGTGGGAGGGAGACACCCGAGAGAGAAGGAGAGGGAGACAAAGTGGGAGAGAGGGGGTGGGAAGGAGATACCTAAGAGAGTATGAGAGATAGGGAGTGAGAGATACAAGGATGGGAGAGATACAAGGAATGAGAGAGAGAGAGAGACTTGAGAGATGGAGAGGGGGTGGGAGGGAGAGGTGGATTTGAGAGAGATGGAGGGGGTGGGGGAGATACATGAGATAGAGGGACAGAGAGAGTAGGAGGGGGTGGGAGGGAGACATCTAAGAGAGAGGGAGAGAGAGAGGGAGAGAAATAGAGGGAGTGAAAGAGAGAGAGAGAGGATGTGGGAGAGAGATAGAGGGATTGAGTGAGAGAGACAAAGAGAAGCCTGAAAGAGGGGGAGGGGATAGAAGGTAGAGACTTGAGAGAAAAAGAGGGAAGGAGAGTGGGTGGGAGGGAGGGACTTGAGAGAGAGGGATAGTGAGTGGGAGAGAGATAGAGGGCACGAGAGAGAGAGGGACTTGAGAGAGAGAGGAAGAGGTTCTGGGAGGGAGATACTTGAGAGAGATGGAGAAGTAGATGGATACAGATAGAGGGATTGAGATAGGGAGGGAGTGAAAGAGAGATATAGGGAGTCACTGTGAGAGGTAGAGGGGGTAGGAGGGGGAGAATCAAGACAAAGAGAGAGAGGGAGAGGGGGTAGGACAAAGATACTTGAGAGAGAGAGAGAGGGGGTGGGAGGGAGAGAGACAGAGTGGGAGAGAGTGAGAGAGAGGCAGTGCGAGAGAGAGAGGGAGTGCGTGTGTGTGAGAGAGAGAGGGGGGATGGAGATACCTGAGAGAGAGTGAGAGAGAGAGGGAGAGAGATAGAGTGACTGACAGAGAGGGAATGGGAGAGAGATAGAGGGAGTGAGTGAGTGATAGACCTAAGAGAGGGAGAGGGGATAGGAGGGAGAGACTTGAGAGAGAGACAAAGAGAGAAATATAACATTCTAAGAGAGGGAGATAGAGTGAGAGAGATAAAAAGACCAAAGAGGGAGAGCGAGAAAGGGGTTTGGAGTGATATAGATTTATTTAGGTTCCTATGTGGGAGGGAAAGAGACCTGAGAGAGGGGATTGTACTGAGAGTATAGTATAGGTCGCATGGGAGGAAGTGAGACCTGAGAGATAGAGACTTTAGAGGGATAAAGAGTTATCCAGTAATGGTAACGAGTTAGAGAAGGTATGAAAGGTAAAACCTTGACTATCCATCTACGATCATAAATTGTACACTCCAAGCATTATCAAAGTTGTTCACCAAAGAGGGGAAATTCTAGTTCTGTGCAAAGCAGTCCATTTGGCGCTCACCAAATTTGGCGCTCGCCAAATGGCCTACTTTGGACATGTTAATTAACAAGATTCGCCAAATTTTCTCATATTTGTGTTCGTGCTCCCCGTCTCATTTGCACGTCTTTCAATGCAAGTTTATAAAAAAACCATGATTACATTAACCTCTCTCTTAGCTATCTAAACATATAATTCTTTTTCATTTTGATTTAGTTAAACTTTTGATCCATGGCTTCTATTGTAAATGCTTTCATTTTTGGTCAAAAACCAGCATGTGTTAGATTTAGGATAGATTTTTACATGTTCATCAGAACGTGAAACAAATTACATTTTTTGAAACTAGACTCCATTCTACATATGATGAAAAAAAAATCAATTTTTGATTAGTTTGCAAAAAAATTGGGGGGAGCACGCTCAAATTTCAGTTTTTCAGGATGTGTCCACTTTGAAAATTCATAAAATGTTATATATTCTTTAAAAAATATATCTGAAAGAAGGAGGATAAAATACATGGTGCTAGCTAATTTCTCACCATTGAGATTTTTGAAACTCTAAATAAAAATTAATCAAAAAGGGGGGAGCCCTCAGGCGCTATGCTATTTATTTTTATAAAATTAGGACCTGTTTTGGGGCCCCCCATTTTTGAGACCCTTAATCTTCATTAATTTCAAAAAAAAATAGTATCCTAGAAACTAGACTTGGAGCACTTCAACTTTTGTTCTTTCCACATCTTTAAATTTTGAGCGTAACTATCTTCATTTTCTCGTGCAAATCAGATTTTGCTGAGTTCAGGAAAAACAAAAAGTGGCATCTTAAAAGCCAAAATTGTGTCACAGACTGGTGCACTTACCCCCATATTTGGGATGATTTCTTGATTGATATTTTTAGCTTGATCTTGTGAAATATCATATTTTAATGCTTCTTCAAGAGGTTTTGATGATCCACCATCCACATAAAATCCTTCCTCGGGACTCTCTTCACAGGATGTTTCTAATTATTAACTTTTGCAAGAGCCTTCTTTATGATTCATTTTTGATGTCTCTAGATTTTTCTATATCTTGATCATGTGTACAAATTTTAAGAGTAGGATACTCTTGTTCCTTGGTAATGATATCAAGAGTATGAGACTCTTGATTTGAATGAAAATCATCTGTGTGTCCATCTAAAGAAAGCATCTCACGAGTAGATGGAGGAATATGTGCTATATGGATATGATCATCATTTGTGAAATCTTGTATAGATAGAAGAGTGCCCATTAGATCATTATAGTATCTTGGAGATAAATAATCTTGATCCTGATTAATTTTGGATTTTCCTTCGACATGCTTTAGATCAAGTTCTTGACATGGGTTAATTTCAAAGGGTGGATTGCTTACCAAAGGTTCTTCGATATCTTCATTAGGAATGGGAAGTGGCTCAATATCCTCTTGATTTTTGAGTGGATTTGGATCAAATGTGGAGTCATATATTCTTTTACTATTCGCAACCGTGAGGTAGAAGGAGGTCAATATGTCTTGGGAAGGACCATTGCTAGACCTTGGTGATAGATGTTGATCATTGTTTGGAATAAGTTCCTGAGATATGTCCTCTAATTCAATAGGTGATGTAGAGAAATTTTCAATATGATCATTGGTCGATGGATCATAGATTATTTCAATGGGATCAAATAATTCTAACACTCCTTGAAATAGATCACTAAAAAGTGGCTCTTGATGTATGGTGAATTGATCATCGGATGGGATAGAAACATAAATGTGCTCATTAATGGAGAGATCTTGAACATTATTTTCAAAAATTATGGTGGGGAGGTTTTTAGTGCTATCACTAGTGGTTGAACTCTGATTATTGTCCCCAATAGCTATTAGCTTTTGATCAATCAGATCTTGGATGAGATTTTTAGTCGAATACAATTTGATGTTATGTGTCCCTCTATTTTATGAAAATCACAAAAGTGTTTCTCGTCATACCCTTATGGTTTCACCATGGGATCTTGATAATTCACATAAATGGGTATTTTAATGAGAGTTTCTTGTATCAATCATTGCATGACCAATTCGATTGGTTCCCCAAGTGGTGTGTATTTTCGTTTGTTACCTTGTGAGATTTTCACTTTAGATTGACCTTGTGGCGATTGATTTTGGAGATGTGGTGATTGATATTTGAGATGTGGTGATTGAGTTTGTTGTTGATTTATTTGATCTTGATATCCAACTTCTTTACATTGGAGATATTGTTCCTGATGTGGTTGTGGAGATAGATCAATGCTTTTGATGACATGGTTCAACCAATGGAAGAGTGTATTGATTTTGGGGTGGAGATGTCTCTTGGTGATATGAATCATGAGTTTTTTGAGTGCATAAATTTTGTTTCACAAGATTTGACCTTCACATTCTTGATATGGTTGACATGGCTATAGAGCAAGCAGATTTGGAATGCATCCTTGTGGTGTTTGCCTGGGATCAAGGACAAGTTGATTCTCGACAACGTTCTGATTTGGTGTGATATTTAGATTTGGCACTATTGGTTGATATTGAACATTGTTGTGATTGGGAAACACATTGCATGGATTTAGGTAACTTTGATTTTGCATGGGGTTACCTTGACTTGGATCAATACATGGAATTTTCAACATATTGCCTAGATTTTGAACAACATTGATGGGATTTGCAAACATGTCTACCCCAAAGTTTACCAAGTGTGGATTCGAAATGGTCATGTTTGGTAAAGTTGTACTTGGTATATATAGATTTGGTGGGATAATGTTGTTTGGAATAAGACTCATTCATTGACTATTTGGTTGATAGATTTTTAGGTTTGGACTTGGATTTAAATATACCATCAGGAAAGGTGTTCCAAAATTTTGACTGGGCATACTCCTATTTGTTGTACTATTGAGGTTTGGAGGAGATAATGATGCCATGCATAGATGTGAGTTTCGATAATCAATTGGCATTGTGAGACTTGGATAGTTTGGTTGACTTGAATTACTCATGATGCGTGAATTGTGTTTAAACTCCATATTTTTCTTGTGTTTTGACCTTGTTGACCTCTGAGGGGTTTAGAACCAATGATGAGATGAAGGATGAAAGGGGTGAATGATATGGGTGTTTAAAATTTTAGGAAATTTGCATCAATGCTACACTTTAGGAATTGATTTGATTTGATTTTGATTGGTTGATAGTTTGACTAAGTGTGTTAAGTCAAACAAGGTGATAATGCCCTTGTAAACTCTAGGAAGTTGTGTTATCCTAGAGTAAACTTGTACACAAGAGGATAGTTTGAATAAGTGTGTTAAGTCAAACATGGTGATTGTGGATTATGAACGTGTAAACCCTAGAAAGTTGTGTTATCCTAGAGTAAACTTGTGCACAAGAGGATAGTTTGACTAAGTGTGTTAAGCCAAAAAAGGTGATGTTGATTTTTCCTAAAAGACTAGCATAAGTGATGTTTTCAAAGTTCCAAAGAGTTTGTTGGTGAGATGGGTGAAGTGTTTGAATTGATCCTAGATGAACTTAAGAGGACTTATTTACAAGACCAAGATATTGAAGAACATGCATTTCCCTAAGAGTATTTCAAACCAAAAGACCAGCATTCGCATGAAAACCATATGACCCAAAAGAGAACAAGAACATGTGTGGTTCAATTGTCTGTAAATCTTTCTTAGATTCAACTCTTTTTACCACAAACACTTTTTGATTATGTTTCAAACTGAATGTTGATGTCCCAATTCCTTTTCATTCCACAAGATCCATCATGTGAAAATCAAGGTTTCAAGAGCACAGTTTCCTAGGTTGACTTTAGTATGAGAAAATTATGATGTAAATCCAAATGTTTAGAAACTTCTAAGGATAAAATCCCTATGGAAAGCAACAACACTTGGATTCAGTCAAAGGTATTTTCCCCTCCTAAAGGGTTTGAAATTTGAAGATTCTGTGAATGTTTGTTTTCCAATGTTTTAGATCCAAGCAAAGTGTTTTTGATTCCAATAACATGCACAATCCTAGGATGAAGAGACAATATTTGTTGGGATCCCACTTGGATAAATCCAACTGTGCATATTCAGTGTGGATGATTAGATGCTTGACCACACATGTTCCTCCTTATAGTGCACTCACTTTTCAGGCCATCCAAGCATCAATACCCATGAATCTCCCATGGCATACATTTCATCTCTACAATAGAACTGCATGTTATGTGGGGCGGCTTCAAAAGACATGACCTTTTGCACCAACAAATAGATTAGGATTTTGGCATTTCCTAAACAAGAGGTTTTAATTTGGACATTCCTTTCATGGAGACTTACCCGTGCAATGAGATACCATTGTTTCCCTTCTCGTTGGGACCAACCACGTGATACTGGCCTTTGTTCCAGTACCCACTTTTATATCCTGGCTGAAAATACACTTGGCTTTAGTGTGTTACTAGTTGGTTCGTTCCCTTGGGTGAGTAATTTTTCCCATAAGGCGGGCCCTCTAAAGGTGCACAATAGTGAGTAAGGGCATTCATAGTTCGATCATCTTTGTTTGCATGAACAAAGAGAGAACAATCACAATGCCTTTTTCTCACACTAGACAAGTTTGTTCAATTTTAAACCCAGATCAAAATGTGGAGGCAATATTTTTGAAAACTTAATATCACAAAAAGACTTTTGATTCTCAAGATCACCGTGAGGTGCGAGAGAAGCGCATACATCTTTTTTATGATATTACTTTGTAAAAGAGATTGAAAAAAATGAAAAAAACACATTCATTTTAGACCTCAAAGTAGTGATGTGTTTGTTTTATAGCACCAAAATGAAGTGTGAAGTTGATTGTTCAGTTTTAGACCAAATTGAAATTCTAGTGAGTTTCCAAGTTCAATTTAATCCAATTTTGACAAAGCATGAATTAAGGGTTAATTTTAAGCCCAAATTGAAGTGAGTTGTCCTAAAATAGAAAACAAAATCGAGAAATGAATGCTTCAAGCTATTACAATAAGCATTTAGAAATTATTTTCCAATTTCAAATTCAAGGCCCCATTTCAACTCAAGAATTCTCCAAAAAATGTTTCCTATTCTTTGGTTTCGCAAGTTTCTTGTGCAAATGAAATCCCTCATCCTTGCTACACCATCATCTTCTTTGTTCATTTTGTCCAATAGAATATACTACTTTAAAGGACATTTGATTTCCCATTCAATGTTGAAAACTTTGATTTTCCAGCGTGCTTTCTACTCCTCTTTCCACGTTATTCTGGTTCTTGAAGGTGACAACCGACTTAAATGTGTGAACTTTAAACTTGTCGATAAAAAGAAGTGATCGATGAGACAATGAATTTTGTACCATCTGTCTTTAAATGTCCCTCTCGATGAGTCAATAAAATCCAACATTCCCCCTTATCAAATGATGCCTCCTATAGTTGCAAACTCTTTTACAAATGCTTGCAGTCTCACAATTGTGCAGTAATGATAGATGCATACTTATTTACAATCGGCCAGCTTGGATTAGTAAACAAAGAAAGATAATAATATATGGTGGGCTCCAAAATGTGAAATCTAATAATCTACATCGATCAAAGATTGACAAATATGAATTAAATTCTATCAGTATTGAACAAATGAGATAAAGATTTTCCTATGAAATTGTTGAGCAATGTAAAGGAAACCACAACATCATCAAACTAAAACATGAAACTATAATAAGATGAACATGAAATCTATTCCTAAACTACTCAATCCATCATCCCATAGGAGGATTGGTTCTCCTCATGATGTAGAAAGGATGTCTTTTCCCACCCCTTGATAAGCAAGAATGTCAAGATGAAAGTAATTGTGCAAGTGCAAGTGATTGTGCATCAATTTTGTGTTGTAAGTTGTCTTGTAGCAAGTGCTTTGCATTTATAGATTCAAGGTTAGAAGATTGAGGGATTTGGATGAATGTGGGATCATTCATGAGCCAATGACAAGATGCCACTTGTCAAGATGTGAGAGGATGAGGGTTGTGCACATTTTGGTCAATGTGCCAATTTGAAATTTGAACTTTGATGAAATGACATGTTTAGGGGGGATGAAAGAAGAGAGTTAATGTGAAGTTGACTTGTGTAAGAGACATGTAAGAGCTCATAAATGCCAAGTTGGAGGACAAGTCTTTCGAGAGGGAGCTTCAAATTGGAGGAATATTCCATCTTGATGCCCTTTTTGAATGAAATTAGAAGAAATAATAAATCAAATAAATTGATTTATTGTGCAAGTGGAAGACTCTAGAGGATTCAGGTGATTAGGATTAAATTAATTAGGATTTGATTAATTTAATAGGAGATTAGGTGATTTTGACTTTTGACTTATATTTTAGGATCAAAATGAGGAGAAAATGATTTTAGATTTAATTAAATAAAGATTTTTTTTATTTAATCAAAGAGGATGGTGTTAGTGTTAAATCAAATAAAGATGAATTTATTTAATTTAAGTGGATTACTTTAGGAGATTAATTAAATAAACCTGGTTTATTTAATTGATGGGTGAATATGATAATACGAGGAATGCATGATGTTAGTTTTGCATGTCTACAAATTTCATGCGTATGGAAATAGTGTAAGTTAAATATCATTGTAGACTAATAAATCCCTTATTCTGATTCTTTTATCAAAATTATTGTGATTATAGTATTATATTATATTAAAAAAAAAAATCGATATGTAGTGACCTTCTGCTCTCATTGGAATTCACTTCCTTGCATATCATAAAAACATTAGTATCTTTGTATTCATATGCTTTATATCCTCTAATCAATATTTGTATCAATTCAAATTCATTATTTAAGAAAATGGAAATATAAACATGGTATTTACAATAACTTACCAAAATGTTAAGGCATTACAACATACTATTAGATATACAAATAGTAAATAGTCTTGTAGGATTATATCACATTATTAAATCTATATTGTAGTGCTTTATAATGTGTAGGAGGTAATTTTGTTCATATGAGTGTTAAAAAAATATAACTACATACATATCTATGTACTATTAGATATACAAATAGTAAATGGTCCTGCAAGATTATATCACATGATTAAAACTATATTGTAGTATGTCATAATGTATAAGAGGTAATTATGTGTATATTTTTCACTTACGTTACTTGTTTTATAACAAATGTTTGTTTTATGGTATACAATTTTATCCAAGACATGTCTTAAAAATTACAACTATTTATGGAGTATGTGTTATGAGTAACAACCATTTGTTTTAGAATATACAATTATGAAAATTTATATGTGAGTCACACTTACAAAGAATCTACAATTGTATAATTTCATATAAGAATTTTTAGACAAACATAGAAGATATATATAATTATTGTATTTAAAACATGGTACTTTGTATGTTTCCCAAAACTGCACAATTATATACATATATATGAGAATTGATATACAAAGTAGATATCGTCAATGATGGATGGTTGGAAATACATTTCTATGCTATAGAGTATCCACATATTGGTTATTCACATGTACAAAAACACTATAAATGACTATAGTAGATGTACATTAGTTATGGTCGAGAAATAGCTTAAATTGTTCAATAATTTGGTGGGATGAACCCTACTCATATTTCTCCTCGTAGTATATCTCTTTTAAGAATGAAGAGAATCTTGCAACTTTACCACATGTACGATGGAATTTTCGTGCAATTTCTTCAATTTCCTATATTTCTTCTTATTATACAGAAATAGTCTGGTAGGTGGCTTCTTCAATGTCATTGATAATATTCTCATATTGGTCTGATATTGATTTGATTAACTTGTTGATGGGTGTTTCAATGTAAGTATTTGAACCTATAGGATCATATGGGCTTATAATTGGACTTGTTCCTGAATTGTGCGATTGATCTTCTTCGGCATTGATAGTGGCCATGATCTAAAAGAATAGACAATGAAACAAATAATTACATGTTTAGGAATCATTATTATATTATTTAGTATTGATGAAAAATATGTAAACCAAAAATATGTAGTCACTTGTAAATCGATGAAACAAATATTCACAAGTATAGGAATCATTATCATATTATTTAGTATTGATGAAAAAGATGTAAACCAAAAAGATGTAGTCACTTGTAAATCTTTATATAACTAATTATAGAGTATTGATAATATCAATAAAAAAATGTAAACCAAAAAGATGTAGTCACTTGTAGAATTGGAAATTAAATATTTATATAAGTAATCGTACACAATATTGATTGAGGTGAGAAGAATGCAAACAAAAAGCATCAAGCCATAATAAAATTGTGTAAACATATATGTATATTGCACTGATAAATATTACAATAGTGGCATCATTGTATTGAATCACAACAATAAAAGATGTGTGCATGAAGAGGTATATACTTATATATAGACTCATAATATTTACATGCTTGTGGCACTTGAAGTATGACTTTTTGAATCCTAATCAATTGACTCGAGAAGAACCTTGCTTTTAGCTGAATAATCAAACTATTCTATTTCCATTATTATGCACTTGATCCTCTCTACATTATTGTAACTCTCTGTTGCAACTTGAACAGTAAATATGAACTTCCTAAAAAGAACTTTATGTATAATGTCTACAAACTTCAAATCATCTTGATCTTCGTATTTTAATTTATATAATTCCTTTGATGTTACACCCATTATTTCTTCTATTGGTTTCTCAAAATTAATAGCCAAAGTTGAACCCATATGATCTTGCACCTAGCATTGTAGGAAATATATATAGTCACAGTCAAGGAAAATCTTATCACATTTTTAGAAATACCAATTATCACTACCATTTTTTTGCACCTTTCTTTTGCATTTTTTCCTTTCAATCTCGATGGGGAAAGCATTGTAATAAAAATTATTGTATTTGATGAAAGATACTATAGCTTTCAGCAAAACCCACATGTGTTTATATTGCATTTGAATAGTTTTTTTATCTTTAATTTCTTCTACAATTTTCAACATTAAAGGTTGTCTAGCAAAGGAAATTTCCTTTCTCATAGAGAGGGAGGTATATCAGTTGTTCTGACTTTGGAAGACTTGGATTTACCAAAAGCAGGGTGGTACTTATTGTTCCTAAATATTTTCCACTATAATCATCGACTCTTACAACCTTGACAACAAGAATTGGTAAAAATTTTGAGTGACAACATTTTTCAAGTTTTCCACATTCGTTGTTGTAAAAATCACCCCAAATTGTGAAGTGAATTTTGCAAGCTAGGATGTCCTTAAGATGAACAGTGTGTTTTTGAACTTGAGTTCCATTCTTTCTCAATATTGTAGTACATGGATTGATTGACAGGACAATACCAATAATATCAACAATTAATTTTCTTTGCATATCCTTAAGTTCACTTATTGGTGTAAAGTTGAGACTATGCGTTGGTATTAACAGAAATAGAAATGAAAAAAGTTATTATTGAAAAGGAGAATATTTTAAATTAAATGTTTACTTGTAATTATAATAAAATAACATAATTTAATAAAATTAAAAATGCATATTAATTATTCCTTAAATTTATAAACATAAAACAATAAATTTTATCTAAATAAATTATATACAAAATTATAAAATAAAATTTTAGGTAAACAATAGACCCATTTCATTATATATATGCTAGTTATAATATTTTTTAAAAATATTTTAAAATATTATTGTACATAATAAAACATTTCATGAGTATTTTTCAACCTAAAACATCTATTACATTTCTTATCAAAAAATTCTAAAAATAGTTTGATAATATTTTATATATATTAAAAATACTACAAAATTACATTAAAACCATTCTATATTATGAATGAAATAAATATATTACTGTTAAAAAAATTATATTTTAAATATAATAAAATGATCAGAGTCAATTGATATGTTTTTTTTCTCTTGACCCAATTTATACCACACTTTATTTGACACCAAATACTACTTTTTTCTGAGACTACAACACAAGCTAGGGAAAATAACCATTTTTAACGCAGTTTGATTCAAAAAGATTTTTAGTATAAGAGGAATTTGGGTATGAAATTTTGGATTTTGATTCCACTATGTTTTTAAGAATAAAATGATACAAATTGTGTGAAATTTTCTTCCGAAATTTGAAATAGTAAATTTTTTGTGCCATTAACGAACTTCGATTTTAAAAAGTATATAGAACTCCTTCGTTCAAGTTTATATCTTATATGAAGATGAAACACAGTCCCTAGAAGCTACTTCATTTTTAGAATACTCATGGTAGTTACTATAAAGGGTATTGATTGGTATATGAAATTTTGCGGCTATCCTTTTCATCTCTTCATTTACAAAAAAAAAAAAAGAGATTTAGCAATTTTTTTCCAATTGCAATGTTATAAGTTGATTATATGAGTGCACCCAGTTAGAAAACATGATGCTACAAGTGTGAAGTAATTTTTTTCCATCGGAGCAAAATTCTAAATAGTGAAGGAAAAATAGTTACGCACCCTTTGCAGAATGAATAGGCAACAAAATCATGTTTCCTCAACCTCAAATTAGTTTTGCACTATACTTGAAAATTGATTACTAACCGATTATCAATATAACACGTTCATGTGAGGTCAATACAACACCCTTTGTTACATTTGTTTTTTCCCATATTCCAATTTTCTCTATCATTATTACATCGATAGTTATAATATCATAACAATTAGTCATAGCACCTCCTCTTTGGTGGAAGTTAAAATTGCACATTATATTAGGCTTTTCCAAAACAATCATTGAAAGGCAATGAGAATAATTATTCATGCCATCAAATACATTTTGATGTACAAATACAGAATGTCGCAGAAGTGGAACACCTATTGGCATAATTATATTTTTTTTAGTTTTGTTTCTAAAATATGAATTTTTTTTGTGTTTTGGCTTAGTATTATATTATATTGTCATTACATTATTAAAAATAAAGTTTTTTAAATGATTTTATTTTTATTTTTTTGTTTATTCTAAAATACTTTTTATTTTGTTTCTAAAATGTGTTTGATTTTATGTTTTTTCTTGTGATGGATTGTGCTAACCTCTTATAAGCATTGTGCTACCATTTTAGGATTACATCTATCAATGTAACTATCGATGTAACAAGTGCAATTGAATGTCAAGAGATTAAGTAACTTTAGTGTTAGGTTTCAATAGTTGATGAAGAATCATTCTCAACATTGTACTATTCACACTACAACATCAACATCAATTATTAAAAGAATAAATTTATTTAATGTATGTAAGATTACTTCCTTTTGAGATCAATAAAGTGTAGTACTGGTTGGAAATTTATTGATCAACACTCCCAATATTTAACCCACATAGCTCAAGAAAGCATGTGTAACCTAGTATACATGGCAGTGCTTTCAACAATGAAATAAGCAATGCAAATAGGAATAGATAATAGAAGTCATGTTCATTTCTCGTGAATTAATAAGGTATGCTCAAATTGGAAAAATAATCTCAATTATGGGATAAACAATTGTGAATTAGAATTGTCTCTTGGTTGTTTAAGGAATTTAGTTTCTCTTGACATAATGTTTCAAATGAATAATGTAAAGATTCACATACTGCATGGGAAAAATTTAAAACTCTCTATGGTACAACTGATGAAGTTCATGGTTATCAAATTAACAACAAACTAATGAGTCTTCATCCAAAGTCTTTTGACAATATCCAAGATTATGTAACAAAGGTCAATTACCTTAGAGAATAATTTAAATCATGTGGCAAGTAGAGAAGAAGACATTCAACTTGTCTATAGCACTCTCAAAAAACTTGGACCTGAAATACTGCTTTTGTTTCTAGCTTTCACACTCATAGGTTGACAATGGGATCTACATTCACTACACCTTTTGCTTCATTTTTTGAAATGTTGATGCAAGAACTAGGAAAGATTATTTCCATGGGTCTTTTTAAGCCTTCACACTCACAATATTTGATGGCTAGTCAACTGAAAGGTTAGAAAGAATTAAGGAAACCTGACAAAAAACAAAAGAAATTCAAAAAGAAGTAAAAAAAAATCAGGCATAATTATTTTCTATAAAAAAACATTTACTCCAACTCCTCTTCAAATGGGGATTATCAAAAGAAGTAAAGGCCAAATTTTTTTGTCACTGATATGGAGCTATTGTAAATTGACATATGATATTTTAACTCATCCAAATTGACAAATAAATGTTAGAACCAAGATCACCTACATGCAATCCCCTGTCACATACAAAATACATGCAGAACCAAAGAAGATGTTCTGTAAACCTCAAAGTAAAAATGCATTATTGATAATCAATTATTACAAAGAGTTTAATCCTTATGAAGGAGATCAAGAAACCCTAAAAGGGAAACCCTAAATGAAACCCTAGTGTGTACACTTAATAATTAATCAATTATTAATATGCCTAAGTTTAGCTTAAGAAACTAAAGGAATAAGTGAATTAATTAACCAGTATGATATAATTAATTAAGTGTAATAACTTATTACTCTAACACCCCCCCTTAAGATGAACTTAGGAAGAAGCTAAAACACTAGAAGAAGATGCATGCAAGCAAGGATGGGTCCCGGTAACTAGGCCTGATCAGGTACCCATTTACAAATGCAAGAAAGAGGTAGAGAAGGAAAACCCAGTGGGAAAAACCCCCCTACAATGAGATGACATGCTGCAAAGAAGTACTGGAAGAGCATTGTAGAGTAACACTAGAACCGCAATCTAGCAAGCAAGGAAAGATACTTCTATCTACAAGAAACTATATTGGAATCATAATAATGCAACAACACACCCGATGCCACGGAACACTTGAAAACTCCAAACGGGAACAACCCTGGAATCTATGAAGCAGCAGTCAATTATTGAATGAATGTGATACTCAAATGAAGTGCAAAGATGCAAGGTGCACTCTCCCAACTACCAAAACATCCAAGTAATCTCCAAAACACCCATCAGTTCAAATCTAGATTAATGATAAACTTGGGATAGATACAAAAAAAATAGCATGGACAACAACATAGATCGCCATAATACCTTTCCAATGCCGCAAAGATAGCGAAAATTAGAGATCGTGGCAAAACATTATGAGCTCGGAAGCATCAAATAAACATCTGACTTCAAACAGAAATAAATGCAGTAAAACAAAAAAATATTGTAAAATAAACTACACCACAGGAAAGTGTTTGGAACCATCTTTCCGGAAATATCTCATTTTTCCGATTTCGATACCTTATGCCCAAGTTATGCGAAAAACAAAAAAACTTCTCTTTTAGGAAAATCAAGGCTAGGAGAGGGCAAAGAGACCATACAACCACTGCCATCATGTTGACATTAGCACTTATTGAGCATAAATTTTTTGGCCATCTGACCGTCACCGCAAAAATTTGGCCCCCCTGTAAAAAAAAAATCGGTCATGGTCACCCATATGACCTGATTGGGGGCTGGAGTTGGCCAGGCGTAGAGCTCCTGGTCCCCCATAGAACCGTGGGCCGCAAGTGGGAAGCCCTCAGGGGCTGGCAAAGAGCCCACTATCCTCCATATGACTGGAGCGGAGCTCAAAGGTGTCTGTGGGGCTGAGCGCAGAGCCGGCAGCGCTGCAAGGTGGAGCCACCGGCGGCACTGCAAGGTGGAGCCACCGGCGACGGAGCTGTTGTGTGTTGTGAGGCCATATCTTCAGATCACGAACAAGCAACGAAAGGTCTGGAGCTCTGATACCATGTTAGAAACCAAGATCACCTACATGCAATCACCTGTCACATGCAAAAGACATGCAGAACCAAAGAAGATGTTCTGTAAACCTTAAAGTAAAAATGCATTATTGAGAATCAATTATTACAAAGAGATCAATCCTTATGAAGGAGATCAAGAAACCCTAAAAGAGAAACCCTAAATGAAACTCTAGTGTGCACAAATAATAATTAATCAATTATTAATGTGCCTAAGTTTAGCTTAAGCAACTAAAGGAAATGGTGAGAGATTCTGGAGGTTGAGAGAAAGGTGGAAGGTTGAGAGAAAGATGGAGAATGTTTTCAACCCATAAAACCATCCTCATTCAAAAATGGAGACAAATATGTCATTTTTTCATTTTATTTATGAAAATTAGTTGAAAGTTTAGGATAATTCCTTATTAAATAAACAAATTTATTTAATTACATGTGACTTGGATTTTAGAAGCTTTCATAATTAAATAATTAATATTTAATTATGTGAGGTGAAAAAGGTGGGTAATTAAATATTTATAATATTTATTATGTGATATTAAATATTTTACAATATTTAATTTAAATGTGAAGTGAAGAATTTATTAGAAGAATATTCCATAATTTGAAAATTCAAATTTAGAATAATGATAATTAATATAAATAAAGAGTGAAATTTATTTAATTTAAATTAAGATGAAGATAGTCATAATTTAATTAAAATTATTTATTTAATTAAATTAGAAGAATTGGAAAAATGAACAATATAAATAAATAATTAAATTTATTTATATGTAGATTACTTTTCAGAATATTAATTAAATAACTCATATTTAATTAATTAACAGGTTTGATTAAATGTGACCATTTTTAGATGTATACATTTTGCCCCTCTTTGAAGTGATGTGTTTTATGCATTGCTTCACAGAAAAATTCAGATTTTGAAAATTGACACATGATGATATATGCCCCCTTGGGAGATAAATCACGTGATTTGGATGATACTGATGATGATGAAAAGATTTGAAATGATTTTGAAGGGACTTCATCTATTTATCTCTCGAAATAGCGCTTCACACAGTAAAATAACCTACCTTTCTAACCCCCTTAAAAGATGGAAAAGGTAAAAAGTCATTGTCATTTGAATAGTAGCCTTTTGTGATTTTCAGAGCTGTGAGAGAAATTTTCGAGATTCTAATCCACTATGAGCACCACTGATTCGAGCGAGCCTATCGTCATCAGAGACCAGCAATGTACGAATCTGTAGTAAGATTACATGATCCTCCTTTGTGAATTTTTTGTGACTTTTTTTATAAATTTTTCATTTTTTGAGTTTTCAAATTTCTGCTTTAGGGCATAGGATTTTGATTTAGTACATGTGAGCCTTAGATTAGCGCATAGGATAGATAGAATAGCACATGAAAATTGGCACATCGATAGATCAGTCTAGCGCATAGATGAATAGTTTAGCGCATAGGCTATAATATCGCATAGGATAGATAAAATAGTGCATAGATGAAGCTCATGCATATACAATCTCTATTTTAGAGCCTCCATGGATAAAGTAGCACATTGATTGTTTTAGTGCATTGATAGAATTTTTTAGCGCATCCATGAATTTTTGCTAGATTTGATATTTTGAGATTGATTTGATGTTGGCTTGATGATTGTTATTGTATTAGACAACAGATTTGATGATATTGAGTAACACCAAGGATAGATTAACTTGATTGATAATTATCTGATAAATTTGTCTTCGCGTGTGAAAACAAATAGTAAAATGATTCTAATAAATTTTCTTTCACAATTGAAAAACAAATAGTAATGATGTTAATGTTGAGCCGATATGGCTGTTAAATTTTCTTCCATGCTTGATGAAAAACAAATAGTAGAATTTGATAAATTTGCCTTCCTGTTTGAAGAACAAATAGTAATGATATGTTGTTGATGTTGATATGATGTACTTGCTTGATTGACATGATTTGTTTGATAATTTTGATATTCCTTGCTGATGATTTGATCCTGATGTATTTGATGTTAGAGAAGATTTTAATATCCTCCAGATCATAGAGAAATTTCCCTGCACATGGGAGATGATTCCCAGATTATCCCAGCCAGATATAGGGGTCATTGTTAGATGTGGGTTGGGTTCCCTTCTCAGGGTCCTGCAGTATAGAGTCAACAAGGCACTGTTGACTGCATTAGCCGAGAGATGGCGTAGTAAGCATAATACTTTTCACTTGCCAACTGGAGAGATCATTGTTACACCCGAGGATGTGTACAAGATTTTAGGAATTCCCATGGTTGGTGCACTTGTGATTCATGATCAGAAGGAGATTAGAGGGACAGATTCCTTGCAACGAGTCTTCTAGGATCCTCATGCTGGTGGATATGAGATTCCATGGCGAGATATAGTAGAGGGTTATGCCCCACTTCCATCAGTTTTGGAAGGTTTCATTGGTGGCTTCCTTTGTCCTGATCGCAGGTCAAAGAGACTATCAGTAGGCTAGGGTAAGATATTGGAGGAAATGATCTTCCATTAGACTAGATATGCATGGGGATCCTACATGCTTTCCCATCTATACCACGATCTTCATTAGGTGGTATATACAGATGGGAAGAGTATATCCTTTGGGGTTACACTGCTTTAGATCTGGGCATGGGAGCACATTGCCATCACCTGCCCTATTGTACAGAGATATCGCCCACTTAGCTATCCATATGTATATGCATATACAGGTCCCCTTGTTTAGCCTATGTTGGAAAAGTTAGAGTACTAGCGGCATATGCTAGATGATATGGATACAGTCATCTGGAGACCATATCTTGACTATGAGGCATGGGACGATGATGACATAGAGCTTCCCTATTGCGGTATAGCGAGATATTTGGTTGCTCGCACCCCCTTCATCATTGATATTTTTCTTGTTATGTGGGTACTTAGGCAATATGGGCGAGTTCAGATGATGTCGCAGGGCATGGCTCATTATGCCAGATGCCGAGAGGATGTAGAAAATTAGGTTCCTTTTTATCACATTTAAGGCTCCAAGGGAAAATTATACTAAGCTATAGCTAGAGTTTTGGTCCATGCATCCAGAGGTTATAGATGAACATATGACAGATGATTATGCTGCATATTTCTACACGCATCCATTTCCCAGATTTACTAGTCTAGATGAGCCTGCCCCACTATTAAGTGGACAAGTTTTATGGTGAGCACGACGGCAGCCATAGGCATAGGTAGAGGCCAGGGCACAAGCAGAGAAACCACATGGAGCAGAGGAGGATATAGGAGGGGTAGCATGGATGTCAATGAGGAGGAGGATTCAGATAGCTCTGATGATGACAATGATGATGGGGATGACAGATGTGGTGGGGGTGGCAGCCAAAGATATTTCTTTGATGTACTTGAAATTCTGTAGGCACAAGTCTAGGCTCTTCAGAGCCAACTAGCACAGGAACAGGTTACCATTAGCCAGCTATAGGCATAGATTGCACAACCGCCACCTCCTGACCCACAGATAGCTCAGCTTACTACAGAGTGAGATAGCTTCAGAGAGCAGTGTATTCAGGTAGAGGGAATAGCAGAGAGACTCCTAAGTTCAGTTTAGAGTACCTCCATTCGAGAGGTTGTAGCAGAGCAACTAGAGACTACTTGCCAAGTGGAGTACTATAGGATGAGATATTTTGAGGTAGTACCCACTGAGCAAAGGATAGCCTACACATAGGTAGGGACCTCATCATGTATCCACTCACACAGTCACACCAAGAGTGCTACTAGAAGTGTGGGACAACTTGTCAAATGAGAGATAGGTGCTTCTAGCAGCAAAAACCCAACGAGACTCACCACTTTTGGAGGTAGCAGTAGTCATTCTCCACATCCATATGCCCCTCAATGACGAATATGGATACACCCCTTCATTGTATTTTATATATCTTGTTCATACATTTGATATCTTTGTACACATGGACATTTATTTGGATGAGATTCATGATATGCAATGGCGATTTTGATATGCAGGTGTCATTGATGATTGATTATGTATGCATTTTGGTTTCTATATGTTATGTGGTTTATGATTATGCATGTTTATGGATAATGATATATGCACTTTGATATGAACTATAATGATGATGCATTTGTTTTACTGCAATGTATATTTATGATGCAATTTTTATGATGTAAATGATGATTTGATGAATATGCTTTATGATTGGGTGAAATAAAATGAGTTTTAACATAATGATATGATGTAATATAATGAATGTGCGTTTCTTATATGATGATATGAATTGTGTATTCAATAAATGCAATGGATTCATATTTCTTTTTGTCAATGTATGGTTATGCAAATGGTGTTTAATTAAAATGATAATGAAAATGATATAAAAATTATGTGAAAGATCCAAAAATAAATGAATAATTATTTATATGCGATAATGAGTGATATGCAATAATGAATGATATGCACATGATATGTAAATGATATGAAAGGTTCAAAAATAAATGATGAGATGAATGATTAATGAATGGCATGCACATGATATGATATGATTATAATAATAAAAATGAATGGTATCCAACAATGATAATGACGATAATGAAAATGCACAAATGATAATCTAAATGATGATAAAAAAATGAGATTTAAAATGATGAAATATAAAAATGATAATGAAATGAGATGCAATAAATTTCCAAGTGTACTCAATTAACGTCTTAAAATATATATGAAAAATTTCAGATCCTCGATAATCTATCATACAGCCCAAAATGCAAATCTAAATGAATCATGCAAACCTAAAATTCCAAAATGAACCATTCCATTGTTTGTCATTCCATGAGCCAATTTTGTGCGTACTTTTCATCATTGCACCTTTTGATATGTTGAAATTTAGTACAAGAATCAAAGGGGATATTTGCACCGATGATGACTTGAGTACAACTTTCATGATGCTTGATATAGCAAGTTCATACAAGCATCAAGGTATAATTAAACCAAGATGGCTTGAGTATTGCTTGTGTAAACAGACAAAAGTTAACCATTTTCTTATGCAAATCCTGAAATCTCATCTATGATACGTTGTAGAGCATGTCCCATGACAAATTTCCACAATACTAGTGATTAGCTTACAAACAACAACCAAAGAAAAATCATACTTCTTCCTTGTGATTCTAGTTCAGTACATCATTGAACCACTCCAAAGATATGATGTCATCAAATATCAAAATAATAATTCAACTTATGTCTTAAGTTTGTTATTCATTTTATTCAGATTAAGATCATCCAATTTGTTCAGTTTCCTGTCAAATAGTCGTTTAAACCCATTTTGAGTGGATAATTTGTTGTTCTAATATTTTGATACTTGACACATGTTGTCGCTTGTCTATCAAAAATATTCAAAAGCTTCCTACACCCAATGAATTTGCACTCTGACCCCTTATTAAGACACAACCTAATGCTAAGGATAACACTGATTAATGCAGAATGTATCCTAATAGATGGTAGAGCCAACTAAATCACAGACAGAGCTTGTTTGCTAGGTTTTCACCATTTTTTTTTATTGCACCTTTTCTGATTTTATGATTTTTTTTTGTATTTTTTCTCTTTTTGATTTTTTTGGTATGTCAAAAGGATGCCGGTTTGCCAAGTTTTCACCTTGATGACAATTTTCTTCAGGACATTTTCCAATTTTTATGAATTTTTTCATGACTTTTTATACTATTTTTGATATTTTTCAAGCGGGTAAGTGCACCAAGATGGTTCCCAAAAAGGGGACTTAAGTGGACAGCTTTTTTCTGAAATCAAGAAATACTGACCTTGGACGTGAAATTAAGGATACTTACACTCAAAATTTTGAGATGGAACGAAAATAAGGATTCAAGTTCTCTGAGTCTACTTTCTAAACTACTAATTTATTTTGAAAATGGTTGAGATTAAGGGGTTCAAATGAGGGACGTACATAATTTGGTGTTGTTTTTGTAAGAAAAACATAGCATAGCAACTCTTGTACGACCCTCCTATGGTGAACTTTTTTTTAGTGTTTTTAAAATCACAATGGTCAGAAGTTAGTTAACAATATGTAGTTGATGCATGATTTTTCTAATAATTTTTTAATGAATATTTAATTTTTTACTAATTTTCAAAGAGGACATTTCCTGAAAAATAGAATTTTGGCTGTGCTACCCCTACAAATTTTGGAAACTAATTGAATTTATTTTTATTTTATTTTTTTAAATTTGTAGAATGGAGTCTAGTTTCTAAAAAAAAAAATATTTGAAAAATCGATTAACGATTAATTTATAATGAAAAAATTACCAAACACTACTTTTTGGCAAAAAAAAGACATACAAATAAAATAAATTATGGATGAAAGGTTTAATATTTTCAGAAAGTGAAAAAAATTACATCGTTGGATAGCTAAGAGAGAACCCAACATTACCCATGTGCTTGATTTTTTTGATATTGAACCACGTGCAATCTTGACGGTGAGCACGAACTCGATTATGTGAAATATGGAAGATTTTTTAAAAACACATCTCTGGTCATTGGGAATGCCCTCCAAGCCTTTGGGTTGGTATTCCAAAGAAAATACCAAGCCCAAGGTTCGGGAATTCCTAAAGCAAGATATAACGCAAGCGCATTATAACGCGCTCCCATAATAACGCGCTCACGTTATAACTTAGTTTTGACCTATTTTGTGAATACATTTTTTGTGTTTTGTGAATGCATTGACAAAACACGAGCACATTATAATGCGTTCGCGTTCTGGTCTACACTAAAAAATTTTCTTTCCTTTTTCTTATCTCCTCTTCTTGTTATCTTTTAGGGAAACTATATACATGAAATTTATATATGGACATTTACTTTCTTATACTTTAAGTTATATTTCATGTATATACTTTCAGGATGTTTGAGAGTGGTTTCAGATCTCTAGGAGTTATAATGCAAATTCTAGTTTTTGGAAGATCTTTAAAATTTTAGACTTAGTCAAATTTCAGTAATCAGGAGGTCAGATTTTAGTAGTCAACAAGTTCTATCATCTTTCTCTCACTCTCTCCTTCTCTCTACTCTTTATCTCTCCACTCCCTCTCTCTCTCTCCCTTCCTCCCTCTCTCCCCTCTCTCTCTTCTAGTTTTTGGAAGATTTCACAAATTTCAAACTTAGTCAAATTTCAATAATCAAGAGGTCAAATTTTAGTAATCAAAAAATTGTATTATTTATCTCTCTATCTCACTCATTTTTATCCCTTACACTCTAGACCTCTCTCTCACTATCTCTATCCCTTTTTATGACTGTCTCTCTCCCTTGATAAAAAGAAATCTCTCTCTCTCTATCTCTCTCTCCTTTTCCCTCTAATTCTCTCTACCTCACTTATCTCTCCCTCTCTCCCACCTTCCCTCTCTACTTGTCTCTATCTCCCTCCCCCCTCTCTCTCTCTCTACCTACCTACCTTTCCCTCCATCACGCCCTACCCCTCTCTCTATTTATCTCTAGCAAACCTCTCTCTCACCTCCCTCTCTCTCCCTCCATACTTCTCTCTCCCTCACTTCTTCCCTATCTACTCTTTATCTCCCATCTCTCTTTACCTACCTCTACATCCATCAAACCTTACCACTCTCTCTACACCTCTCTCGCTCCCTCCCCCATTCCCTCTCTACTTCTCTCTATCTCACCTCTCTCTCTACCTCTCCTTCCATCTCTACTTATCTTTATCTCCTCTCTCCCTCTCTCTACCTACCTCTCCTTCAAACACTCTTTATTTCTCTCTATCTCAACTCTCTCTCCCTCATTACATCTCTCTCCCTCTCTCCCTCCCTCTCTACATATATATATCCCCTCTCCCTCTCTACCTAGCTCTCCATCCATCACAACCTATCACTCTCTCTTCATTACTCTCTATCTAACCTCCCACTCTCTCCATCCATACCTCTCCCTCTCCTTCCCTCTCTACTCTCTACCTCCCTAATCCTTCTCTACCTACTTCTCCATCCATCACTCCCTAACATTCTCTCTACACCTCTCTATATTGTTTCTCTCCCTCCCTCCCTCATTCCCTCTCTACTCTCTCTCTACCTCTCCTTCCCTCTCTAATTATCTTCATCTCCCCTATCCCTCTCTCTCTCTCACTAGATGTCTCCCTCCCTACCTTTTCCCCTATCTACTCTCTATCTCTCCTCTCCCTCCCTCTACCTCTCTCTTTCACTCTATCTCACTCCTCCCTTACCCTCTTTCTCTCTCACTCTATCCTCTTTATCTCACCATTCTCTCTTTCCCTCTTTGTAACTCTCCACTTCTCTATATGTCACCATTCTCTCTCTACATATCTTTATCTCACCTATCCCTCTTTACCTCTCCCTTCCTCCCCTCTCTCACCCACCCTCCCTCCTTCCCTCTATCTCTATCTCTATCTCTATCTCTCTCTACTTCTCTCTATCTCACCTATCCCTCTCTAGATGCATATCCCTCCATCACTCCCTACCACACTCTCTCTATTGCTCTCTATCTCACCTCTCTCTCACCTCCCTCTCTCCCCCTCCATACCTCTCCCTCTACTTCCCTCTCTACTCTCTATCTCCCTAATACCTCTCTACCTACCTCTCTATCCATCCCTCCCACCACTCTCTCTATAACTCTCTATATCGATTCTCTCCCTCCCTTATTCTCTCTCTACTTCTCTCTACCTCTATGTCTTTCTCTAATTATCTTTATCTCCCCTAGCCCTCTCTCTCACACTAGACATCTCTCTCCCTACATTTTATCCTATCTACTCTCTATCTCTCCTCTCCCTCCCTCTACCTCTCTCTCTCACTCTCTCTCACTCCTCCCTCACCCTCTTTCTCTCTCACTCTCTCCTCTCTCCTCTCTATCTCACCAGTATCTCTTTCCCTCTCTATAACTCTCTTCTTCTCTATATGTCACCATTATCTCTATACTTATCTTTATCTCACATCTCCCTCTTTACCTCTCCCTTCCTCCCCTCTCTTTCCCACCCTCCCTCCTTCCCTCTATCTCTATCTCTCTCTACTTCTCTCTTCTCACCTATCCCTCTCTACCTGCATATCCCTCTATCACTCCCTACCAAACTCTCTTTATTTCTCTCTATCTCACCTCTCTCTCACCTCCCTCTCTCTCCCTCCATACCTCTCCC